>JALIRH010000037.1:4059812-5259812 GCA_023055505.1 Callipepla californica brunnescens
ACACCCTCCAAACTCAACCACAAGACTCCGAAATCGAGCAAAGGACCCCAAACTCAACGGAAGGACCCCATAAACTCAAAAATAAAAAAGACCCCAAACTCAACCAGGGACTATCACAAGCTCAACCCAATGCCCCTAACTCAACCCAATGCCCCATAAACTCAAAGGACCCGAACTCAACCAAAGAATCCCACAAACTCAACCAAATGCCCCAAACTCGATTAAATGCCCCAAACTCAACCAAAGGATGCCACAAACTCAACCAAATGCCCCAAACTCGATTAAATGCCCCAAACTCAACCAAAGGATGCCACAAACTCAACCAAATGCCCCCACAAACTCAACCAAATGCCCCCCAAACTCAACCAAATGCCCCACAAACTCAACCAAGTGCCCCACAAACTCAACCAAGTGCCCCACAAACTCAACCAAAGGATCCCACAAAACTGAACTAAAGGGCCCCACAGACTCAAATGAATGTTCTGAAGCCCAACCAAATGCCCTAAGCTCAACCAAGGGACCCCAAACTCAACCAAAAGACACCAAACGCAATCCATCAAAGGACTCCAAACTCAACCACACACCCCCAGCGCAGCCCAAGAACCCAAATTCAACCAAAGAAACTAAAGTCAAGGCAAAGTTCCCAAACTCACCCATAACATCCCAAATTCACCGGGAGAGCAGTGTCTGGAAGGGGTCAAGCGACCAAAAAGGTAACAAACCCCAACTTCTTCCCATTTTTGTTGCACACGCAGCCCCTCAGGTGCTGACGGGGGGTGACACTTACGGTGCGGGCGCTGCCGGGGGACAGGGCTCCATTGGAGAGGTACGGGGTGCCCAGCTCGGGGAGCATCAGGAAGGGGTAGCCGGGGTAGGGGGGGCCCTTAAAAAAACCCCCATCCTGCTGTCGTCTGACCACTGAGGAGAAAAGGAGGGGGTCAGGAAACCTGGGGGGAGAGGGCTTGGGAAGTGGGTGTACATGGGTGGCACCAAGGGGCTCTGCTCCTTGTTGGAGGGGGTGGGGGGGGGGGGCACAGTGTCCTTGTCAGTCCATCTGGGGGATCCCAATCCCACGGGGAGAGGGTCCCATGGGGGCAGGCAGTCCTAGGGAGTGTCCCAGTAGATGCGAGGGGGCCATGGTTTAAGTGCCACTCTTGGGGGGATCCCACTCCCACGGGGGGAGGGGGGGCAGTTCTACAAATGGGGGTCTCAGTTCCATGTCAGGGTGCATTCCAGCCCCCATGAGGGTGTCCCACTCCTACGGGTTGGGTGGTCCCAGTTCCACAGGTGGGGGGTCTCAGTGCTACTCTGATGTACACTCCAGTCCTACAGGGGGGAGACCCGCTTTTATGGGGGTGTCCCTGTTCCATGCGGGGGAGCACTGCTACGGCAGATCCCAGTCCTCAGGGGTGTCCCAGTCCTCCAGGCCTAACGGAGGGCCCTACACCCACGAGGGGGTCCAGTTCCACGCGAGTGTCACACATCGACGGAAGGGTCCCACACCTCCGTGGGGTGCGGGGGTGGGGGGTCCCGCTTCCCGCGGTGCGGTGGGGGCGGGGCAAATCTCTTCGCACGGAGGGGACCGGTTTTGTCTTGGAAGGAAGGGGGGTGCGGGGGGGGGGGGGGGGGGGAGGAATCCCGGTTCCTCGGGAAATGGGGGGGGGGGGGGTGTCCCGGCTGGGGGGAGGACAAGGCGGTGGAGGGGGGGGGGGGGGGGGGGGTCCGTGCCCGGGGGAACAAAGGAGATCCGGGGCCGCGGGCGGAGGAGCGGAGCGCGGCCGGGGCGTTGGGGGGGGGGGGGGGGGTACCTTCAGCGAGCGCGTCCCGCGGCTTCTGGAAACTTTCCCGGGGCTGCGGGGGGCCGCTCCGCCTGCGGGGCAGCGGGGGGGGGCGCGGTGAGGGCCGCGGGGGGGGGCCGGGGCCGCCGTCCCGCCCGCCGGGGCCCGGCCTCACCTCGGCGTCGGGGCCGCCCGGGGCGGCGGCGCGGCCCTCGGTCTCGCTGACCAGCGAGGACTTGAGCTCGTCCAGGTCCCCGTGGGCCGAGCCGCGCCCCCGCGCCCTTGTCCTGCTCCTCGCCCTCGTCCTGGAAGGCGATCAGCTCGTCCGGAGCCCCCAGGTCGTCCCCCGCCGCCGGCTCCAACTGCGGCATCGCGGCCCCCACCCCGCGCCGCGCTCCGGCCCCGCACCGCCGCCGCCGCCGCCCGGAGGGTCGGGAATGCGCGGGGCGGCGGAGAGGGGCGGGCTGCAAGGCGACACCGCGGGCCGGGCCCGGCCGGGCCGGCAGGGCAGGGCAGGGCAGGGCAGGGCAGGGCAGGGCAGGGCCGGACACCGCCCCCGAGCGCCGCCGACCCCCGTCCCTGGAGCGATCCCGGCCGAGCGCTGCGCCCCGCGTGGGTCCCCGGGTCTCCCGTGGCTCACACCGCCCCGCCCGGGGGGCCCGTCCCATCTGGGTCCTCCCGTTCCGTTCGGAGTGCCCCCGTCCCACCGAGGATACTCCGGCTCACACGGACCCCCACGTCGCAGCCAGCATCCCCACCCCCGTCCCTTCCAGGGTCTCTCCATCCCGTCCAGGGTGTCCCCGTCCTGTACGAGGCGCTGCACCCGGTCCAAGTCCCTACATCTCAGCTGGGTCCTCACAACCCATCCAGGGTCCAATCTGGGTCCCTGCATCCCATCTAGGGCCCCCCGTCCCTTCCAGGATTATTCCATCCCCCCCAGGGTATTCCATCTGTACCCCATCTGGATCCTTCTGTCCCAGTTGGGTCTCTATGTACCATCCATGGTCCCCCTGTCCCATGCAGGGTTCCTCCATCTCATCCAGGGTGCTCCCATCCTATCTGAGGCACCACACCCCTCAGTCTCATCTGGGTCCCCACATCCCAGCCAGTCTGGGTTCCCACATCTCATCTGGGTGCCCACATCCCATCAAGGGCTCCCCACATCCCATCTGTGGTCCCCCCATCCCTTCCAGGATCGCCCCTTCCCATCCAGAGTGTCTCTGTCCTGTCTGAGGCACCAGACCCCATCTGATTCCCTCTACCTCAGGTGGGTCCCCACATCCTGTCCAGAGTCCCCCCTGTCCCTCCCAAGATCCCCCCCATCCCATGCAGGGCCCCCAGTCCCACCCAGGAGTGCTCCAGCCCTCTTGGGTCCCCACATGTCATCCAGATCCCTCTATCCCTTCCAGAGTGCTGCACCCCACCCCGGTCCCACCTGTTCCATCAAGACTCCCCCTGTCCCAGTCAAGGAGCACTGTCTCCTATGGGTCCCTCCACCTGCTCCGGGTACCCTCACCCTATTCAAATGCTCAAATGCCACTGCTAAGATGACACTGTCCCACCCAAGGGTGCTCCCATCCCACTGCTACATCCCTGTCCTGCCTTCATCCCCCACAGGGTGCCCCAGTCCTGTCTGGGTGTCCCATCCAGCTGTCCCTATCACACCCAAGTGTCAGCAAACTGCCCGGGCATCCCCATCCCACCAGGATACCCTCATCCCACCAGGATGCCCTCATCTCAGTGGGTTACTTGGGGGGAGGGGTGGGGGACACCCCACCAGGACACCCCCATCTCAGCAGGGTGCTCAGGGGGGTCCCCAGCCTGCCCCACCCTGTGCAGGATCCCTGTGCAGATCCAGGCCATCCCATAGGACCCTATTCTTTCGACACTGAGTTGCCCACCCCCTCCAACACCCTGGGCCCCCTCGCACTGCCCCACAAAGGTCCCTTTGCCTGAAATCCCCCATGAAAAGGCTTTTGTGGCACAGAACTCAGCGGTGACCCCGTCCCCTGAGGAGCAGCTGCGGGGTGTCACGCTGCCCAGGCATTCCCCTTCCAGATGTTTTATGGCCCTGCTTTTAATTAACTTTCCCATTAATTGTCTGCCGGCAGTGTTCACAGCTGCGGCTCAGGGTGGGGGTGGGGAGCGTCCGCCCCATCCCACCCAGAGTGACCCTGACCCATTTGGGAACTCTGTCCCTGGGGGACGCATCCCCAGAATGCCGACTTTGGGGTGCTTGAAGGCAGCCCCTCATACACGGGGACATGTGGAGGCCAGAGGGTCCAGGGGGATCCCGGGGTCCCACTGTCCCCAGGGGTCCCATGGTGGTTGGGGGTACCGGGGCGACTGGGGGGCTCAGGGTGCTCTGGGGTCCCATGGTGTCCAGATGCCCTGGGAGTGTGCCAGGGGTCACACATAGGCTGGGGGGAGTCCAGGGGGTCTAATGTCACCGGGGGGGGGGGGGGGGGGCGAGAGAGGTGCCCACGGTGTCCGTGGGTCTTGGGGACACCCAGAGGTGTTTGGGGACCCCACGGTGACAGAGGACGGGGGCTTGGGAGCTAAAGGTCCCAGGGTGCCCGGGTGTCTCACGGTGTTCGGAGGTGCCCTGTGCCATCGGGGGGTGGAGGGTTGGATAGGGTCCCACGGTGCTGGAGGTCCCCGCGTCACCAGCGTCCCCGCGACGCAGGAGACCCCAAGGGAAAGGGGAGACGGGGAGGGGGAAGGGAGGGGGCAGTGTATGTGTGTGTGTGGGGGGGGGGGGGTGACATAACGGCAGCGCTCCGCCTCGCGGGGCGCGGGATGAGCCGCAAATGGGCCACCGGCGCGCGCCCGCGGCCATGGGCGTTGGGGGCGGGGGCCTCACGGGGGCGCGGTCGCTAGAGGGGGCGGGGCGCGCGAGGGGGGCGGGGCTAAAAGCGAGGGGCGTGGCGCGGCAGCGCAGGGGCGTTCCCCGAGGAGAAGGAGGGGATTCGGGAGGGGGGCGGGGATTGGGTGGGGGCGGGGGCGGGGCGTGGCGGGATCCGGTGCTGCCATGGCGCTGAACCTCAGCAAGAACGGGCGGGCGCTGCAGGAGGCCTACGGGAGGGTGGTGGCGGCCGGCAGCCCCACCGACTGGTGGGCATAGGGGCGGGGAACGGGGGTGGCGGAGATGGGGGGCGAGGGGGGGCACCTGGAGGGGTCCGGGGGTGGAAAAGTGGAAGGAGGATGTGGATGGGGGGTAGGGGGTTAGGGGGGTGTTCGGGGGTTGGGGGTCACGGGAGAGTGCGGGGGGGGGGGGGGGGGTGGAGAAGGGGGGTGGAGGGAGCGGGGGGCTCCGGGTGGGGAGGGGAAGGTGAAAGTGAAAGTGGGATGGGGGATGTGGTGATGTTGGGGTGTTTGGGGGCTGGGGGGGCACGGGGGTGGAATGAAGCGTGGGGAACGGACAGAAGAGTGGGGAGGGATGGAGGTGGGGGGGTGCACAGAAATCTGGAGGGTGTGCGGCGCTGGAGAGGGCTCGGGGTGTGGGGCGCGTGGGGGTGAAGGCCTGGGAGGGGCTGTGGGGTGCGCTGGGGTGGGGGGGGATGGGCAGGGAGTGCGGTGCCTGGAGATGGGGGTCTGGGGGGACTGTGAGGTACGGGTGGTTTGGGGCTTTGTTGGATGTGGGGGGGGTTGGGGTCCTGGGTCTGTGGGGCTCAGGAGTTTGTGGGGTGGGGGCCGTGGCTCAGCCCCCCCGCCCATCCCGCAGGGCCCTGTTCACCTATGAAGGCAACAGCAACGACCTGCGCGTGGCCGGCTGCGGGGGTGAGGGGGGGACAACACCGGCGCCTTCTTCGGAAATGGGGAAGCGGTGCCGGCCCTGTCCCGCCCACCCCTCCCACTCTGCCCCATAACCCCTTTCGCTTGCCGCTCGGGAGGGTGAAGCCCCATTTCTGGTGTGTGTGTGGGGCTGGCACTTGTAGCATCGCCGCCTATCCCCTCTGGGGATTGTCTGATGGGGAACGGTTTGGGGACAAGTGTGTGTTCTCATGGGTTTCCTCATTCCTGAGTGGTTCCCATGCACATCACGTGCTGGGGGGATGCTGGGAGTTGTGGACACCCCCCGGTGCCACCCACACTCTGTGTGGCCATGGGGAGGCCAGGGGACAGCCAGCAGGTGGACGATGTGCCCTGGTGCCCAGCCCCGCTCCTGTCCCGGTGCAGAGGGCGGCCTGGAGGAGATGGTGGAGGAGCTGAACAGCGGCAAGGTGATGTACGCCTTCTGCAGGGTGAAGGACCCCAACTCTGGCCTACCCAAATACGTCCTCATCAACTGGGTGAGTGGGGATTGGGACACGTGGGACATCCCTGTGGCCGGGCTGCTGTGGCACCACATCCCCACGTGGGGATCGTTCTCCATCCCAAATCCAAGGGGTGGAAAGGAACCGTTGGTGTGGGGCTCATGGTGACATTGCTCTCCCATTGCTTTCCCATTGCTCTTCTGTCAGTTCGCTGTTGGTTTGACATTGATTCTTCATGCAGACAGGTGAAGGTGTCAATGATGTGCGGAAAGGAGCCTGTGCCAACCACGTCAGCACCGTCGCCAGCTTCCTAAAGGTCTGCTTGACTCCTGCTGCCCCCATTCTGTCCCCTCTGGGAGCCTCCTTAGTGCCACCCCGACCTGGTGTCCCCACACAGGGTGCCCACGTCACCATCAATGCTCGAGCGGAGGAGGATGTGGAGCCTGAGCTCATCATGCAGAAGGTGGCCAAGGCCTCGGGGGCCAACTACAACTTCCACAAAGAGAGCAGCCGCTTCCAGGACGCTGGGCCCCAGGGCCCCGTGGTGAGTCTGGGCTGGGGTGGTGCTGGGGTGACAGCACCAAGCATGGGGAGATGTTTCGATGCAGGTGTTGGTACCATGGGGTGGGGATGGGGGAGGGTGCCTTGTGGTGTGGGGTGGGTCCTTCAGGGTGGGTTCATAGAGGGACCCTCGCAATACCTACAGGGATATAGAAATAAGATGGAGAGCAACTTTTTGTGTGGTCAGATTGCGCTAGGACGCGAGGAGCGGTGGGCTCCAAGGTCCCCTCCAGCACAACCCTAACAAAGGCAGCACAGCACTGTGGGGCCAGCACGTTCCTGCAGAGGAGCACAAAAAATGGTGTTTGTGCTGCGGTGCTCTGACCCCAGTACTCTCCGCCACACGCAGGGCTCCGTCTACCAGAAAACCAACGCCATGTCTGAAATCAAGAGGGTCAACAAGGACCACTTCTGGGCCAAAGCCGAGGTGAGAGCTGCAGCGTGACACCACAGGCTGCACAGCAAAGGGCTGTGGGGCTGAGGAGGTGCGTGCACACGGCAGAAAGATGAGGAGAACAGACGCCTGGAGGAGAAGCGGCGTGCGGAGGAGGAGCGGCAGCAGCTGGAGCGCGAGAGCGGCGGTGAGCGGGAGCTGCAGGAGGCAGCAGGGCGTGAGCAGAGGGTTCCAGGCACGCTCCAGCCAGATCGAGGCCCAGAAGTGAGTACTGAGCACCACCAGCCTCTCCCCCTCTCCCCCTCTCCTTGTCACCCCATCACTCCCTGTCACCCCACAGGAGGCTGCAGCAGGAGGCAGAGAGGCGGGAGCAGCAGCAGTGGGTGAGCCTTGTGCTGTCCCTGGGACTTTTGGGGTGCTTGGTGCAGATGTCCCCCTTTCCTCTCACTCCCCGCTTTGGGGGTCCTGGTGCGTGTGGTGGGGCCACCACCATCCCCTCTGGTGCCACAGAAGGAGCAGCAGGCAGAGGAGCACGAGCCCGGGCAGCGCCGAGGCGTCCGGAGGAGCGAGTCAGTGGAGAAAGCCCAGGTGAGACCCTAGCCCCACAGCCAGAGGTTCCCCCACCAGACCCCCACCCTGAGCCCTGCTCTGCTCGCAGGAGGCAGCATCACTGATCGCACAGCGCCCAGGGAACCCACGGGACATCTTCGTGCAGCGGGAGCGGGCAGCACCTGGGGACACTGCAGCCTCTGCACAGCCAGGTAAGGGTCCCAGTGCAGGGGGACATCGGTGTCCATGTCCCAGCCACAGGAGGGTCTGCAGGCCGTGACCCCATGAGCAGCTCAGCTCAGCACCATTCACATCCCATTGCTTTGCATGGGTGCACCATAGTGAGGTGGAACACTGCTTGAGCACTGGGGGGCGGTTTGGGGACGAGCAGTGCCCTCATGGGAGCTGGCAGCTTTTCAGGGTGTTTCCAAAGGCAGGAAGGAGGGCAGTGCCTGTCTGCGCCCCAAACCACCCCTGCCTGCAGGCACAACCCCTGAGCCCCTCCTCCTCTCTTCCAGGTAAACTGCGCAGCCCGTTCCTGCAGCGGGAGCAGGACTTGGTGCCCACCCCCAGCTCTGCTGTCCCGGTCCCATCACCGGCACCCACGGCCACGGGTGAGTGCTGTGTACCCACCTCCCAGCACTGCACCACTTTGTCTCTATTTTGGGACCTGGAGATCTCCATCCCACCTGGACGTGGTGCTGGGTGGGAGCAGAGGAACCCGAAGGTGCCCACAACCCCACCGTGACTTCGTGACCCGCCTTGGGCTACGTGCACCCCCAACCCCCCCTCACCCGGCGGTGCGATGCCGTGGGGCCGCGCTCACCACTAGATGCTGCTGTCGGCCAAGTTCCGGCACAGCCCTTCCCACCGGCGTCACTGTCTGCACTATTTTAGGCAATGATTCACGTCGGGTACAAGCTCCACTCTTCCCCCCCCCCCCCCCCCACAAATAGGAAACACTGCTCGGGGCTCCATAACCCCCCCCCCACACACACACCCGATGGGGGAGCACTGTGGCTGAGCTGCCTCCATTCCCCACAGGGCACAGCATGAGCCCAACAGGGACCCACATGGACGGGGAGAACGTGTACGAGGAAGCAGCTGATGCCACCATCTACGAGGAACCCCCACAGGTTGGGCTCTGCTCTTGGGGCCACAAGGTTTGGGGGTGCATCCCCCCCCCCCCGGGTGCCTCTGCTGTCCGCAGCCCCATGCTGGGTTTGCTGCACCCCTCTCAGTGCTTACTGGGGTGCTGGGAGCATGCTGCCCAGAGCCTCGCTCCTCCTAATGATATTGTTGGCACCCCCGTTTCCCCCCCCACAGGACCACGATGATGGAGCTCAGTACCAGTACCAGGATGGGTACCAGCAGGAGCCCGAGCTGGCAGGGAAGGGGGCTGTGTGCCCGCGCACTCTATGACTATCAGGCGGGTACGGGGGGGGGGTTCCTGAAATGGGAGAATCTGCTCTGAAATAGGGGGGGGGCTGCCACAAAATAGAAGGGGTCTCCAAAATGGGGCAGCCCCTCTGGAATTCAGGAGGTTCTCCAATATGGGAGAACCTGGATATTCTCCAACCTGGAATTGGGGGGGGTTGCCCCTGAAATGAGGGGGCTGTCTTCTGGAATGTAGGGGTTCCTCCAAAATGGGGGATTTCCTCTGAAATGAAGGGTGGGGGTTGCTATGGAATGGGGGGGGGGGGGCGGTTTCTACTGAACGAGGGCATTCCTCTGAGATGGGAGGAGGGTCCTCCAGAGTAGGGGGACTTCTGAAATGGAAATCGGGGTGGGGGGGGGGGGGTGGGAGGGGAAGATTCTCCAGAGTTGTGGAGAGCTGCCTGAAATAGAGGAGGTTCCCCCCAGAAGGGGGGAGGGGGATCCTCCAGTAAGAGGAAGCGTCCCTCTGAAGGTGACCTCCAGAATGAGGGGGGTCCCTCTGGAATGGGGTGCTCCTTCAGAACAGGGAGGGGGGATTCCTTCAAAATGAGGGAGGGCTCTCTGGAATTGGGGGGGAGGGCTCTGAAACAGGGGAGGTTCCCCCAGGATAGAGGAGTGGGCTCCTCTAGAAAGGAGAGCGGTCTCTCCTAAATGGGAGGGGTCTCTCCTAAATGGAGGGGTTCTCTCTGGATAGTGGGGGCCCAGGAGTGGCCCTGGGACTTCACGTTGTCCCACATCCCCCTTTCCACCTCCCCCCAGCGGATGACACTGAGATCTCGTTCGACCCCTGAGAACATCATCACCAACATTGAGATGATCGATGAGGGCTGGTGGAGGGGCTACGGCCCCGATGGCCATTTTGGGATGTTCCCCGCCAACTACGTGGAACTGCTCGAGTGAGGTCAGTGGGGCGGGCAGCGCCCGGACCCCCCCACCAGCACTGGTTCTTCCAAGCAGCGCCTGGTTCCTGCCTTCCTCCCCCTCCCCCAGCAGTGTGCTGTGCCCCCGGAACCCCCAGCGCTCTGTGGGGGGTGATGGAAGTGTCCACCATGACCCCCCCTCCAAAGCTGTGAGCGCTGCCTGCCCCATTCACTGTGAAGGAGGAAGAGCGTGGTGCAGCATTGGCCTTCCTCCCACCCACCCCCCCCCACCCCAGTTTGCTTTGGGATCAAGGATGCAGCAGCTGTTGGCTGCGGATCAATAAAAGGGCTTTCTTTGGTGATGGACCCCTCTGCGCTGCCCGTGGGGTTCCCTGCTGTGTGTGCCCCCCACCCGCAGTCCCATGGGTGAGGGTTTCTTGTGCCAGCACAGAGCACAGCTTTCTAACAGTTGCCAGTGCTAATGAGGAACCCTTAATTAAGGGGAAGCTGAGCAAGATGTGTTTTGCAATGGGTCAGAAACCACAGCCAGGGTTGGGGGCATCGTGAGAGGGGGTTGGAGAAGAACAGGTAATGAGAGGTTAATTAGCTGGTGGTAACGAGGGAGGGGGCGGCAGGGTGGGTGGCACAGGATGTGGTGCCCCACTGCCTCCCGGTCACCCCAGCACCCAGGGGTGCTGCCAGGACACCTTGCTGTCCCCAGTCCCCAGGACTGCAGTGTGGCACAGGATTCAGCATTGCTCCTTTATTTGCACAGCGTGAGGTTGGCACATGGGCACCGCAGTGACAGCAGGGAATAGGGCACAGTGCTGTGGGCTCAGGGTGGCATGGGCATAAAGAGGGAAATGGCATGGGCTTGGAGACAGGTGGCACGGGGGGTGGCATGGGGACAGCATGGCCATGGAAATGGAGGGAGTGTAGGGATGGCATAGGCTCAAGGACAGCGTGGGTTGGGGCACAGGGTTGGCATTGGGATGGGATGCTGCAGATATGGGGATGGAGACAGAGGCAGCAGTGGGATGGCATGGGGCTGATGTGGGCATGGAGATGGTGTGGTCTTGGAGATAGAGGTGGCAGACAGGATGGCATGGGCACAACATGGGTGTGGAGATGGAGGTGGCATGGGGGATGGCATGGCCTTGGAGATGGTGGGGGGGTGATGGCACAGGGCTGCATTGGGCTTGGAGTTGGCATGGGGGTGGAGGTGTTGTGGGGAATATAGTGGGTGTGGGGATGGGGGTCACAGCCTCTCCCTGTCCTGCCCTGTCCCCACGGTGCCCTCTCACTTCCAAACACTGAAGAACTGCTTGAAGAGGGGCGTCTCATGGCCCTGGGGCAGAATTTCCACCTGGGGGACAGTTGACAGGCACACAATAGGGATGGAAGGACGTGGCCTGTGCCCCCCAGCCTGGCTTCACCCACCTGTGTGTGAGGAGAGTACCCCATGCGGGTGATGGTCTGCTCGGCCATGCTGAGGGCAGCCTGCCTCTCCTGCTCATTGGCTTTGCACCCTGCAGATGGGGATGTCAGTGCTGGAGGGGGGGGCAGCCCCATCCTTGGGATGTCAGTACTGGATGGGGGGCGGCCCCATCCCCATTCCCAGGCACCTTTCCATACGTAGATCTTCCCCCCTGTGCCAGTGTCCAGCACAAAGCAGTCGTCAGAGCTCAGCAGGCTCTGGTTGAAAGGGCAGCCCTGGGCCACTTTGCTCAGGTCCATGCGTCCCATTGCGTCCGACACCTGGGGTGATCACCATGTTACCCCCCATCCTGCAGCCAGCACCAGCCTTTGTCCCTGCCATGGCCACCACAGTGTCCCTCATCTTTCCACAGCCCTGTGGCCAACACAGCCCAAAGGATCCTAGAATCACTCTGGTTGGGAAAGGCCTCCACACCACCAGTCTGACCGCCAGCCCAACCCTTAGTGCCATGTCCACACATCCGTCACGTACCCACGGGGAAGCTGCGGGTGCCCCATCCCTGGAGGCACCCAAGGTCAGGTTGGACAGAGCTTTGGTAACCTGACCCACCACAGGGCAACCAGCCTATGGCACGGGGCTCCCCGAGCCTCAGCCAGCCCCACGCATCCCCCACGCCTTGCCTTGTAGAGAACGGCCGTCCCTGCGTTCTGATCGGCCACCACATCATCCTCGGGGCTGCCCTCCTGCAAGGTGGGCTTGGGGCCCAGCACCTGCAGCATCTCTGGTGGCTCCTCGCCATCTACCACTGTCTCCAGGCGTGCCTTGCCACCCCCGCTTGCCGTCACGGATGGCTGCAGCCAGCTCCTGCGCCCGGCCGCGCTCCAGCACGTTGCACTGCGCTCCGCACCACATGAAGATGGTCTGGGGACAGGGTGGCAACGTGGTTGCACTGTGCACCCTGTGTGCCCTGACGGACGGAGGGATGCACGACCAGAATGGATACACATCCCAACAGATGGACACCCAGAAAGACGGGTGAACAGCCCCACAAAAGGACAGGCAGGCACCTGGGAGGACTGCTGGACACTCAGGAAGAAGGCCAAGCACCCCCACGGCCTCATGGATGTTTTGACAGACGGATGCCCCACTAGATGGACATCCAGAAGGACAGACAGACACCCCAGCAGATGGATTCCCAAATGGACAGGTGGACACGGGAAAGCAGCCAGACTCTGCTATGGGCATGGATGCTTTGATGGACGGACACCCCAACACATGGACACCCAGAAGGACAGGTGAAGAACCAAAGAGGCCAACACTTGGGACAAACAGACACCCAGAAGGAGGGGTGAACACCTAGAAGGACAGCAGACAGATGGATGCTTGACAGACAGATGGACACCCCAAGCAATGGATGCCCAGCAGGACAGCCCACCCACCCTACACAGGGACATCCCAACATGCTGACAGACACCCGGACAGGCACACTGCACTTCTTGCTCCAATTAGAGGGATCTGGGAGACAGGAAAGGACAGCAGTGAAGCAGCCACACACCTCGCCCAGGTCAAGGATGAAGCAGTCGCCTGTGTTGAAGCTGGCCCAGCTCAGGTCCCGCTCTGTGGCCCGGATGTTCCTGCGGCCCTTCACCTGGTAGAGCCGCTGCACAGGGCCGGGGCTGTGCTGCACCGACTTGAACGCCGAGTCCACGCCACCGTCCTGCCAGCACTGTATGCTGAGCACACGGCAGGGACACCGACCAACGGCCCGCAGCCATCCGCGGTGCCCAGCACCCATCAGGGTTACCCAAAGTGCCCACTGCTGATGCCCAGCTCCTGTTAGGGCTACCCAAGTGTGCATTGATAATGCTCATCACCTATTGGTGATGCCAGCTCCCATTAGGGTTACCCAAGAGCCCGTCTGTGATACCCAACTCCTATTAGAGTTACCCAACGGCCTACTGGTGATGCCCAGCACCCATTACAATTACCCAAGTACCCACTGCTGATGCCCAACACGCATTAGGGTTACTCAAATGTCCATTGGTGATGCCCAGCACCCACTGGGGTTACCCAAGAGCCCATCGGTGATACCCAACTCCCATTAGAGTTACCCAAGAGCCTATTGGTGGTTCCCAGCACCCATTGGGGTTAACCAAGTGCACATTGGTGATGCTCATCACCAATTTGCCTAGCACCCATTAGTTTTACCTAAGAGCCCATTAGCAACTCTCATCACCAATTCGTGATGCCCAGCTGCCATTGGGGTCACCCAAGAGCCCATTGGTGATGCCCAGCTCCCATTAGGGTTACCCAAGCGCCCATTGGTGTTGCTCATTGCTGACTGGTGATGCCTGGTGCCTGCAGGTGCCCAGCCCCACACCTGGTAGGTGATGCCGCAGGGGAAGTATCCCATGAACTCATCAGACTCGTGGCCCTGCACCTCGCGGTGGGTGATGGGGCGCTCCCCCAACAGCGCATTCAGCTGTGTGCTCAGCAGGGCACAGGCGCCCCGCTCATCCCGTGATGCATCCCGACCTGCAGTGGGGAATGACAGCTCAGCGGTACCCACACATCCCACCCCCCCATTGCCCCATGGCCCCATGCTTACCGATCCAGAGGTGCAGATGGGCTCGCTCCTCAGGCCCCAAGTGCAGCACCAGGTAGGCATCCCCCGAAAAGAAGATGCCCCAAGAGCTCTCAGGGACTGGCACTGGGCACAGCTTCTCCACACGCCAGATGTGCAGCCCAGGACGGGTGGGTGTGGGGCCAAAAGGAGAACCGCTGCAGGGAGAGGGGCATTGGCATGTGGTCCTTGGGGTTATAGGGTGGGGGGAAGGTTTGGAGGATGTGAGACCTTTTGGGGAGAGCCGTGTACATGGTGCCGGGGAGGTGGTGAGGAGAGCAGTGGACAGACAGCTGGAAGGACAGGCTGGCACCCCAGCAGGGAGGGGGACGCCCTGATGGACAAACAAACAACTTTGGTCAGACCCCCACCACAGACAGCCCGACAGACGGCCACCCCGGCACACCTATGCACAACCGCCACCGCAGACACCCTATGGACAGGTGGACACCCCAATGAACGGGTGCCCCGACGGACAGACACCCCCGAGAGCCACACGGACACATAGATGGACACCTGGAAGGACAGCAGGAGAAGGACGCCCTGACAGCTGCACACCCCGAACCAACAACAGACAGGAGGACACCCAGACGGACACCCCGACAAACAGGCGGACGCCCCAGCAGCCGCGGGACACCCGGAAGCGACAAGTCAGATGCCGCTGACTCAAGCAGGAAAGGGTGTGGATGCCGAGAGGGGTGGGGGGGACGAGGCTGCTCCTGCGTGTCCCCCTCACCCCGAGCGCGTGGCCGTGGGAGCCCGTGTCAAATGGGATCCCTAGGGGTCCCTGGGCCCCACTGGTGATGGGGTTTATGGGGACGTACTGCGAGGGGGAGCTGTGGGGGATGCATTGGGAACTGTAGTTGGGGGGGGGGGGGGGTGGGGAGCAGCACTGGGTGTCATACTGGAGGGGGATTTCCTGCGCTGGAATTGCTGAATGGGGCGACTGAGAGTATTTGGAGGGGGGGAGGGGTTGTACTGCAGGGGGATGGGCAGCACTGGGAGGCACTGCGGAGTCTTGGTTGAACTGGGGGCACTGGAAGGTTACTGGGAGGAACTGGGAAGCTCTGGTCTCCACAGGGCACCCCCCCCTTCTCCCTCCCCCCAACCAGCCACCCCCGCCACAGCGTGTCTGGGCGCTGAGTCACGGCCGGGCCGGGGGCCACGCGTGTGACGAGCACGGGGGGAGGGGGCGGGGGCTCAGCCACGTGGCTCAGCCTCCGTGGGGCCCGGGGAGCCTGCGGGGCCTGGGAGCGAGACCGGGGGCGCGGGAGGGGGACAACGGGGGTGACCCCAGTGCTGGGTGGCACCGAGGGGTCGTCCTGAGTCCCGTGCCAACGACAGAGCTGTGCCCGTGCAGCGCCGACTAATGTGCAGTGCTGGCAGCAGTGCGCTGATGTGCCATGCAGAGCCCTCTCCCGTGCAGCACCAACCCCGTGCAGTGCTGGTGCTGAACGACGGCACTTCTGTGTCTGTCTGCAGCAGTGCTGCTGTTGTGCGGCGCTGGGGCCACACAATGTGTGTGCCATGCAGTGCTGGCTCCGTGCAGAGCAGCGTTGCCGTGCGGTGCCAGTGCAGCAGTCAACGCAGTGCCATTCCCATGCGGTGGCGGCACTGGGCAGTGCTGGTGCAGCAGTGATGGCTGCTGCTGTGCAGCACCAACTGCGGCGTTGCTCCCATGCGGTGTCAGTGCAGTGGCAGTGCAGTGCTGTGCAGCGTGAAATGCACTGCACAGTGCCAGTGCGACTCCAGTGCCATGCCAAAGCAACTCCAGTGCAACTCCAGTGCAGTGCCGTAGCAACACCAATGCAAGGCCAGCGTAATGCCAAAGCAGCTCCAGTGCAACTCCATCGCAGTGCCAAAGGAACACCAACGCAACGCCGGTGCGGTGCCATCGCATCCCCGTCCCGCGCAGTGTCAGTGCCGCTCCGGCCCGCGCCAACCCCCGCAGGGCGGTGCCGCCCCTCCCCCCCCCCCCCTACCCCCCGTCCCGTCCCATCCCGTCCCGTCCCATCCCGTCCCGTCCCATCCCGTCCCGTCCCGTCCCGCTCGGCCCGGTGCCGCTCGGCCATGCCGCCCCGCTGCGTCCCGCTGCTCCCGCTGCTGCTGCTGCTCCCGCTGCTGCCCGGGGTCGGGTCGGGCCCCGCCGCTCCCGCACTGACGGACGCGGAGATCGAAGCGTTCCTGCGCGGTTTCCTGGCGCCCGGAGACGGCGATGCGGGCGGGGACGGCGGGGATGTGCGGGTCCGAGCTGAGCCCGGGGACGGGGAGCGCGGAGCGGGGCACGGCGGTGAGCGCGGGGCGGGGGGAGAAAGGGGGAACGCGGCGGGGAGTGGTGGGGTGGAAGCGCTGGGATGGGGTGGGGGTGATGGGGTGGGAACAGGGGACTGGGGAGGGGAGGGGGTGATAGGGTGGAAGCGGTAGGATGGGGTAATGGGGTGGGAATGCGGGGCTGGGATGGGGGTAATGAGATGGAAGTGCTGGGATGGGGGAAATGGGGTGGGGGTGATGGGGTGGGAAGGGGTACTGGGGGGGTATGATGGGGTGGGGGGCTCTGGGTTGAGGGTGATTGGATGGAAGCGATTTGATGGGAAGGATGGGGTGGGAGTAATGGGATGGAGGGAGCTGGGAGGGTGGTGATAGGATGGGGATAATGGCGTGATAACAGGGGACTAGGAAGTACGAGGATGGGGGTAATGGAATGGAAGCGATCGGATGGGGGGTAATGGTGTGGGAGGGTGAACTGGGGAGGGAGGGACTGGGATGGGGTGATGGGGTGGGAACACGGGACTGGGGTGGGGGATAATGGGGTGAGTGATAATGGGATGGGGATGGGGTGTCTGGCACTGGGACGGGAGTAATGAAATGGAGGATTGGGGAGGGAGGGATAACTGGGGGTAATGGCATAGGAGTGATGGGATGGGAACGGGGGATTGGGTAGGAAGGGACTGGGATTGGGGGAATGGGTGGGGATGGTGGGGTGGAAGGCTCTGGGGTGGGGGTAATGGGATGGAGGGAACTGGTATGGGGGGAATGAGACAGAGGTGATGGGTTTCTGGGGATAATGGAGTGTGTGTGATGGAATGTGGGGCACTGGAGTCGGGAAACTGGGATGGGAGGAATTGGAATGAGGACACTGGGATGGAGGAGTATTGAGGTGGGGGCACTGGAATGGAGGGAAATGGGATGGACAGAACTGGAAACACTGGACAGGACAGGGTCTCTGAGTGGGGGTGCTGGGATAGGAGGCTTTGGAGTGGGGATAAAGTGGTGGGGGACAATGAGGTGAGGGCAAAGTGTAACTGGGGTCAGGCACTGAGAGTGCTGGGTGGGGCTGGAGTGGGGGCACTGAGATGGCACTTGGCCAGGGGCTGCCTCCATCCCATCCCACTCCCCCAGACCCCCTGGAGTGGCTGACGGAGCCTGAGGAGCCCAAGAAACCCAAGAGGGAGAAAGCACCCAAACCCACCAAGAAACCCAAGGAGAGAGCCCGGGGCTCCAAGAAGGACAGGGACAGGGACAGGGACAAGAACACCAAAGGGGAGAAGCCCCCCAAGAAGCCCAAGGAGAAGCCCCCCAAAGGCTCTGAAAAGCCCCCTAAGGGCTCCAAAAAGCCCAAGGAGAAACCCCCAAAGGAGAAGCCCCCCAAGGCCACCAAGAAGCCTCCCAAGGCCACCAAAAAGCCCCTGGACACGAGGCCACCACAGCCACCTGACACACCCTGGGAGTCCCCCACAGCCCCACAGCCCCCACGGGGTGAGGATGGACTGGGGACATCGTTTTCCTTGGGGCAGCCATGGGTCCCTGAGAAGGAGGATGAGAATAGCAGAAACCGAGGTGAGTGGGGTGGGGGGCACCGAGAGGCCCTTTTGGGGCTAAGTGCACTGTCACCCACATCCCACCCTGACACATCATGGCCCCCATGTGTCCCTGTCTGCAGAAGAGGAGGAGGAGGAGCAGCCAACCCCACGCTGGGAGTGGGGCCGGGAGGATGGACGCCCTGAGCCTGAGCTGGGTGAGTTCCTCCCTGTGTCCCATGTCACTCCCTCTGCGTCCCAGTGCCACCTCCCTGTGTCCTGGTGCCATGTCCCTCATCTCCAGGGACACCTCCCTGCATCTTGATGTCCCCACCCCCGCCCCCACCCCGACCCCTGGTGCTACCTCTCCATGTCCCTTGTTCCCATGTCTCCCTGCAGAGGTTCCTGAGGAGCCAGAGCCACCGACAATGGACTACAACGAGCAGTTGGAACGGGAGGACTACGAGGACTGTATGGTGCTGGGGCTCATGGGGGAACTGTGGGGTCCGTCCCCTTGTAGCCCTGCAGTCATTGTCCCCCTCTGTCCCCAGTTGAGTACATCCGGCGGCAGCAGAAGCCCCGCAAACCCTCGAGCAGGAGGAAACCCGAGCGGGTCTGGCCCCAACCGGAGACACCACCACGTCAGTGCAGGGACACAGGGATGGGGGTGACCCCAGTGCTGGGTGCAGGGTTTGGGGTCACCAGGAATGGGGTGGGCATGGGGACATCCTGGTGCATGGAGGTGCACGGCGACCCTACAGGGCTCATTGACGGGGACGTGAAGGTCCCATGAGGACATAAGGTGTCCCACATGGGTGCTAGGACTCCATAATGACATGGGAACATCTAGAGTTATAGGGATTCCATGGGGACGTGTAGGTTCCTGTGTGGAAATGGGGACCCTAACAGGCAAGGGACCCTAGAGGGTCCAGGGGACCCTACAAGAGCATGGGGATCCCATGGGACATCCATATTTCTGCAGGGGCGTGGAGACTCCGTGAGTGTTACAGGGATCCCATGGGATATGAGCATCCCGTGGGTTTATGCAGGGACATAGGGACTCCATAAGGGCATGTGAATTCAGTAGGGACATGAGAACCTCACAGGGGCTATAGGGATCCCATACAGATATATAGGTTTCTGCAGGGACATGGTGGTTTTAGAGGATCCCGTGGGGACAGAGGGTATCCCAAAGAGACATTGAGGATCCCATGGGAGTGTGGGGATCTCATGGAGGTAGAGGAAACTGTTCAGGGACATGGGGACCCCATGGGATAAGGGGGGACCTCACAGTGGCATGAAGGCCCCATAGGGACCCAGTGACCCTGCAGAGGCACAGGGGACCCCATAGGCATCCCAAACCCTTTGGCCATCCCCAGCTACACCAGAGGAGCCCCCCGCACCACTGCCTGGCCCTGTGACTGAGCGCGACTATGAGGAGGGCTGGGAGCGACCCGACTACGATGACTGTGAGTGACCCCAGGACCCCTCTCCTGCTCCCAGAGGGCTCTGTGAGGTTCCAGGGGGCGTCCCAGCCCCTCACTCCCATTCCCACCCATAGTGGACTACGGGCTGCTCCCACCACCCAACCCCAAGAAGCAGCCAGAGAAAGAGGAGGAGATGGAGACGGACGAGGAGAAATTGAAGCCCTGTGAGAGGCGGTGGCACAGCCCTGTCCCTATCCCTGTCCCCATCCTGTTCCTGTCGTCATCCCTGCCCCCCTTCCATCCTGTTCCATCCCTGTTCCTGTCCCATTGCTGACCCTGTTCTCATCTGATGACCGCTCTTGCCAGCAGGGAAGCCTAGGAAGGGGGGTAGCAGCAAAGAGGAGGAGGAGGAGCCGTGGGCAGAGGAGAAGGGCCGGGACAGTAAAGGTGGGTGCTCCCAACCCCATGACCCTGCTCAGCCTGTGTCCCGCTCACTCTGCCCCTTTTTCCAGGAAAACCCAAAAAGCCGGGTGGGAAGAAGTGGGAGCCAGATGAGGAAGAATGGGCGCCACCAGAGGAGAAGATAAGTGAGTGTTCCCATCCCTGGGGACATGGCTGCTACAAAGTGGTGCCATGGCCTTCCCCTCCCCTGTCCCCACAGGGTGCCCCCCCATCGGGATGGAGTCCCATCGTGTGGAGGATGACCAGATCCTGGCCTCCTCCATGTTGCGCCATGGGCTGGGTGCACAGCGTGGCCGCCTCAACATGCAGGTGGGCATCCATCCCATCCCCATCTGAACCCATCTGCACCCCTGTCCTATCCCTGCCCTCATCTCTGTCCCATCCCATCCCATCCCCATCTGCACCTCCACCTCCACCTCCTCCATCACCATCTCCATCTCCATCTCCATCTATCTCCATCTCCATCCCATCCCATCCCATCCCATCCCATCTCCATCCCCATCCCCACCCCCACCCACACCCATCAGTGTCCCGTTGCTGTCCCCAGGCGGGTCCTAACGAGGATGATTTCTTTGATGGCGCATGGTGTGCGGAGGACGACAGCCGCGCGCATTGGCTGGAGGTGGACACGCGCCGCACCACCAGGTTCACCGGCGTCATCACACAGGGACGCGACTCTCAGATCCAGTACGGGGCCAGTGGTGGGCGGGGGGATGTGGTACGGTGCTGCGGTGACCCCACACTGTCCCCTTTGACCCTCCTGCAGCGAGGACTTCGTCACCAGCTTCTACGTGGGCTTCAGCAACGACAGCCAGAACTGGGTGATGTACACTAACGGCTATGAGGAGATGGTATGGAGGGGGGAGAGGTGGGGTGATGTGGGGACACAATGGGGACACGGTGCCACCCCACTGTGCCCCATCCCCAGAAATTCTATGGCAATGTGGACAAGGACACACCAGTGCTGACCGAGTTCCCTGAGCCCATGGTGGCCCGCTACATCCGCGTGTACCCGCAGACTTGGAATGGCAGCCTATGCCTGCGGATGGAGGTGCTGGGCTGTCCCCTCTCCTGTAAGTGGATCTGGGGCAGACGGGAGGGGGGCACGACGTGGGGATGGTGGTGACCAGGACACCACAGCCACGTTGCTGTCCCCTGCAGCTGTCAGCAGTTACTACGCGCAGCAGAACGAGGTGACGTCGGCTGACAACCTGGACTTCCGCCACCACAGCTACAAGGACATGAGGCAGGTGGGTACGGCGGCACCGGGGCACCGTCCCCAGGGACGTCCCCGTTCCCAAGCGGTCTCCCAGTATCTGACCCCAACCCCACAGCTGATGAAGGTGGTGAATGAGGAGTGCCCCACCATCACCCGCATCTACAACATCGGCAAGAGCTCACGCGGTCTGAAGATCTACGCCATGGAGATCTCTGACAACCCGGGGGAGCATGAGACAGGTGAGAGGGGACACAGGGACAGTGCAGGTGGCCACATCTGGACCTGAGTTCCATTTCTCCCATACCCTTAACCCTGTGACTTCCAGGAACCCTATCCCTAACCCTATCCCAATGTCAGCAGTGGAAGAAGAATTAACCTGACATTAACCCTAACCCAACTCTAACCCTATCCTAACCCAAACCCTAAGCTGAGCCCTACCCCTACCCTAACCCTACCCTAGCCCTACCCTAACCCTAACCCTAACCCTAACCCTAACCCTAACCCTACTCTAACCCTAACACTAACCCTAACCCTAATCCAACCTTAACCCTACCTTAACCTAACCCTAACCCTACCCTAATCCTAACACTAACTGTAACCGTAATCATAACCATAACCCTAACCCTAACCATTATCTGTACTCTAACCCCAAGGTAACCCTAATCCTAACCCCAAATCTTAAACTAAAACTAACCCTAATCTTAACCTTAACTCTGACCCTAAAGATAACTCTAACCTAACATTAACCCTGATCCTAAAGCTAACCCTGACCCCAACCCTAAAACTAACCCCAATCCTAACCCTAAAGCTGACTGTAACCCTAATGATGACCCTAGCCCTAATCCTGACCCCAAAGCCAACCCTGGCCCTGATTCTATGTGGCTGTGCTGTCCGGTTGGGCTGGCTGACCTTACCCCATAGCCCCATCCCTACTGGAGCGGTGTCCTTGCAGGAGAGCCTGAGTTCCGCTACACAGCGGGGCTGCACGGCAACGAGGCACTGGGCCGCGAGCTGCTGCTGCTGCTCATGCAGTTCCTGTGCAAGGAGTACCAGGATGGAAACCCCCGTGTGCGCAGCCTGGTCACTGAGACCCGCATCCACCTCGTGCCCTCGCTCAACCCCGATGGCTACGAGCTGGCACGTGAGGCGGTGAGAGCGGAGCAGCACCAGTGGTGGCATTGAGATGGTGGCACTGGGATGATGGCATTAGGATGGTGATATTGAGATGGTGGTGGCATTAGAATGGTGGCACTGGGAGGGTGGCATTGGGATTGTGGTACTGGGATGGTGAGCACTGGGTGGTAGCACCGGGATGGTGGCACTGGGATGGTGGCGGCATTGGGATGGTGGTAGCAGTGGGATGGTGGTGGCATTGGGATGGTGGTACTGGGACGGTGGCATTAGGATAGTGGTAGCACTAGGATGGTGATGGCATTGGGATGGTGGCAACACGACAGTGGCAATAATATGGTGGTCGCACTGAGAAGGTGGCACTGGGGTGGTGGCAATGGGGCAGTGGCATGGTGGTGGCACAAAGGTGGTGGTGGCAATGGGGCGGGAGTTGCACTAGGGTTTCAGCATTAGGACAGCTCTGCCATTGGGATTGTGGTGGTGTCACGTGGGTGGTGGTGGCACTGGGGATGTGGTGGCAATGGGGCAGTGGTGGCACCGGGATGGTAGTCATACTGGAGTGGTTCTAGTGACACTTGAGCACTGGTGGCACTGGGATGGTGGTGGCAGGAGGGTGACATTAGCATCAGGGCCACCATGGGGCTGTCATTGCTCCCTCAGGGCTCCGAGCTGGGCAACTGGGCTCTGGGCCACTGGACAGAGGAGGGATTCGACCTCTTTGAGAACTTCCCTGACCTGACGTCACCGCTGTGGGCGGCCGAGGAGAGGCAGCTGGTGCCACACCGCTTCCCCGGCCACCACATCCCCATCCCGGAGCACTACCTGCAGGAGGACGCTGCGGTGAGCGCACACCCACCCTGAGAGCATGGCAGCAGCACGATGGGCCAGGTGGCACAGCATCCCCTCTCCAGGTGGCCGTGGAGACGCGAGCCATCATAGCATGGATGGAGAAGAACCCCTTCGTGCTGGGAGCCAATCTGCAAGGTGGGGAGAAGCTGGTCTCCTTCCCCTTCGATGCAGCACGGCCCCACAGTGAGACCCCTGCCGCCCCATACCCGCTGGATGAGGATGAGGACGGCGAGAGGCCCGAGGTGCACGAGACACCTGACCACGCTGTGTTCCGCTGGCTGGCCATCTCCTACGCCTCAGCACACCTCACCATGACCGAGACCTTCCGCGGGGGCTGTCACACGCAGGACGTCACTGACGCCATGGGCATCGTGCAGGGGGCCAAGTGGCGGCCCCGTGCTGGCAGTAAGCGGGGCACTGCTGTGTGGGCCCCAACAGCTGGGCTTCAAGGTGGCACCCCTTGGACTCCATGGTCTTAGGGGATGTTCTGACCTAAGGGATTCCACTGCAGCAGCAAGCTGGGCCGTGGGGAGGTGACCCCACAGCACTCATCCTCTGTTGGGATTTTGGCAGGCATGAATGACTTCAGCTACCTGCATACCAACTGCCTGGAGCTCTCCATCTACCTGGGCTGCGACAAGTTCCCCCATGAGAGTGAGCTGCAGCAGGAGTGGGAGAACAACAAGGAGTCACTGCTCACCTTCATGGAGCAGGTAGGCACGGGGAATCGGCGCAGGGGGATGGCGGTCATCCCCTTGTCCCCATGTGCTCCCCTTGTCCCTGCTTTGCACAGACCCACCGAGGGATCAAGGGTTTGGTGACAGACCAGCAGGGAGAGCCCATCGCCAACGCCACCATCGTGGTGGGCGGCATCAAGCACAGCGTCAGGACAGGTAGGATGTGGGTGGGATGTCACAGGAGCACGATGGCACAGTGAAGGCCCTGCAGTGCCATCACCCCTCATCACCCACAGCCAGCAATGGGGACTACTGGCGCATCCTGAACCCGGGCGAGTACCGCGTATCAGCACGAGCCGAGGGCTACAACCCCAGCACCAAGACCTGCAGCGTCTTCTACGACATCGGGGCCACCCAGTGCAACTTCATGTTGGCGCGTTCCAACTGGAAGCGCATCCGTGAGATCATGGCCATGAACGGGAACCGGCCCATCCGCCGTGTGGTGCCCGGCCGCCCCATGACTCTCCGTGAGCGCCTGCGGCTGCGCCAGCGCCTGCGGCTCCGGCAGCGACTCCGTGAGCGGATGAGGCTGAGGCAACTGAACGCCACCGCCAGTGCCACCAGCATCCCCACAGCCCCACCACCCAGCACGGCCCTTCCCGTCCCGTTCAGCAGCACCACATACGTGCCATGGAGCCAGGAGCCACCCACAGCGGGCACCTGGGAGATGGAGACCGAAACAGAAGTGGAGACTGAGGTGGTGACGGTGACGGAGATGTGGGATGCAGGCACAGGGACGGCACAGCCCTTCACCACTGCAGAGACCTACACCGTGAACTTTGGTGATTAGGGGACACCCGTTCCCTCCTCCCACCTTCAGGTGCTCCGTGTGGGCACCATCTCATGCTCCTGGAGACCCCAGGCCAGGCACACACAGACACACGTCCCCGTGCACGGGCAGCCAGACACGGAGGACGCAGGGCAGGGCCCTGGCGTGGTTTT
Source organism: Callipepla californica brunnescens (assembly GCA_023055505.1). Taxonomy (NCBI): domain Eukaryota; kingdom Metazoa; phylum Chordata; class Aves; order Galliformes; family Odontophoridae; genus Callipepla; species Callipepla californica. The sequence continues at coordinate 4,084,273 of JALIRH010000037.1, forward strand.
GTTACACAAATAAACAAAGCTGTATTGATAGCAGCACCGCATTGGCTCTCCCACCGTACTGCGCTGGAGGGGGATGAGGTGACATCTGTGCTGTGCTGTCACTGCCCCACCTCCATGTCACCCTCATCGTCCTCAGTGCCGAAGCCGGAGAAGCTGATGGGCTGGCAACTGAGGTTGCGCAGGTTGATGAGGCAGGCAGTCTGCGTGGCACTGAAGGCTGGCACCACCACCAGCAGTACCTGCTGCCCATCCTCCCCTGTGGGACAGGCAGCCATCAAACACGAGCGGGGATGGGGACAGGGTGGGCAGCAGCGGGGACTCACCTGTCAGCAGCTTGGACTGAAACTTGGGCGCATTGCCGCAGAAGTAGACGTGCGGGCAGTCAGTGAGGATGAAGGGATCCAAGTTGTAGAAGGGATAGCAGCCTGGGGGAGCAGAGTGAGCTGGGGAACCTGACCCTGTGCGCCACTGCATGGCACTGGGAGCCTGCAGCCCCTTACCCAGCGTGTCAGGGGCTGTGGGGCTGATGTGTCCTGCCAGCAGTGTCCACTCCAGGATCTCCAGGTAGTCATCCATGCTGCTGTACTTGAAGATATCGCTGATGTTTTGCCCTGATGTCCCCAAGAACCTGAGAGGACGGATCTGTACTCAGTGCAACCTACAGCAGGAGCCCCACCCCCAGCAATGCTCCGTGTCTCACCGGACACCGTCCACATCGGCCTGGTAGGGGTTGGTGACGAGCTGCAGTGTAGGGTAGGCACTGGACAGGGGCAGCATACAGCGGTGCAGAGGCTGCTGCGGCAGCGTGTAGTTGGTGGGGTCAAACTCCCCAGGCATCACGTCCACCGGCACAGAGCTCTGCAGGCAGAACAGTGCTATCGGGGGCTTGAGGGGCAGTGGGAGCCACTCTGCCACCCCAGGCACTCACGCAGAGCTGCAGCAGGATCTCATCCAACATCTTCACCGCCTCCACGCTGGCAGCTTGTGTCTTCTTGGTCAAATACTTGGCCTGCAGCAGTGAGGATGCAGTGAGGAACGTGGTCCCTCTCCATCCCTCCATCCTGCTGGGTCCCCCTGCTCTCACCGTACCTTGTGCAGGCTGTCCCGGCTCTGTGTGCTCTGGCTCAGCAGGTTCCCGGCCAGCAGTACGCGGGAGATGAGCGCAGCAGAGCTCTGCTGGCCCTCAGCACCCAGCTGCCCCGTCACCACGTCCACCAGCAGCTGTGTGCCCAGCAGGGACTCGCCACTGCCACTGCCCAGCCCCAGCCCTGAGGCCAGCAGCACGAACCTGGGCAGGGGGCAGGCAGAGGACTGCAGCTCCCATTGTGTCCCTTGAGACAGATGGGATGGACAGTCCCCAGGGCTGTACGGAGACGCAGCGGGGACACAACAGGGACTCACCTATCAGTGCTGGGTCCCCGCCACGGCAGCGGTGGGGGCAGGTGGGCAAAGCAGTGCTCCTCCACCAGGAACTTGCCATCCTCCTGCTCATGGCCATACACAGCCAGCACTGTGCCTGTGGCGAGCGTGGGGGCACTCAGCCCCACCATCACCCCCCAGGCCACCACTATCCCACTGCCGTCCCCTACCTGTCACCAGCCTCGATACCTCGATGCTCCCCGTCAGCTTGATGCGCTGCAGCTCGTCCTCCAGCACCAGCTCATCTGACGGGTCCATGTATTTGGTCAGGGGGGGCTGTGGTACCAGGTTGTGCTGGGGGGCGGGGGACACAAAAGTGAGATCCCCATGTTTGTGGGGTGTGCGGCCTCTGCCGGGGCTGCTCTCCAGCTGCGTGCTGGCACCGGGCTGCTTTCACTTAGCACAGCGGACAAAGAGGAAGCAGTGTGGGGAGGGGGGGGGTGGGGTGTCACTGCTACCTCCTCGTTGATCTCCTGCAGGATGGAGGGCTGCAGCCGCATGACCTTAAACAGCGTCCCCACCACACAGCACCGCTCGCCCGCCTGCAGCTCGCACATCTTCCGCAGCAGCACGCCGTCACCTGCAGGGCCGTGTGCTTCAGCCTGTACTCCTGCTTCCCCCCGCCCACCATGCTGCCACCTCCAGAGCAAACCCCTCCTCCTGCTTTAATGGTGGGAAAGGAGACATTTAAGAGCAACCCCTGCCTGGAGTCCCACCCAGGCTTTGTCATCCCACTGAGTTTTGGGTTGGGAAACATGAGGACAAGCAATGCTCCAGTCCCACAGATGGAATGGGATGAGAGGGAGGAGGTGGGGGTCAGGAACAGCACCAGCAACACCAGGAATGTGAGCGCCGGGAGGCAGGAAGCAGCCCTCAGAGCTGAGCACTCCTTCCAGCTCCAACCCCTGCTGTGTGTGCCTGGGGGGGAGGGTGGTGGCTCGGCGTCCCAAAAAGAAAAGCAGATCCCAAAAATGCACTGTGTTCCACAGTACAAGGGGTGGTACAGCACGTGTGGGGGGGGTTCCCTCGGAGAGAAAGGAAAAGGGGGGAGCAGTAACGGGCTGAGGGGTGATGATGAGGGCACGGGGCTGGGGGGCTCACCCCATCGGAGCCGTGCCTGCTGCTCCAGGCGGGGACGCATGCTCAGCAGCCGTGTGGCATAGAGGTGTGCATACTGGCGACCGAAGCTGCGCTCCTTCAGGCGGAAGGGCTGTGAGTGGTCAGCAAAGTCACTGCCGGCACGGGCAAAGGTGGGGGCCTCGGCTGAGGGGGGGGCCAGCAGGGTGTGCCCCGGCAGGGGGGTGGGCTCTGAGAACATGGCTGCAGGGCTGCAAGGGGAAGGGGAGAGTGAGGAACCCCAAAATGTGCCACAAATGCACAGGAAGTCCCCCAGATGCTGCTCCCCGTCTCTCTGTGGCACCTTAAGGCCCCCAAATAACCACTCCCCCACCCATCCCCCATCCCCCCTCTCCCCTCCAAACAACTATCTGGTACCCAAATGTCTCCCAAGGACTCCCTGGTACCTGAAGCCCCCAAACTGCCCCTCCGGTCAATCCTTGGCACCTGGTCCCCCCCCACCACTCCCCCCGCCAAATCACTCCTTGGTGCTCAAATTCTCCCCCCTAAAAACGCCTCTTAAGTTTTCTGGCAGCTGAAATCCCTCCCAAGTGCCCCAAGAATCACTCCCAGCACCTAACAACCCCCACACTGCCCCACGTCACTCCCCAGTGTCCAGTCTCCTCTCAGACCAATCCCCCCCCCCCCCCCTCCAAATCACTCCTTGGCAACGTAACCCTCCCCAAACGCCCCCCAGATCTCCTGCTAGCACCTGAATCCCCCACCTCAGGGGAGCCCCAATCGCCACCTGCAGCCCCCACGAGCCCCCCCGGCTCAACCCCTGGCACTGAACCCCCGCCCCATATCACCCCCTGGTACCCGAATGCCCCTCCCCCCTACACAACGGCCCCAAAACGCCCCCAGAGCCCCCCCCCCCCCCCCCACCCCGGGCTCCCCCCACAACCCTCTCCCACGTGACGTACGGGGTCAGAGGTCACAGCGGGGAACAGCCACCGCCGCCTCCACGCGGCGCGGAGGGAACCGGGAGGGGGCGGGGGGGGCGGCGAGCGGCGCGAACTCGGGGAGCGGAAGTGGCGTGACTGCGGGGCGGAAGTGACGTCAGTCACGACCCCGCCATGGTAACCGCGGGGCGCCGTTGCTATGGCAACCGCGCCCCCACCTCTCCCCCCCCTCCCCCCACCCGCCCCCTCCGGATCCCCCGGCCCTGGCCCCACGGATGTGGGGGGCCCTGCGTGGGGCGCGCACCGGGACCGCGCCGCCCCGCGTGGGCCGATCCCCGCGTGGCGGCGTCACCACGCGATCGGGGCCCGGTGTGCCCCCTCCCCCCTTCTTCCCCTCTTCCTGCTGCGGTGACGCTCGGGGCGGAGGTGTGGGGCGGAGGTGTGGGGCAGAGCTGCCTGTCTGTCTCCATTTTAAGGCCTCGATGGGTTTTCTCTGCGCTGAGTGGCTCATCCGTCCCCACCGCGCGGCTGCGGGGGCTATAAAGCCGCGGGGTGGGACGCGGGGCTGCCGCCTGTATCGGGGGACAGCATGGCTGCCGCTGCCATCGTGCTGCTGGCCCTGGGGGCCGGTATGGGGCTGCGGGCCTGGGGGCTGCACCCGCGGGTGATGGGGCTGGGGGACAACTTGGGGTGTGGGGATGGGGATGTAGGGATGATGGAGAGGGACGTGGGGGTGGTGTCAATGGGGAACGGGGGGAGTATGGTGGGGAGGGAGATGTGGGGTTGCGGGGTCATGGGGGTCAGGGTCTGCGTGGGGACATGGAGATAGTGGAGATGAGGGGACGGGGATGTGAGGAAGGGGTCTGTCTGGGGGTCTGGGGACATTGGCGATGGGGATGTGCAATGGGGACAGAAGACATAGGGATGTGGTGTGGGTACCGGGTACACCCAGGGTGCATGGGGATATCAGTGACCGCTGTGTGCCCCATCCCACCGTGGGGTGGCCGTGGGGCAGCGTGGTGACACCTGCTGCCTCCAGCTCTGCAGGTGGCACTTACTGAGCTGCCCCATGATGACCAACACGGGGTCGTGGCCACCAGGAGCCACTGGGAGCAGCAATGGCACCTGCTCCAGGACGGCTCGGCCATGGTGAGGACGTGCCCTGACCGTGGGGTGGCCCTACACCGGGCTGGGGCATGGGGAGGTGAGTGGGTGGCAGTACATTGAGGGTCTGTGTTGTCCCCACAGTGGGACGGAGACGAAGGGGACACAACGGCACCGGGCAAGGGTCTTAAATGCAAGTCCTGCACCAGCTTGGTGAAGAAGCTGAAGAAGATTGTGGGTGATGACCCCAGTGAGGTGAGTGGGGCATGGGGGGCCCTGGTGGGGGGGCCCAGTGGCTGCAGCCCCAGTGACGCTGTGGGGCTGGGACCCACAGGATGCCATCACTGAGGCGCTGGGCAAAGTGTGTGGTGTGGGGAAGCGCCAGAGCCGCGTGTGCAAGTGGCTGGTGAAGAAGTTCAGGCAGCAGCTCAGCGATGCGCTGCAAGAAGACGACGATCCCCATGCCGTGTGCACCACCCTGGGGCTGTGCAAGGGCTGAGTGCGGCCAGAGCTCACATCCTGCGCCCCATGCCCCGTTCTGCAGTCCCACATCCTGCACGCTGACCCCAGAACGCAGCCCCATCACAGCCTTCCTCCCAGCCCCTGTTCCCATGCAATGAAGGCACTCTTCTCTGCCATCGCCCCTTCAAGTCGGGTTTTATTTGGCTGTGAGGGCATGTGGGGGCTCTGGAGACAGGGGGCTGACATGTGGGGACCTCAGTGACGGGGCCATGGCAGGGGAGGGTGCACAGTGAGCTCGAGAATGGGGTCCCTGTGGGGACATGGGGGTCTGGGGGTGGTGTGGTGATGGAGAGGATGCAGTCACAAGAGGGGACACAGTGATGGGGACTGGGCCAAGTCCATTCTGTTGCTCTCAGCCAATCAGAGCACAGGAGATCCCTTTTCTGGCCACAGCCCAAGAGAGCAGAGAAGATCCCACAGCTGATGGGACCAATCAAGAGCACAGGATCCCATGGCGGGGGCTGTCCCCTCCTTCCCAGACCCCAGGGGTGCCCCCCAGATATTCCCCCAGGAGGTCCCCATAGCATGGGGCATTCCCAGCCCCACAGAACTCCATCTGCCTGCATCACCTGGAAGGACCCTGCGCTTCAGGGACCCCCAGACCTCCATGTGACACTCAAAGTGCTCCACAGCCCCCACAGGGTCACCAGACTGGGGGTGCCCAGCTTTCAGCCCCCAATTACAGCTCCAAGAAGTGCCACGTGTCACCACAGGGCTGTCACCACCAGAACCGAGTGGGCTGGGGACACTGACTTCCACTGCTTGGGATCTGTGGGCTGGGGACTGTCGGGTGTGGGGTCACAGGGTGCTGCGCCATGAGTGGGGCTGTGGCTCCCCCGTGGCTCCATCCCGGTCCCCAGAACGCTCCAGGGGTGTTGGGGAGGGGAACACCGGAGCGCGGCCATACAGAGCAGCACCGGGACAGTGTTCCCGGAGAAGTCCACGCCAACCCCATTTATTGGGGAGCCCTGGCACCATCCTGCCGCCATCCTGCAGCAGTCCCAGCTCCTTGGCACATCCCCGCTCTCTCACTGCCCCATCATGCAGGCCATCTTGCAGGCCACGGCAGAGATGAGCGCGGCCCCACGCCCGCTGCCCTCCTCTGACTGAATGAAGGTGATGTCACAGCCAGGAGTCAGCTGCCGCACTGTGGCGTGGAAACGGTCCTTGAAGCTGTGGGGGGAGGGCGAGGGTTTGGGTACGGGTAGGGTTTGGGGTATGGTTATCGTTAGAGGTACTGTTATGGCTGGGGTTGGGGTTGGGGTTAGGATTGGGATTAGGATTGGGTCAAGGTTAGGGTTAGGATTGAGATTAGGATTAGGATTGGGGTTAAGGTTAAGGTTAGTATTAGGATCGGAGTTAAGGTTAGGGTTAGGATTAGGGTTAGGATTGGGATTAGGGTTGGGGTTAAGGTTAGGGTTGGGGGTTGGATTTGCGGTGTAGGGTTAGGGTTACAATTAGGGCTACAGTTACGGCTAGGGTTAGCGTTATGGCTCGAGTTAGGGTTACGGATAGCGTTAGGTCAAGGTTAGGGCTGAGGTTCGAAGGAGAAAACGGAGCGTTGGGGCAATGGGAAAGAGGAGGACATCATTTGGGAGCGGATGACACCTCCCCACGGTCTCACCTGGGGTGCAGCTTGTACACAGAGCCATCCACCCCCACAGTGATCTTGAGGGTCTCCTGGCTGCGGCTCTCCCGCATGCGGTTGATGACACCGGCCAGCCCGGCTGAGCACATCTGGGCTGCGCGTGTGGAGACACTCTCGCACACCATGCGCACGATGTCGCAGTCTGACCCCGAGGGCAGCAGCCCGAAGGCCGTGAGGATGTTGTAGATCTGCTTGCGGTCACCTGAGTCGCTGCGGTGGGACAGAGCTGTGTTGGAGGGGGGGACAGCTATGGGGCGGTGTGGGCCCCGAAGTGGGGTGATGGCACCGGGAATCCAACCTGGGATAGCCACAGAGGGCTGGTGCGGGGTGATGGGGCAAGGAATCCCGATGTGGGGCAGTTGTAGAGGGCTGTTGTGGGGGTGAGGGCACAGGGAAACTCCATGGGGACTGCTCTGGAGGGCTGGCATGGGCTAAGAGGGAAAGGGAATCCCAAAGTGGGACAATGGCATAAGGAACTCCATTGTAGGCAGCTATAGAGGGCTGATGTGGGGTGATGGGGCTGGGGATCCTGATGCCCAGTGTGAGGCAACGAGGTAGGCAACCCCAATATGGGGCAGCTGTAGAGGGCTGCCACGGGGTGATGGCACAGGGACCTCAATAAGGGACAGTCAGAGACAACTGCTGTAGGGTCATGGCAGAAGGGGACCCTGTGTGGGAGGGTCTAGTGCAGAGAAATGGGGCAGGGGACCCCAAAGTGGGGCAATGGGATAATGGACAACAAAGTGGGATCGTGAATGGATGATGGACTCAGCAATGGAATGAAGGACTCCGGTGTAGTTGTAGTTGTAGGGCTGGTGTGGTGTGATGGGACATGACCACAGAGTGGGACACTCTGACTTGGGGAGATGGAGCAGGGGACCCTAATGTGGGACACAGTGCAGTGATGGGGCAGGGGACCTCAGTGTGCAGTGTGAGGCAATGAGCTAGGGAACCCCAGTATGGGGCAGCTGTGAAGGACTGCCATGGGGTAATGGGATGAGTGGGGCAGTGGGACAGGAGAACCACATGAGGCCGTTCTGGAAGGCTGCCATGGGGTAGGGGAGACAGACTGGCGTGGGGAGACAGGATAAGGAACCCAGTGCCAAGAAAAGGCTTGGGGACCCCAATATGGGGTGGCAGCCAAGAGCTGCCATGGGGCAATGGGACAGAGGACCCCACGTGGGGCAGAGGGAGCAGGGAGCATCCCACTGACACGAGGCACCGCAAGGGCTCCCTGCAGCGGCCCTGTACCTCTCCACCTGCGACACGAAGCGCGTCTCAAAGGCGCCACGCGTCTTGAGCTTCTCGCAGGCCTGCCCGCTGAACAGCAGGTTCTCATCCACCAGCCGCAGCAGCACCAGCCGTACGATCTCCCCCATGTATTTGCCCCCGATGATCTTCTCATAGCTGGGGATGGTGCAGCGTCAGGGCCCCCTGCTCCTCCCAACCCACAGCCAGCTGGGGAAGGAGCCGCCGCCACCCCACTCCTTACAGCTGCTGACCGGGGTTAAGCGAGGTCTCGTCCACCACGCGGTCGTACTCCAGCAGGAACTCGTCCAGCTCCCCTGACGCCCCGAACGCGCCCCACTCTGTGTTCACGCACATGCGGCCCTCATCGCCCTCCACGAGCTCCACGTTGTGCATCTCCTCCATGTAGCAGGCGTTGCAGCCCGTCCCTGCACGGTGGTGGGGGCAAGTTAGGGGTCTGGAGCAGCCCCATCCCCCTGGGTCCCCACCACGGCCCCGCAGCCCCTTACCCACAATCATGCCGACCTCGCAGCGGTGGTCCTCGTAGTAGCAGGAGATCATGGTGGCAACAGTGTCGTTCACCATGGCCACCACGTCCATCTCGAAGTCCTGCTCCAGGGGGACACATGGATGGGGATGCACACAGTGATGGTGGGTGCAGGATGGGGACACGTGTGGTGACAGTGGGTACGGGATGGTGACGGCAGATGGGGTGGGTGGGGACACACTCAGTGACAATGGAGGGTCCGGGGCTATGCCTCACCCCGCGCCGTTTGATGGCGTCCCGCAGCAGCCCCACCACATTGTTCCCCTCTGCTCCCGAGGCCTTGAAGCCCTTGGTCCAGTTCAGCAGGATGCCCTGTGGCGCACAGAGCATAGGTGGGGGTTGTGGTGGCACTGCATCCCCACGCCCCCCTGTCCCCTCACCTTGTCGATGTCCTCGTGCCGCACGGGGAAGGAGAAGGTGAAGCCCAGGGGCAGCTTTTTGTGCTTCATCTGGTGCTTGTCCAGGAAGTCAGAGATGCACTCCGAAATGTAGTCGAAGAGCTGGGGACAGCAGGAGGGAGGGATGTCACCACACTGTTCCCATCCCCAGTGCTGCCGTGGCCCCACCATTACATCCCAGTGCTGTCACATTGCTGCCACCCCATCACCATCCTGCCCCCATCACCACCATGTCCCCACTGCCCTGTCACCAGAGCCATCTTGCCCCGGTCATCCTAATTCCCAGTGCCACCACATCACAGCCACCAGTGGCACCTCATCTCCATCACTCCATCCACAGTAACACCACATCCCAGTGTCCTCATTCCCTGCCCCACCTCGTCCCTGCCATCCCGTCTGTCCTGAGCATCACCAAATCCATACCACCCCATCCCTGCAGCAGTAATGTCCCCACCCCCTCACCACTGCTGCCACCATATCCCACCACCCCATCCCCAGATCCACCCCCTTCCAGGAGTGAACGCCACTGGGGTGGACACCCATCCTCTGTCCCAGCACTGGGCGTCCCCGTGTCCCCGTGGCAGTGAGGACTCCCCGGCCCCTGCTCACCATCTCGGCCGTCCCCGTCATGGCGTCCTCAGGGATGGAGTACATCTGGTGCTTCGTCTTCACTTTCCACTGCCCCTCCTCACCCTCGCCCACCTTCACCAGCATCACGCGGAAGTTGGTGCCTCCCAGGTCCAGCGAGAGGAAGTCCCCGACCTCTGCAGGGCAGTGGGGACACGCGGGGCACTCAGGGCCGTCCCTGCTGCTGCCGCAGCACAGGGGTGGGCTCATCCCCACAGCTCCTCACCCGACCCCTCTGGTGTGGAGCGCACGTAGGTAGGCAGCATCTTGACCGAGGCCTCCTCATGCGTCTCCAGCTTCAGCCCGCGGTCCATCTCCTTCTGCATGCGGTGCATCACCTTCCGCAGGTCCTCCTCCTTCAGACGGAACTCCGACAGGATCTGCTCCACCTGCAGGGTTTCCCGGGGCCGTGGGACCCCCGACAGTGAGCGCTGGGGACCCTGGATCCCTCCCCCCCCCCCTACCTCGCTGCCATCCCCGCTGTTTTCCCCACCACCGTTCTGCGGCCCCGCAGCCAGATGTGCTTGCTGCATTAAGGTCTCATTAGTCAGCAGCCCCGGGCTGTTTTCCTGTGGCTGCTGCTCTGCAAAGGGGCAAACCCAACGGAGCCTTTGGGGTGACCCCAACGGGGCCTTCAGTGTGATTGCAGTGGAACCTTCAGGGTGAACCCAGCAGAATGTTTGGGGTGACCCTGACACAGCCTTTGTGGTGACCCCAATGGAGCCTTCAGTGTGATCCCAAGGGAGTCTTTAGGGTGACCCTAACAGAACGTTCTGGTGATCTCAATGGAATTCTCGAGGTGACCCCAACAGAATCTTCAGGGTGATCCAAATGGAGCCTTTGGAGTGATCTCAGCAGAGCATTCAGGGTGACCCCAAAGGAGTATCTGGGGTAATGCAGAGCCCCCCCAGGCCACAGGGCCCTGCTCCTTGCCGAATCCTTCCTGACCCCTCCATGCCCATCCCAGCGCAGACACTCGAAGTCTGTGGGTCCAACCCCAACCCCCCCACGGGGACACAGCACCATGGCCTCGGAGTGAGGAACGCATCAAGGAGAAGCACAGCAGACGGCACCGCATATGCAGCCCCCACCCCACTGCCCCCCTCCCCCCCCCCCACCACGGCGCTGACCCCACGGGTCCTCTGCTCCCAGTGTGGGGCTTCGCCCCTTCACACCCAGCCCCATCCCCGCAGGGCGCAGCATCCCACCGGGCTCTCCGTGGGGCGAGGCCACGTGCCCCACGCGATGCCGGCGCTCAGCCCCGCCGACCTCCCAGCACCGCAGCCCCACACGTGGGCCCGGCAGTGGGGGCCGTGGGGCAGCGCCGGAGCTCACCTTCTCCTGCCTCCAGCTCTCCATCCTGCTCCTGTGGTCCAACATGGGGGCAGCCGTCGGTGCGGGCCGGACACCTCCGTCCCCCCGCGTCCCCCCGCCCGGATCCCCGCCCTTAGCTCATGGGGAGCCGCCGGCTCCCCCCCCTCCCCCCCCCCTCCAGGGCCGTCCGGTCAGGAGGGCTCGGCCCCGGCTCCCGGCATCCCGGGGCGGCCCTCGGGGTGCGGGGTGCCCGCGGGCCCTCCTCCTGCCGCCCCGTGGGGCCGTGGGAAGGCCGCGGTCCGGAGGAGCGGCGCAGCCCCGTCAGCGGGCGGCAGTTGTCATAACAACCACTCGGTGTCCTGGTCACCGCCGCCAGCTCTCCAGCGCTCCCATGGAGACGGGCGACCGCGGCTCCGTGACAAAGGTGACAACGCGGCGGCCGCCGGCCCCACGGGGAACCCCACGGGGGGCCCACCGGGTGCGGCCGCTTAGGGCGCACCCGCAGCGCTGACTCCATAGCGCAGTGCCCGCTCCGCAACGGGGAGAGGCCGCGGGGTCGGGAGCGGGGGGACGCGGCGCACGTGGGGGGGAAAGCCCCACTCCGCGGGGTGAGGCCGCCCTACACCGGAGGCCACGCCCCGAGGTTGAGGCCACGCCCACCGCGCGTCCCCGCCCCCAAGGAAGCCACACCCCCACCTCAGGCCCACAAAGGAGAACCCGCCCTTCGCAGACATTACGTCAGCGCGATGCTGATTGGCTCTCCCGGCTCGGAGACGGAGGGTGGGCGGGGCCGGACGGATTTCTGCACTCTCATTGGCCGAGGAACGAACACGGGGCGGGACGAGGGCGGCGCCTGCGCAGGACAGGTGCGGCCCCGTGGCAGTGACCGGCGCTGGGGTCACTTCCGGCCGTCGCCTTTCTGCTTCCGGGTTGGGGGCGCTCCCGTCCGCCGTCGCTCCCGAGACAGCGCAGCGCCGGTACCGCGCGGGCGCGGCCTGAGGCGGCGGGGTCCGGCGGGGGAGAGGCGGCGGGGTCGGGGCTGCGGTGGTGGGGGCTGAGAGGGTGCGGACGTGCGGTCCCGGGGGGGGTCCCGATGCGTGGTGATGTGGTTCCTTTGCGCTCCGTGGGGTCTCGGTGGGTTCCCGTCGGGGTCTCGGGATCCTGACGGGGTCCCGGTGGGGCTGCGGTGCGTCTCGGTGAGGTGCCAGTGCTTTCCGTGGGGGTGTGTCGGGTTCCTGGGGGAGGTTCTGGGGCATTCTGGGGTTGTGGGGTGGACTCGGTGCAGCACTGGTGCGGTTCCGGTGCTCACCGTAGCAGGTGCTGGTGGTTCCCACTGCGGTCTCATGGTGCTCAGTGAAGTCCCGTGTGTCAAACTGTTGTGCCCGGTGGGTTCTCGGTGGGTCGTAATGAAGTCCCAGTGTGCCCACTGGGTCCACGTTGGGTCTCAGCGGTTCCCTTTGGAGTCCTCGTGGGTCTCGGTCTGCTCAGTGGGGTCCCAGTGGGTGCTGGTGGTGTTCTGATAGTTCCCATTGGTGTCCATGCGTGCTCAGTGAGTTCCTGGTGGGTCCCAGTGGGGCCCCCATTGGGATGGGTGTGCCCGCTGGTATCCCAATGGTGTCGTCTTGGTGTGCCCAATGAGATCTCAGTGAGGTTTCCTTGAGTCCCTGTGGGTTTCTGGTATGGTCCCACTGTTCCCAGTGGGTTTCTAATGCAGTGCTGATGGGGTCCCGGTGGCTGCAGGACACCACTCAGCACCCACTCTGCCCGCAGCGCCCGCCATGAGGCTGTACAGCCTGAGCGTGCTGTACAAGGGTGAGGCCCGCGTCCAGCTGCTGAAAACCGCTTCCGACGTCTCCACCTTCAACTTCTTCCAGCGCTCCAGGTGAGCCCTGACCCCACTCTGTATCCCCAGACATGGGGCCACGTTCTGCTCCCACCCACAGGCACTGCCCTACTCTCGTTGTCATCTAATTATGTGTTCCTGTCTTCCTGCTGGGTGCTACCCACTCAGGACAGGCCGGTTCAGCCCAGAGCTCTGTGGGATGGGGTGGGAGCACGATGCTGAGCTGTGGGGCAGTGCTCTCTCGCAGAGCTCCAATTTCCCAGCCCTGTCCCCGCTGAGGGTTTGTTGGGGCCTTGGTCACCTCTGATACTGCGATTGCAGCGGTAAAGGGAAAACACTTTTAAGTAAAACTATCTTAAAATAACATCCCCTTGGGCAAATAGGTGAGGGGAGCAGGGGAGTTGGGGCAGCCCTGCCAGTGCACGCACTTAGGGGCAGATTGTGTGTGGTGAAGTGACCCCAGCACTGCCTTATCGTGGCTCTTCTTTGCCAAATGTGGACATTTGCTGCAGAAGGGCTGTGCCTGCGCTGGGAGAAGCACCGGAGCCCCAAGAAATCCCAGCACAAATCCTGCCAGCATCTCGGTGGGGTTATGAGGGAGGTAAAGGGGCCATGGGGATGGGTAGGGGGTACCCTGTGCCCCACAGCCCCAGAGGGCCGTGTTTCTGGGATGGAGGATCGGTGAGATCTGGTGCTTTGTGTTCGCAGTGTGCAGGAATTCATGACCTTCACCAGTCAGCTGATCGTGGAGCGCTCAGAGCTGGGCAGCAGGGCCTCAGTCAAGGAGCAAGGTGAGCACGCTGCCTTACTTTCCTCCCTCCTTGACCTCAGAACAAAAGGCCACCAATCAAAGCCAGCCACACCTCCCTGCACGGTGCAGGCAGTCTGGGGGTAGAGCACTGGCCCCAGAGCCTCCACTGCCTTCCAGTTTTGCAGGGAGCTCTGAGTGCTGAGGGGCTCTGGGCCCACCCTGACCCCATCTCTCTGCACAGATTACCTGTGCCACGTGTATGTGCGCAGTGATGGGCTGGCGGGTGTGGTGATCGCCGACAACGAGTACCCATCACGGGTGTGCTTCACTCTGCTGGACAAGGTGAGTGGTGAGAGGTATGACTTGTGGGTCCAGGATCCTCCTGCAGGTCTGCAGCTCTGTGCAGGTAGAATGAGCCCCTCTCCCTCACACACAGGTCCTGGAGGAGTTCTCCAGGCAGGTGAACAGGGTGGACTGGCCCTCAGGCTCTCCTGCCACCATCAGTTATGCAGCTCTGGATGGATATCTCAGCAAATACCAGGTACAGGTGCCGGGGTTCCCAGGGTGCTGTGTGTGCTGCTGCTGCTGCTGAACTGACACTGTATCTCCTCTCCCAGAACCCCCGTGATGCCGACCCGATGACCAGAGTGCAGGCAGAGCTGGATGAGACCAAAATCATTCTGGTGAGGCCAGCAGCATCATCCCTGCTCTCCCCTGCTTCCCCCTACCCCGTCCCTGTGAGCTCTGTGCCATCAGAACCACTTCCTTTTGGCAGCACAACACAATGGAGTCGCTGCTGGAGCGAGGGGAGAAGCTGGATGACCTGGTGTCCAAGTCGGAGGTGCTTGGGGTGCAGTCCAAAGCCTTCTACAAAACCGTGAGTGCAGTTTGCTTCGTGGAGGGGGTTCCCTGTTTGCTGTGGGATGGGCATGAGGGCAACGTGAGGAGCTCAGCTTCCCAGTTTAGGCTGTGGAGCTCCTCAGCCCTTCCAGTAGAGCTGATTTTCACTTCCGCAGTTCTGGACTGTGGCCATGAGCCTCCATGAAGGGCCGGGCCGAGGTTATCCCATGGGAGAGCAGGGGGCTCACCCCATTCCTCCACCCTTTGCAGGCCCGAAAGCAGAACTCGTGCTGTGAGATTATGTGACCCAGAGCTGGGGGTCTCCTGTTCCGGCCCACCGGGACCTTCACTTCTGTTCGGATCTCGACTGCTCCCAGGACTGAAAGCAGAACCCCGCGGGCTCCTGGGCCGTGCCACAGCCTTACACAAACACTGATGAATGCGGCCCTGTGCCGGGGGAGCACTGGGAGCACAGTGTGCCCTGCCATGACGCCTGTCACACCAGCGAGTGCCTCAGCCGCGGGGATGGGGACAGAGGAGCTGCGTCCCCCGCAGGGCCTGGGGCTGTGCGGGGAGCAGGGGGAGCTTTTATGGGGCTGCTGTGGTGGGGAGTGGGGAGGGAAGGGAGGGAGGTGGGTTGCTCTGCTCTGCAGTGGCTCAGTACTGTGCTGTCCCCTTCCTCCAGCAGAAGCAGGGGCTGTGGGGACAGCGCAGTGCTGCGCTGGTGGGGGCCGTCACCTTTGGGATGGGTCTGAGCCCCCACTTACTGCCCGTCCCTTGGGGACAGGTTTGGGGCGTGGGGCTCCTGATTCCCTGCCCTGTGTGGGGGCTGGGTGGGGGGCAGCTTCCAGACGCATTCCATGGGAAGGGCAAAGCTTTTGCTTGGGACTGTAGTGTGATCGGTGTTGCCTGTTGTTTCTGTGCCGCCGCCCGCGGCTGATAAAGTCATCTTTGGTGGTTGTAGCCTGGCTCTGAGTGGGGGTCCAGGGGTGGGATGTGCATCCTGGGAGGGGGGGGGGGGGGGGGGAAGGGGCAGAACCAGGGGTGGCCCTGTGGTACAGCACCATGTAGCACCACACGGCTGCTCTGTATCAGCCTCACCACACTTTTTCTTTTCATCGGTTATTTTTCCTCATAATTTATTTGCAGTTTTTCCCGAGACAAAAACGAAATCAGAATCATCTTTTACACTTACAAGGCTCAGAAAGAAAAGACGAAGGGGTCTGGGGGGAGGGGGTGGGGGGTATGGAAAAGAATGAGAGAAAAGGGGGAGAGGAGGGGTGAAAATTCGGCAACAATCCACCAGCATTCATGGGACAGAAACAGCTCAGCTCAGCTCCTCGACATACAGCGTTAGCGCTGCAGGGTGCTCCCGCGCAAAGTGCATGCAGAAAATAAACCCCCACCCCCCCGAATCCCCTCCCCGCCCCGCGGCCCCAACCACAAACAGCCCCAGCGACAACGGGTGCAGGATGGGGATGTGGGGGGGGGGTGGGGGCACGGGGCGATGCCCCCACCCCGGAGTGGTGACCCCTGGAGGCCGGGGTGGGTACGGGGGCAGCAGCCTGTGCCCCCTAAGAGACCCCTTCTCTTAGTCTAAAGTGCTTGCGCCGCTGCCTGGGTGCTGGGTCGGCCCGAGCCCCCTGCCCGCTCCCCGCCCTCAGGGCCGGAACCCTCCCTCCCTCACCCCCTCCCCTGGTTATTTAGCTCCTGCCCCCAAACCCCGGCACACCCCACACTTGTGGGGCTGAGCTGCAGGCGAGGAGCACTGGGTGGGGGTTGGGTGGGTGTTGGGGGGGGGGGGGGGGGGCACCGGCTGCTCCCGCGGGAATTCAAAAATAAAGAGCTCTCTCTATGTACAGGGACCCGGGGAGGGAAGGAGCAAAAGCAGAGTCCAAAGAACAACATCCACCACCAGCAACAGCGAAACTCCACAAGCATGGCCGGGGGGGGGGAGGACTATCCAGGTGGCCCCCCAGCCCGGCACAGACAGAGGAGGAGGGAGGGGGCACACCGCGGGCGTCCGCGTGCTCCGGCAGCACCCCCGTGCCAACGGGAGTGGGGTTGGGGGAGGAAGAACATAGGGTGTGGGAGAGCGGGGGGGGGGGGGGGGAAAATGATGATTTTTGAATGTTTTCTGTCGTTTTGGCTTTTTTTTTTTGTCTTTTTTTTTTCTGCAAACACAGGCATCGGGCGGAGGGACCGGGGAACGGGGGGCACAAGGCATGCGGACGTGTGTTCCGGGACCGCGGCACCCGGCCAGCAGCTCGACCTCAGTGGGGGCCCCGGGGTTGGGCTGACGGGGCAGGGGGGGTGCTCAGGGGGGGGGGTCCGGCAGCGGCAGGACCACCCCCCCCCAGGGCCGCCCTCACCTTCACTGGAGGGGGGCGACGGGGGCCCCCGAGCCGTGGAAGTGGACGTTCTGCCACTTGCCGTCACGGCGGTGCCACACGCGTGTCTCCTCGGACTGGCTGGTGCGCGGGCGGCCCTGCGCGTCCAGGTACTGTGTGAGGCGGATGTAGGCGATGCACGCCGCGTCCTCCCCGATGACATGCACGTGGGGGTTCAGGATGGTCGTGTGGATCGGCTTGTTGTTCTTGGACAGCACTGCGGGAAAGCGGAGTCAGCGCGGGGAATGGGTTAGCAGGGATATGGGAAGGGATGCAGGCAGAAGGGGTGCGGGAGGGAAGGGAGGCAGAAGGGATGTGGGAAGGGAAGGAATGGGGAAAGGATGCAGGAAGGGATGTGGGATGCAGAAGGAAAGGAATGTGGGAAGGGAAAGGATGCAGGAAGGGATGTGGGATGCAGAAGGAAAGGAACGTGGGAAGGGAAAGGATGCAGGAAGGAAGGGAGGCAGGAAGGGAAGGGATGCAGGAGGGAAGTAATGCGGAAAGGGAAGGGATGCAGCAGAGAAGGGAGAGGATGCAGGAAGGGAAGGGATGGGGAAAGGGAAAGGATGCAGAAAGGGATGTGGGAAGGAAAGGAAGGGATGCAGGAAAGAAGGGAAAGGATGCAGGAAGGGATGGCTGTGGGAAGAGATGCGGGAAGGAAAAGGATGCAGGGAAACGATGCAAAAAGGAGGGATGTGGGGAAGGAAAGAAGGTGGGAAGGAAGGGACGCGGAAGTCAAGGGTTGTGGGAGGGAAAGGATGTGGGGGAGGGAAGAAGGGATGCAGAAGGGAAGGGATCTGGGAAGGGAAGGGATTCAGTACGTATGCATCAGGCACTCACAGTTCTCAAAGTAGAAGCGGTGGAAGTCCATGCCCTCCACCAGGTTGCCCAGCGCTTCGGGCTCAAAGGAGGTGAGCCCCGGGTCGCAGATCTTCCTGCAAGGTGCTGCGTCAGCCTCAGCCCTCTGCACCCACCCCTGCCCCCATCCCCCACTCACGCGTAGGCCTCGAAGTCGCCATTGTTCACGGCCTCGATGAGTTGCTCTGTGATCTTGATGATCTCCTGCTTGCGGGCTGCAGGGACAGTGCGGTCACAGCCACGGCCCCGCAGGGGGTGAGGGGAAGAAGGGGCTGCGGACAGAGGACAACAGGAGAGGGGGCAGGGACAGATGCTGCAGGGGAGGAACGGGACGTGGTGACGTGGCGAGGGGCCACGGGAGACATGCGGGCTGACATACAGCCCATGGGGATGGACAGACTGCACTGCCATGGGGGGGACACCAAGACCGTGGGGACGCAGAGGGGACACCACACACCCTGATCCCAGTGCTCAGAAATCCCAGGGCCATCCTGCTGCATCCCAGTGTGTGCTGGTGCACGGTGCTACATCCCAGTTCCAACCCACTGCAGTCCTCGTGCATCTCACTGACATCCCAAATCCATTCCAGTGACATTCCAGTACACCCCAGTACAGCTCAGTGCCTCCCACACCACCCCTGTGCATGCCAGTGCATCCCAGTGACATTTCACTGCAATGCATCACCATCCTATTGCTCCCCAATGCATCCCAGTGCACTCTGGCACAACCCAGTGTCACCCAAACTGGACACCCCAGTGCACCTCGACACATTCAGTGCCATCCTGCTGTGTCCCAGTGCCATTCCAGTGCACCTCAGTACATCCCAGTTCCACCCCAGTACACTGGAGTGTTGTCCTATCACTTCCTACAGCATCCCAGCACACCCATTCCACCAGTACATCCCAGAACCATTTCTGTGAGTCCCAGTTCATCTCAGTACTGTTCCACTGTGCAACCCAGTGCCACCTCCAGGGGTTCCAGTGCATTCCCACGCCATCTCACTGCAGCCAAACGCATTCTGGTGCCACCCCAGAGCAATCCAGTGCCATTCCATTCCATCCCAGTGTATCCCAGTGCCATGCCAACGCATCCTGGTGCAATTCCAATGCCATGCCAGTGCATCCTAGCTCCATCCCAGTGCCCTCCCAATGCACAGTAGTGTCTCCCAACTCTGTCCCAGCACATTCCACTGCCATTCCAATGAACCTTAATACATCCTACTTCTATTCCAGTACATCCCAGGGCCATTCCAGTGTCTCCCAGCTTTATCCCAGTGCAACCCGGTGCCATTCCAAGGCACCCTAATGCATCCTAGCTCCATTCCAGTGAATCCCAGTGCCAATTCAACGCATCCTAATGCAAACCAGCCCCATTTCAGCATATCCCAGTCCAATTCCAATGTATCCTAGTGCATCCTAGCTCCATTCCAGTGCATCCCACTGCCATTCCAATGCATCCTAACGCATCCCTGCTCCATTCCAGTGCATCTTAGTGCACCCTAGCTCCACTCCAGTGCATCCCAGTGCTGTTCCAGTACATCCAAGTGCCATTCCAGTGCATCCTAGCTCCATTCTAATCCAACTCAGTGCTCCCAGTGCCCCCCACCCTCCCATGTCCCCATCACCTTTGGTGTCCTCATCCTCGATGGTGGTGTTGGTGCTGTCAGACGACTCCTGCCGGCGGGGGGGTGGGGGGGGCAGCAGTGCGGGAGGAGAGACAGAGGGGTGGGGGGGTCAGCACCCATTTTTGGGGGAGGGGGGGAATCTCACGCCCAGCTGTAGGGGTGATGCCTCCCTGGGACCACTGGGAGCCCCCAGCCCTGAACAGATGGGAAATGGGGGGAGGATGGAGGCGGAAAGCGGAGGGGGGGGGCAGCAATACCTTAATGCCGTCCGCAGGGTTATGAATTACGGTAGTTTGAGGCTCCTACAGGAGAAGGAAGAGAGACAGAGGAGGAGGAGAGAGGGGGAGGGAGGAGGCGAGGAGAGACCAGAGCACAGCAGCGTGGGGCGGGGGGGAAGGGGGCACGCGGACGGGGGCACAGACCCACAGCGGGTGGGGAGGGCAGGGGGGGAAGAGAAGCAGAGAGTCGTTAGTCCAGCAAAGCGACATGGTTTAATTGAGAGACAGCGGGGAGGGAGGGGAGGAAGGGGAAGGGGGGGCCACGTCTTGCACCCACCGTGTGGGGCGCACTGCACCCATGTCCTGAGCCCACTGCTCTGACCTGGAAGCGGGGGCACAGTGCCCATTGCTCTGACCCACATTGCCCCGTGACCGTGTTCCATACCCACCGTGCCATCCATGTCGTGGGGGCACTCCTTGTGCTCGTGCCACAAGGTCCCTGCCCCCACCCCCCCCAGCCCCCACCGTACCGATGGACACGCTCCACTCCGCCAGCCGGGTTGGGATGCTTCCTGCACCCACCGTTCCCATCAGGGTCCTGGTGCAGCCCCACGTCCATCCCCACATCCATGCCCACATTCTGCCCCCCCACCCCCCACCCCATGCTGCACAGCTCCCCCCAGCCTGTGGCCTCCCCTCACCAATGGGCTCCTGGTGTAGCCCCCGCATGGCTCCTGCACCCACCTGCCCCAGAGCTGCCTCTGCGCCCACATCTCGCACCCACCATGACTGGGGGGTGGGGGGGGAGCATGAGCCCCGTGATGCTTTGGGGACACTTACTGCTGGGGGAGGGGGGTCAATGCCCTCCCCATCCCCTCTCTCCATGACCGGCCGTGCCACTGGCGAGCATGGCGATGGATGCGATGGGATGGTGGAATGGAGGGGGGGGGGGGGGCGTGGGGATGTGGGGCTGTTTGGGGGGGGGCACCTACCAGTGCTGCAGGTGGCAGTGTCCCCTTGGGGCTGGTGATGCCAGCACTGCCTTTGGTGCTGTTGGTCTGGGGCTGCGGAGATGGATGCGGGGGGGGGGTCAGCAACGGCACCTTGAGGGGAGGGGTCATCCCCCCAGCCCTCACCCTGCATCCCCTCACCTTGACACCGTCAGCCTTCTTGTTGAGCAGGCTCTTAGCTGCTATGGGGGGGGGGAAAGCAGAAGGTCAGCACTGTGTGCCCCCCTCTGGGGACAGGGCCACCGCCCCCTCCCGCCCCGGAGGGGCACCGGGGGGCACAGCGGGGGCCGGGGGTTGGCTTACCTTGGAGAAATGCAGAGAGGAAAGCGAGAGAGAGAGAGACAGAGAGAGAAGGGGGAGAGCAAGAGAGGGGGAAGGGGGTGGGAAAGAAAGGGGGAAAAAGGGAAAAACAAAACAGAAAAACACAAAAATCGTCTCTGAGCGCAGGCGGCGGCCCCAGACCCCGCAAACCGTGCAGGGGGGGCACCGGGACGTGGGGCGTCCGTCCCTCCTGGCCTGACCTATGTGGGGTGGGGGGGGGTGTGGCATAGAGGGGCTGCGCCACCTTGTCCCCCCCTCCAGCGCTGGTGTCAACTGAGGGTGTCCTCGGCTCCGTCCTCACCGGGCGGTGTAACGGGGATGGCAGCGCCAGGGGGGTGGAGGGGGGAAGCAGTGCGGGACCCATGTGACGGGTGGGTGGGGGATGGGGAAGGGCAGCGGGTTGGGTTGGGGGGGGGGGACACGGGGACACCCCCGTGGCACAGCCGTGTCCCTGGGGTGCGGGCCCTCCTCGGGAAGTGGGCTGGGGGCTGCGGCGCTTGGGCGTCGGGGTTTAAACCAGAGCCATTGAGGGGGGGGGTGGGGGAGGTCCCCGGGGGGGCTTGCTGGCTGTGGGGGGGTTTAAGACCCGCCGAGTGTTTCGCGGCACCACAAACACCGGCTGCAGCACAACAGAGCTGCACAGGCATGCTGCAGCACAGCCCCCAGAGGGCAATGCGACGTAGCCCCCCCATGCGGCAATACAGTCCCCCCCCCCGCAACGTGCTTGCACGAAGCTCCTCTCCCCCCCATGCAGTGGCACCACTTCCTCCATGCGTGGGTGCAGCCCCCATGCAGCAGTACAGCCCCCCCTGCAGCGGGGTGATGCTGTGGGATGGAGCAGCAGCCATGGGGTGGGCACACTCCACATTTGGGGTGGGGGAGGGGGGTGGTTGGCCTTGAAATTCTCCCTAACCCCCCCCCCCCATTCTGCCATGTGCTGTCAGGGGCGTTGGGTGCTGCGATGGGTGGTGGAGGTCATGGGGGTGCCACAGTGGGTTCCCATGGGGGGAGGCTGGGGGCCACTGTGGGTCCCAAGTGTCACAGGGCTCCCTGGTGACATGGGAATGGTAGGTGCCATTGGGGCACCCCGGTGCCAGGTGACTCCACGGGTTCTTGGGGTACCAGAGGGGTGCCAGGGGGATCCCAGATGATAAGGGGGTCCCTGGGTGGTGTGGGGGTCCCACGTGCCGTGGGGACGCCATGTACCATGGGGGTCTGGGTGACATGGGGGCCCCAAGCACCATGAGCATCCTGGGTGCCATGGGGGATTCTGGATCCCGTGGGGGTCCCACAGCACTGTGGCATGGGGCACACTCCCAGCCCACAGCCCCAAGCACCCCATGCAGCCCCAGTGCGGGGACACAAGCGGTGACGGGGACACCGTGTGCCAGCAGTGGGAACATCTCCCCCACCCAGGAGCAGCAGGGGGGACACAGGCAGGCAGGTGGACGGGTTTGGGGGGTCCCATGCGTGCGGTGCCATTCCCGAGGAGGGACCCCGAGACTGGAGAGGGAGGAAGAAGAGGAGGAGGAGGAGGAGGAGGAGGTGTGGGGTGGGGGTAGACCAGAGGCAAGCGGGCGGCACGGGGGGGGTCCGTGTGGCGTCTACCTTGTTCCACCAGCCCCAGGGGGGCCGCAGCGGCCGACATGGAGGGAGGCGCGGTGGTCTGTCTGCCCACTGCGGGGCGGGCAGCGAGAGGAGAGAAAGGAAGCGACCCCGTTAGGTGGGCACGGGGCGGGAGCCCCTGCTGGGGGTGACCCCCACATCGCCTCCTGGATCCCCCCCCCAGCCCCGTTACCGCACGGCACGGCCGTCCTCGCGTCAAAATGGGGTTGGGGGAATTCGGAGGGAGGGGGGAAAGAGAGAAAGAGAGCGGCAGCGAGCGGGGCCAGGCCCGGGGACGCGGGGGGCAGAAAGGCGTCCCGGGGCCGGGCAGGTGGGGGCTCACCTGAGAAGTTCCGGGTGGCCAACATGGTGGTGAGGATCGCACCCTGCAATGGCACTGGGTTAGTGGGGCACAACAAGGGGGTGGCAGTGGGACGTGGCTGGGATGGCAATGGGACACGGGGATGGAACTGGGATGTGGCTGCAATGACACTGGGACACCCCAGGATGAGATGGGGGACATGGGAAGGCAGAGAAGGATGCAACAAAGCCAAGCGATACTGCAATACAGTCAGGGTGATAGCGCAGCACTGTGACACCAGGACGTGGCTGTAGTGGCAGTGCGGGACATGGGAGAGCACTGGGACCTGGGTGGGATGGGGACACTGCCAGGCACCGGGATATCCCAGAAGGGGACTGTGGGACACAGCCAGGGGGGAGAGTGGTGGACATGGGACATCACTCTCACCACCCAGGACACGGCTGCGGTGGGTCCAGGACATCCCAGGGTGGGACCGTGGGAGATGGAAGAGCACTGGGGGGAGTGGGGTGGGACTGGAAGACACAGGAAGGCATGGGGACGTGGGCACGGAGGAAGGAGATATGGTTGTGATGGGACAGGGACACGGCCACGATGGGACCATGGGACACGAGAGGTCACTGGGACACGGCCGAGGTGGAATGGGGATGCAATGGGACGAGTCACCCCCAGCCCACCTTCAGCTTCCTGCGGGCATTGAACTTCTTGAGGCACTCCACCGTCTCCTGTCTGTGCATCATGGAGGCCACGGTGGAGCGTTGCTGTGGGGACAGAGGGGTCAGCACAAGGACCGCATCCCACAGGAACGGGCTCGGGGTGGGGGTTGAGGGGGTACACTTACGCAGACCCACGGGTGCTTGAGGGCCTCGTGGGCGGTGATGCGCTTGGCGGGGTTGATGGTCAGCATCTGGTTGATGAGGTTCTTCGCTTCGGGGGTGACTGTGTCCCACTCTGGCGAGGGGAACTGCGAGGACACAGTGGGATGGGGTGGGGAGGGGGTGGCTGTGGCGCTCTGTGCCCATGGGGGGGGGGGGGGTAGTGGCACACTCACATCGTAGGCACCCGCCTTGATCTGCTGGTACAGCTTGTGCTGGTCCTCGTCCCAGAAGGGCGGGTATCCCACCAGCAGGATGTACAGGATCACCCCTGCGCCGAGCACGTCAGCACCGGGACAATGGGGAACAGGGATGGGATCATGGGGACTGGGACTGGGAGCGGGACTGGGACAGACTGGAATGGGACCGGTGTGGGGACTGGGATGGGGGTCAGTACAGACTGGAATGGCACCAGTATGGAGACTGGGACTGGGATCAGTATAAACTGGAATGGGATGAGCACAGGGATCAGGACAGAACAAGAATCCCCGTTCTCCTTCCACGGAGGCAGAGGGAGACTGAGATGGCTGGAAATGCGATGGACAGGAACAGGGATGGGGGCAGGATAGGGGGTGTGGGGCTGGGGAAGGGTGGAGGTCTCAGGGTAGGTATGGGGGTCCCATGGCACCCTTACCGCAGGCCCAGATGTCCACGGGTTTGCCATAGGCCTCCTTGCGCAGCACCTCAGGGGACAGGTACCCGGGCGTCCCGGCGAAGCCTGGCATGGGGCGGGCACTGAGTGTGGGGCTGGGGCTGTGCGCTGGGGGGGGGCTGTGGGGGGGCACTCACCGAACCAGGCCTGCTGGTCGCCCTGCACCTCGATGGCCAACCCAAAGTCAGCCAGCTTCACCGCCGCGCCCTTGCACTTGCTGGCTAGAAGCAGGTTCTCCGGCTGCGGGGAGGGATGGGGGGTGGCCCCACGTTACCCCATGGCACCGCGCCCCACAGCCCCCCCACAGACCCAGACCCGGGGGACGTGGAGGGACAGAGGGGGACGCGCTCACCTTGAGGTCCCTGTGCACAACCCCCATTTGGTGACAGTGCAGGACGGCCTCCAGGATCTGCTGGATGCAGTGGCTGCAGGCAAACAGTCCAGGGGTCAGGGGGCACCACGACCCACCCCACTGCAGGGGCACAGAGACCCCTAACCCTGACCCTAATCCTATCCCCTGACCTTAATCCTATCCCCTGTTCCTAACCTTTACCCCGTCCCTAAACCATGACCCTAACCCTGATTCCTAACCCTAAACTCTGAATCCTAATCACAACCCTAACCCCAAACCCTGACTCAAACCTTGACCCTAACTCTAAACCATTACCTTAACCGTGACACCACATTGTGATCCCAAATCATAACCCTGACCCCAAACTATAAACGTAACCATGACCCAAACCCTAAACCCTGACCCCAAACCATAACCAAATCTTGACCCTAACTCCAAACCCTGACCCAAACCAACTCTAACCTTTACCCTACCCCCGACCTTCACCCTAAACCATGACTTGTAGCCCTGACCCCATACCGTGACCTCAAGCCATACTCCTAACCCTAAAACCTGACCCTAATCCCGAAACATAATCCTAACCCTGATCCTAACCTTAACCCTAAACCCTAAACCCACATCACAATCCTAACCCCAAACCCTAACCCTGACCCTAACCCCAAACCCTGACCCCAAACGCACCCCCCAGCCCCACTGTGCTGCACACATGGGTGCTCCCCTCTGCACCCAAGGAGAGCCAGGGGTGGGGAAGTTGTGGGGGGGTGGGATGGGACACCAAGTGCCGCTGTGCCCCCCCCATTGCTGGGGACCCTCAGACAGACGGACAGAGAGCGGGAGGGGGATGAGACGAGACGAGAGGGAGGAGCAGGAGATGAGAGCTGAAATGGGGGGTGAATGGGCCACCGGGGCATGGGGGGGGAGGGGGGGGGGCAACCTCCCCACAATTAATCATTTCTGTGTTTTGTTTTTTTCAGTTATTTTCATGGGGGGGTGGGGAGTAAGGTGGGGGACAAAATAAACGTTTTCTTTTTGTTTTTGTTTGAAGAGGGAAACTGGAAAAAGGAGGAGGAAGCCCCAAAGAGGGCGTGTGGCAAGGGGAGCACGAGGCTCCAGATGTGGGCGGGGGCATGGCCCCCCCAGACCCCCTCCCCGTTTATACTGACCTGCAGCTGAAGGCAAAGTGATGGGTGTGAGAAACGCGTGCTAATAGCTCATGGACACAGTGACTGCAAAACAAAACGGGGGGGGGCGGGGGGCGGCGGGATGGGGCGAGATGGGGGGACATGGGGTGGGGGGGGGCAGGTTTGGGGGGTGAGGGGGACAGGTTAGGGCATGTGGGGCAGGTTTGGGGTTGTTGAATAGGTAATAGCAGTGGGTTAGGGCAGGTGGGGCAGGTAGGGCGTAATGGGGCAGATACGGGGTGATGGAGCAGGTATGGGGGGGGAGGGGGCAGATTTGGGATCAGGGGAGGTCAGGGAGCAGGTCAGGGGTTGTAAAGTTGGTATGGGGGCAGGTTTAGGGGACAGGAGGGCGGGACAGGTTGGCAGGGGGATGGGGTCAGGGGGGCAATCGGGGCAGAGATGGAGATGTGGATTGGGTTTAAAGGGTGGGGGGGCAGGTTAAGGGGGTGGGTTAGGAGGTGTGGGTGTAGGTATGGGGTTGAGAAGGTCGGGGGGCAGATGAGTGGGGGGTAAGGGAGGGCAGGGGGCATGGAGAAGTTATGGGAGCAGGTTAGGGGGCCGCAGGCCAGGTGAGAGGTTGTGGGGCAGGTGTGGGGGTGTAGGGGGGGGTGAAGGGGTTGAAGGAGGCAAAACATGGGGAGGGGGGAGCCAGGGGTGGGGGGTGCAGGGGGCAGCAAGCGGAGGGCAGCAGTGGGACAGACAGAGACACACAGATGGACACATGGACAAACACAGAGCGCGAGCGACACATGATGGGAGACGGGGGAGGGGGTAAGGGGGGGCAGGGGACAAAGGAGTGGGGATGGCGTTGGGGAATGGGGGGGGAGGGGGGATGGAGGGGAGATGGGGGGGAACGAGGAGAGGGGGAGAAACAATGTTGTGAAAGCCCAGAGACCACAGGGACGGGCACACGGCGGCACACGGAGCGGCACCGGCACGGGGGAGCGGAGGGGGGGAGGGGGGGGACACGGGGGGACCCCGAGGTGGAATGGAGCCAGGAGTGGAGGGGGGGATGGGGAAAGGGGGGTCACGGGCACTGCCCCCAGCCCCACATCGGGGTGTCCCGGCCCCTCCCCCACCCCCCACCCCCACCCCATGCTTCTGCCCCCTGCTCCCCCTTCCCCGCAGTGCCCTGGGCCAGGGGGGCTCACCTGGCATCTGCCTCGCTGTAGTACTCCCGGGCCACGATGTCTTCAAACAGCTCGCCACCCGTCACCCTGTGGGGCATGCATCACCACAGGGACCCCCCACCTGGGGACACCGTCCCCTGGGAAAGGACCCCCCCACCCTTTCCCCGGGCCGGGGACACTTCCCCACAGACCCCACTTAGGGACATCACTCCTGCGGACACCACCCTGAGGATCCCATCGGGGACACCCCCCAGGGACCCCCACCTTCGGGACAGCCTGTACTCACAGGTCGAACACGAGGTAGTGGAAGCCCTCCTCCGAGATGCTGTCATGGAGCCGCACTGTGGGGACAGGGACACGCTGAGGGGACAGCGGTGGCAGCCAGCACTCCCCCACGTCACCCAGAGCGTGTCACCCGCGGTGTCGCAGCAGCACCCAGATGCCACCCAGCACACCCTCAGTGTCCCCAAAGCGTCCCCATGTTGCCCAGCAGCACTCAGGCGTCCTCAGGTGGCACCTAATGTGTCACCCAGCACGTTCCCAGCTGCCACCCTACCTGTCCCCAAATGTCACCCAGCAGTACCCAAGTGCCACCCAGCTGTCCCCAGGTGCCACCTGGTGTCCATAAGTGCCATCCAGCAGCACCCAGACACCACCTGTCCCCATCCGCAGGTGGCACCCAGCTGTTCCCAGGTGCCATCTGGGTTTCTGTAAGTGCCACCCATCCGTTCCCGCTGCACTCACCGATATTGGAATGCTTCAGCAGACGGCAGATGCGCGCCTCCCGCTCCAACTTCTGGTGGTCTGGGGACAGGGGCACAGTGATAGCCACCACCACTACTTCACCATCACATCACCACATTACCATCATTTCACCACTTCACCACCACTTAACAATCACTTCACCACCACATCACCATCACTGACCCCATCCCAGCCCTTCCCCCCCCACTCCACGCTGCCGTCGTCTGTACGTGTGCAGCATTCCACACGCGTGTGCATGTGCAGCTGTGCCCCATACGAGCGAGGGAGGGCACAGTGCCACCCAGCCATGCTCACACATACACACACAGCCCTGCTCACACCTGGGGGCACGCACACTGCTCACACATGCTTGCACAAACACCCGCACGCACAGACAGAACCTGCGGATACACGTGCACACGCACCATGCACACACATGCAGACAGCCTTGCTCACACCTGTGCACACACACGATGTCATGCAGATGTCACACACACAGCACGCACTGTTCACAAGTGTGCTTGCACCAACGCGGCTCACACACGCTGCTCACACGCCCGGGGGCACTGTGCGGCTGCAGGAGGGGGACAGGGATGGGACAGACCCTGGGGGAGCAGTGGTGTCACAGCACAGGGCCGTGGGGACCTGGGGGGCCCGTACCTCTGGCTGAGAGCTTCTTGGTGTTGATGATCTTGGCTGCGTACTCATGGCCGGTGCACAGCTTGACACAGCGCCGGACCACCGAGAAAGCCCCCCTGGGGACAATGGGGGACACGCTCAGTGCCACCACCCTGACACCACCGGCATGGCCCCCCTCACACTGACCCCCTCCCCATGACTCAGCACTCGCAGCTGTGACTCAGCGCTGGGTGAACCCCAGCACCTGTGTGGGGTGGGGGGGGGACACCCCAAACACCCCCGACCCATGGGGATACGGGGAGTGGGGGGTGGCACAGCACGGTGACAGTGTGGGGACTGGGTGGTGTGGGGGGGGGCTTGCAGTGGTGTGGGCAGCAGCCAGCACCCGCAACACGTTGCCATGGGGACGGCGGGTGGCCCGGATGGTGGTGAGGGTGGGCGCAGGGACAGCCACCCCCTAGGATTGGGGACAGGGACACGGCCACCAATGGGCAGTGCCACCACTCCCCCCACGGCACCACTCAGGTTCTGTTGTCCCCTCCCCAACCCCCCCCCCCCCCCACAGACAAGCATCCCCACCTGCCAGCACCATGCTCTGGATGGGGGTCACACACCCTGGAGATGGAGGTGGGGGGGGACACCCAGAGAGGACACAGTCCCCACTGCTGTTTCCCCGCTGAGACCCCTGCTCACAGGGGTCCCCAAGGCCTCACCACCACTGGGACATGGGAGAGCCCCCCAGGGCCTGACCACTCACCACCCCACAACACACACCTGTGGGACACAGATGACAGAGACAGCTGTACCCCACAGTGCCTCAGTTTCCCCATGGGGGGGCTGCAGGGCTGGGGGGGAACGTGTGGTGCTGGCGGTGACACTGAGATGGGGAGGCAGCCCCGTTGCCATGGCAACCAGGGATGGCTGCAGGATGGGGATGGAGAGGCAGCACAGCTTCCCCCCCTCCCCGGCACCTCAAAGGGACCCCCACAAAATGAAACACTTGTAGTGGGGGTCCCTAAGGCCTGGGAGGGGGGGGCTGAGAGATGAGGAGGGGAACTTTATGAATTGGGGTCCCTCAACACTGGGGGGATCCAAAGGTCTCGAGGGGGCCTTTAAGGACTGGGGGGGTCCCAAAGGGTTGGCCTGGTATGCAGAGGGGGGGCTGTGGGGGAGTTATATAAGGCCCAGGAGAGTATTGAGATGGGGGCTGGAGGGGAAATGAGGATGGGGTGGGGTCTATGGACAGACAGGGGGGTCTGCAGGGATGAGAACTGCAGAATTGGGGGCAACAAACAAGGGGAGCACGGCAGGGATGGCGGGGGGGCTGTAGGATCTGGAGGCTACAGAGAATGGGGGTGGGGGGGCATAGCGAATGGCGGGTACAGGGAACAGGGGCTATACCACCCTGGGCTACGGGGACTGTGGGGCTATGAGCATTACGGGGAGAGCTGGAAGGAGTGGTGAGACTTGGATGGGGGGCTTTATAGGAACCTGGCGACTAAAAGGACTGGGGGGGGGGGCTCTGTAGGAACTGAAGGGTCTGGGGAAGGGAGGGTCTACAGGAAGCTGGGGGAGTTTAGGATCTGGAGGGGTGTGCAGGAACCTGAGGGCTATAGGAACTGGGGGTTCTGTACAGGGGTCTGCAGGGATGGAGTATTTGAAGAATGTGGGGGGTTGTAAGGTCTGGGGGAGGACTGTAGGTGTGCGGGGGTCAGGGATGAGTAGGTCAGGAATGAATGGGGTCTGCGAGGCCGGGGGGGATGGGGGGGGAGGGCCTTTAGGGCTGTGGGGGCTATAGTAACCGGGAGGTGCTACAGGGACTGGAGGGGGCTAGGGGGGCTGGGGGGGGCTAGGAGAACCGGGGGGGCTATAAGGGGACCGTAGGGACTGGGGGGGCTTCATGGGATGAGGGGGGTTATGGGGACTGGGGGGGCTCTAGGGATTACGGGGGGATATACGGTACACGGGAATATGAGATGTATGGGCCCGGGTTAGAAGGGTGGCCGGGGGGGGGGGGGGGGACCCTGCGGGGGGGTCCCATGGGGGGGGCTGGAGGGGGACAGGGCCAGTCCCCAATGCGGGCGGGGCTGAGGGGGGTTAGGGGGGGGCCTGTTCCACATTGGGGTCCCCATGGAGGCGGGGGGGGGGGGGGGGGGGGGGAAGGGCGTGTGTTTGGCTTCAAAATGCGTCACGGCTGCAGGGAGCCCCAACCCTCCCCCCCAACCCCCCCGGGCGGACCCCAAATCCACGCCGCTCCGTTCCGCGCCGGCCCTTACTTGCCGATCTCCTCGTAGAGCTGGTACTCGTCGGTGAAGCGGGTGCAGGGCACGGTAGTGGCCATACTGCTGCTGCCGCCCCGCGCCGCGCCGAGCGCACTGAGCGCCCGCTCCGCTCCTCTTCGGCTCCGCTCGGCTCCGCTCGGCTCCGCTCGGCCCCGCCCGGCGCGGGGGGTGCGGGACGCGGAGAGGAGGAGGAGGAGGAGGGGGAGGAGGAGGGGGAGGAAGGAGGGGAAGGCGCTGCCGCCCGGGGGTGGCTCCAGCCCGGGGCTGCCCCCTTCCCGCCCACAGGGATCCCCCCCCCCCCCCCCCACCCTCCACACCCCCCCCCCCAATCCCCGCCCCTCCGGAGCCCCCCCCATAAAAAGAGCGCGGGGCACGCAGCCGGACTGAGCCCGACCCCCCTCCAGACAGGCCCATATCCAGACCCTCACCTATCCCAAATACCCCAAACCCAGACCCCCTCCCCATCCCTAAATACCCCCCCCACCAACCTCCCACCCCCAGACCCCCCCCCCCCCCCCAAACACCGCAATACACACCCCGCCCCCATACCGCGACCACCCCCACCCCGACCCCCACTCCCTCCCGAGGACTCCAAACGTTGGGCAACCCAACCCCCCCTCCCACATTCACTCCCGTCTTAGGACTCCCCCAAAACACGCGTGGGGAGGGGGGGGAACCCCCCAATCCCCCCTCCACCCACGGCAACCCCCTCCCCCGAGCCCACCCAACGCTACACGAGGTGGGGGGGAAGGGGACACGGTGACATTAAACCCCACCCCCGTGGGCGGGGCCGTGGGCGCGGGGCCCACGCGGGGGGGGTGTGCGAGTGGGCGGCGGGCGGCGTTGCCATGGTGACTGTAGGCAGCCGTGGGCATAGCGGCTGTGTGCGCTGCCACCCGGGGACGGGGAGAGGATGGGGAGGGGTCCTCCAAGTCCCACGAGACACCGATGTCCCTGGTGGGCATTTCGGATGCTGCTGCCCCACGGGACTGAACGGGCAGTGGCCTTCGAGTGGGGCTGGGGACACTGCACGTATGGTGGTGGCGGTGCCCCCACCAGAAACATCGTCCCCATGGCTGTCAGTGTCCCCACGCGTGGCGGTCCCCACCGGTGCCCCTGAACCACTGGCACTCCCCGTGCTGGGAGCAAGGCTTTATTGCAGCCGGGGGCAGTGGGTGCTGCGCTCCCCCGCCCCAGGCCGTGCCTGGGAGGTCCCCGCTGCACCCGGGGTGGGGGACAAACGGGGACCCCGGGCAGGGCACGGTGCAGATGCACCCGCTGAGGGCACAGCCGCCTGGGGCTGGGGTAGAGAGGGACGGGGGAGGGGTGGGGGAAGGGGGTGGGGGAAGGGGGGGGAGGACGACGTGCACCCGCAGAAGCGAAAACCAGAAATATCCTCAACCACCAAAAATAATAATTATGTCACCCAACGAGCTCCGTCTATTCCTGAAAAACAACGGAGCCGTCGGCAGCGCGAGGCGAGGCGAGGAGAAGGGTCCCCGCGGGGACGGGGACGGAACGCCGCATCCCATCCCACGCTGCGCCGATGCCGGGGCGGGGGTCCCGGTCTGGATTCCCCCCTCCCCACCTCGCTGCTGCTCGGCCGCCTTTTGCCGGGGTCAAAACTGCACGGCGCCGGGGGATATGTTGAACATGGAAGGGTCGAACTTCTGGCCGCGGAACGGGGAGCCCTCGGTGTCCCAGCCCTTCTTCAGCATCTCGTGCACCTTCTGCAAAGACGCGCGGGGCCATCACCATGGGGCGGCCCCGCACCCCCGTGGCAGGGACAGCTCCCAGCCCCGGGGCACCTACCAGCTCGTGGCTCTGCGGTTTGCCCTGCAGCTTCTGGTGGTAATCGAAGGTGAGGCGGTCGAGCACGGCATGCTCCTCCTCGTCCACCGTGGCCATGGAGCGCTCCTTGTTGATCTTGTCGATGTCTATCTGCTCCTCGCCCTCCAGGACGGCGTTCCACCAGTACTCATCCCCCTTGTTCAGGTTAATCTGGGGACGACAGGAAGCTCAGGGAGTCCACGTCCCACTGTAGGGACATGTCACCCCAGGCCCATGCGGAACCCTGAGCCCATGTCTCACCACAACATGTCGCCCTGAGCCCGCTCTCACCATGGGGCTATGTCACCAGGCCAGAGGACACAGCCATGACCACACAGATACTGGGACATCACTGCTTCTGCTGGAGTGCCACCAGCACTGGAGGGGCGGCCCAAGAGAGAGGGGACGTCGCACTGTCCCCCCCCACCACCAGCCCAGGTCCCTGCTGCTGTGGGGCCACAGTGGACTTCCCGTTCTGCTGTAATTGAGCACCAGTGCTGGCAGCAGGGCAGATCTATGATGTTGGCCAGTGCCTCTGCAAAGCCATCCATAAAGGCAGACGACGCTACCTGGGCACAGCTCTGGAGGGGAAAATGGGGGCAGCCATGAAAGTTCTGGAGCTGGGATTGGTGCGGGTGGGAGGGGGGGGCAGCTGGGTACAGTCCTCCTGGGAGACCAGTGCTGGTACAGCATCTCAGAATGGTGAAGGAGGTGGATTCCAGCCCAACAGCTCATCGGGCCAAAGCCCGGCTGGTTGTGTGGCAGTGAGCACCAGGGAACACAGCCACAGAGCACATGGCCACAGGGACTCAAAAACACACAGCCCAACTCAGGGGACGTGGGGCATCAGCCCCAGCACCAGTGCAGGAAATGCTGTCCCCTCCCCATCCTGTGGCCACTGCTCCCATCCCAGGGCTGCAGTGGGTGGGAAGAACCCTGCAGAGCTGTGGCCCATGAGCCCTCTCCTCCTCCCACCCCACGCGCAGCCCTCTCTTTATTTACCACGTCGCGCTCCCACCCTGCTGGGAAGGCAGAATTATTCATTTCCTCGGCAGCTTTTCTGCAGCGTGCATCACTGCTGTGCTGAGAGCTTTGCGAACAGTCATTAATTAACCTCTGCGGCCCACCTTGCACACATGGGGGAGTTTGCTCTTCCCCCGCATTCCAGGGGGAGAGAACCAAAAGTGGGACTCGCCCTGAGGCCGCAGTCCCACTTTCCAACAGAGGCCTCCAAGCGCCTGTGGGGAGCAGAGCTCCTCAGGTGTGGGTTTGGGGTCGGCTCAGGGTGTGGGGTCAGTTCCCTGGGTGCAGTGCTGTGCCAGCCATGCCCTGGAAGGTGGCCACAGAAGGCGGCCGCACGCCGGGAACCCCGCTGGGCTCTGACAAGGGAACAGAGCTTCACAGCAAGGACAAATAAATCTTGACCTGATTACACCGCTGTCTGTGAAGGGAGACCAGCTCTGCCCCAGCTTGGAGCTGCAGGGTGCTCGCATCCTCCCGCAGGAAGGAGCACGTTTGGCCGCCTCGCGCTTGGGTTGCACATCTCTGCTTCGGGGCCGGGAGATGCTGGAGCTGTGCAAAGCTGAGGGGCTGGGGCATGACGGGCAGCAGGGAGACCTGTGTGCCACAGCAGCACGGAGGTGGCACTGTGTCACCCCTCTGTCCCCAGGCTCTGCCAGGAGGGGCCCAGTCCTTTGCCACGGGTGCTGGGCTTTGCCACAGAGCGAGCTTTCCTCTCGAATCCCAAATGCCACATCAGATGTGGAGGGACACTGTCAAGGAATGGAAGTAGGTCTTGGAAAAGCCACCTCTCGACACCTGCTTCCCTTCTGACATGGCAGCAGTGTCCCCAGGAGCCAGCGGGGGACAGGAACTGGTGAGGGGGCACCAGGGAATGCTTCCCATGCACATGGAGGTCGGGGAGTGTTATCAACTCAGCCTCCCAGCTCAGGAGATGACAGGCAAAGGCTGTCATAGCTGCTCAAGGCAGGGCTGGGCGACAAGAGCTGAAGTGTGGATAACAAATGTTGGAAAGAAGAAGAGAAAGAGAAGGAACAGGGGGAAAAATCCTCAACAACGAAAATAATCCCAAAACGTGTTGTGCACAACACCCAGCAGAGACTTCTAAAAACGGCTCCCACGGATCTATTTTCATCTCACTCTGACAAGTGAGCAGGTGTGACAGTAAGGGGTGAGCATGGGGATCATGGCCAGGGCCGCCGTGCCCGGCACAGCAGGCAGCTCCAAAGCCACAGCCCTCAGGTTTCTGCCTCGGTCAGGTTGGCACAAGAGTCACAAACATGCCAAAAGATGCTAGGAGGAATGCACTGAGGGCTTGGCCAACCAGCTCTGGGAGTGACGGCAATGTTGTGGTGCCTTCGACGCACTGAGTCCAGCGCTGGCACACCATGAGTGTGGTTTTGTCGTGCCCCCACCTTCTTGGCTGTCCTGTGTCCCCAGTGGGGAGCTCTCGGTGCAGAATCTTGCTGCTCATGGCCTCTGTGGAGCTTACCGAGCTGCTGCCACAGAGCCCAGGGAGCACGCCCCACCTGCAAGGCGTGCTGTGCTCCAGCCAAGCCCAGTGCTTGCACGGTCCCCTCCCAGCAGCTGAAGCGAGCAATTCAGCACCAAATGGCTGCATGCCTCCAGACGAATGAATGGGAAGGAGCCGCTCAGCACTTTCGGCTACTCTGCACATGGAAAAAGGAGACACTCTTGGGCAAGAATTACTCACTCTGCTCCAGTTACCTTATAATTCTTCCAGAGAAATTTCATCCCACCATCAATATGTTGGCAGCCAGCTGGAGATCCTCACAACCCTGCGCTCGTGCTAATTTGAGGCTCTTGCCTCCAGCTCGGGTTGGAGACGAGGGCACTGCTCCCCACAGTCACTGCACAAAGCCCCAAGCATCACCCCACCTGCACTGCTCCCATCCTCCTCTGGCTATGTGACACATTGCTGATCTGAGGAACACACATGGGGGACTGACAACTGCCCACACACAGATACGTGTGGGGTCAGCTCCTCTTGAACAGCGTTGCTCCTTCCCAGGATAGTGCACATGTCCAAATCGGCCAACTTTCAAGTTTCATGTTTGAAAAATGTTGGTGAATGATACCATTGTCTCCTTTCAAACATCCTTCAGATGGCCAAGAGGACTTGGAGTCCTCCCATAAGGCCCTACCAGCAGCAGGGCACTCATCCCAGGGTACGTCTTCAAGACCAGGTTAGATGGGGCCCTGAGAAACCCAATCTAGCTGCAGATCTGGAGGTTGGTGGCACTGCTTGTGGCAACAGGGTTGGAACTCAGTGATCCTTGGAGTCTCTTCTAACCCAAGCCATTTTGTGACTCTGTGATCATAGAACATTGCCTGTGCAGGATTTCCATGCATTTTCCTTGGTGGGATGCACCCAGTGGGATTCCCACTCAAATGTTATGCTGCCTTTGGGTGCCCATCAACTGCCCCACTTGTGACACAGGGCACAAAGTGAGCACGGTGCCCTGAAATGAACCGCCACAGCCACAGAGCCCCAGCCCTGAGCTCTCCCCGAGGGTGACTGCTCTGAGGAGCTCCTGAGAATACTTCTGGCTGAAAGGAGAGGGCAGAAGGGCAGTGGGTGGCAAAGCCTGGCTTCCAGCACAGCCCCAGCCCCAAATCTCACGCAGGAGTTGAGCAGCCAGAGGATGCAGAAGACACTGGAGGAACCAGGCTGCTGGGCAGCAATACAACATCCAGGACTGCTTCAGTTGTGGAAACAGTCTGGCAGCATCACCCCTCTGCCCACATTGCTAGAGCACACCAGAGACACCTAACGAGGCTGGAAAGCCAGCAGTAATTTGCTGTGGGGCAGCAGATCCAATATAATTATTTGGGGCTGTTGCCCCCAAACCACTTAGACGAGGAAGACATGCAGAAGGCAAACAGAAACAGCTGCAACGACTGCTTCCAACAGGACCAGCAGCATGTCAGAACCCCAGGGCAGCTCAGAAACAAGCAGTGGGGTTTCCCCTTGCCTGGCACACATGAGCTGCACGTTGCACAGCGACAGCCAGGGAAAGGCAGCATGGGACGTGGCCAGCTCTGGCTCAAGCCTCCAGCTGCTCCTGCTTTCCAGGCCAAGCACTGGGGAGCTGCAAGGCAAGGTGAGGAGAGGGCAGCCCTTACCAAAACACACTTCCCTGGCTCCAGGCTCCAGAGGGAACTCTCTGTGTTGATCTTGTGTGTGAGCTTCCCCTCCATGAGCACACGCTGGCTGCTCCCCTCCAGCACTGCCACACGAATTGTGCTGCTGCTGATATCCACAGATACCTGGGAAGGTGGAGAGAAAAGCATCAGGAAGGTTCCTGCTCTGTTTGCTGCTGAGCTGCTCGGGCCGTGGGGTCAAGAGCACCTGCTGGGGATGAGAGAGAGAGAACCATCAGCCTGCAAGGGTGGAGGGTGGGAATCCCACTGCCATCTCAGAGCAAACAGACAGCAGAGCCCTGCAGGGACTCACACATACACTTCCCCGTGCCTCAGTTTCCCCTTACAGAAAATGAGCTCAGAGGTCAGGTGCCCACTTGCTGCGCCCCAGTACTGAGTGGGGCACAGCTCTGCGGCTACCAGAGCTGAGCCCTGCCCTGCCAGGCAGTCTGGGGCTTCTGAGCCAGGAGAGTGGTGCTAGCCTGGACCCAGCACCAGCCCAAAGTTCCTCAGCTTCGTACGGCCTCCACACCAAGGCACAGCCAGAGGGATGTGTGTGTGTACCATCAGGGCAAGCGGACACGGCAGTTCTGTCCCCTCTTGCAGCAGTCATATGGGGAACCCTGCTGCGACCTGCCACAAGGTGACACGGCCCCCCCAGGGACACAGCAGCAGGCTGCCACTTGGCCATGCTGCCCATTGCCCCCTCAGTCCCCAGAGAGCCCATCTGCTGCATGGCCAGGCTGCGAGGAGCAGGGCTGAGGGGGGGAGCCGGCTCAGGGCCCCCAGTACAGCCAGCCCTCGTCCGAGAGGAGGAGACTGCAGTGAGATTTGCCTGCATTCTCTCCCAGAGTTCCCCCAGATCTTCCTCTCGCTCTGCAGAGCTCATTTGAAATGTTATTACATTATCCATTACCTAGGAGATCTCCAGTGACTCACTAGCTCCACGCAGGCGAGATGCAGGCAGAGCTGCTCCAGGCAGTGACAGCACCGCGGCGGCAGGACCAGTGCCACCAGGATGAGCCCAGAACTGGTGCTGCTATCGAGCAGCCGTCATACCACAGATAGCCAGTAGCGTGCCAGTGGGATTTCACCTGAGGTATGGATGTGAACACCACTGTGCTGCAGCTCCTTCAGGATGAGGAATGTCACCACCACATGGACGGGGCACGTGGACCAGGCTCTGCCCACCCCAGGTCCCATCCCAGCACACACATGGGGTCACTGCCCGTGGGTTTGCTCCATGCTCACCGAGGTGACCCCAGGGTCACCTTCTTGGGGGATTTCACTCAGAGGGCTGAGGAAGGGGGTGCAATGCTGACGGCCGCAGGGAGATGCCCTGGGCACAGCTGTGGCACCGTGCTGTGCTACACAGGACAGCCCTGCTCAGCAGCCCCTGCCCGCCCCCCCCAACACAGCGAGCACACACACAGCCAATCTCCCCATCTCCTGTGAGCCAGGCACAAGGGAGGCTGCTAGCATGATCTCTATTTCAGGGCTGGGCAGCGAGGCTCCATGGGCCCCTGCTGTGTCTCTAAGTGGATCAGGGAGGTGGGGAGCGGAACGCGAGGTGCTCCCACCCATCCCTTCTCCCCTTCCTGCTCCACGGCCACTCCACGGAGCTCCATACAAGGAAACCTCCGGCTTACCCGAGTGAGAAGGTGCCATAGCAACAGCCCGAATCCCAAAAGTGTCAGGAGTGCCATTCTGAGCGGCATTAGAGCTGGGCACGCTCAGAGCCCAGGGACCAGACAGCGGAGATTTTTAATCTTGCCTTGGCAGGCAGAAGCCAAAAAATTGATAATGTTTTTTACAGGGAGAAGCTGCATGGTGAATGCAGGGAACGCTTCTGTTTTGCAGGAGCCCATCAATAACGTGCCCCAAGCCCATTCAACTTGAAAATTGCTTTGAACTGCCCTGCTCTCAACTGTGACCCAGCCAGCCTGCCTGTCCTCTCCAGCTGCAGAGACACAGACAACAACTCCAAAATGAAAACCTGCCTGCAAGGCACTGATGGGAGCACTGGGGGGAAGCAAGGACCGAGCGGGATGTGCACCACCAGGACAAAGGAAGCCAAACACTGGAGCCATCGGTGCAGAATTAAGTGGGGCGCTGTGGGGCCAGTCTGGGTCAGTGCACACCTGTGGGCATCTCAGGCTGCTGGCAGCAAATGCATCCACAGGGTAGCCTGCAAGGAGGCAGAAGAGGTCAGGAAAGGATGTCCTATCCTGGCTCCTCACTGCACCTGCAAGACCCCTGTGGCTCTGGGTGCCAAAAGATGGCATCTGACACCGAGATCTTGGCAAGGGTGCAACTCCCCAGCATGTCCCCAGGCAGGGAGAGGCATCATGAGCTCCACACAATACAGAGGGGATGGAACATCCGTCTGGACACCCCCGAGCCCTTCCAAGGAACAGCCTGGCTTAGCTTTAGACACCCAATGGGAATGGTGCATCTTGCGGTTCCCCTGCTGTCCCCATGGCAGCCATCACCCCTCCAGCCATCACTGCCGCTGCCAATTACACTCAGTTGGCATGCCAAGGAGCTGTGTAGGCTGCAGCCGGCGAGCAAACCCAAGCGTGCTCATTTCGGCTGCCCTGGAAGCAGCAGAGGAGAATGGGAGGTGGGGGAGTGCCGACTTCCCAAATGGAAAAGTACAGCAAGAGCCGTGGACTGGGAGTGCTGGGGAAAGCTGGGTGAGGGGCTTCCAGCTCTGTGCACGCTCCTTGAGCTGCTCCACAAGCCAAGGTGGGGAGAAAGGGGGACAGAAGAGGTGCTGAAGGACACCCAGTGTGGCCACATGCCGTGCAGACAGCTCTGAGGTTCACTCCAGAAATATTGTTCAGATTTTGGTTGGTCCTGTGTGGAGCTAGAGCTTGGACTCTGTGATCCCTGTGGGTCTCTCCCATCTCAAGATGCTCTGTGGTTCTGGGACTCAGCAAGGCAAGCAATGTTCCAAGCCAGGAGGAGCTAGCAAGGACACATTCCTGGTACTGCCCCACAGCCTGAGGATGCTCAGGGGGAAGCCCAGCCCTATCCAAGTGCAAGCAGTCCATGGCCACAGTGGGACACGCAGACCTGAGAAGTGCCTGTGAGATTGCAGCAGGCAGAACTGGAGGAAAAAGCACAGAAAGTACAAAGCCAAGGAACCCTGCTGGGGCTCTGAGCAGCAGGATGCAGCAGTCACAGCAGGAGGGTGGCCAGGCCGGGACTGTGGGTTCCCAGCACTGGAGAGCAAGGCACAACCACACTGTGGCACAAAGAGCCTCGCTGCTCCCAGCACAGCTTCCCAGGAAAGGCAGGTACCCCAAGGGGAAGGGAGACACCAGAAGCCAAATTATTAACACTGCTTTACCTGTTTGCCTTTTACAATGTGCTTGGGCACAGGTACTTTAATCTCCAGGTCGCTGTAATCTTGGGACCAGGCGTAGTTCTCCCGCACCGCCCCGTTGTAGCTGTCAGGGTTCATCTGAAACTGCTCCTGTCTCCTGGGGAGGGAAGGACAAGCGAGGGGCTGAGCGCAGTGCAGCACAGGGTGAGCAGGGAGGATGGAAGCAGGAAGGGAGCAGAGCCTGCACTCTGGCACTCTGCAGTGCTTCAGACTGTGGGCTGCACCCAGGGAAAGGATTGGGTTG
Source organism: Callipepla californica brunnescens (assembly GCA_023055505.1). Lineage (NCBI taxonomy): Eukaryota > Metazoa > Chordata > Aves > Galliformes > Odontophoridae > Callipepla > Callipepla californica. The sequence continues at coordinate 4,124,402 of JALIRH010000037.1, forward strand.
GCACCCCAGCACCCCTCACCTCGCAGTGCCAGTGAGGATGGCAATGGGACATGTGGGGACACACACATCCTTTGGGCTGCCTGAAGGGTGCAGGGCTCTGGGGATGGATGAGGAAGGATTTGTGCGGATCGGATAACCAACCAGCAACACACCTCCAAATAACCAACACATCTCCAGACAAGACATTCCCATCAGCCTCATGTCCCTTTACACCACTGCCAGGCTGTACTCCACCAAATCCTCCCACAGAGGGCTTGGAAATAAAACCGAACCTTTCCCAAAGCTGGCTGCGGAGTCACCAAAGAGCAGAGCCGTTCTTCATACACATCCAGCCCTCAGCCTGAGGCTATGGGGCTTTACATAACGGTGCAGGGGCTGCGTGGCCCCGGGGACCATGTCCTGACACCCCCGCAGCAAGGGGCACGTGGCAGCAGGCAGGGGCAGCTTCCAGCCCCAAGCATTACATAAGATCCACAGGGTTTAATAAAATTAGGCTTGGGAAGGGTTTGTGTGCACACACACGCCTGCACACCTTTTATTTGGGTCCTTTCGGGGATGGTTTTAGGCTGAGGGCTGGGATGCACAGTGTGGCCACAGCTCCCAGCATTGCTGGCACTGAGTGAGCAATGTCACGATTTTAGAAGGGCGGGGGGGGGGGACCCTGCAAGCACTTCTTTCTTTTCTTTTTTTTTTTTTCCTTGGGAATTTTGGCCTTGCTTGGCGTTCACCCATTGGGTGCCAATTGCCATGGAAACGGGGTTGGCATGGCAGCACCGAAACGGAGCTCACGCTGGTTGGCTCCAGCTGGCAGCTTCCAAACCGCCCCCGGACTGTGGGAGCCAAAGAGGCTGGGGGCTGTGAGAGCTGAGAGCAGGAGTGGGGTGCCACGGGCCCGTGGGGTGCCTCCCTCCTGCGAGGTGTCATGGGCTCACAGGTGCCACCAGCCCCGGGGCAGCTGGAGGACACACAAAGGGTTGCAACACGGAGGAGCAGAGCTCTGCGTGGGCTGCTCTCTGCTCTGCCTCCCTGCGGTGATGGTGGGGATGTGAAGGGATGCAGGAACGCATCCGGGCTCCAGAACCATTTGGATGTCCTCCTAGTGGATCTTGTCCTACACGAGCACGACCAAGGCGCGTCTGGATGTTTTCACCTTCCAGGGACTCTGCCAAGCACATGGCACTGTGGCATGCATACATGAGCGCTGTTTCACAGCCACCCTGAGAGGAGTCAGAGCTATGGAGTTGCTTCCATAGGGAGACTGAGGCAGGATTGCTCTGTGCTGGATCCACCTCCTTGCTTTGCTCTCCTTCTGTCCCTTCTGCCCATGGAGCAGCTCTGCTCCGCACAGATCCTCGGAAGCACGCCAGGCACAACTGTCCTGGCTGGGCAGTGGGGCTGAGGGCAACTGAGGAGGGTGAAAAAGCGGTAGCTCTGAAACCCAGGCTTTGGCACCATGTGCACTTGGCTGCCGGGTGGCGGGGATGGTGTGGGTGGGTCTGTGTGTTCTGTCTTGTTCTATTTTTGCTCGCCATGTGTCATTTTGGGGGAGGTGAAACCTTTAACAGTGCACCGCCAAGAAGCAGCCGATCTGTTTGGCGCTTCGAGAAGCAGCAGCATGCGGCGGTGCCATCCCCAGTGGCACAGGGGTCACTGCGAGGGACCCATCCAGCACCAAGCACAGCAGCCCTGCCCCGTGCTTCCCATTTGCTCCGCACTGATCCTTCCATCTCTCCATGTCCCATCCTGTGGGACCAGCACAGCTGTCTGCTCTTAGTCAAGGTGAATTATTTAGGCAGCTCGACAGAAAACGTGTCAAGGTGGTTAGGCAGTGCAGACGTGGAGGGGGTGGAGAAAACAGTAATGGCCAAAGCAAGTGGGGCTGGCTGACTGAGAGGTCGGTGATGTGGTGTGGGGCCAGGCCAAGCCGCCCCATAAGCAGAGATGGAGGCTGAGCCCCTGCCTGCTCTCAGAGGAGGTGTTGGCAGCATCCCACCAGGTCCCACAAGCACGTCCCAGTGGCAAAAGCAAGCCTGTCCTGTCCTGTCCTTCTCCTCGCAGAGCAGAGAAAGTAGAGGGGCACAGTGCTGCCCCAAGCCACCCTGCAGGGCACAAACACCCCAGCCCTGAGTTACCCACTGCTGAGTCCCTGTGCGAATACATGAAACTTCCCTCAAGCTCAAGAGGTAGCCGAGAATGGAAAGATCTCATTAAGTAATAATGAAGTTCTGAGCAAGGAGGGGAAGAGAAAACCAGGCACAAGGCGTCCGTGCACCTAACCCACATAAGCACGCAGCCTTGCAGGGAGCTACAGCGTGCCAGCCGCCTTCATTTACTGCATTTATTGCAGCCATCATCTGCCCAGATTGAGGTGGGAAGAGTTCCACAATACAGATTTCCAGAGGGAGAAGCACCTACTCCTGCTCAGCAGCCAAGGGACAACTCAGAGCCACCCCGAGTGCAGGAAGGGCTGAGCACACTCTGCAGGGTCCTGCTGGGCTAGGGCAGGAGGAAGAAGAGATGAGCCTTCAGGATGAACGTGACAAGGTTCAAATGTGCACTCCGCTCCCAGGAGCAACAGGTAGCTGGAAGTGTCAGCCCTGAGAGAGCTGCATCCGCAAAGCTGCAGGGATGGCGACCGTGGAAAATCCCAGGGTTGTGCTCTCTGCTGTTTTTGCAAGCAAGCTGACAAGGAGCCTCCCCCCACCTCCGGATTTTAACATTTTTCAGCACCAAAACACCGGGCGTGTGGCACTCAGTCTCTCTGGGTTTTGCTCCACTTAATTGGTCTCCGTCAAAGCGCTGAGCCGGCTGAGTACCAGCCCTGCTGCTGTCAGCTCCGCAGTAAACAAGCACTGCGATGCAGCTGCTGTCAGCACAGGGCTTCTGCAGGTTTGTGGCTGTAGGGGTGTGCATGGGGGTTGGTGGGGAGAAGCCCACATCCATATACGATGATGGGGAGAAGCCAAAATCTACACAGAATGGTGGGGAGAAGCCCCAGATCCGTGTAGGATGGGGGGGAGAACACCAAATCCAGGTGGGATGGCAAAGGATCTCCAAATCCAGGTTGGTTTAAGGGAAGAACCCCAAATCCACGCTGGGAGGCTGCCTTTTGTCCCCAAGACATACTGAAGCGCTACAACCTTGTAACAATCCTGAGCTGTGGGGCTGCAAGGCACTTCTACAAAGCGGGCTGGAGCTGGCAAGGCTCAGTGAGCACACCGGAGACACACCACACCACCAGAGGAGGCCAGCACCATCCGTTCTCCCCCAAAATTGTCCCATCAAGCCAGGATGGCTCTGAGGGCATGTTCAGCCCAATACCACTCTGTTAGGTGCAGAGAGGTGCCCACCACCTCCAGGCAATGCCTTTGCCACTTGACCCTACAGCTGAACTTCAAACACACACCACCTACAGCATCCAAAAATCCCAATTCCAAAGTTCCCCAGGTTCCCCCATGTGTGGCAGCGGACATGTGGCCCTGCTCCTGCTGCAGCCTGCAGTGAGGGGCTCAATCCCCTCTACACTCAAGCTCTTTGGGGGAGCTTTTAGCCTTCATTTGTGATTTCCCAGTTATTTATGGAGCCATTCAGTAAAGCAACTTGCTGCCATTAGCGTGGCTGAAATGCCACCACCAGCTCGCAGGAGAGCTTTGGAGTCGTCACCAGAGGGCTAAATTTCACTACTGCTGGGAAATGTAGGTCAAGGACAGCAGGACGCACTACTGGTAGGCAAAGTCCCCTCGGATCCTCACTGCTGGCACAGAGCTTACACAACCTTGGGCTGGGGAGGTCCCCGAGGGACTGCTGCACTGCCACAGCACGCCAGCTTCAATTCCAGCTCCTGGAAAAGGGGACCTGGAGCAGAGCTCCACGGCCCCACAGCCTGCGGCGCCTCAGGTCCTTCCCTGGAGAACAACGCGGTGCAAAAGCAGGCAAACAGAGGTTTCTTTTTTAAATAAGAATCAGGCACACGCTGTCCCCCAGCCTCCAGCCCTGGGATTTTCTACTTGTTAAGAGAAAAATTTATAGGTTTTAATTTAGTTATTTTTGGTGCAGGGACCTAATTTTGGAGCTTAGTACCTCGGTAGGGCAACCAAAGCCCTGAGCGATTGGGTGTGTGACAGGGGAGCTGACACGGCACTGCTGATCTCAGCAAGCATTGTGCTCTGGCTCCCCATTAAAGCACTGGAAGATTAGGCTCCATCTGCACCCTCAGCAGCTGCAATGGGCTCAGTCTGGACAAAGGGTGCACAGAAATGGGGCTGGGGGCACCTCGCTTCCAGCTCAGCCCTTCAAAACGATGCTCTTCCAGGAACTGAGCTCCCACCGCTGCAGGAGAGGGTGGATGGATTGAAATAATTTCTGCCCCCAGTGTGAAGTCACAGCCTCTGTGTTCTGCAGGGAGGACTCAGCTTACAGAGAAGCGTCCCCAGGACAGCCCAGAGGTGAAGAAACAGGCTAGGAAGGGCAGAACCACACACACGGAGCACCAATGTGTGAGGACCAGAAGCACAAAGATGCTGAAACAAGGCAGGGTGAAGCAAATGAGGGATCTTCAGCCAGAAAAAGGAGCTGAAGGGGGAACAGGACAAGCAGCACGACTGCAAGCATCCAGAGATAGGGATCTGAAAGCTGCAGTGAGGTTTGTGAGGGCCAAGTCTCCAGGGAGAAAAGAAGTCCACCAAGAGAAATCCCACCCTGACTCACAGAGCTGTGGGGCCACAGCCTGCTGGAGGTAAGAGCTAAGGAAGCATCACGGCACTTGTTTGGTCCTGCTCCCCTGGCTAACACCAGAGTTGGAGGCCGGACCTGGGGCCCAGGGGCTTCCCACGTCCCCCATTCAAACAAAGCTGTCCTCAGTGCCAACACCTGCACCATCCCTTCTCCACAGCCCTGCAACCTGAAGAGAATGCATGCACATAGGAAACACATCGTGCAGGCACCTCCGAGTGAAAAGAATCCATCTGGGCTTTGGGCAAAGCCAAGCAGTTGCTAAGCTGAATTGGATCCGTGCAGGAGCCGGATGGAAATTTCCTGGAGTGCAGAGCTGCAGTCCCATTAACTTCAGGAAAACGTTCTGCACCAGAGGGTGATGGGCAGGGCACAGCCCCAAGTTGCCAGAGCTCAGGGAGCACTGGGACACGGCTCTCAGGTATCAGGCTTGGGTGGTCAGAGTGGAGCTAAGTGTTGGACTTGATGACCCCTGTGGATCCCTTACAGCTCTGTGATAGAAGCAGTTTGGGAGAGCAGAAGCCTCAGCAGGTGGTGTCTTGGTGCAGTTTTGCTGGCACAAGGGAGGGCCTTCTCCTGCCCAGGGCACAGGAAAAAGCTCTGCAGGTCCCATCCCAAAGGGACAGCGACGGAGGTCTCAAATACCTTCATCCCATGTCTGCTTACAGCAGCTCTGTGCTTTCTGCCTCCTCACCACCTTTCTGGGGACCCTTCAGCACCCTCCTGCCCTTCCCAGAGATCTTTCTCTGCAATAATTCCCTTCTCTGACAATAAAATTTCACCTGCTCTCCGCAGGCCCTTTCTCCTGGCTCCCCAAACAGCACAGGACTGCCAGCCCCAAGCACACATGGCCACAGAACCAAGGAAGCACAATGAGGGGACACAGAGCTGCCACAGCCTCACACTGGGCTGAGAGCAGCAAGTGGCCGTAGGACAGGAGAAGAACGCACCTCAGGTTAGGGCTGGGAGCAAGCAGCAAGCATCGGGATGGCAGGAAGTGGAGCACCAAGGCCAGGCTGCACTGTGCCACACGTGGGCTGCTGGGCGCTATTTTAAATGCTGCGTGGCAAATGTATGCAGGCTGAGCTCCAAGCTGGGGGAAGGGGAGGGCGCTGGGTGGTGGTGTGCCGAGCTTGGAGCTGAGCTCAGACTGCAGGGAACAAACCAGAGCCGTGCCTTTGGGAGCAGTGCCATCAACGACGAGCCAGGGAAGGCAGGAGCACACATGGCCCTCAGCGGGGCCATGGGGCAGCTCCACAGCAAAGGGGAGCCACATCACCCCACTCACAGGTGGGGAACAGGGGGACCTGCTGAGGAATAAGCCAGACACGTGCCTCATCTGTGGGCAAAGCTGAGCATGACGCAGGCTTGATTTTGTTCTCCCCTTCCCCTGCAGCCCTATGAAAGCTGCTCCCAACCCAAGGCCCCCAGGAGCGCAGCAAGCTCTGATGGGAGCTGGCAGATCTAGGCTGGTACCTGCCCTACATTTCCACAGCAGTGAGGTTGACAGAATGAGCAAGTTTTTATATAGATTTTGGTGGTGATGGTTTTCTTTACCAGTTGAGGAGGGGGGGGAAGGTAGAACAAAAATTATTTTGTTGAATCTCTTTTCGGCATTCTTGCTGCCGGCACTGCATGTTATTCATGCGCCCCTCGTATCCAAGCTGGTGGCTCAGGGTTTTGCTCAGGAGGGGCTGTGCAGAATTAAGCAGCTGGTTCAATTATTAATAGTCTGTCAGGGGTGCCCTGGATGTCTGCTGCCTTTCAGGGGGCTCCAGTGCCCCCCAGAGGCGCACACACCAACTACAGCAGCAACCTGTTCGCCGTTCTGCCCTACTTGGATCCCTCAGCCACGCCACCCCATTCCCTTCCCCAGATCCAGCTGGGAACACACAGGTCAGAGCTGTGGCAAGGCAGAAGTGCTCTGTCGCTCCAGCAGGGCTTTTTTTGTCTCATTAATTCTGTGCGGTGTCAGACTGACAGCACCAGAGACAATCACAGGACAACAGAACACAGCTTTTCAGGTGATATCACCTTTGGCTTCTGGCTTATTTCTGTTCGGCACAGTGCAGGACAGGCTGGCTGAGCTCAGTGCAAGGCCTCCTCCTCCTTCACACCTGATCAAGTCGCTGGGCACCTTATCCTCCCAGCTCCATTCTCCTCCCTGCCCATCCCATCCCAGCCCCTCCAGGACCTGGAGCTGTCAGTGTAGGACCTGAGGGCTTTGTGTCACCTCACCCTGGCAGGGAAGGAAAGCTGGCTGGCAGCAGCCCTCAGACACACTGGGAGGACGTTGGAGCAAGGATGTTTTTAAAGCACAAGGCTGCTTAGCCCAGCTTGAAAGCCACCAAGACCTGTGAAAGTGTACATAAAGCTCTGTGCAGCGTCTTAGTAGCTTCAATGGTGGCTCTGCTTTGAGCTGAAGGCCAGGCCAGAAACCTCTGGAGCTCCTAAACTGTGTGCACCCAATGCTGACGCTGGCCTTGCTACCTGCCCACACAGATATTTGGTACAAGAGCAACCTGCAGAGCACCCATCCATCTCTGGGAGCTCCCACCGCACACACAAGGGGCATAGACCCTGTGTTTCCATGAGGAAAATGCTGTGGGACAGCACCTGGATTTCCCAGAGCCACTGTGGTCAGCCCCAAGTACACTGACCCCAGAGCGCACAGCTCCACCACAGAGACCTAACAATTCCCCTGCCCTCTCAACACAGCAAGAAAACCCAATATCCCCAGTGCAGAACACAGCTCTGTCTCCCACAGGGGATCCCACAACCCCTCCTCCTCCCCCCACCCTGCCAGCCCCTGCCAGCGGGGCAAGGAAAGCAGCACAATGGGAGAGCCTTACGTGGGCAGCTCAGCAGGCGGGGGCTGCGCTGGGGCAGCTGCCCTTGGGGGCTCCGCTGGCACGGGGCTGGCTGCTGCTAGGGTTGCAGACGAATCCTGTGGCCCAGCCAAAACCCCCACGTCCAGCGAGGGCTCGGGCTCGGGCTCCTCCGTTGTCTCTACCTCGACCTCGTGGGCAGCCGGGGCTACGCTCACCCTCTCGGCAGCCGCAGCAGCTTCCTCCTCCTCCTCCCTCTTGTGGAGCTTTGCCTCCAGCTCCTGGCGCCGCCTCTCGTCATCCTGCCGGGCCATCCGCTCAAAGACTTTGAACGCCTGCAAGAGAACAAAGTCGGCTGTCAAGGAGAGGAGGAGAAGCACATGCTTGGAGCCTTTCCTGCTGTCCCTCTGCTTGTGGATACCACACAGCCTGCTCCCTACACCTGCACTTGCTAGCTGGAACCACCTCTCAGGAGAGAGATTCGACCACAGAGCTTTGCTGTCTCTGTCAAGGGGCTGCCAGCAGCTGGGATAAGCCGTGGGCAGCCCTCCAGGGTGGCTGCGAGCTCCTTCAGCTGGTGCAAGCGGAGAAGCAGAGCAATGTTTCGTGGGGATCACGGTGTTTTGAGCCAGAACTGCCCGCTTCGGGTGAATAAAATGCACTTGGAAAGAGAAATCGGAAAGAGAAATCGGAACTCTCCCCATCCTGCAGCACGAGGAGCTGAGTACCCAGGCCCAGCCACCCGCACCAGGCAGGAGGTGACGCTCCCCGTGTGACGCCGGAGCAAAGTCCTGCTGCCTGGGGGCACTCCGGGCCTCAACACCCACGGGATCGCGGCGGCGGGCACCGGCACTGCGCGCAGCGAGCGGGGCCCGGAGGTACCTGCAGGGCCATGGCCTGCGCGACGCCGGGCGGGAAGCCCAGGCGGTCACCGGGCCGCAGGAGGAGGCGGTAGAAATCGGTTTTGCGGTAGAGGAAGCCGAAGAGGACGCGCAGGAAGTCGTCCACATTGCCGACGTGCTGCAGGATGCCGAGCAGCGCCTGGTCGTACATCTCGGTCAGAGCCTCCATGGCGGCCCCGGCCCGCTGCCACGGCAACCGCCCGCCCGCGCTTCCGCTCCGCACGGCACGTCGCTTCCGGTCAGCAACGCTGCGCGTCCCCGCTGGGAACTGCGCCGCGCTGAGAGGTTCCGGGAACGGGAGTTCCGTGCCGTGCCGTGCCGTGCCGAGCAGGGCCGTGCAATGCCGTGCCGTGCCGTGCCGTGCCGAGCAGGGCCGTGCAATGCCGTGCCGTGTCGAGCAGGGCCGTGCAATGCCGTGCCGTGCCGTGCCGTGCCGAGCAGGGCCGTGCAATGCCGTGCCGTGCCGTGCCGAGCAGGGCCGTGCAATGCCGTGCCGTGCCGTGCCGTGCCGAGCAGGGCCGTGCAATGCCGTGCCGTGCCGTGCCGTGTCGAGCAGGGCCGTGCAATGCCGTGCCGTGCCGTGCCGTGCCGTGTCGAGCAGGGCCGTGCAATGCCGAGCAGGACCGTGCAGCGCAGTACCGTGCCGAGCAGTGCCATGCCCGCACTTGCGGGGCGTGGTGCGGAGCGCTCCGGGGCTCTGCTGAGAGCGGCACTTTTCCAAACCTTGGACGGGGGTCCCGAGCAGGGTCTGCTCAAGCTGGGAGCACTGGAGTTCTGCCGGAAATCTCCAGACTGGGATTACTGGGAGCCCCCCAGGGCATGCAGACATCTCCACATCCTCCCAAACGCAGACCCCGCCCCACGCTGCAGGCAGAGCCGGACTTCCCCACACATCCTAATGAAAGCACACCCCCGTGCCTATACATGGGGCAGATATACGTTCCATTCTCCCCCCCCTCAAAATCAGGCTGGGAACCAACTCCCTCGGCCTCCACTCCCCACCCTTTCAGTACACATCCTGAGCAGCACATCAGTTTTCCCTGTTACAGAAGCGTAGGGAGTGTTACTGCAGACCCCACAACCCTTGGGGTGATGCACACTGCTATGGAAGGGGGGCCCCTCACCATCTGACGGCACACAGCTCAGGAGGCAGCAGCCCCTACTGAGAGCATCGTACCACCTCACAGCAGAGGACAGCAGAAGGGGAGCCCAGTGTGATACGAACTCCCACTCTGTGTTCCTCCCCCCTGCAAAGAGAAGAACAGCACGTGGTGGTTTAACTCATTTTATTTAGACTCATAAACGTAACTCTGCAGTCCAGCTGGACTGTGCACATGCGGCGAGACCCAGTAGAAACGCAGCAGTAAGTCAGGAAGGAGCACAAGGGAAAGGGGGAGCCACACCAGGCAAGCTGCCCAGGCTGCAGGCGGAATGTCAGGCGTTAAGACGCAGCGTTTATGAGAGCTGCCCACAGTTGGAAATGGTGATCTGCTTGCTTGTCTTGCCGTCTTTGGAGCCACAACGCTCCATGGCCTCCACCACGTTCATCCCCTCCTTGACGCGGCCAAAGACAACGTGCTTGCCATCCAACCTGTGGAGAAAGGTGGATTGCATGGGGGGGGGGGGGGGGGAGGGGGAGGGGGGACACCACCACCTCTCCCAGATCATGGCAGCATGATGCTGTCCCCCCCTCCTCGCACTCACCACTCGGTCTTGGCAGTGCAGATGAAGAACTGGGATCCGTTCGTGTTGGGGCCAGCGTTGGCCATGGACAGGATGCCAGGTCCTGTGTGCTTCAAGATGAAGTTCTCATCCGCAAACTTCTCCCCATAAATGGATTTGCCACCGGTGCCATTGTGGCGCGTAAAGTCACCCCCCTAAAAAAATAAATTTATTTCTGGTTATGGGATTACCACAGCCACGTGGGTTATGATGCACCGTATCAGCAGGGAGAGGACACTGGGTCCCCCCCAGCTCCCCGATGGGAGCTCCGGGCACCATTACGCACCTGACACATGAAGCCAGGGATGATCCGGTGGAAGCAGGAGCCCTTGTAGCCAAATCCTTTCTCACCGGTGCTCAGAGCACGGAAGTTCTCTATCGAGGAGAGAAAGAGGGGTGAGTACAGCCCAGCAACACAGGGGGAGCAGCCCCGCTGCCCTAAACCCACCTGCTGTTATGGGCACCTTGTCAGCGAAGAGCTGCAAAGAGAGACGAGGTCATCACGGGGGGGCTGCGGCACTGCTCACCCCCCCGGCCGCTGCGTGCCAGCAGCTCTGCGGCATCTGGAAACTGCGCCGTCACGGGGGCGGCATCCCAACCAGCCCAGCTATGCACTATGGGGGAACGCCGGGCTGGCACCGACCCTCAGCCCCAGAGCTGACACCACACCTGGATTCCTGACCCCGAAACCCACATCTGATCCCAACCTCAAACCCAGACCTCCCCCCAGCGATACACCACAACCTGAAAACAAACCCAAACCTCAGCAGTCCCTCATATCCAACCCCCAAACGGACCCTAATACAACACCCCAAACCCAGATGCCCAAGTCTCGCAGTGATGCCCCAACCCCCAAACACAACCCTCACTGTAACACCGCAGCCAAGCACCAAACCCAAGCCCCATCCCAGCTCCACAAAACCCCCGATTCCACGTGACCCCCCACCAAAACCACGATCACAATTCCCAACAGCGAGCCCCCAAATCCCGACCCACCGCGCCATCCCAACCCTCAAAGCCCCCGCGCCACCTCCCCCCCCAAACCCTGGCTGATAGGAGACCACGCTCCTCCGCACCGTAACCCCCCACCACGTGGCGGAGCCTCAGGTCGCTGCCCCCCCCCCCCCCCCAAAGAATAGATTGGGGAGGGGGGGGGGGGGGGTGCGGCGGCCCCGTTCACAAAATGGCGGCGGCGCGCGTTGCGGCGCGGCCCCACAGCACTGCCCGCCCCCCCTCCCCCCCCATCTCCCTCCTTTGTTCCCCGCGCGGCTCTCCCCGCCCCGGCCCCGAGGGGCGCCCCGGCCACGTGGAGACGCCCCCACGCAGCCCATCACCCCCCCCCCCCCCCTCATATCCCAACCCCCGGTCCCCGCAGCGCCCACCTCGAAGGTGACGCGGCCCAGGGGTTCGCCGTTGGCGGTGATGTCGAAGAACACGACGGGATTGGCCATGGCGGCGCGGGCGACGGAGAGCGGCGGTGTCACACAGCGGCACGGACAGCGCGGCGCAGCGGAAAGAAACCGCCTGCTCGACGCCCTTATATATGGGGCGTGCAGCCCGCCTTCCGTCGCCGGCCGACCAATCACTGCGCGACCCGTCACGGAGCGACGGGGGCGAGGACCAATAGGAACGCGAGAAGGGTGAGGAGTAACAGAGAATGAAAAAGAGGGGAGGGGGTGGCGGGCGGGGCCGGGCGCGCGCGGGCTGCGGCGGGTGCGGGGCGGGGTGTGGCGCGCATGCGCGAGGTAGAGGGAGGATGGGAGCGGCAGGAACGCGCACGTGGAAGTTGTTGGGGGGGGGGGGGGGGGGTTGAGCGCGCTCCCGAGCCCAGCCCGCGCCCTGCGGTCAGCCCCCCCCCCCCCACCTCCCCGAACTTTACCAGACCCCTCCCCACGCGGGCATGGACACGCGTGAAGCCCACGGGAGAGAAAGGCTTTAATGGAGCGGGGCGGTAGTGTTTGTACATATGTACAGCGCTGCGCTTCTGCGGGCCGGGGCCATCCGTGGGGCCGCCCGCTGCCCCCCGGGGCCGGGGTGGGGGCTCAGTTGCTCTCGAAGAGGGCGAGCAGGTCGTCGTTGGTGCTGCTGGGCAGATCGGGGGGGCCCAGGTATGACAGCAGCTCCTCGGGGTTGGTCAGCTCGGGCAGCAGCTGGAGGGGGGGGGGAGAGGTGGCACAGCGCAACCACAACCCCCCTGAAACCACTCATAAACCCCTCCCATTGAGCCCCCCACAAACAGCTCACCCTTCTGTATCCCCTCCAAACTGCCCCAATGACCCCCCAACAAACCCAGGGACGTCCCCAGGGTGACCCAAAGGACAGCACGCGACACACCATGGCACAGCTCCATGGGGACACCACAAGACATCCCCATAGGACACCAAGGGATGCTGAGGGGCACGAGGCACAGTGGGGACACCAGGGAACCACGAGGAGGGGCTCCATGGGGACACGGGGGGACAATGAAGTACAGCCCTAAAGGGGCCACTGTGGGACACGAAGGCACAGCTCCATGGGGACATCTAAAGACCCATGTTGTGAGAGTCTATGGGGACACTGAGGAACAGCTCCATGGGGACGTAGAGGGACATTACAGCACAGCCCCATGAGGACACGGAGGGACACGAAGGCACAGCTCCATGGATGTAGAGGGACACCAAAGCACAGCACAGGGACACACACCGCTACATGCTACTGAGGGATGCCCCTACCCCCCCCCAGTACTCACATCCAGCGCAGGCTCTGTCCCGTCCCCACTCCCTGTTGCAGCACTGAAGGTGACATCGGGGCCAGCGCTGCCTGGTGGGGGCCGTGGGGGGGGCACGGCACGGTGCTGGGCCAGGCTGCCCATGGCGTGCAGACCGGCAGCGTGGGATGGCTCCATCCTGCCGGCGGGAGGCAGCTGCGGGGACAGCGGCCTTCAGCACCCCATCACTACCCCTCTCCTCATCCTCCCCCCTCCCCCCCCATCAATGACCTGTCCAGGCAGGGGGGTGGCGGACGGCTTGTCGGGGGGCAGCAGCTCGGGTGGGAAGGAGGGAGGCGGTGCAAAGTCCCCGAGCGTCGGTGTGCCAGGGGTGGCGGGGGGGGAACGGTTCAGAGTACACTGTGGGGGCTGGGAACGCAGAGCCTGTGGGAGAAATGGGGTGAGCATGGCCATGGGCACCAAGGGTGGGGGGGGGGGGGGGCACACCACCCTGCTGTGGGGTTACGCTCACCCTGTGCCCCATACTCAGCTGTCGGGGCGGCGAAGGGCGAGGAGCCAGGCCCTAGTGCCGCAATCATCTCCATGATGTTGGGCAGCACCATGTGCGCGGGGCTGGCGGTGCGGCAGCGCTTCAGAGCCGGCCCGTCCGCCTCCTCCTTGATGTGCACGTCGGGTTTCACGGGCACTGGCTTCCAGCTGCACGTCGGGTCAATGGTGATCTCCTCATAGTCCGAGCTGCAGGCAGAGGGCATGGCAGCGGGCATGGCATGGCAGGGGGCAGCACAGCCATGTGGGATCAGGGGGCAGCAGCACTCACCTCTGGATGTAGATCAGGATGCCCAGCATGTACTGGTCCACCTCCAGCCCTTCCAGCAGTGCTGTCTTACTGCGGGAGGCACAGTGGTGAGGGGATGGCAGGGGACAGCCCCCTGGGTAGAAGCAGAGACACTGAGGGACACCAAGGGACGGCCCCATGCAGACACCAAGCAATGGCCCCATGAAGACACCATAGCACAGCTCTGCTGGGACACCAAGGGACATCCCCGTGGGGACGCTGAGGCACGGGTCAATGAAAGCACAAGATGTCAAGGGATACCCCCATGGGGATACCATAGGACAACTTAAAACAGGCAGAGGGACACCAAGGGACATCGCCATGAGGACACTGAAAGATGCCAAGGGACAACCCCATGGGGATACAGCTCCATGGGGAGGCCAGAGGACATCAAGAGATATCTCCTCAATGGGGACAGCCACATGGGGTCACTGAAGGACACCTGGTTTTATCCCCATGGGAACACTGCGGAACAATGGGTGTCCTCATGGGGACGCAGAAGCACAGCTCCGTGTGGGCACCAAGAAGCAACCCTGCATGGACACCGAGGCGCGGCTCCACTGGAACGCCAAGGGACAGATACAATGGGACACTGAGGCACAACCCCATGGGGACACCCCAGTCCCACAGGGTCACACTCACTTGCACACAGGACACCGCCACGTGCCCCGCTCACAGTTGAGCTGCAGGTAGGACTCCAGGTCAAAGCACTGCAGGACAGATGGGGTTGAGCTGGCACCAACCTGGGCTCCCATCCCAAGCTGTCCCACCCCCTCACCACCCACCTGGATGTGGCGGCAGTCGTGGCCCCGGGCGGGCAGCTGGATGCGGCGGAAGGTGATGGGACACTTGAGGGACACCTTGATGGCCGTCTGCTCTACCCCATCCTCCCCGTTGGGCCCCGGGGTGCCTGGGATGGTCCCGCTGCTGAAGTTTCTCTTAACTTTAGAGAAGGGGTGAGATGCGGGGTGAGGAGGGGGCCACCATCCCCACGCCTCCCCCCGGTGCCCAGCACTCACTTTTGGTGATGCAGTGCTCGGCAGGCAGCAGCCGCTTCTTGATGAGGCCCTGCAGGACTGAGCGCACTGAGGGCCGATGCACCAACTGCAGCACGAAGAGATGCGACTGCGGGGCAACAGCGGGGTGAGCTGCAGCCTCTCACCCCATGGCAGCCCCCCACCCACCCCACGGCCCCGCTCACGCAGCAGCAGGCGGTGACAGTGATCTGGATGGTGTTGCGTCCAGGCTGGCAGACGTGCTTCAGGTAGAGCGGCTTGTGCGAGGTCTTGTTGTCGCCGCGCTCGATGGTGAGCGGTGTGGCGTTGACACTGACCTGCACAGAGGCCGGCCAGTTGGTGTTCATCTGTCGGTCCTCGTGGTGGTAGCACTTGAACTGCAGCTCCAGGTCGGGCCTGGGGGGCAGCAGGGTGGGCACGGGGCGGAGGGAGATGCACTGAGCCATGCCATAGTGCTCAGCACCGTGCCCTGCACCTCGCTGAGCTGCACAGGGCCACAATGAGCCACGACACACCAAGCAGGAGCATGGTGTGCAGCACTGTGCCACGATGTGCCAGGTAGGGCCACGTCATGCAGCACTGTGCCATGAAGAACCATGGGGTGCCACGTTGGACCATCTCATGGAACACTGAGCCACAATGAGCCATGACACACCAAGCAGAACCATGGTGTGCAGCACTGTGCCACGATATGCCAGGTAGGGCCACGTCAGGCAGCGCTGTGCCATGAAGAACACGGTGTGCCATGTAAGACCATATCATGCAGCACTGTGCCATACTGAGCCATGCTGTGCCATGCAGGACCAAGACAGACATCCCTGCACCCCACTCAGCCTCCCCATGCCTCATGGTGCCACACTGTGCCATGGCAGCTTACCCTCCCCGCTTGCCACCCCATGGCACTGTCCTAACCTCATCATCAGCGTCTTGTAGACAGAGTCACGTAGCTGGAAGACGTGGTTGCTGACAGCCAGGTTGTGCTGCAGGCGGAAGGGCTCCAGCACCACTCCATCACGCACTGGGAAGGTCAGGCGCAGCTCCTCACCCACAGGTGGCCCTGTGGGGACAGGGGGTGGACAGGGGACATCACAGGGGTGGCAGCTGGGTGGCCAGGGACCTTGGGTGGACATCCACAGGGGATCAGTGGATGTCATGCAATTATCAGTGGGTGGCAGCGGGTGTCACTAGGGCTCCATTGGGGATGGAGTGGGTGTCACCAGGGTGGCAGTGGACAGTCAGAGGGGATTTGGTGGGTGTCAGCAGGGTCTCAATGGGATCTCCGTGGAGATCAATGAGTGCTCAATGGGGTCTCAGTGGGGTCCCAATAGGGGTCAATGAAATGCCCAGTGGGGTCCCAGTCGAGGTCAACCCACGCCACACTGAAGAAGTGCCCCATGAGACCCTGCCCACCCCACACCAGCTGACCCCACCACCCCTTGAAAGCCCCTCCCCCTCCCGGTCCCACTCACAGTGAAACCCCTCCCATTATCAGATGCCCCTCCCCCAGGGCCCCACCCCTACACCAATCCCCACCCACACCAGATGGCCACGCCCCCTTCATGGCTTCTCCAAGCGCTCATTGGACAGCTCATACAAGCCCCACCCCAGACCACACCCCCTCCCCGTAGCCACTCCCCCGAGCCAAAGCCCCGCCCACCCCCTGCAGCACCCAGCCCTTAAAGGGGTAAGGCCACAGATGCTACCTGAGGGGGAGGGATGCAGGGCAGCCATGCCAGGCTTCATGTCGGGCAGGAAGGGTGCCTTGACGTCCTGGCCCGGGGACATGTAGGGTGCCATCCCACTCCCTGGCGTCATGGGTGGTGTGGGATTCCCGGGAATAGGAGAGCTGGGATACCCCGGGACCGACCGCCCCGGCTGTGGGGACACCACCACCATCACTGTCACTGTGCAGCAGTGCCAACAGCCCCACAGCTCATGCAGCGCTGGCACTCACCCCACTGACGGCCGCCTGGCTGTAGGAGCCAAAGGTGCTGCCATGTCCATTGAACTGCTCAGCCGCCTGTGGTGGCAAGGACACCCCCAGGTCAGCACCGCCACACCCCACAGCACCCAACCCACGCCCGATGCGCCCTCCTGTACCTTATAGTACGCCCCGGTGCCGCCTACAGCAGAGAGGTACTGGCCCATGCCCGGCTGCATCCTGTGCCCGGGGTAGGACGGGGACGGCGCTGAGGACTGGGGAGCGCTGGGGGGGGTACTGCCCGCCCTGCAGGTACTGCTGTGCCGGGTACCCCTGCGGGCACAGCGTCAGCACGGCTACGGCAGCACCGCACTGCTGTCAGCCCCACAGCCGTGGCGCCACACTCACCTCGCCAGTGTACGCCCGCTTGACGCTGTGCCGCGGGAGCTGCTGCCCGGGGGGGGGCCCAGGGTAGGCATGCTGGGGCAGCCGCTGCGTGCCATACAGGGCGCCCACGCTGGGTGCCCGCGTAGGCCCCACACCCAGGGGGGCCATGACGCTTCCCATGCCACTGGGGCTGAGGCCGGCAGGGGCCGCGCGGCGCGGCATGGGGCAGGAACTGGCTGCCGAAGGGCTGCCCCGCTCCCATCTGCAGAGCAGAAACAGCAGTCGGTGCCGTGCCCCCGTGCCACTGCTGCCAACCCCATGTCGCTGCCCTTACCGCGCCATACTGGCTCAGCTCCTGGCTCTGCTTCTCCTGCAGCGCTGCCACTGTGGCCGTGGCGGTGGCGGTGGCGGTGGCAGCAGCAGCGGCCACAGCGGCTGCGGCGGCCGCTTGGGTGAAGTCGGCAGTGGGAGGTGGGCGAGCGGCGTGCGCAGGGAGCCCCATGGTGCCAGGGCTGCCCGTGTAGCTGCAGAGCACAGACAGTGGGGAGGGTGCACCGTGGCCATGCCAGGTGTCACCACGCCGTGCCACGCCGGCCTTACCTGGGGGCAAAGCTGGGCCCACCGGGGTATGAGCCGCGGCTGTAGACGCCCTGCTGCACATAGCCCTTGGTGGGAGCTGACTCAGCGAAGGGCGGCTGCGCCAGGAACTGTGGAGAGCTCATCCCTGAACCGGCACCTGCCACGCTGGGCAGCAGTGGGGTGCTGGAGCTGCCGCCCCCAGGGCCCATGGGGCTGCCGAAAACCTGTGGAGGGATGTGGGGTCAGGGAGGGGAATGGCACACAGGGTGGTGGTACCGGGCTCTGTGGGGAGCTGCTGACTCCTCCAACTGTGGGGCGGGAACAGGCAACACTGGGGTCTTAGTGCTGTGAGTGCGCGTGGTCAGTCAGTGGGGTCTGAGTGGGGGTCAGTGGAAGTCAGTGGGATCTCAGTGGGGGTCAACGGGGTCTCTGTGTCAACAGATGGTCAATGGGGTTGTAGTGGTGATCAATGGAAGTCAATGGGATCTCATGGGGGTCAGTGGGGTCTTAGTATCAATGGATGGCCAGTGGGATCTCAATGGGGGTCAATGGACAGTCAATGGGGTCTCAATGGAGATCAAGAGATGGTCAGTGGGGTCTGAGTAGGCATTGGTAGAAAGTGAATAGGATCTCAGTGAGTGTCAACAGGGTCACAGCAATTGTTGGTGGGGTCTCAGTGAGGGGTCAGTGAAAATCCAATGGGATCTCAGTGGCTGTCAGTAGAGTCTCATTGGGGGTCAAGAGACAGTCAATGGGATCTCACAGTCATTGGGGTCTCAGTGGGTTTCAATGCAAAGCCAATGGGAACTCACCAGGTGTCAGTGGTCAGTGGGATCTCAGTAGGGGGTCAACGGAGTCTCAGTGGTTATCGGTGGGGTCTGAGTGTCAATGGACAGTCAGCAGGGTCTCAGTGAGTGTCAGTGGGGTCTCAGTGAGGGGTCAGTGAAAGGTCAATGGGATCTCAGTGGGGGCTCAATGGAGTCTCAGTGGATTTCTAGAGATGGTCAGTGGGGTCTCAGGGACTGTCAGTAGGATCTCAGTAAGGGGTCAATGTACGGTTAATGGGATCTCAGTGGAGCTTAATGGGTTCTCAGTCGATTTCAAGAGACAGGCAGCGGGGTCTCAGTGGGCATCAACGTTAAGTCAGCGGGGTCTCAGCATCAATGGGAGCTCAGTGGGGGTCAATGGAGTCTCGTCTCAGTAGGGTTACGCCACCCAACATGTAAGAGACCCCACGCAGCCCCGCCCATGCCAGGTGACCCTACCCCCTCCGGGAAGCTCCTCCCCACGCAGCCCCACCCTCACAAGGCAGCCCCTCCCCAGTACCACGCGGGTACTGCCAGGACCCCTGCGGGAGGACAGGGCGTCAGGGTACCTGGCTCTGGGAGGTGTTGCTGACACCCCAGACGGTGGTTACCACGGAGAGGGATCCCGCCGGCTGATTGGTGCTCGGTTGCCAGGGAACAGCCTCATATGCAAATGAACCATCACTAGAAAGAAAAACAACTTAATTAGGGGGAGGGGGGATGCGGGGAAAGATGGCACGCACCGGGCGGGGGTTGTGGGGCGGCCGTGGGGTGGCACTCACCCGTGCGGTGTGGGCGGCAGCGACGGTTTCATGGGGTTCATGGAGTTCATCGGGCGCCGCAGTGGGCGCTGCGGGACGGCGTCACCGTCACCGGGGCTGCGGGGGGGGGGGGGGGGGGACAGGAAGTGGGCACGGGGCGAACTGCGGGGTACTGCCCCCGCTCCCCCCCCCGCCCTCCGGTGCGGAGCTCCCGTGGGCACAGCCCGCCCCCCCCCCCCCCCCCCCAACCCCTTCCCCCCCCCCCCGCTCCCGGCACTGGGACTTGGAGTCCTGCCCGGCATGGCACGGCACCGCCGGCACGCGCCTGCCCCACTGCCAGGCGGGAGGGGCCCAACGCGACCCCACGGGGCTGCGGGACAGCGCTGGGCGGGGGGCGGCACAAACCCCACCCCGGGGTCACCCCCGCAGGAGTCACCCCGACGGGAGACGGCGTCCCTTCCACTGTGACCGCTCGGGTCACCTCTGGGGACGCGGCAACCAATCCCCCCCCCACCCCCCCCCACCTCCCCTCCTCCCATCACTGACAGCGGGGCGGGGGAACCCGCGGGGACTTCCCCGCCCCCCCCCGGGGTGGGGGGGAGCCCCATTCCTCCCCCCGGGTATTTCCCACCCCCGAAGGCAAAGCGACGCTTTCGGTTCCCCACCGGCCCCGCGCTGGGATGGGATGTCAGCGGGGCCGGGAAGGGCCCGTGGGACACCCCCGAATCCATCCCCGCATCCCGACGTGGCCGGGGGGGGAGGGGGGGGGTGGTCCTCCACCCTGCGAACAGCGGTGATCCCTCTCGGGGGGGTCGAGGTATTTTCAGCCGCAGCGCGGATCGGCGCGCCCTGCGCGCATCCCCCCTACATCGCACCCCCCCCCCCCCCCCTCTCCCCTAGGGATCCCCGCGGCCCCCCCCGGCCCCGGCCCCGCTCTCACCGTGCCGAGCGGCCCAAGATGGCCCTGGCGGCGCCGTGCGCGCGCGGCTGCGCGGAAGCTGCGCGGGATTTTCAGCCCGCGCACGGCCCCGGCTCCATAGTGCGGCCCTGGGGAGAGTGGGGGGATGGGGGGGGTGGGGAGGGGGGACGCGGGGCGGGGCCGAGCCGGGCCGAGCCGAACTGGGCCGAGCCGAGCCGAACCCGCGCCGCCGCGCACAATGGGGCCGAAGGCTCATCTGTATGCGCGGCCCCGCCCCCCCGGCCCGCCTGGCCCCTCCCCCAACCCCTCCTTTCCCCCCCGTTTCAGGCGTGGGCAGCCGCGCGCCGAGCGGAGAGCGGGACACGGGGCCGGGGGGGCACTGTGTCGTGGGGGCGTCGAGAGGGTGACACCGCGTGGGGAGAAGCCACGCGGGTGGTGACACCGCGCTGGGTGACAGCGGGTCGGGGGTGTCCCGCACGGGACGGGAGCACAGCACCAACGTGACACACTGCACGTGAGCAGCGTGGCTGTGACAGCCCTGAGTGGGGTCCCACTGCTCGCCCCCGCCCGCCCAGGGGTCCGCACAGGCACAGGAGGCGCAGGTCGGCACCGGCACCAGCCGCGTGGAGTCTTCCTGCCCCCAGAAAGAGGCAGCAGGAGGAACTGGGATGTACTGGGACGAAGACCCAGGGACACAGCACTCAGTCCCACAGCAACCCCGAGCTGTGGGTGCAAGTGGCAGAACATCCCCACACGTGAGCAAACCCCAATGCTCGGGGGTGTCCCAACCTCAATGGGAGGTCCCATCCCTAATGGGGGGATCCATGCCCCAGTGGGGGATCTCAGCCTCAATGTGGGGGTCCCGGCCCCTCCACCCCACAGGGCTGAGGGCAGGCGGCGCGGTGGCAGGCACGAGGCAGCGAGGCATTGGGTTGACAAGGTCTGTAGTTTAGGATGGAGGTGGGAGGCGAGCGACAGACACACAGACAGACGGACTGAGCACATGCTGCAGCGGCCACGGGGGAGGTGGGGGGGGGTGGTCTCAGGCCAGGTCCTTGAAGGCATCCAGGTTGAAGGCAGTGTCAAGCAGCCGCTGCAGCTCTGTCAGGTGCGTCTTCTTGTTGCCGGTGGCAGGGGCAGCGGCCGGCTCCCGCCCCGCGTACCTGCAGGGGAATGGCAGTTGGGAGTCAATGGGACGGCCCTGAGTGAGGCGCTGCCCCACGGTGACCCCCAGCTCTGCTCTAACCACACGGGCTTGGCGCGGTTGATGGTGGTGCGCAGGCGCGGCTTGACGTAATCGTAGTAGCCCTGGTTCTTGTGCTCCTCCTGGCACCACACCAGCTCGGCGTTGGGGTACTTCTGAGCTTCCTTCTGCAGGAGGTCGAAGGGGAACGGCGACAACTGTGGGGGGACAGGGGGAGGGGGCAGCTGGTATGGCACACACAGATGGGTGCCCCAAGGCCCAGCGGCACTGGGAGCTGTCCCGACACAGCAGGCTCACCTGCTCCACCCTGGTGATGGCCACATCTGCCTCCATGTCCCGGGCCTTGCGCTCCCGTGTCAGATCGTAGTACACCTTGCCGGTGCAGAACAGCACCCGGCGGACGCTCCGTGGGCTCTGAGCTGCGGGGCCGCTGTCGGGGATGACGCGGAGGAAATGGGTGCCTGTGGAAAGATGGGGTCACAGCACAGTGCCCACAGGGAGAACGTGGCAGAGCTGCAGAACGGGGAGGTGGTGAGAGCAGAAATAAGGACCCACACCCAAGGCCAAGGTGACCACAACACCTCTCCACCCCATTGTGCCACATCCAAAGGGATTTTAGGGATTAAATCTGTGCTGCAGCACAAGGGAGGCCGGCACGGGGATGCTGCCAGAGGACTTTACACTGCACAAGCTCCCGCCCTTCACCCCTGGGAAGCAAACACAGCCCCATACCACCCGTACCTGGCAGCATGTCATTGAAACTGGAGCGTGCTTCAGGATGGCGCAGCAGCGACTTTGGAGTGAAGATGATCAACTGGGGGGAAGAAGCAGCCAAGCAGGCAGTGAGCAGTGCCAGAACTCCTCACCCCGAGCAGGGAGCACAGCCGCCTGTTCGTGCCCTCCCTCTGCTTGACCAGGAGCAAACATGGGGGCACATGGGCTGCTCTGTATGCCCAAGGACACTGGTGGTTTTTAACCCCAGAGCTCGCTCTCCCCCTGCAGCGAGCAGCCCTGTGAGCAGCCAGCAGCACCCGCTGCCCCGAGCACTGACCGGTTTGCGGAAGGGCAGGAGGATCTGGCGCCGGAGGACGTGGAAGAAGTTGGCTGGAGTGGAGCAGTTGACGACAATCCAGTTGCAGTCGTACAGCTGGCGCACATCAAAGTCATCCAGCTTCTGCCTCGACAAGCGCGGGTGTCAAGGAACAGCAATGCCCACTGGCCCCGCAGCCCTGTGGCCTCCCCAGCCCCCTCCCAAAAAGCACATGGAGAGAGACCACAGTGCTGCACACAGCCGAATGTTCCTGCCCCCAGCCTGGGACAACGTCCTCCCTGCTGCACCACACCACTGCTGGGGACAGCTCAGCCTCGAACCGCACCGAGCCCACCCCAGGGTTGGGACCCTCAAGATTTACAGTGGAGATCAGGGCCCAGAAAAGCCCCATGGGGATGAGCAGGGGGACCGGGCTGAGCTCCACTCACAGGGAAGACGTCAGGATCATCATTGCACATCTGCAGGAACCGCTCAGGGCGGGCGGATGAGTGCTCGGGGCCCTGCAGGTGGAGCCAGGCAGAGTGAAGGCACAGCCAGACTTCCATGAGCTGGGGGGGCAGCCAGAGGCCTTGGGGAGGGGGGTCCTCACCATGCCCTCCATGCCATGGGGGAGCAGCAGGACGATGCCATTCTGCCTGACCCACTTGGCTTGCCCGGGACAGATGAACTGGTCAATGATGCACTGGGCAGTGTTGTGGAAGTCCCCAAACTGGGCTTCCCAGAGCACCAGGGCATTGGGGCTGGCCATGGCAAAGCCCAGCTCAAAGCCTGAAGGAGGGGTAAGGGGGGGGTTAGGGATAGGAGTAGGGGTATGGCCCCCCCAGGGCACAGAACCACACTCACCCAGGACTCCGTATTCAGACAGAGAGCTGTTGCAGACGGTGTAGGGAGCCTGGTTGGGCCACAGGTGGTTCATTGGGATGCAGGTCCTCTTGTCCACGTTCTGGTCATGCAGCACGTGGTGACGATGGCTGGAAGAGAGGGAAGCACAGCATTACTCCCTGCCAAGCACAAGCTGCTGCCTCATGGGGGTCTCACTCGGTTAGTCCCCCTTCTTGGCTGCTCGGTGCAATGTTTTTGCTAGCAGGAGATCGTGTCCCAGGGTGGCAAAATAAATAACCAAAATGACAAAAAGCCTCATCGCTTGGGATGCCCTCCAGGGGCTGTGGGGCCAAACGCAGCCATCACTGCCCCACCTGAAGGTGCCCCGCTCGACGTCCTGCCCACTCAGGCGGATGTGGATGCCCTCCTTTAGCAGGGAGCCAAACGCCATGTACTCGGCCAGCGCCCAGTCCACAGTCCTGTTCTTCACCAACTCCCCACGGGTCTTCAAGATTCGGCTCAGACCTGCGGGGACAGGCAGTGGTTCGTGGTGGTGACAACAGCTCCATCCCCAAACCTGCCCATGGGCATACAATGTGTGCGTGCCCCAGGGCAGAGGAGCTCTGAGGATGAGCTGTTCCTTACGCTCCTCCCTGAATTAACCACAGCTCCCTTTGAACCCCAGTGCCACAGATGAACCTATCCAAGCGTCCCTTTCTGCCAGGCCATGCTCCAGCCATCTCCCTCACCTCCTCAGGAACAAATACAAGGCTCCAGCGAGCTCCTACCTCCATGGATGGTGAAATCCTCCACTGGCACCGAGCTGGCCACTTGGCCGATGTGTGTCAGGTCCTCCTCATTCAGCCCGGTGGAGGGGCAGCTCATGCTGCGGGGTTGGCCATCCAGAGTGAAGAAACCTGCAGAGGAGCAGCCACGGTGTTGCGGGGCCCTGTTTGGCTCCACCAGCACCTCGAGGGCAGAAGCAGGGATGCCAGCACCATGCCCTCACCCCATAAGTGTACATTTGCTGAAAGCCAGCTGTCAGGGTGCCAGTCCCAGTGGACTCTGGAGAAGCCGGGCTATGTGCTAGCTGAAATGTTGCCAGCAACTTACCAGGCCAGGGGGAGTCCAACCAGTGCTTGATGTGCAAGATCTTTTCATCCTTGGATCTTGCATGGGCCTCCTCACAGATCTTATCATACTTGGCAATTTCCTCCTGCGAGGCAAAGCATGCAGAGCTGCATGACAGGAGGCTCCAAACAACAGTGCTGGCATAAGCCTGCAAGGCTCCTGGGGTCAGAGTGGGTCCCTGCTCCAGGCAGCCCCCGGGGGCCCTACAGCTCAGCTCCAGCCCTCCTGGTGCTGCAGGGCACAGCTCCGGTACAGCTCTGCACTGCAGATATCAAGGAGAAACCTGGGAGCAAGATGGGAGTGAGATGTTCCTGCTCCCAGCTGGCACAGATGAGCCCCAGCTCCCAGCCCAGCCACCGCTCACCTGAGCACAGTGCAGCTCTGCCACCTTTCTGTGAGTGGTGATGGGTGCACGAGCTGTCTCCCCAGCTCTGAACCAAGTGAGCAGCCTGACAAGACTCTGGGGCAGCCAGGGCAGGTACTGGTGTGCTTGGATGCCCTGCATTCCCTCTCCCACACTGGGGGTGCCAGCTCATCTGCCCCCCCTCTCACACCCCAGAGCTCTGCCCATATGCACCCCAGTGACAGTACCTCATACTCCGGCTGATTTACCACCCCCTGTGAAATCAAGAGCTCAGCATATTTCTGCAGGACCGGCTTCTGCTTCCGGATCTGTTTGTACATCAGGGGCTGTGTGAACATGGGCTCGTCCATCTCGTTGTGCCCGTTGCGCCTGTAACACACCTACCGGGAAGGAGGGAGCTTCTGAGAGCAGCCCTGCAACCTGTGCTTCACAAAGCAGAGTCACGGGATCTCTGTGCTACAGAAAGTCCAAAGCAGCCCAGGGGGGAGCAGCTGTGCGCTGCTCAGTGCAGGGCATGAGGGCAGGCTCCACACTGAGACCACATTTCTTCCCCGAGTGTCAGTACATTCTCATGACCTCACCTAAACTCCCTCTTTCCCTCCCCTGAAACAGTGCCCCAAAAGCTGGAGGAGCTGCAGCTTTCAGACAATGCCTGGTGCCACCTCCTTACCAAATCCACCACCACATCCTTATGGAAAGTGCTTCGCCACTCCGCTGCCACGTTGCACACATACACCACAGCCTCGGGGTCATCCGCGTTGACGTGGAAGATGGGTGCATTGACCACACGGGCAACATCTGTGGGGTACGGAGAGGAGCGTGCCATGCGTGGGTCCGTGGTGAAGCCAATCTGTTGGGGAGGATGGGATGTGGAACAAACAGCACTCCTTGCAGATCCCGGCTGGGGATGAAGCTGGGCAGGTGCCAGGTGCATCTCATCGGCTCACATGGCACCCAGGGAATGCAGGCAGCTTTCAGGACATGGGCCCACACCGAGCCGGGCTTTCCTGGCTCCACCCCAGCGCCAGGGCCGCACCATCTCGCCGCCTGGCTTTGGGCGGCTGTGTCCCCCACCTGGTTGTTGACCACAACGTGCACGGTGCCGTGAGTGGTGTAGGAGGGCAGGTCGCTCAGGTGGAACGTCTCGTACACGATTCCCTGTCCTGCAAACGCTGCATCTCCGTGCAGAAGGATGGACATCACCTGCGGGGTGAAGGCACTCAGTGGTGCTGCTGCCCCATCTCAGCCCCAGGGCAGCATCCAATGATTTCCTACAGCTCTGGAGTGGCAGCTGCTGCAATCCCTGCAGGATGTTCAGGGCCATCATCCCAGCGTAACACCCTGTGCTCCATAGCTCCAGGGGCTGTGTTGGGAAAAATGCATCTTTCCTGTGCACTTTCACCCCAAAAGACAGGAGCACATTGTGGCAGAGCTTGCTGTGCCTTCAGCGCACAAGATCACATTGTGCTTTAGCCGGGGCTGGCTGAGGATGCTGCCTGCCAGGTGAGGACAGAGCTGCTCTATTTATTCTCAGCCCTCACGGTGTGGGAGGAAAGGAAGTACTTTTGATCTCACCCTTCCACTTCTCCTGGAGTGCCAGAGGCGATGAATCAAGCAGTGAGTGGGTACAAACACCCCCAGCCCCCGTTCACAGCCATCACAGCACGGTGCCCCCAGCATTCCCACCCCATGCACATTGAGGCCCTGCAGCATGGAGCTGAGCCCTCCCAGCCCCAATGCTGGGCCTTTGGGGGTGGGAACAATGTTCATTTCGATGTGGTGACCAAGGCCCTGCTGGAGCTATCACCAAAGACCAGGGGGAGATGTGGGAGCAGCTGTGGTGGGGATGGCAGTTTGTGTGACCGCTCATCAGTTCCACCTCGCTGCTTACCTTCTTCCCCTCTGTGTCCCCGCAGTAGAACTGCTCTGCTTTGGTCTTGCCTTGGACCACAGGGTCAGCTGCTTCCAGGTGGGAAGGGTTGGCCACCAGGGACAGGGTGATGTTCCTGTCGGTGACACGGTTGATCCTGCGGTGGTACATCCCCAGGTGGTACTTGACGTCACCAGAGCCCTGGCAGGGGATGGGGGACACCGTGCTGCGACATGGAGAGCTGCCAGCAGCAGTGTGATGCAGCTCACACCACAGCCTGCAGATTGCCATAGGGATGGAGCACAGCAGAGGAGTGCTCACCTCATCAGCAGCCTCCAGCTTGGAGTCAAACTGGCAGAAGATCTGCTCCAGCTCCTTCCTGATCACATTGGCAAGGACATTCAGACGCCCTCTGTGAAAGCAACACTGCTGTCAGCGAGCAGCAGGCAGCGTGACCCCATGCCTCCCCCACCAGAGAGCAATGGGGAGCCCCACAGCCCCCGAGCTGCGAGGAACAAGGGGAGGGGATGAGCGGAAGGGATGGGGTCCTGTGCTCCAACACATCCTCTGTCCCTGCAGGGATGGGGAAGCCCCTCTGTGCCCTTCCCACCACAGCCTGGCCAAATCCCACCCTTGCATTGCAGCCCTCCTCAAACAAAGCTCCTTCTGCCAAAGCCATGGAGGTCTGCAGTGCTATTTCCATTTCTTCCCTCCACAGCCCATCCATGCACTCAGGGGGAGCTGCTGAGGTCTGAGCTTGGTGGCTCACCCTGCAGAACCAAACCCCAGGGCACCAAACACAGGGACACGTACCTGTGGGGCATCCCCATGATCACATAATCCACTCCCTTCTCACTCGACTTATCAATTATGGTCTTTAAGGCCGGGATCAGCACTTCGCAGCCCTCCAGACCAAAACGCTTCTCCGAAGACCACTTCCGATGGAGGAACTCCTCAAACCTGGCAGAGCAAAGAGAAGACCTTATGAGGGGGGCACAGCCCTGCAGCCCCCACTTGCTCCATAACCCTCCTGCTGCCCAGCTCCCTGACCCCCACCCTGCATGCACACTGACTCTGTGCTGTACTGTTGAACAACACCTTCTTTCTAGCTGTTTTCTGCCAGCATCATCTGTCTGCAGGCTCCGTGCCAGCATTCTGGCAGCACCTGAGCGAGCCCCGCATCTTATCTCCATGGTTAGCCCAGCCCAGAGGGACCACCGGATGATGCCAAGGAGAGATGATGCAGGTGGTGACTGTCCAGCTAGGGCAGCCACGCAGCAAAAAATAAATGGGGGAAAACTGGGGGAAATAGGGAAAAATGGGGGTCAGGGCCATGCTGCTCAGAGGGTACCTGGTGGAGCGGACCAGGCGTGCCAGCAGCGTTCTCTTCTCCTCGTTGGTGAACTGCATGATCCCTGGGGTCTCGAACTTCTGCCGGATCCACTGGCACTGCTCCAGGTCGTTGATGAACATGAACTCCACACCAATGTGCTGGCAGTACGCCATCTGCCCCCGGAGGATTGGACAGCCTGTGAGGCACTGGCAGGAGCCGCACACGTCCCCAGCCCGCTCCAAGCTGGCTCTGTGCAGTGCTGGGGGATCCCTTGGTCCCCTTTATAAGCATCCGGCAAGGTGAGGAGTGAGCTGCACCTCCCAGGAGTCACCCAGAGCACTGCCTCACCCCAGCGCTCAGCATGGGGCCCTCTCTGCCTGCACATGCAGAACTCACAGCCTCTCAGGGTTGCACAGCACCTCAGAGTGTTTTCAGACCCCACAGGTTAAGGCGGGGAGGGAATGAGGAAAACCTCCCAGAACCAGGGGCCTGCTCTCCCTGCTGCTTATCTCAGATGCTTATCTCCCTCCTGAGGTCAACCAGAGAGACCTCTCCTGAGGCAAAGGAAGCAATTTGCAGCAAAGCCATTGGCCCTGCAGCAAACAGCCCTTGGGCTGCAAGCACTGCCTGCAAACACCCGGCCCTCACCTCCAGGCGGCGGATGATCTCCCGGAGCGGAAGAGCCGACTCATTTCCTCCGATGAAGGTGGTTGTGGGCAAATGGAAGACCTTGTCGAGGTCAGACTCATCCAGCCCATAAAATCCTGCAGGGTTGTCGTGGGTGGGACGAGCAGAAGCAGAGAGTGATGGATGGGCCGGGGCCGGGGAGGGGTCAGCCACGGGTGGGGAAGAGAGGAAAGGGGAGGGGACAAAAGCAGCACAAAACCCAACATAAGCACAGAGGAGGTTTGTGTGGATCAACCAAGCAGTAATTAACATCAAGCACGCGACACCGAGGTTACAACGAAAGGCAGCAGATACATGTGTGTACATCAGAGGGCTCCCAGTGCCAACACACACACACAGCACGGGGAACACTCTGGCTCGGGGTGAAGCATCGCTAACCACGAGCCTTGCTCACTTTGAGCCAAAGAAACCAAAAAGCAACGGGTTCCAAAGAGCAGAGGGCACCACGGGGGGCAGGGGGGCCAGAATAACCTATTCAGAGTCCTGAGGGTTGGGGCTGCCGGGGTGCGTACCTCCCACTGTTAACACTCTCAGCCGCTCCTTGAACACTGCGAGGTCTGGGGTGAGCGGGGGGTGCAGAGGGAGAAGATAGAGAGACGCAGTCAAAGTTAGTAAAGGGAAAAAACCGCAAGGAGTACAGTCGTGGAAAATCACGAGTCTAAAAAAAAAATAACATAGAATACAGTATTCAAACAGAGTGGGAACCACCGAAGGCAAGAAAGGGTGGGATGGGTGGAGGATGGCTGCACGCTACATGACAAAGGGATCCTGGTGGAAAACATGATCAGGAAGGGAGGGAGAGGGTGGGCAGGAACATCAGACTCTGGGCAGCAGTTGAGCTGCATGGGTTGAGGTCTCCTCTGATGTGCAGCACCTCCCAAATGCAGGATGAACAGCCCCAGGGGGAGCACAGGGCTCTGAGGACACAGCTGTGCCAAAGGGTCCTTCCACAGACAGACCAACCGACACACAGGAACGCACCGTCTCCCGAGCAGGAACAGGGCTGAGCAAGAAAAGGGGCTCCCCTGCACAGCCTGCAATGCTCCTGCAATGCTCCCAAGCATCACCCTGCTGTACCAGAGCTTCCAAACCTGGCAGCAGCAAGCTGCTCAACAAAAGGCAGCCTAGAGAAAAGATCAACTCCAGAGATGAGCTACACAGCTCCTTACACTTACTCAGTCACAGCAGAAGTTGCACAGCTCCCACCTCTACAGCTGACCTCTAAGGATTTCAGCGTGCAGAAACAGGAAACAAAAGATTGTTTCCAGGGCAAGTCTTAACAAACACTCCTCTTATTAACTGCTCTGCAAATTAACTGCAGCTCAAGCATTAGGAAATACTCTTCCAAAGTGAAAAGCCAGATGGATCTGCTTAGAAATTGGCTCTCCCTGCAAACAACAGGCTACAGCAGATCTTTGGCATTGGCCAGAAAATCTGCCCTTGTCCTCCCAACTGCCCCCAGCCATAGGGCTGGGCTGAGGGCCCACAGCATCCTGATGCACTAAGCCAGGGGATTCCAGCACGCTTGGAAGGGACCTCAGGCTGCCCAGGGCTCCATCCATGGCCTTAGGCACCTCCAGGGAACACGCACCCACAGCTCAGGGCAGCAGTGCCAGCACCTCACCGCCTCTGGTGTGATGATTTCCCCCTCACACTGCGGCACTGTCTGCAGCCACCCAGCCAATACCCTTTCCATCCCTTTTCAAACCCATCTCTCCCCAAGTCGGAGCTAAGGATGGGCTGCAGACCACGCCAGAAGCCCACCAGCCCCCCAGGGCACCGCCTCTCCAACCCACAGGTTCCAGCCACCTCCTGCACCACTGCTTGGGATGCAAGTGGGAAACACGTCCCAGCAATGCCATGGGGACCTGGGACATCACACAGCGTGCAATCCTGCCTCGTGCACCTCATCCCACTGCATCCTCTGCGGGGACGGCACAGTGTGGGGAAGCTCCCACGTGGGAAAGCAGCTCTGCTGGCTCAGCAGCAAGAAGGCTGTGGCCAATTAAGGAAGAAGTGCTTCATCGAGCTGCGTAGGATTGCTGCTGGGCTGGGCTTGGCTGCATAGTGCAGGCAGGGGGGATGAGATGGCAGCTCCCCTCCCAGCCACCCAGTCACCGTGTCCCCATGCTGCCCCACTCAGCATGAACAGTTTTATTTCAGGGGACATGGGATGAGCCTCTGCATCTCATGCTCCTGACAGCAGCAGTAATGGTCACAGCAGGACACACAGCCTCCTGCAGTCACACACTGCTGATGCAACTCAGCCCTGGTGCAAACCAGAAGCTGGCAGCAGGAGTACGGCTCATTCCCTGCTTTCGTTATGTTCTCTGAATTCACACATTCCCGGTCATTAAATGACACCAGGAACTGTGGTGCCAACTCTCCCAGTGAGAACGCCACAAAGCCATAAGGACAACCACCTGGTGGCGGCACAGAGGTCAGGAACAAAGTGCTGCTGGGCTGGGTTAACCTGGGCAACACAGCACACTCCAGCCACCACAGGGCTGCACCGCCCAGCCGCACAGGGGAGCATCCTGAAGGACCACTCCTCCCAGCCCAGCCCAGCAGCATGAGGCTTGATGCCTGCTGCAGGCAGCAGGGCGAGTGACCACGGTCACCCACCCACCCACATACGCAAACACATGCACACACATAATTTGGATCGGCTGTTGCAGCTGTGCGAGGTTAGTGATCATCGCTGTGCTACACTCTAGGTTAGGAGCATGCCTTGCAGCAAGGGACCAGCCCCGGAAGAAGCAGCAGGGTGAAGGAGCTCGCTGCCTCTGTGCTGGAGATGGCAGTGCGCTGGAGAGCACAACTTGGAGGGCTGAGCTGAAGCACTGAGCATTAAGGCTCTGCTCCCCCGGGCACCAGGTGCACTCCTCTGTGCCACACGCATGCATCTCTCACTCCAAAGCAGGGGTACTTCCACCCCTACCCGGGTGGGAATACATCTCAAAGCTTCCTTGGCACAATCGCTGCCAGAGCTCAGAGCACAGCTGAGGCTGGGGAGCAGTGACAACTGGGGGCGGGGGGGAGGGGGGCACAGCTGCTCTGCCACAGCCACACTCCCCAACAAATTTGGAGCAATTGTTAGGAAGAAAACTTCAGACCTTTCCCCTGCACTGGTGAAGCACTCTACCTACAAAGCTGTGAGAGAGAGAGGAGCTCAAGCAATGCAGCACTAACTGCTCTCAAAGCCCTCACCCAGTTTGTCTGCGGATGTGATAATATCGGCTGGAACGGATGAGTCCAGATCCGCATCCAAGATGCCCAGGGGGTCGAGTTGTGCTACATGGTGCCCTCGAATCTATGAAATGGGCAGGGAACGGAGGGGAGAACAGGTACCAGGAGGGAGAGGAGAGAGGAAGAAAAACAAAAGAGGGGAGGGGTAAAAAAGTTAAATTACATTCAAATTAATTTGCAGAGTAATTCTCACCGACGTTTGGAGAAACAGTTACAGGTGCATCATCAAAATTTACACAACTAATGCCGAGAGGATCAAGCTTTGCAATGTGATGGCCCCTGACCTGGAAGCAACAATACAGATTAGTCATTAAGACAAGTTAATTTAAGAAGTGTTCCTTAAAATAATAACCAAAACAACACAAGTTCATGCAGCTTCCCTCCTTACATCTTCCATGGAGCCAGCCAGGAGGGTCCCAGCCCCGCTCTGAAGCCTGGAGCAGCTTTCAGCACAGCACTGGGAAGGGCCCAGCAGCACCATGCCACTGCCACCTACTTACCTGTGCCCTCCCCACAGAGATCTGGGCTGCAGGGGGTGGTCCTGCAGAGCACGGAGCAGACAGAGGACAAGGGCACCTGATGCTGCTGTCACCCTCACACCGAGCACCTCCTCAGGATAAACCTGCACTGCTTCTTTCCTTGCATGCACCACAGCAAAGGAAAAGCCAGGTTCCTGGTTTTGATCTGTGTGTTCTTGTAGGAGGGGCCCTGAGTGGTGCTCAGTGACCGGAGCTGCACCCTTCTGCCTGAAAATCCTCCTTGCTGCCCCTGGCTCTGCTGTGACTTTCCTTCCCATGTTTACTGCTCTGATGTCCATCACTTACTACTTTTCTTTTCAGTCCATATTGCTTTGATTTTCAATACTCAGTGCTACCCACCAGATCCACGATGCCCACTGGGTTAAGCTGTGCAATGGGATGCCCAGAATCAATGAAATGGGACAGGAACAGACAGCTATCCCAGATCTCAGGGTCAGCAGTTCCAGAGTTCGGTGTCTGCAGTGCCCTCCCAAGTTGGGTTCCTCCATCTGGAGGTCAGCTCGGTGGCACAGCTACGCAGCAAATCCCCCACTTCACAGAGGAATAAGGAGGGGGTCCTCTGTCATGCTTCTTTTCTTCCTTCTTTCCCCTCCCCCCTCCCCTTCCCCCCCCCCCCCCCCATTTCAGCACACAGAGCCCCCCAGGGCAGCAGCGACAGTGGCAGCAGTCCCACCATGTGGGTGGCACAGCCCACTGCAGAGGCACAGAGGCAGATTGTTTTCCCCAGCCCAAACCAGACCATGCCAGTCATTTAAAAAGGAAGAATGAATTGGGCTCCCAAGCAGTGCCACAGTGGAGGAACAGGCCAGTGCTAGTGTCACCAGGAGCCAGCACAGGGCCGGTACGCTGCTCGCCTATCGCTACAGGGACTCTCCAGCTCAACCTGGTTTTGGAAATTAATTGCCCGGTGGTTAAGTAGGTCACATTCTGCAGGTAGGGCTGCCAGCCCTCACCTACCTGCATGCCATGCTCAGCCTCCCCACCCGGAGCCTCCCCATTATGGCTGCAGCCGTACAGTCGCACCACTGCAGCTTTCTCAATCCAGATCAGAAAAAGCAGGTCAAGAGCAACCACCTCCCAGCACGGCCACTGCGGAAGCTGAGGAAGTGCAGAGGAGGTCGAGGGCTTTGTGTGCCAACTCAGACTGCTGGTTTGGAAGTGGCTGCCTCCAATGACATTGCTCACCGCTTGATTTAATGCTGGAGCTGTGTGGCATTCAGACACCTGTGCTGCAAGGATCCAGCACTGTGTTGCCTAGCACATGGCACTCAGCTCCCATGCCGTCAGCACAGTGCAAGGAGCTCACAAACAACCTTGAGCCTCGCTGTGCCCAGGAGGAACAATGCAGTGCCCCAGAGGTGAGCATGGCTAGGCAAATCAATGGTGAAAGAATGATGGGAAGAAAGACGGACGCAGGAACGTGTCTCAGCACTCTCCCGAGCTAAAGCACTGAGCCTGGATGCGTGCTGCAGCAGTTTCCTTTCTGCTAGGAACTTGTTTCTCCCAAAGGCTGATTTTGGCAGAGTTGGTCCAAGCCTCAGGGTTGGACTGGCATCATGGCAGCCCTCATCCTTTTGCAAAGAGCAAAGCAACGTTTCCTGAAGTGCTGTGTCAATGTGAAGCACAGGAAACAGCACAGCCATCCTATGCTGCTCCTGAGCAAGAGGAGGTGGAGGCAGAGCCCAGAGCTCCCATGCAGCACACACACCCAACCCACTCTGCTGGGAACAGCTGCATCCCTGCAGCTCCTGGCCTGGGCTGATAGCAGACCATGCTACAGCAATGGCACTGGTGGGGTGGCAGTGGCTTTAAGCTTCCTATTGTCTGGCAGTGTTACAGTGAGGGGATGTGCACACATGGCAGCGTGGAGCTGCTGGGGGGGCTGCAGAAAGCAGGCTGGTGCCCAGCACAATGCTGTGTTCTTACCTGATATGCCCTGATAAGAGACTGCACTGCCAGATGGTCTTCCACCAGTTTGTCTACGTTGGGCTGTGCTTGAACCAGGAACTGTGCTTGGGACAGTGCGGACAGGCTGGAGCTCAGTGGGGGGGGGCTTTGGTAAGCAGTGCCTGGAGCAGCTCCAGCATTGGCGTTGCGAAAGAAGATGTCCCATGACTAGAGAGAAAAAAAGTGACAGATCAGTAGGCACAATCCAAACATCCCCAGTGCAACGCTCCTACCACAAAGATGACAGGACAGCAACAGGAGCCCACAGGTACCCTGCTGACTTCCTAGGGAAAAACAGCACGATGATATCAAGGTACAAGACCAGAAGGAAAAACCCACTTTGTAGCATGTACCAAAACCACATGGGGACATGCTGCCTCAAGCGCTTTGATTCTGATTTTCAGAGACCACTGACAAAAAGGTGAAGCTGCACGCAGACAAGAAAGGATTCAAGCTCTTTCAGCCCTAAGGATATGTGGTCCTCCACTTCCCACCCGGGTCTCCTCCTCACCTTTCCCCATCTCCCAGTACCACTGGTGCTTGTACTCAGCCCCATGTCCCACCCAGCCCTGCCATGCTGCCCCACAGCTGCAGCACCACTGTTTTCAGCCCCTCACCAGGGCTTGGAGGGCCCAGCTCCCATTGCAGGGCAACCCCCACTCTTGTTTTTTCTTTACTGTTCTTTTCCTTTCCAATCCCTTTCCCATTCATTTCTCATTCCTTTCCCCTTCCCTTTCCTTCCCCTTCCTCTCTCTTTCCCACCCCTTTCCTTTCCTGCCTTCTTTCTTTCATAGAATCATAGAAGGCCTGAATTGAAAAGGACCATTAAAGATCATCGAGTTTCAATACCCCTGCCACAGGCGGTGTCCCCAACCACTAGAGAAGGCTGCCCAGAGCCACATCCAGCCTTGCCTTGAATGCCTCCAGGGATGTTCCAAGTTTTTTTCCCCTCCTTCCTTCCTTTTCTGTTTCCTACTCCCTTTCCTTTCCCCTTCTTACCCCTCTTCCAATTTCCTTCCTTTACCTTG
This sequence comes from Callipepla californica brunnescens, assembly GCA_023055505.1. NCBI lineage: Eukaryota > Metazoa > Chordata > Aves > Galliformes > Odontophoridae > Callipepla > Callipepla californica. The sequence continues at coordinate 4,159,741 of JALIRH010000037.1, forward strand.
ATACTCTTTTTCCCTTTCTCATTTAATTCACCTTCCTGTTCTTATGCATTCCCATTCCAACCCTACCTCATCCTATCTCTCCCCACGCCCAGCCAGCACATCTCACAGTCACCCACTGCCCACCACAGCCCATGTCCCAGCCCAGAGACAAGCCCAGACTCTGGCTCTTCTGCCAGCTACAGAAATACAGGTAAGGGTGGCCAAACCGTGCCAAAGAGAGTCTTCAGGGTTGGGGCAGAAAATGGGATTTTCCCCTGGTACCTGGGAACAGGAGCTGCACCCTAACCTCTGCAGCGAGCTCCGGGCACATTGCAGTGACCCAGCCCACGTGCCTCAGCTATTTCCAGCCTCCTCACTCGCACGGATGCCTAGCACGTGGTTGCACAGAGTGAACAAATTTAGAAGCAGGTCATTCTAGAGGAACATAAATACAATCCGGAAAAACCTGGAGCTGTAACTGATATCCTCACAGCTGATTTCCCTCACTGGTAAAAATAATAACAAAAATAAACTAAACCTAGCACCTGCCCGCGCTGCCATTGTTTTCTGCTTGGGGGTGGGGGGGAGGGCTGCCTGCTGCACAGAGCAGCCCAATGCTGCTCAGAGTGGTGCTGAGCACAGCCTACAGCTCCCAAAGCAAAGCCATTATCCTGTCCCCTCCTGTGTCAAGCTGCTACCTCCAATTCTGGCTGCTGAAGAGAAGAACCCAAGCTCATTGTTCTATTTTCCAGGCCATTACCCAGCCTTCACCCTCCAGAGACATGCAAGGGAATGAAGCATCTTCTGCCCAGTGAACATGAAAAGAGATGGAGGTTTCTTCTCTGCTACCACCAGGGCTGGCCCCAACGTGGCTCCCGGCAGCCTGCACGCCCTGCAAACAACACTGGGTCACCCCACAGCCACGTCTTGATGCAAGGAGGAAGACCTCAGAGCTCACACATTGAAGCAGGTTGATCTTCCACCTGACATCGAGGTTTTTGAGGACTGTGCAAGGATTCCTAGGTTCAAGGCCAAGCAGCATGGGACAGGCTCCTGCAGGGCTGCCAGGCACACTCTGCACCCTGGCAACAAAAGCAGCATGAGAAGGGAATTATGGTGATGCCTACAGGTGTACTGAGCAGCACAGCCTTAGCATTTCCACACTGCTGGGCGTCAGTTGGAGATGAGAGCTCCTCCACTGCACGAGGAATGGGGTTAAGCAGCAGCACCTGAAAACCACACATCTTTTCCTTCCCTGCAGTCACTTTTCACCTGGAATTGCACCTGAACCCTTGCACCCAGAGCCACTGCCTTCGTGACCTTCTCCAATCTGACATTCCAAACCTTTTCCTCTCGGAGATGCACTTTGCTTCAGGTCCGAAAGGAAAAGCTCAGCTGTGAGCTCTCCAAACAGGGCGTGGCACAGCACAATCAGACTTTCGCTGAACACCTTATTGCCCAACATAATGGCCGGGCTCTGCTGCAGGCCAGGCCCCCAGTGAAGGCTGAGCCCTCAACACATGTCACAAAACCATCAGTTTCTGCATTTCTACCACTGCTCTGCAGCTGCTGGTGGGGAGGTAGCCCTGGAGGAGCTCATGCTGTGGTGGGAAGCAGCCGTTGGCATCACCCTGCTACTGGGCTGCTGAGCTGCCATCCAGCCCATGGCTGCTCTTTGAGCTCTTTCTCCTCCAGACCCTGAAGACATCAGCAGCACTGCAGTAGCCCTGCACGGTTGGATAGCATGAATGCCACTCCAGAAAGTCAGGAAGGGATAGGAGGGGTGGACTCATGCTTTGGAGCAATTGACAGCCCAAAGGTTCTATCAGCAGCAGGGTGAGAATCCTGGCTGTTAGCAGAGCCAACTGCAGCATGCTCAGAGCTGAGAGCACTGACAAACTGCATGAGAAATGACAACAGACCATCTCCTGCTAAGGGCAGGGGGAGCTAGAGACCACCCTGGCTCAACGGAGAGTGTTGGGGTGTGCTTAGAAGCAGATACATGGCTTTGGAAAGGCAGCCACACACCCATCAGATACAGCAAAAACTGCACTAGGGCTCACAGTCAGGAGGGCCAAGGCAGTACTGACATCAGCAAGAGCAACAAAGAAATGGTTCTTGGGGCCCAAAAGAGGACCCAGGAAAATACAGGATGGCAATTCCTGGGAAAGGAACGGGTTAGGTCCTCCCAGAAACTGTTACAAACCAAAGTGGGCGGTGGCACCAGTTTTCAGCTGGCACCAGTTTACCAGCCCTTCTCCAACAAGATAACAGCATCCCTCCACACAGGAAGAGCCCTGAATGTCTCCTGACTGCACTTCTGCACAGCACTTGCTGCTCCCAAGGCCTTTCCTGAACACCAACAGAAGGAGCAGACCACACTGAAGACCCTTGGTGGATAGGAGGAAAGCGGGACCCACATCAGCATGGGTGCATTCAGGGGTTGCTTGACAGCACCCCAGCTCTCCAAACCCTACAGCAAGCAGTGTCTCACCATTCCTTCTGTGAGCAGCAGTGGGAGGGGGCCAGCACCAGGAAGGCTCCCAGCAGCCACCAGTACTGGGAATAATTCCCTCCATCCTCTACCCCCTCCCTCCCCAGCTTAGCTCCTATTTGCTCATCTTACTCCAGCAAAGGTCTCTAATGGGAAACTGGAGTTCAGATGAAGGACAGAATGAGGAAAAAAGATTAAAATAAACAACAACAAAAAAAATCCTTCGTCACACAGGAAGAGCATGTGAACACGTTTTGCAGCCTCAGCAACCAGTCCCGGACGAAGGAAGCGAGCTCGCCCTGCTCAGCACTCCAAGGCACACTGCGATGGGACAGCAGCAGTGAGGTTTCTGATGAGCCAAGCTCAGAAATCCCAGCTCCTCCCTAGCCCTGCCCCAGGCAGGCGTGGGGTTTCTGCCATCTCCAAACAGAGAAAAGCCATGGCTGCTGTTGCAGCAGCCAGGTGGGTTTGGATGCCGCCCTGCCCCAGCTATCAGCTGGGGACATGCCAGTGCCTCCTTGGCAGCAAGGTTTTTCCCTGAGGTCCTGGGGCAAGTTATGAACTCCCCAGCGGGATCTGATGACCTTGTGCCAGGGGATTTACGTGGGGATAAGCAGCACAGGAGCATGGTGTGGCTATGCAAGAAGCATCTCCAGGCATCTCTGGTCCCACCCTGCTCCTAGCTGGCCCCCGCAGTGAGGTTTGGAGGACTCAAAGAGGAAAGCCTGCAGGTCCCTGTGCCCGGGTTTAGCATCTGCACAACACGGGGCAGGGGCGACAAACACACAGCAGGGAGCGGCTGTTCTCCCCCATGCAGCACTGCGCAACCATTCTGAGACATGAGCTCCTCGGTCCTGAAAACAAAACCTTTTTCTGCCTTTTAACCGTGTGTCATTTTGCTGACCCAAACCAGCAGCACCATGCTCCCAGCTCACAGCATGGGCCCTGTGGCTGCTGTAAGGGATTCAGCAGCAGCATTTTCAAAGCAGCACCAAAACACAAGAAGATTCACCCAGGGCAGAGTCAGTGCAAAACTGCAGCAAGAGCTGTGTTTGTGAGCAAATGACGGCAAAGCTCACTGCAAACCTCGGTCAGTGGGAGCAAGCTGCAACCCTGGGGCTCCCGAGGTGCTCGGAAATGCTCTAAGTGACACTCAGAGGCTGTGATAAGGCCTGCAGACCAGCATAGAGCCCTGAGCGCATCGCTGGCTGCAGCAGAAAGGAACACAGAGTTAATCAGCTGGTGAGAACCTGGCTTTGACTCTGCCTGAGGGCTCCCATAGCAGCAAGCAGCCCACAGGCTGCAGTTTGGACGTGTAGGGTCAGTGCCTCTGAAAACAGCTCACTGCTGACACAAGTGTTTGAGCACAAGATTCCTTCCACATCCCCTGAGTGCCCATGTAACAGCTGCATGGTGCTCCGCAGCTGCTGAGTAAGACTGGCCTGGAAGCACCACCAGAATATGCATGAAACTCTTTTACTAATGAAGTGGGTAATGCTGAAACTCACTCCCTTAAGTAATACTTCTTTTGTGAAACACTGGGGGGAATACAGTGGGGGGTTTCAGAAATCCCCTGGCTGTCCAGGAGCAAGCCTCGCAGCCCTGTCTTGAGCTGCAATGATGCACAAACACATGTCTGTGCCCAACTCCCAGCCCTGCTCAGCAGCACTCTGCAGGACACAGATCAGCTGCCATGCCTGCAGCCTGTGCTCCAAGTAGGAAGGACATGAGATGTGAACAGCACCCTCTCCCTCCTCAACCCCAGAATGCACCCTCTGGAGGAGCAGTAAGGGCTGGAAACCAGATATCATCAGGAGCTCAGCAGGTCAGATTCCCTCTGAAGCCATTCCTTGTATCCATGTGTGGTCCAGGACGCAGAGAACTCCATGCTGGCTGCATGCAAAGTGCAGGGCGGTCGCTCTTGAGTGGAGAAGCTTCCTGGTGCTGCCGCTGCTTTCGGGAGAAGCGCAGTGGAATGGACATCCACGCCAGCCTGGGATGCCTGCACTTACCTGCACCCACGGCTCACGCACACACAGAAGCAGGGAAGCAGAGGTGATGTCCCAGAGCGGTTGCTCCTTACCTTATGTACACTTTTGGGATTTTCCAGCCACGCATAGTACATTTCCTCCACATAGTTCGAACTAGTCCCGCTCAGAAAAGGCTCGGCAGCCACCGGCGCACTGTAGCACCGGATGGGGTGAAACGTCCTGGGTGCTGCTGGCCTCTGTTGGGAAATTGTTTTAACAGTCTGAGAGGCCGTCAGCGGCCTCAGCTTTGCTGCACAAGTCCTTAAGTTAAACATGCTTGTCCAACAGCCTCACACAAGCTCCTGTTGGAATAGAAATGAAAAGAGCTTTAGGAATGGTGCAAGGCAGTGCGAGCACGAGCACCCTCACCCCTGGCACAAGCTTAGTGACTGAGCAACAACCTTTGTTCGGGCGGTCCCCACCCTGCATAACACACCAGAGCGTCACATCACTTTATTTCCTATTCCCCTCCCGACACACTCAGCTGATGTCCATGTGACTGTGGTATGAGAGAAGAACCCATGCAAGGAGCTGCTGGTGCCCTGCTCACTCTGGGTCACGAGCAGCAGTGCCCCCATGCCCACAGCGTACACTACTGCTCAGAACAAGAGCCTAGCATGGAACACTGGCTCCAGGAGCGCAGCTGGTGCTGAGAGCTCCAGAACGCCACCCAAATGGTACCAGCAACTTGATTTATTTCTTACCAGCTGGGTTTTACTGCTGAATGCCACATTTACCCACGCTCAGTTGACCCTGTCCTGTTGGGATGTGGGAAAACAGCCTCCACAGGGTTTGCATAACGAGACCTTTCTCCTTCGCTCCCCTTCCTACAGTGAAGGCCTTGGCTGCGATCAGGGCACAGCGGCTCTTCTCTGGACCATTCTTGCTGCATTACTCACCCTGCCTCTGGCCTCCATCCATCTGACAAGAGCCCCAAGCCAGGGCAGCCCACAATGAGCCTCAGGGCAGCAGCAGGGACACAGGGCTGTCCCCCACAGGTGGCCACAGCAGCACCTGGACAGTATTTAGGGCTATGAATGCAGCAAGAGATAGGAGGTGATCACAACCCACCTTCAACTGCTGGGCACTGGAAAGCAGCAACTGTGGGAAGAGCTCTCCCAACACCAGAATCGACTGCAGCTCCTCCTCCCTCCCATGGCCCACTCAGGACATGGGTTCCCGGGCAGATCCCTACATCTCTTCCCCACTAACACTGCTGACAAAGGCCACAAACAGCCCCAGGGAAAGTGCCGCAATGAGATCTCCTTGGGACGCACTGGCACATGGGACAGAGCCACCTGGCCCTGTGCCTGCCCAGAGCCGTCACAGGGCTGGAGGTGACCCCACAGCCCTCAGCAGCAAAACAAGTTTCCCAGCACAACGGGAGGGGAACATGGCCCCTTTACCGCTGTGTCACCTGCTGGGCCATTTGTTTTGCTGAGTGCAGTTCTAGCCCCCCCCACACCACAGCAGCTCCAATTCCCCCCTTCTAAGCACAGGATTTTGGTGCAAAGAGCATTTGGGTCAACGCATCCAGACTTTCTGAGGTAGAGCTGCAAGCAGGGGATGGCAGCATAGCATTCCTGGGCCTTGATTCATGGTGGGAATTAAGGGCAGAGACATTTGCTCCACAGACTTGCCCGGGGGCAGAAGCAGAGATTCACCTCCCCCACGTTTAAACTAACAGATGTGTGGGGAGAGTTTTGAGCCAACCCAACCCTGTAGAGAAAAAAGAAAGTTCTGGGACAAAAGTATCAGCACCGGTATCCAGTTTCAGCTCTGCCACTCAGCAGCATCTCGGTGACAGCGCTACAAAACAGAGGTGTTAATGATAGGGGTCAGCCCCAAACAGGAGACCAGCAGGGAATTCCAGGACAGTGCCGGGGCAGTGGGGCACAAGCACAGAGCACAGACATGGGGCTACTGAGGGACAGCACTGGGACAGGGGACCCACAGCCCCGCTGCCAGCCCCTGCAAAGGTCAAGCACAAGGAATACTCCTTTAGACCAAGGGTTGCTACACGTGAGGGCACAAAGCAGATTAAGGGCCTAAATGTGACCTGTGGAGCCAGAGCCACCGTGACCTGCTGCATGAGACGTTTAACTGGGAAACGCTTTCGGTTTTTAAACCTTAAAATCAAATGCCCAGGGAAAGGATAGGAATTAAACTTAGCTGGATCAGAGGGAAAGTCAGGCTGCCGGCTGCTGCACCAGCCCAGCGCTGCGGGGAACCAGACAGGAAGCGGGTGGCCGCGCGCCCGGAGTTCCAGTTCCGGTCCCCGAACCCGCGACCCCACCCGCCAGTCAGTGCCCGCCTCCGCCGCGCGGGGCTTCGCGCCCTTCACCACCTATCAGAGCAGCACGAGGCGCGCCGTAGCTTCCCCATTGGCCAGGGAGCGCTGCCCATCCTAGCGCCGGCCCCGCCCCCTCCCCCGCCCCGAGGCGCCCGGGCGGCGGCGCCAAGGACACGGCGAGCGGCTACCGCCCCCCGCCCCGCCGGGACCGGCCCTGCTGCCCCCCACCCGCCTCGGTCCGGTCCGGTCCGGCCCCGCCCCACCCCACCCCACTCCACTCCACTGTCCCCGGCCCGGTACCTGCCGGCCCGCCCTTGCGCCCCGCTCTCGGCCCCGACTCTGACAGCGGCCCCCAACCACCGGCTGCCGCCCCGCGTCGCCCCGCCCTCAACGTCACGGCGTCGGCACGCCCCTCCCTAAGCCACGCCCACCGCACCGCCTGAGCCGCTCCCTGCCGCGCTTGCGCACTGCTCACAGCTCCCGGAGCGGCGGAGGGGCGGGGCCAGGCCGGGGGGGTGGGGCGTCTCCGTGGTCACCGGCGGTATTTGAATCTGCGTTCCCGGGTGGGGGCATCGGGGTGTGCGGGGATGTCCGCCGTGGGGACGTCGTGGGATCATCTAAAATGGGGACATTGACCCCATTTGGGTCGTGGGGACGTCCATGGGGACGGCGACATCCGTCCATCCATAGGGACATCCACCCCAGTGACCTTTGTGTGGGGACATCCACCATGGGGACACCTGCCTCAGTGTAGGGACATCGGCCTTGGGTACATCTACCGCCGTGCAGCTACAGGGATATCCACCCTATGGATAGCAGGTGGATGTTGTGGTGTGTGGACATCCTGGCCTGGAGAACATCTGTTATGGGATTATCTGCCCACAGGGATATCCACTGTGAGGAAATCCACTGTGGGGACTTCCACCATTGGGAATGGACATCCTGGTAACAGACACGTCCTGCTGGGAGGGAACACCTGCTCTCAGGGCACACCCACCCCAGTGCACAGACATGCAGGTGTGAGGACCAGAGCAGTGACACGGCAGTGCAGGGACGGGTCCCAGCCCTGAGTCATGTCCTGTGGGGCCAATGACACCATCTGGGAAGTGAAACAGCTGCAGGAAAACACACACGCACATCCTCGGCCACTGTGGAGCAATGGCGTGAGAGCCACCAGGGACAGCCATGGGGATGGGGACGTGGGGGCAGGCCTGGACAGCGGCAAGTCCAAGAGAACAGCATCCCAAAGACAGCGATCAGGGGAGTGGGACCTGTGGGGTCCCTGCGGCTGCTGGCAGGAAGCAGAGGCACTGCATGGGGAAATGGGGGAGTGGCCACACTTGCACCACCAGCCCCTTTTGGGGAATCCGGCCTTGCTCCAGCCCTGACGAGAGCTGGCGTCATCAAAGACACTGGTGGCCATGGGGCAGCCCCAGTGTGTCAGCCCACCCAGCGTACAAGAGCCAGATCCCAAGCATCACCCCACTCTGTGCACAGTGGTCCCAAAACATCATACTGTAGGGCCCTAAGCATCATCCTGCTGGGCTCCATATACTGATCCCTAAACATCGCCCTGCTGAGCCCCATACTGATCCCAAAGCATGGCCCCACTAAGCCCCAAAGCACGGGTACAAAGCACTGGTACAAGGCACTCTCTGAGCTCTACGGTGACCCCAAACCACAGCCCCATTGAGCCCCACAGTTCCCCCACAAAACCCAGTACACAGGCAGTGCTGATGCCTGCGGCACTGTGTGCTGGAGATATGAAACTTGGCAATCTCTGGGCGTGTTGCAAAATGTGGAAATCCCACACAGCAGCCACTTCCTTCCAGCGCTGCTTGAAAACGCGTCACGCAGCAGCCAGGCTCAGAGCGCACTGAAGCCAACAGGAGGAGCACGAGCACAGCACCACAGGTTGCATTCACCCTCGGGTTTCACCCTGGACACAGAGATGGCGTTTGTCCCCGACCTGGACGTGCTGGAGAGCAACAGGTGAGCACTGACAACGGGCTGGGAGGTGCACTGCAGGTCTGAATTTTACATGGCCCCATGCTCACTGCCCACTTTGCCTTCCAGCCTCAGCGAGGAGACCTTCTACAGCTCTGCCTGCCTCTGCCTGCAGAAGGTAAGGATTAGAGGGCCTGGTGGTGCAGGGGCACAGTGCCATGTCAGAGTGGGCCACTCAGCAGCAGCCCTCTCCCTGCAGAAGCCTCGCCTGGATTCAGAGCGCACTGCGATGGGCATGCAGGTGACAGTGAGGAAGGGACACAGTGCCCAGAGATTCCGGCAGGCTGCCGTGCTGGTGGTGGCCATGACCAAGATGCTGCAGAGGCCAACGCGCAAGGACTTTGCTGACAGCGACCTAAGCATGCTTCTGGAGGAGGTTTTCGGTATGAGCATGGCACCGGAGGAGGATGAGGGGTGATTGCTGGGGTGTTATCTTCACCCACTGACCCCTGTCCCCCCACAGAGCCCGTCACCTTCCAGCGGCTGGAGAACAGCTATGCCGAGGTGCCTGCCTTCCGCTACACCCGCTCACAGTCCTTCGACATCTTTGACATCAACCAGAAGTGCTTTGTGCTGGAGTCACCCACCCAGCTGGTGGCTCTGCACCTCCAGGGGCCCTCCTCCAGCCAAAAAGGTGAGGATACCACATCCCTGTCCCTATCCCTACCCCTTGTCCGCAAAGCGTGCCCACCAACCTGTCCCTTCTCCCCGCAGTGAGGCTCAACATTGCGCTGTACCGGCCCCGAGGCCCACGGGGCAGCGCTGGAGCCGGGCAGATGCCAGTGGCACTGGGCATCAAGGGCTACAAGCTGTACATGTCATGCGTGATGAGCGGTGCTGAGCCCGTGCTACAGCTGGAGGTGAGTGTCCGACGTCCCCATCCCATCCCCGCTTCCCCATTGGGATGCTACTGCCATCCGCTGAGCCCCACCGGGTCCCCATTGCAGGAAGCTGACGTCATGCGGGACATTGACAGCGTGGAGCTGACCCGCTTCATCTTCTACCGCCTGGACAGCCCGGCCGAGGGCACAACGCGCTTTGAGTCGGCCGCCTTCCCCGGCTGGTTCATCTGCACCTCGCTGGAGCCCCGGCAGCCCGTGGGCATCACCAACCAGCCCGATCAGGTCAACATCGCCACCTACAAGCTGAGCGGGCGCTGAGCGCCTGCTCCAACCCAAACCGGCCTGTCGCCGGTTTCCACACTGTATGTACCGAGTACAACGCCCTGCTGCCCCGCCACGCTGTTCCACGTGGAATAGCCGCTCTGGGCCCCGTGGGCCCGAGTCACACGTCGTTTATATTTTGTTACTGCTCCTGTTGCTTTTAACTTATATTTTTTTTACTGCAATTGCAACGGTTTTATTTCACCTCCTCTTTGGGAGGCGGATGTATTTATTGTGACCGGAGAAATAAAAGCTTCCTCGTGGACGCGTGTCTCGGCGTGTGCCTCCGGGCATCGCTCGGGGCGGTTCTGGACAGAGCAGAAGCGTTCCCGCAGCAGACCTCGCGCCCCGCGAGGCCTGCGGGCAAAGACGGGGGGATGCCGCACCCCCAGGGCCTCCTCAGAGCCCCCATCGCTTCTCAGCAGCCCTTCCTCCCTCGCAGAGCCGCCCATCAGAACCGCTCAGAGACCCCGCTCCCCCTCGGAGCCATCCGGGGCCCGAGCCCCCGGCCCCGCCCCCTCCCCTCACCGCAACCGTTAACATACTCGAACGGGATTGGCAGATGCACCCATCCGGCCCCCGACAGCGGCTCCGTTTGACCCGCCCCATCCGCTCGCTTCGCCCAATCACAGCTCCCCGGTTCCGCCCCTCCCCGCCCCCCGCCGGGCCCGCCCTCCTCGGCGCTCTCCATTGGCCGGTTTGAAGAAGGCGGCGGCCAATGGGCGCGGGGCGGCGGTTGGGGCGGTGGTCGTGCGGGTGAGGGCATGGCGGCGGCGGCGCAAGGTGAGGAGCTCCGGGCCGTGCTGGGAGCGCCGGGCCGGCCGCGGGTCCGTTCCTCGCGGGGAGGTCCCCCTGCGGCCCCTCGGGGCTGAGGAGCGCCCGCAAAGTGGGGGTTGAGGGCCGCGGGGCGGCGCGCGGGGCTCTGCGGGCACCGGGATGCGGGTGTCCCCGGGGCCCCGAGCGCGGGCGACGGAGTCCGGGTGGGGCCGTGGGTGGGGGGGCTGTGGGGGGTGGCGGCGTTGCTGCTCTGCGTCGCAGCCCTTTGTCAAAGCAGAGGTGGAGAGCGGGTGTTGACGCGATCCGCTGGCGATAAGACAAGGGGGAATGGTTTTAAGTTGGAAGAGTTAGAATGGGGCAGTGGGGTCTGCGGGTGGGCGGCCTGGAGAAGCTGTGCGTGCCCCGCTGCTGGAGGTGCCCAAGGGGTGTAGGCAGCACCTCCTCTATCCTACAGTCCAGCGACACGAGTGGGCTTTAAGCAGCTTTGTGCTGTGCGCGGCAGAGGGCTCTTCTTGTGGTCAGTGCCTCATGTGAGCTGGGAGCTGGCAGGGTGTCAGGGAACTGCACTCAGGGAGGAGCTCAGCAATAGCATGCGTTCCTGGAGCTGCGAGGGCTGTGCGTGCACTATGTTTTTCTACCACCTCTTTGCAGAAGAGCGGAGAAGACAGCTCCAGGAGTACCTGGAAGCCAAAAGGAAGCTGAAGTGCCCTGGTACCAAGTAAGTTGGGGTGTGCAGCTGTCTCTGGCTCACCAGCACCTGCCTGCTCGCCAACAAGTCTAGCCTTGGCCCTGGGCCAGCTGTCAAAGCAGAGGCTGAGACAGCTCCCACAGTGCTCTGGCACAGCTCTGCAGTTACTGACAGCTTCAACACAGGCATGGTTTGAGTGTTGATGTTTCCTGCTGCTTGATACTATGCCTGCTGGGTCTCTTCTGGGTCTCCCTGAAGTTTTTTCATCTCTGGCTTCGGGTTTGCAGGACACCCTTTGACTGCATTACCAGCTGTGCAGCTTCTTGCAGCAAAAACACAGTCCAATTTTGAGTGCTGCGTTTTAGCAGCCTTCTGGATAGGCTGATATAAGGAAGGGGCATCTTCAGCCCATTTAAAAGCAAACAGAAGAAAGCTCATTACTTCACCTGACCTGAGTTCTCTTCATATCCTGCCCGCCCAGCCCCATCAGCCACAGTAAACACTTTGATCGCTTTTCTCATCAGTGGAAGTTGTGAGTTATGCGGCAGTCACTTTTTAATGTCACTTTTCCATTGTCACATGAAATTAAAAGAAATATTGCGTGGTTCTTCCTTGATAGCTTTTTGGTTTCAAAACACTTCTCGTCAGCTCCTGTAGCTGAAGCAACCAGAAGAGTTTTAGGTATTTCACCTTTTCTGGAGCCAGCTGCTCAATACTCAGATGACTTCTTTCTGCAGGCCCTGCTTAAAGGACCGGACTAATCACCTGAATGCACTCTTAAAAACAGTTTCTAAACCAGAAAGTGTAAGTATAAGAGAACTCTTTTCAGTCTATTTTTGCATCTCACAATTGAAGCATCTCCAGACAGAACAAGGTACACAAACCAGGTCAGTGAGTTCCTGACCCCAGGCAAGCTGTAGTCAATGTACTGCTAAACATCTGGCCCTAAGATGGCTAACTATTTTTCAGAGGAACTTAAGCTGAGGGAATTGTCCTCTTGTCCAGGTGCTGGGTGTTACATTGGGCTTGCTTCCCCACTGCAGGACTTTGTGCATGTCCCCTGGGCTGGTGGGGCTGTGGTGGGAGCAAGCTGTGGGGGTTTGCCTAAGCTGAGCTGTGCTCTGGGTTCTGCCTGAGGTTCTTTGTCTCTGCAGCTTGACAGGAGCAAGAAGGATGCTGTCCAGAACGTAGCAAAAGGCACCTGTAAGGATGGCAAGCTTGCTGCCAAACCCATACAACCAGCTGGGCATGGTTCTGCACTGCAGAAGTTTTCATGTGCATCGCAGAGAGTTGCAGTGGTACACCAGCAGCGTCTGGGGAAGGTCAAAGAGCTGCCTGTGGGGCTCGCACCAAGCACAGACCCCTCTGCGCAGCCCAGAGGAAGGCTCCCGGCTTCTGCCTCTTGTTTCCTAAACCCTGGAGGGCTGGAGGAGACTGGAAGTGGCCAGCCTGTGCCTGGGGCACCTTGCGTCCTGAATGAAGGCCTGCAGGAACGGCTTGGCCGTGGCAAAGAGAACTTGCCAGCACAAGCAGCTACAAAACTCATGCCCAGCAGCACTTTTCAGTCTAAGGGAAACGATCTTGGGAACAAGAGAGCCTTGGCTTATGGGCAGAGCTCAGGCACTGTGTCAAGGACTGTCAGGGGCCCAAAGGACAGTTGCCAGACTAAAGAAGTGCTGATTCGGGACAAATTCAGGAAACCCCTGCCAGGCTCAAAGAGTACATCCCAAAACCCAAGTGGCACAACTTGGCCATTGCAACCCCCTCAGATACTTGCTGGTTCTATGCATTCAGTACATAAAAAGCCAGTTGTAAAACATGAAAAAAACAATGCACCAAGGGAACCTGTGGGAAAGCTTGGCATGTCTCTGATGGGAACTCTTAAGCACTCCAGCAGAGCTCCTGAAAAACCCTCAGCCTCCAGCCTGCCCCACAACACCACAAATGGGCCCATGAGGAAACCCGGCCCGAAGCTGGGCACTGCAGTGCAGTGGCAAAGGCCAACAGTTAGAGGGGATGCAGGCAGGAAGGATGTGAAGACGGCACCTTCAGGACACGCAGCAACATCCCGAGTGGGAGTCCCCAAAAAACAGTTTTTTCCCAGCACCTACAGCTCCAAAACTCAAGCAGATCGGGGTGAATCTGGGAGCAGGAGGGAGATGCACAAACCAGAGCTGCCACAGACATCTGGAGTGCGTGCTGGGCGTGTTCCCAAGAGCCCCACCCCAGAGGATCGTAAGTAAGTGGCATCCTTGGCTGGCTGGCCTCACCTCCAGGGTACAGCAGAGTCTGAGGCCCTGAACCATGTGAGACTGCTGCAGGGAGCAGGGCTCCAGCTTCATGGTCTTTGAACTGTTGGGATCTAGCAACACTGAGGATGGTGAGGGTGACGTTTGGTGTCCTTGTTTCCCCCATACGGTAGCTGATTGCCTGCAGACAGCAGTGAGTGAGCAGTGTCTGAAGAGACAGTCTTGCTGGTTTGTGCTGCCTCTCCCGTTTTATCTTCAAGACACACTCAAATTTGGGAGGGTTTGCCTCTCCCAGCCTGGTTTGGGTGTGCTTTTTAGCATAGAATTTCTTCCCAAGCAGCTAGAAATCCAGAGGGCAGCCAGGCAGCAGCTGGGCAAGTGCTGGTGGTGTCCTGTGGTGGTAACAGTGATCCCTTGGTCCTTTAACAGGAGACAGCTGGAGCAGTGGCTAGCCTCCAAAGGCAAGTGCTACAAACGGCCGCCTATGACACTGCCTCCAAAAAAGCCACTGAAACAGAAGCAGCCACTCCTCAGGAGTCCTGTGCAGGAGGAACAGAAACCAGAGAAGCCGGAGCAACTCCACCTGGCCAGGATCAATGCCCTGCTGACTGAGTGCCTGAAGCTCATTGAGGAGGTGGGAGTGGGATGTTCTTTTCTTCAAGCAAAGCATTCTTGCTTGGCTTAGGAAAAGTCGTCATGCTCAAATCAACCCTGGAATTGAGGGCCTGCAGTGAGATGCACTGACAAGGAATAGGGATAGGTAGCTACTAACGTGGCTTCCAGGTGTCCCTGCCATTGTCCTGGTGTATAGCAGCGCAGCCTACAGCAGGGATTCCTGAGGCAGCAGCCCAGGATGGTTGAACCACTGCAAAATACGTCTCTGGTGGGTCCCACCGCTGGGAATGCCATCTGCTAGCCCAGCTCTAGGTTTGGTGGCCCTGCTGGTGCCTGTGCTGAACAATCTGTCCCTCTGAAATGCTGGGCTTGTTTTACTGTCAGGAAAATGGAGGCAGAGAAAACTATTATCTGTCCAAGGTCGCATAGGAGATTTGTGGAACATGAGTGCAAAGTGCAGACTTTAGACTATCCTTCTTTTTGCTTTCTGTCTGGGAGAGTGCTGGCACACGGGAAGCTCCTCAGTGTCTTGCCTTTGTCCTTGCAGGGTGTCCCATTGGAGCAGCTCTCTGCAATACTGTGCCATGAGCCCACTGCAGAGAAATGTGCCAAGTTCTGGATCTGCAAAGCCAAGCTGCTCACCCGCCATGGCCCTTTCGATGTGACAGGACTGTATGAAGCAGCAGTTTGTGCTGGTGCTGAGGTGGGTAAGAAGCGCATCTCTTTGGTGCACCAGCCAGTTACCCCAAAGCCCAGGGGATCAGATTTTTGAATCAGTTTAGCAGTTGTTGGTAGAAAAAGCCCTTTAGAGCTGTGGGTCCTGGTTGTTTCCATAAAAACACTTTTGTTGGTCATGCAGGCAGTGCATGCACAGGGACAGAGGAGAGCAGGGGAGCCACAACTGAGCTGCCACCAGTCTGAGCCTAGTCTGCATGGTGTAGCTGCAGCACCTGGGGTGGGCATCTGCACACAGATCTGGAGAAGAGAAAAACTGCGGCCATCAGCTGTCCCCTCAGCAAGGCAGCAGGAACTTTTTCTCCTTTTCTCTCCAGACTGTATTGTAGTCTTTGTTCCCTGCCTGCCTTAAGCTGTGTTCTGAATTTTTTTTTTTTTTTTTTTTTTGCAGCCACTCCAGGAGCTCAGAGAAGTTGTCCTTGATATTTTGAAGACTGCAGAACAACCATCAAAAGGTAACATGTGCTCGAAGGGGCTAGCTGGCAGGCCAGTGTTCCTGTGGCTGCAGGCACAGAAGCAGTGTGCCCTGCAGTCTGTCACAGCACCCCATGTCACTGCTGACTTTGGTGAGGACTGAGCATTGTGAAAGCTCAGAACCCTCATCTCAGAAATGAGACAAAATTCCTCTGCCAGAGCTGAGCCTGGCACAGCACACAAAGTGCCCTGGGTTATGTCCAGAGCTATGCAGTGTTGTAGTCCCTCCTGCAGCTGCAGCTTTCTCCCCTCTCTAAAACCCTGCTGCTGTCCTTTTCTAAGTCCAAGTGAAGGCTGGTCACAAGTTTGTCCCCCAGAGGTCCATCTTGGGACCGGTGCTCTTCAGTATTTTTATTGATGACATAGCCTGTGGGATCTGGTTCACCCTCAGCAGTCTGCAGATGTAATCTTCTGTTATGTCAACTGCACTGCTCCGTGTAGTGGTGCAGTTGACATAACAGAAGGGAGGGATGCCATCCAGAGGAACCTGGGCAGGCTAGAAAAGTGGACCCCCATTAACCTAATGAGGTTCAACAGGCCAGGTACAAGGTGCTGAGGTGGGGGAATCCTAGGTTTTTTTACCTTGGAGAAGGCTCTGGGGACACCTCATGGCGGCCTTCCAGTGCTTGGAGGGAGCCTACAAGCAGGAGGGGACAGACTTTTACACAGTCTGATAATGGTAGGACAAGGGGGAATGGCTTTAAGCTAAAAGAGAGGAGATTTAGGTTAGATGTTAGGAAAAGATTCTTTACTCAGAGTTGAGACACTGGAACAGGTTGCTCAGAGAGATTGTGGGTGCCCCATTGCTGGAGGTATTCAAGGCCAGGTTGGATGGAGCCCTGGGCATCCTGAACGTGTGGTTGGCAACCCTGCCCGTGGCAGAGGGTTGGAGCTAGATAATTTTTAAGGAGACCTAAGATAATTTTTAAGTGACCTAAGCCACTCTGATCTATGATTTTCCTCTCTGCTGTCAGGGGAAAATCCTGAGCAGTGTATTCTGTGGAAGCCCATGACACCTTGCCCAGGTGAGAGGCAACACGTGGCTGTGACTCCATGCCAAACAGACAGTGCCCTGAGCAGCCTGCCTTTCTCCTCCATCAAGCTACAAGTGACATCTGGGCCCAGGTGAGGCTGAGCTGCTGGCAGCAAGCACCCTGTGCCGTTCTCTGTGGGGTTTGCCTCACTCTTGCCTTTTGTCCTTCCTGCAGAGCAAGGGAGCTGCCAGGAGGCCAAGAGTTGAAATTCCTGACACCGGTGCGACGCTCACTGCGCATAGAGGGGGCTGGGAGCCGCTACCCAGAGATGCTGAGGGACCACGACCCCGTGGTGTCATCCCTCAGTGAAATCCTGGATGACAATAAGGACACTCAGTTCTTCTTTCGGAAAAACAAGGCTTTGCCAGAGGTGGCCCAGATGGGGGTTATGAGTTTGTAGCCCCAAATGTTGCTGAGGGATTCCCTGAGGGCTGCTGGCTCACTCATGCTGCCTTGCACTTTCGCTAACTATGTAGGGGTGGCACATAATCAGCCTTTTTCACTGTTTATAACTGTTTAAAACCTTACACGAGAGATTCAGTGTGACCCAGGGGAGCAGTGAGCAAGGTGTTGGATTGGAGATGTGGGCTCTGTGCTCTTGGCTCAGCCCTTGGTTTCTCACCTTCCCTCCCCAAAGCACACTCTGGTTTTTATGCTGGCAGATGGTTCTGGTCTCTGTAATGAGCTGGGCACCTCCCAGGGTGCGGGGATTGACGTCCTAAGGGTTTGCTCCTGAAGAAGGTACACACTTCCCCTGTCTGGGACGTTACATGTGGCAGCACCAGCAGTGCCACCCTTATGCCTCCTGCCACTGGGAGAGGTGTGCTCTGCCTCAGAGCCAGCAGTGCCATGAGGCTGTGGGCAGCAGGCTGGGGAGTGTGCATGCCCCAGTTTCCCCCCATAAGAGGAGCAAAATGGTTCTGCTGCTGCTAAGCACAGAACAGAGCACTGTCCTCACTTTCCTGCCCCCAGCAAAGTGCAGACCTGCTGCCCCCCACCACTCCTCCCCACCCAGCTGCACCAGTGGGGCTCAGTGTCTGCTGAGGAGCAGCGGGAGCAGCAGAACCACCAGTGCAGGGCTGCCCCGGGGTTTGCACGCAGCCACAGCTGCTGGCCCAGGCCTTGGGAATTGCCCTTTGCTCCAGTCTTCCCCAGTCTTAGGGCAAAGGAACTTTCCTTTGAAAAAAATTTGTCTCTTCTACTATTCTATGACTCCAATAAAACTTTGTCAGAAGTTAGTGTGACTTTTATAAATAGACAAAGCTGAAGAAGGGGAGAGGCTGGGACTCTCAGCAGGTAAAAGGGAGCAGTGATGGCCTCGGAACCTTCTTATATTTGGGCACCATCTGCCCAGAGCAGGTCACTGCTGAAGCTGAGTGGGAGCTGCTAGGTGTGCTGCTGCTGCTGTCCAACCTCTTGTGGGCACGGAGAAGGGCACATGGGAATGTTCCTGCTGCCCATGAGTGGCTTCTGCCATCAGCCCCAAGGACAGCACCCAGTGTCTGCTGGGGACTGGTACTGCTGGATCAGCAGCTGTGGGCTTGGTCCTCACTGTCCTCTTCTTCCTCCTCCCTGCTGGAGTTGTGGGGGAGCTCCAGGACCTGAGACAGAGAGGGGGAGGCTCAGGGGGCACTGGGTCATGTGGGCGCTGGGTGTCAGGCTCCTGTGCTGCAGTTCTGCCTCACACCTGCTGGCAGTGCTGGTCTGGCTGCAGCTCCAGGGCCACGCTTCCCTCTCCACCTTCCACAGGGCTGTGTTCCACTGTTGACTCATGGGCCATCTGCAGTAGGGATGGGTGGGAGCAGGGCTGGCACCCCAGCTCCTGACGGCCTTGCGGCCACCACAGGGACAGGGAGGGAAACTGAGGCACAACACTGGGTGTACCAGGACAGAGGGTGCCCGGAAGAGGTAGCTGAAGGGGTAGTAGAGGAAGTTGAGGAAGGAGGCGGCATAGAGGTCCGCGTAGCGCATCAGCTGGCTGGCAAAGAGGGTCTGGCGTGAGCCACAGCGGAAGAGGCTGCCCATCTTCCCATAGCACATGTCCATCTCATGTGTGACTTTCTGCAGGCACAGAGGGAAACTCAGGGCACTGGTCTCACACCATGCACGAGGTACCCTGTGGGATGGGGATGGTGGTCACCTGGATGTGACGTTTGATGGAGCTGATGTCTGGGCGCTCGCTGCTGCCACTGTCCAAGTGCCTGAGGTGAGAGGCAGGGGGCTCAGCAAGGGCCCTCTGTGTACGCCACACATGCCCAGGTGTGGGGACCCCATGGAGTCCTGGTGCCTACTCACTGGTAAAGATCTGCCAGGATGAGGTCCAGGCTCCGCAGATCCTCAAACAGCTCTGCCAGGCCAAAGCACCAGTTCAGCGCCAACACCGCAGCCGTCCCCAGGGCTGGCTGTGCCTCTGAGGGTGGCAGCGGGGTCCAGCAGCAAGGGGAGGGCATGGGCAGGGCTGCTCACCACTCTTCTCTGTCCACACCTGCAGTTCGTGGGCCAGCTCGGGCACCACCAGGAAGGTGCGCCAGCCCTGCCGCTTCTTGGACTTGAGGATGTCCCCGAAGATGTGGTCCCCCATGTACAGGATGTCCTTGCCCTTCACGCCCAGCAAGTCGCACACCAAGTCTGATGAGCCTTGAACAATGGGATGACATGGCACGGGGTCACCACATCCCTGTGTCACAACATCCCTATATTACTGCACTCCTGTGCCACTGTGTCCCTGCGTCACTGCATCCCTGTGCCACCACTTCCTTCTGCCACCACATCCCAGTGCCACTGCATCCCCACACCACTGTCATCCAGCCAGGCACTCACCACCAGAGTACACAGCGCAGTGCTGGAGGGGCCCCGTGTAGGCTCCGATGCGCAGCTTCCCTGTGTCCTGGGAGCACAGAGCACCCCATGGTGCCACTGTTACCTGTGCCTGCTTGGTGCTGGCTGGCAGGGGGGGATAGGGTGCATGGTGCCCAGGTCCCCACCGTGTTGACTTGGCGCAGGACAGTGCCCTCGGCAAAGAAGAGTGGTTTGCGGGTGTCCACCACGATGAGGTCGAAGTAGGAGCGCCAGGGCCGTGGGGGGGTTCCAGTCTGCTTGGAGGGAGAAGAGGTGTAAAAGGTGACATGGGGCGGAGGGATGGGGGAGGGAGTCACAGTAGGGTGGGGGCATGGCTGTCCCCTCACCTTATTCCCATCACCGAAGTTGAATAGGTAGGACATGATGGCCTGCAATGACCCATGGCGTCACCCAGGAGGGATTGGGGTTGTGGGGGGGCATCCAGAAGCTGGCACCCCGAGATCTGTCCCCCTCAACTCCCACCCCCAGCACGCACATCGGTGTAGTTGTAGTCACTGTTGGTGGCCAGGAACACCTTCCCCACCTCCCTCATGCGGCTCAGCAGCAGTGGCACACGGGGCTGTGGAGGCACAGTGAGAGCACCGGGCAGGGACAACACAGGGACTGGAGGGGGACACTGGGACTGTGGATGGGACATGGGTACTGAGGAGGGTTTCAGGGGCAGGAGGGGAGCTGGGTGTGTGTGGGGGTGGGGGGGAGTGGAGTGGGCTCACATACATCTTTCACCACATATTTCTCCAGGCTCTCCAGAGTCTTCTCCTTCAGGCAGCCCTGTGAGGGGGACGGATGGTGAGGGGGAAGTCGTTGTTCCTCCCCCCCCAAACCTTCTGGGCCATGGGGTCCCCCAGCACTGCCCACAGCCCCACCGAAAGGTGCACTTGGTCCATGGCCTCACGCACGTCCTGGAACATGCTGCGGAAGGACATGAAGAGGTTCCCGTGCTTGTAGCCAGTGTCACAGCTAAAAATGGGGAGAAAAATAGGGAAATAGTGGGTGAAGGTGCTGCACAATGAGGGGGGACCCCTGGAACCACCCCCCTCACTGAACACAGACCTCCATGCCCCGCTCACCTGACATATCTGGGGCAGTTGGAGAAGAAGTCCACGAGACAAGCATAGAGGTAGGTCTCTGCCGTGGGTGGGGGCCGTAAGGAGGGTTCAGGGGGGCAGCATACCAAAACAGAGGGAGGTCTGGGGTTGGAGGAAGGGGTCACAGCTCACCCGTGAGGTTGAAGAGGGTGTTGAGGATGTGGAAACGCTTCATGTCATCCCTTTGAATGAACTTGTTGGGGTAGTAGTGCAGGATCTCGGCCCTGCGGAGTGGACACAGGGCTGTTCAGACCCTCCAACCCAAAACACAACACTACCGCGGGACCTCACCTCCCCCCCCCCCAAAAAAAAAAAACAACAAAAAACCAACTGCACACACACCCCCGGAGGAAGCGGAAGCCGTGGGCACAGACCAGCAGGTTGCCGTGCGAGTCCACCTTCAGCAGGTTCCCATAGAGCGCGTCGAACACCAGCCCCCTGCGAGAGACATCAGCAGGGCAAGGGGGTCCTGCTGTGTACATGCCCCCCAACCCCCAACCCCCCTCTCAGCACTCACCGGGTGGGGAAGCTGGGGTCATACGTGTAGGCCAGGATCTCGTGGGGGTACCCGATGGACACCAGGTGCTCCAGCAGCAGCCTGAAGCACAGCTCCTCGTAGGCAGGTGACTTGTACACTGTGGGACCAAGTGGGTTTGGGACTGGGGGTCCCAGGCCCTCCTGGTGCAGCTCAATGCCCCCTTTTCCCCTCTCCCCCCCCCCCCCCACGCACTGGCCAAGGTGTAGTCCATGTCAAAGCCAAAGCATTTGATCTTCTCCAGCGCCAGGCTGCGGTTCACGAAGATCCTGGGGGGGGACAGCAGTGGGTCATGGGGGGGGGGGAGGGAGGGAAAAGCCGATCACCGCGTGGGAGACAGCAGTGGGTCACGGGTGGGAGGGCGGCACAGCCCCCAGGGAGTGGTGGGGGGCAAGGCACAGGGGCCTACGAGTGAGTTATTGGAGCAGAAGAACGGCATTTATCCAACAGAGGGTGGGAAAGAAGGGGGGATAAGTACAGAGAGTAGCCCCCTCTCCCAACACTCCCCCCGACGCTCAGACCGACCCCAACCCTCCCCCTCCCGAGGGTCATTCCCCCGCCCCACCGATGCTGGCAGTCCTTGCGCAGCGCCCGGGGATCGCCCCCCCCCAGTGCCGGACTCCGCTCCCCCTCGCTGCCCATCACCGTCGCCTCCCCCCCCCCACCCCGGTCCTCTCCATTTTATCAGTTCCCCGCACTTCGCCCCTCCCCCCATCCAGGGGCCGCCCCCACCCCTTCCCCCGAGGCAGCAGGCAATCATTAACCGGGGGTCAAGGCCCGACCCTGGGCAGCCACAGTCCCACGGAGTCCAAGCAACCCCCCCCCCCCATCCCCCCGGCCCGAGCTCGCTCCCTGCCTGCCTGCCCTGATGAGCCCAACACCGGTGCTGCAGGGCACTGATAAGCACCCCGCCCCCCCAACATGCACATCCCAGGGGACACACGTGAGGCCCTTATCAGCATTCACAGCCCCAGATACACCCAGGGGGTGATGGCCACTCCCTCTCCCCACGTCCCAAAGAGAAGCACAGCACTGGCATACAAAGGAAACCTTTATTGAGTCCGAGGTAGCAGCAGTGTGGCGCAGGGGGGCAAAGCCGATCACAGCACAGCCCGCAGCCCCCAGGGGTCACTGCAGGGGGCCAGGTTAAACTCGGGTGGGACGGGGGAAGTAAAAAAATAAAGTAGCCCTCATCACTGCTAGGCTAAGGCTGGGAGCAGTGGGACAGCCTGGCACTGCTCAGCCCACTTCTAGAGACAAAGAACGTTAAAAAAGTAAGCCATAACGAGACATCAGTGACAACACACAGAGGAACAGAGGGAGCCCCATGGCCAGGGGGACTGTGTCCCCCCCCCCCCCCCCCAGGGCAGCAGCAAGCAGGCACAGCGCAGCAGTGCAGCCTCACACTCCCAGCACAGCAAACTTGAAGAGGGCCATGATGGCAGCGCTGATGAGGCCCGAGATGGGCACGGTGACAAACCAGGCCATAAAGATGTTACGGAACAGGCGCCAGTCCACTGCTTTCCTGGAGCGCAGCCAGCCCACTGACACCACCGAGCCCACCTGTGGGGGGAAGGGCCCCACTCAGTGCAGCCCCCTCCCCCATTCCACAGCTGCAGCGCAGCAACCTGCTGTCCCAGCCTCGAGGTTCACAGCCCTTCCAGGAGCCATGCTCAGATGATGGCCCCTCATCCCACCTTGCAGTGTGTGGTGCTGATGGGGAGGCCCACGTTGGAGGCAATCACCACCGTCAGGGCCGATGCCAGCTCGATGCTGAAGCCACTGCAGAAATGAGAGCAGGAGGGAAGGTGAGACAGAGCCCACCCTGCAGCTGAGGGCAGCTCCCTACACCATGCAGACAGACCCTGCATGGTGGAACCAACCCCTTTGCAGAACACGGTGGCCATGCAGGGAGGCACTGCCCATGAGTCACACCAGAGGGGGAGCAAGATCCCCCCCTATAGGCACACAGCCCCCACGAGCAGAGCCCCACCTTACCTGGATGGTGTGATGGGAGTCAGGTCCTTGCCCATGGTCTGAATGACCCTGCGGCCCCACACCCATAGCCCGATGCAGATCCCCACACCCCCATAGAGCAGCAGCCAGATGGGGGTTGCCACTTTGGTGGCCACATCACCTGTCCGATAGACCAGGTAGAGCGCAACCAGGGGGCCAATGGCATTGCTGCAAGAGAAAGGTGAGCAGTTCAAGGGGCTAGAGCACAGCTCAGAGCTTCAGCAGCAGCCATGGCACTGCTGCTACTGACCTGACATCGTTGCCACCATGAGCAAAAGAGCCAAAGCAGGCTGTAAGAATCTGCAGGAACTGGAAGAGGAGGGACACCTCAGGCTTGTCCTGCTCGTGCCACTCTTCCAGGGAGCCACTGCTGCCCTTCCTGTTCCCTAGGCCCATCTCCACTTGGGCAGCGTTCAGATCCACATCAGCAGTGGGGTGCACGTCAGCCACCGCATTGCAGTAGCTGGTGTAGCTGTCCATGCGGACCCTCTTCTTGGTGTCTGCCACAGGCCACGTTAGCTTCTCCATCTCCTCACCCTCCCTGGCTCGGAGGGAGTCCAGGGGCATGCCGCAGATGGCCATGGTGTAGGACGTGTAACTGTTGTTGCGGCGCAGGGGTTTGTCCCCCGAGTCCCCCATGCAGTCCCCCATTTTGGCCAGGTGCAGTTTATGCAGCAGCTCCTTGTACAGCCCGGAGTCCTTGTGCACGGTGTGGTACTGGTACTGCCCGCTGGAGGTCAGGTGGTGGCCCACAGGCTGGTGGAACTGCACGAGGTTGCCGTTGGGCAACTGAACAGCTCCTGCTAAAAGAAAAAAGCAGTGAGCTCCCAACAAGAGCCTCAGCAGAGCACCACTGCAGCCCCCAGCACTCACCACCATCTACATTGGTCTCCTTCAGGTCAATGCCTGGGAGCCGCTCGGGGGCCTCCTCCATGTCCCCCAGGTTGAAGGACACTGTCCTCTCCTCCATGGCTGCCCGCTGCAGCACAGCAGACCCCGACTCTGTGGTGGAGGTCTTGGCATCGCCTGCAGGAGCATGGCCCAGGGGCACCTTGGGCTCCTCATGCTCCTCCTTCAAGCTGCTGTTCTTCTCCATCAGGGGACTTTCAGAAGGACTCGATTTTATCTCTCCTGTAGAGAGGCAGCCTTTGTCTCACCCCAGCCCTCAGCACAGCCACAGAGCCACACCTGCCCTGGATCACGCCCCCTTCATTAACATTTATGGCAGATCAATCAATTTACAGCTTCTCCCGAATCCTGAACTTTGCTGCCCCCATTCCACCTCGATGCTCATCAGTCATACCTTGTCCAGCACACAGCAGCCAGGCTGTCACAAGCCAGCTCACCTCCTATTTTTAGCCCCCACACACCCACACAGGGTGTGGTGAGCACCGTGACAGGGCTCTGCTGGTTATTCCTCAGGCACAAATCCCTCTCCCGACAAACAAGCTTCACTCAGGCTGCCCTGCCCTGCTGCCATGACACGAGTCATCACTGCTTCCAGGCAGTTGACCCGTGCTCAGCCACCACCCCACCCCCTCCTGTGGTCCCCCCTGAGCTTCTGTGTCCCCTCTCCATCATGAATCTGCAAGCCTAAACGTCCCAATTCACCTCTGCTTTCCAAGGGCAGCTCAGCAAGCCCTGGAAGCCAGGCTGCTCCCCACTCCCATGGGCTGGAGGATGCACACAGCAGGGCAGAGGAGGGAGTCTGCCCTGCAGGGAGCAGCTGTGTGGAGCTCCAGCTCCTCCTCGGAAGGGTTCCAAGGGCAGCCATAAAACTGTCAGTCACACCCCAATTACAGCAGCTGACAAGGACACTTGTTATCCCCTTGCCTACGGGTCCACAAATGAGGAAGCAGTCTGCATGCTATGTTATATGCAACAAGCACACAGCACTCCCATGCTGCTACAGTTATGGGTCTGTTTTCCAGAGGTATTTCTGCCCCAGGGGGAGGATTTCACCAGCTTGCACAGCTCTGTCTCACAACCCACACTGATTCCCAGGTACACTGGGATTAAAGGTTAGCAGCCTGCAGTGCAGGCAGGAAGCTGGGCTGCCAGCCAGCAGCACAACACTGCTCCCAGAAGGAATTCCGGGACCCCTCATGCTGGTCAGCTTGGCTGCATGCACCCAGCAACTCAGGGTGCATGGAGCAGCTTAAGTGATAAGCAGAGCTGCAGATCACTGCTAAGAACGACCCCATTCCTAATAGGATAGGCTGCTGCAAAAGGGGAGCTCGCTAGCAGGAGCACGCCCTGCCCCAGAGAACTGCACAATGGCAGGTACTTACGTTCAATTTTCTTCTTCATTCTCGGGCATACAAAGAACCAGACAACAAGAGCGCAGACAACAGCACTCCCCGCCGAAATGAGGAGGATACCCCAGAGAGGCAGTTTGTCAAAGCCCAGCACTAGGAAATAAAACAAGGGATCTTGAAGCCCCTGGGGCAGCAGACCCCTCTGTGTCCGGGACTGCTCCCCCAGCCCAGAGACCACATAGAAAACAAGAGGTTGACCACAGAGAGCCCCACTGGGCTGCAATCTCCCCCACAGAAAGCTAATCTCTTCCACATGCTCAGGCACTTTCCCTCCCTCCCACAGTCAAACCCGATTAGCACCTGGTGAGCATTCTGCCTGAGCAGCAACAGGAATGTTCTCAGCCCTGTGTCCTGCCTTGCTGCAATGTCAAAGAGAACAGCAGCATGGCTGCTGCAGCACCACACTGCCTGCCTAGCACACAGAGACCTCATCAAGCTCTGGGAAGAGGATTTCTCTGCCACACCCACCCCTCCAAAAGTTCCTGCTCCAACACGTGCCCTGCAGGAGGAACCAGAAGAACTCTATGACAGTGATGAGTGCCTTTCAGCAGGGCTGGCAAGCAGCCCCAACTCAGGAGGTGGCCCTGCTGCAGGCAGCAACCCACTGCTCCCTCTGCATCAACGCACCAGCTGCACACTGCTGTGAGCCCAGAGCAGACAGCTGGAGGCTGCAGCCCCTGCCGTAAGCCCCACTGCTGCCTCCTCTCCTCCCCCTTCTGTGGATGCTGCAGGGAAGCAGACACCCCCTGGAGTCTTCCAGGCACTGTTTACAGACAAAACCCTTGGAAGCCAGCACTGTCTCCTGTCACTCCACCTCCAGCCTCCAATGACCTCTTCCACTGTTCCACAACAGGAAACCCACTCAGACTGAAAACAGCTCATGCTGAGCAGCTCTGCCTGATGGAAGCTATGATTTGTGTGTTTTCCTGCACCACCTGCCCTTGGCTCTGTGGGCACTGCTTGCTGCATGCCAGGCTGGCGGGTGCTGCGGCAAAACCTTGCCCAGCCATCTCCCTAACACAGCAGCCAAGCAAACATTTCAATTTGCTGATCCCAAAAGGGGTTGCAAACTGTGGAATGAGCTCCTCTTCTTAGCACAGGTACCAGCTGCAACACACCAGCTCTTCTCACCAGGAAGCCTCAGGGATAATTACTTTACTCCTAGGGGCTGGGTGTGCAGGAAGAGTCTCTGGCCTCACTCCTCACTATAGGGCCATGGGGAGCCCAGCAGCAATAGGGCACCCAGCTCCTAGTGCAGCTCGGGTGGAGGGAACATCACTATCTGAAGCTCTAGGGGGAAAGCTCTGTGGGATTTAGTTCAGGCAGGCACTAGCACTAGCCCAGAACTCAGCACACGCTAGCCTGCCGCCTTCTGAAACCGGCGCAGGCCAGCCGCCTTCTAGGAGAATTCAGCCCTGAAAAGCAAAAAGGGGTAAATCGGGCATTTAATGGAGGCTTTGTAAGAATTTCCAAAGTGAGGTTTCAAGCATTGCAGTGCATACTTACATGGTGCACCAGTATACATGATGGAAAAGAGGTTGATCCCCACGGTGCAGGCATAGAAGATGGGCAGAGCACGCAGGCCATTGGGGACAGGGTCCACCTATAAGACATTGTTGTATGCTGCAGAGCTGCGGTCTCAGTGGGTGCCCCAAGGGCTGTGCAGCTCCAGCCCCCACAGCAGCTCTGGTCTGCAGGCCCCTGCATCTCTCTCCTTGTGCTCCAGTTGTGGGGGGTTTTTTCACCCCAGTGGGTGCTTTCAGAGAAAAGTGTTTCTCGGACAAGATTTCACCTCTTTGGGCAGAACAAAGCCCTCGGCTCACCAGCAGCTTACTGCACTGCAGAGCTGTGCCCAGAGGCAGTGGGAGCACCTAACCCCAGTACTGCCCAGCAGCCCCATTCCGGTTCCAGCACCCAGCACTGCAGAGTGAGACAGCAAGGAGCAGAAGGTGGCAAGCACTGCTCTGAAAGGGCAGTTATGCAAGGCTGCTCTCACAGCAGTGACGCTGAAGCATTTGAAAAGGGCTGCCAGGCAGAAAGCACAGTGATAAGATCTTAACATGTCTTGGAACAGAAGTAGTTCTTTCAGAGATAAATCCATGGGTGTCATTAAACTGAAATGTGCAGAACAAAGCGCTTATAAATAATGCTGGAGCTGGGTGCTCTGGACAGTCAGCTGAATACCCCCAACCTGAAGGATCAGCCACACTTCAAGTTAGTCACCTCCAAAAAACGACCTCTAGAGTTGCAACACCCTCCCTCCCTGCAACATTCTGGATGCCATGTCCCTTTTTTTCCTGGACTTTCAGACCCTCCAAGCAGCAATCTTTTCCAGGGCAGACAAAGACCTGGGAGTCTCACTGCCATGTCAGGGCACTGCTGCCACTGGGCAAAGCTCAGGGCAGAGAGGAACATGGAGCAATTTGGCTACAGAGCTTCAAGCACAGCTTTCAGGTGCCAGGACAGAACAGCCCACAGCAACCAGAGGGTCCTCACATGGCTGCCCCCAACACAGCCCCCCCTACAGGACCTGTTGCTCTCTGGTGGTTTGGGATGGAAGCACTCCTACATCCACGGGGCAGTGGTTCCTCCAAACACTGAACGGATCATACAAACTAAAGGGAGTGCAAACTGACACTGCCACAAGCCATGCATAAAGCAGCACCCAGAATCTTGACACTGGGAGGCTGGAACCTGCAGCAGTGGAGAAGCAACTGTGGCAGAGCAGTCTGGAGATGTGGGCTGCTCAGGCTCCTTCTCCCTCAGAGGAAAGTGCACTTTCCAGGCACCAGAGACAATTTTTGCCCTCCTGGCTTCAAAAGAAGTCATCATCATCACTTGTTGCTTTGCAATCTAGCACGAGAACCTCATGAGTTTGGAAAAGGCTGGCAAGGCAGCTCCAACCTTATCAATCCCAGCAGCAAAGCTGCAGCTGCCCCTGCTCAAACAGCCCAGATGTTTTGGAGGAGGCAAGCAAAAGCTCCTTATCTTCTGATCCCCACTTCATGGGACAAGAGCAGGCCCAGGCTCCCCATCCCTCTGGGCTGAGAGCCCACTCAGCCATAAGGATACACATGTGCTGCAGTGCTGATGCAGCAAACAACCCAGAGAGCTGATGAGCAAACAACCCAGCGAGCTACAGGAGCACCCAAAGCCCCAGCCATCAGCATAGATAGGCCATCCTTACCTTGCGGAGAATGAACCTACGGACAAGAAAGAAGAGGACAGCAGACATGATGCCCGAAAGAAGAGGTGAGATGAACCAGGACAACACTAGGAGAAAAGAGCTGCCATTAGTTCCCCACTGCAGGAGGGAAGCCCTGGCACGAGCTAGTGCCAGGTACAGAGATGGGTGTGATGCTCCTGGAGCTGCCACCTTGTCCAACTCACCAATTTTTAGCAGCTCAGACCACTTGACACCTTTTTGCCCTTTGGCCACCAGCGAGAAACCAATGGTTGCTCCAACAATGCAGTGGGTACCTGAGATGGGAAGCTTCAAGAACGAAGCTACAAGCTGCCACACGGCCGACCCTGGAAGGCAACAGGAAGGCAATAAGGAGCCACTGCACACACGGGCATCATGCAGCAAATGGACACCCCTAGCATGGGAGCTCACCGAACATGGCGCTGATGGAGCCCGCCATCAGCACCTCCCGCGTGGTGTTGTACATCTCCACGTCGATCAGTCCTTTGCGGATGGTCTCACTAACCTTGGCCCCCAGCAGCACGGAGCCCACTGTCTCAAAGATGCTGGCCAGGATGCAGGCCTGCCGCAGCGTCACCACACCTGAGCCCACTGCTGTGCCGAAGGAGTTGGCCACGTCATTAGCACCCACCGAAAAGGCCAGGATGAAGGCGATGACAAAGCCCAACACCAGCATCCATAGGAAGGGGGTGAGCGGGGCGGCAGGAACGCTCTGTGCCGTGCCGGCCAGCAGCGCCGGGAGCCTGGCGGTGGGCCCGGGGGGGAGCAGCTCCATAGCCAACACTCTGGCGTTACGAGGGGGCGCGAGCAGAGGGGGCTATGGGAACGCTACAATAAATTACAGCGGGAAATAGAACAGGCCGCGCGGCGGGCGGGACGCGGGACTGCCGCTACCGCTATAGGGCTGTCCGAAGGAGCGGGCGGCTGCGGGTGCTCAGGGCCGGGCCGGGCTCCATGGCGGCGACGGATGGCTCAACCTGCGGGCGGACAGCGGGGCCTCAGCGCCCTTCCCACGTACCGCCCACAGCCGCTCCCTCCCGTCCCGATCCCGCCGTTACACGAGGCCCCGCAGGACCGCACCGCTCACCGACAGCACCGGGCGGGAAGGCCGGGACTCAGCCTGCGGGACTCAGCCTGCGGGACTCAGCCTGCGGGACACAGCCTGCGGGACTCAGCCTGCGGGACTCAGCCTGCGGGACTCAGCCTGCGGGACACCGCGCCGCGATCCGCCGCGATCCGGCTCCCTCTCCACCTCCGATCGGCGTGACCGCCCCCCCGTCCTTCCGCTTATATAGCCTGCCGCCACCCAGCTCCCGCCTCATCGTGACGTCAGCAGCAGGTTCGCAGCGCCCATTGGTCATCCCGGGGCCGTCGGGGCGGGGCCGCGTTGCTATTGGTCAGATCCGCTCAGCGACTGCTGCGCGCCCGCCGGGTCCTGGCGCGGGCAGCGCGCCACGGGACCACGTGTGGGAACGGAGCGGCCCGGGCCCGGAGCTGTCCCGTGCGGGCCCGGGTATGGGCCGACCGCAACTGGATACGCCCCGGTACGGACCTAACGTGGCCCTGGGTGCGGCTTGCGGCACAGCCCGACTTGGTCCCGGTGTAGCCCGGCGCAGTTCCTTGCGCAGCCCCAGACCAGGGCCGGGTTTTGCTCCAGGCCCAGCCCCGGCCCTCTGCCAGCTGTGGGTTGGCAGCACTGTGATGCTCCGGGCCCTGTGTCGGGGCTACGTGTGGCAGCATCACCTCCCAGGACATCCACCTCTCTCTGGCATTTGGTCACCCACCCCTATCTGCTCCAGCTCCTGAAGAGCCTCATCCAAATAAGTTTCATACCAGCACTGTGTGCAACTGAGGACCACCGTGTGTTTGCACACCCCTGCACACAGACACTTGTGCCCCCCCCCACCCCCCACAGTGCTCATTGCCCCCCCGGGTGCCTGCTCCTTTGTGCAGAGGAGCCACCCTTGCTCAGCAGGAACCACGGCCCAGTGGGCCCACGGCAGCCAGGCACAGGAAGCCAGGGTGTGTGGCTGCTTGGGATCTGTTGTCCCCGATCATGTGGCATGGGGCAGTGGCTTGGAGCTGGGCTGTTGCAGACCATTGCCTTGCTGATGTAAGATTGAAGGTGGTACCTGCCCCAGGAAGTGGCCCGGGTGCTCCCACCGCAATGCCCCCACGTCATGGGGTCGGAGTCCAACCTGAGTCCTCGTGGGCCCTGTGTCCCTGGCAGGTCCTGTGTCATGGCCACGTGCAGTGCTAGGCACATGGAGCCAGGGTTCCTTCACCCCTTTGTGCCTTCTTGCACAGTTTGGGGATGATGAGCTCACATCCTCACCCAGCCATGTTCCCCAGAGTCTCCTATCTGTTCCAAGTGGGATCTGCTGGGGAAACGGAGGCAGGAGAGTGGATGTGGTTGGGGGGATGCGAGGTCACCCTGAGCCAGGAAGCAGTGGGCATTGCCCCCCCTCACGTGCCAAAGGGGGCTCCTATGGCACATGGGGCACAGCTTCCAGCACAGGGGCATGGCCCAGAGCAGTAGGGCACAGCACATGAACCAGTGCCCTCAGATGCTTCTGTGAACAGGAACTGGGGGAGGACCCAGAGGACCACATCATCTCAATTGCTGCGAAGGGGATAGAGAAAGCTGCCTTGCCTGTTTTAATGCACATGATAAAGAAGCACATCTGCACCTTTCCCCCACACCCTCAGCACCCTGCCCTCATCCTTCCCTGTGCACCCACAGTACTCCATGCCCTCCAGGGCTGCTCCTTGGCAAGCTCACGGCTGTCCTCCATGCCCTGTGCCCCACCTCTCCCTGTTGCTCCTCCATTCCTGCTCATTAACCATCTTGGGATGTTCACAGTAGCTGAGATCCCACCCCTGCCAAGACCCTGTCCTTGTCCTGGCCCTGCTCCTATACTTTTCTTTGTCCCTATCCCTCTCCTGTCCCTACCCCTACCACCTTCCCACTCCCTGTCTGTCCCTGTTCTAAATTAAAGGCAGAGCCCTCTGGCAGCCCTCCCCCCCCTAAACTGACTTCCCCTCACCCGGCTGCACACTTCAGCCCTCTCCTCAGCCCCACCATGCTGGCAGCAGCCAGGTGACACACTGAGGTGCTGCAGCCCCTGCCATGGCAGCAGAGGGAAGTGACAGCTGCTCCCAAGTGCCACAGAATCCATGGCCCTGCCACCAGCACCAGTCCCACAGCCAATGACTGACTTGCACCACCAGTGCCCTCCTCTTCACAAATGTCCCACAGCACCACCTGGCCCCCCATGCCCGACTACCACCCCGAGGGCTTTGCAGTCACTTGTGATACTGTTCAAGTGTCTCCCAGCAGTATCACCGGTGCCCACATTTCTTCCTGGAGGCCTCACATGATGAACCACAGGAGGTATAAGATTGGGTGGACCACACTCACTGCTTGGAGACACCTCTGCTTGCTCTCCAGTGCTGAGGGTGGTGCAGCTGCATGGGGCAGGAGCATCCTCTAGTGCAGGGAGACTTCAGCTTCAGTCTGTCACCAGATGCGAGGCAAGTATGGGGCCTGCACACAGCTCAAAAAGCCTCTGAGCACTGCAGAGACAAGGAGGTGGTCTGTGATGCCTTCAGAGCATAACACACCAACAGTTACACTCTGCAAAAGCAAACAAGAACCACGCTGCGTAGCATTCACAGCTTAGCAAACAGGAGGCATGGGGCTTAAGGGAAAAATTTATTTCAGAGGTTGGTAGGGAATTTCACATCACACAAAGGCACCAAAACTGTAGTGCTATCCAGCAGTCCATGCAGGCAGTGCTGGCAGGATTTGGTACGTGACCCTGGAACAAGGCAGTTCAGTATGAGGCATCAGGCACTGCTGATGAGACTACTACACCGGCAGGTCATACCCTCATAGGTACTGTTCCAATGACAGCAACTGATGAAGAGCAAAGGCTCGACAAACAAACCTAATGATTTACACTCCCATGAATCAAGTCAGACAGACCAAGATGAACAGACCAAGATGACAAGACTGACCTGCAACCAAAGCTAGAGCTCCTCTTGCAGTCACCGGGGGCAGCTTCCCCACCTCCAGATCTGGAGGCAACATACACACAAAGTGCAGTAAGGCTGCTCATGCTCCACACTCAGAGTGTGAGACAAGTTGGAGCTTTACAAGGACCATGGAGCCGTGGCACTGAGGGACAAGGTTAGGGGGCATAAGGGGGATGGAGTGGTATAGGATTTGGCTACCTCAGCGGTCTTTTCCAACCTAAATGATTCTATGACATCAAATCTGATTTTTTTTTTTTTTTGGAGGGGGTTAATTATCTTCCAAAAGCTGAAGCAAGCCTGCATTCTCTCCATATAATGTCAAAGGTAATTCTTCCCTCTGTAAGTTCCTATATCCTGCATCCAAATTTGCTTCATTTGATAGGATTTACTGGTAAATGCAAAGGCAGACACATCTTGCAAGAAAATAGCAAAGCTTGCGTAGATTTGGTTAAAGCATTCTGTTTAAACAAGGCTTTACTAGCTCAATTAGATACAAAGGGGTGATGTAAGCATAAATGCAAAATTTAAGGGTACAATGGAACTGCCATTACCCAAGCAGAGCATAAATTAATCAAAGTCACTACTCGCAGCAATAAATGAGCTATTTGAAGGAAGGAAAAAAAAAAGAAATCCTTATGATCTCCTCCTTCCTTGAACACAGGAGGTATATCAGGCATCCTCTAATCCTCACCACCACAGAGTTTCAGCAGAACTTTCCTGTAGTCTCCTGAGCAGTCTCCCTGGGAATATAAAGGTGAACAAATGAGAAAAAAGAAGGGAAAAGAGCACAACAGAGAGAGGAGCAAGGACAATACATAGGAGGAGAGACAGAGAGAAAAAGATTAAGCAGAACTAAGAAAAGAGGGAAGAGAAGAGCTTGTAAGAGGAAAGAACAGAAGAGTGATGAATGAGATGGGAGAAGAAAGAGGGCAGAACTGGAGAGAAGACAGAGGTAAGAAGAACAGATCTAAAAAGGGAAAGAAACAGAGGTCAGGGACAATAGGGAAGAGTTTAGAGAGGAAAAGGCAGACGACATATGAACTAAAGATAGGAAAAGAACACAAGATCATTAAGGGGAAGAATGGAAATGGAACAAATGGATGACAGCAGAACAGAAGGAAAGAGCAGGAAAGGGAAGAGGAGGGGATATAAGAAAGCCAAGAGGTAAGAGAGCAAGGAAGCACAGATGGGGAGATGAGTAGAGCAGATGACAGAATAAAAGGGGAGGAGAGGAAACAGAAGTAATATGGGAAGATATAATTGGGCAGGGCATGAAATAAAGGGCAGGGGAGAAAAGAGAGAAGTGAACAGCAGAAGAGGGAAGTGCAGAAGGAAGAAGAAGAGAAGGAACACTGTAGAGAAGAGAATAATGCAGAAACAAAGTAGAGGAGAGAAAGAGAGAAGGCTAATGCAAACTGAGTTACCGAGAAGAGAAAAGAAAACATAAGAATGTGAACGATCTTTAAGTTCCACTAAAGCTTAATTCTTAAGACATAAATTTTGTTTGCAGTGTTCATATCCTTCTAGGCAATTTAAGAATATACAGGAACATTTTCAGTTAATTTTTGTAACATCTGTTTAATCTTAGCTGCTCTAAAATACCCAACAGGTATCAAGGAGGGATCATAATCTTCAAGGCACT
This sequence comes from Callipepla californica brunnescens, assembly GCA_023055505.1. Lineage (NCBI taxonomy): Eukaryota > Metazoa > Chordata > Aves > Galliformes > Odontophoridae > Callipepla > Callipepla californica. The sequence goes on from JALIRH010000037.1 coordinate 4,193,980, forward strand.
CAGCAAATCCTGCTCTCTGCATCTAACATCAACAAGTTTACCTTAATGAAGGAGTAGAGAGACTTTCCATACATGGTCAGGAATTCTCTTCTGATATCCAGCATATCTATTTCAGAGCGGGATACCATCACTCTGATCAGCGTGTTGTCATCTGTTCCCAGGCCCTAGAAAGCAAAGTAACCACATACAGCAAACTACAAAACCTTCTGAAGAAACCACTGACACACACAAAGCATTTAGTGCTTTCTCTTGTGCAAGAGCTGTTCTTAATTCGAGCATTTTTGCACTAATAAAATGATCCATTAGCAGCTTGCTCCTGAGTATGACTATTACCCTGATCTACAGAAAACTCTGAGCTTTTCTAAAAAAAGCCAGTTTCCTGGCTGTCTGCAGTTTCTATCTCATGATTACTATGATGCTACTGACTTGAGCATAAAAATGCAAGAAAGAAGAAAACAGTCTTACTCCAGAATCTGTTTACCTTCATGGATTTATACAGTCTTTCAGCAAAGTACGCAGGCTTATTTCGCATGCACTTTACTGAAAGGAGAAACAAGAACAAGAGAATTAAGGTCACTAGAAGCAGAAGGTTTTCCACACCACTGTAGCACTTTCTTGGTGCATGTGTTTCTTCTGTCAAGATGCAACTCAAGGCTAACAAACAGCAGGTGCAGTGTAGATATCCACAGTGACACGCTGGGAGCTGATGCCTCTGGGCCTGGTACACAGCAGTATTTGTTCAAAGGCTTTAATGCCTCCTGACAGCAAACCTCTGCTGCCAAAGAAGCCTTTAGCCAAGTACACTGTATCATAAAGCACAATGCTTTCTCACCTGATTGCATTTCTAAAGCATAAAAAAAAAAAAAAAAAAAAAGGAAAAGCCAAACCATGTCTTCCTCCTGAAGCTAACAGCCAGTCAAGGGAAGACACAGCACCTCTAATCATTTAATAGCTTTCTAGGCAACATTTAAAAGCAGTGCACTCACCCACAGCTAGCAAAGCATCTTCCAGGTCTCCTGACATCTCAGATTTAATGCTGTCTGTTACATCCTTATTAGCAATGCCTCTGTACACATCAAAAACTAGGAGGAAGAGTCCATGGTAGAAAGTCAGAGAGATCCAAAGGACCACTTTGCAAGAACAAGCTCCTCATCTGTTGCATGAACACTGTATAACTCCTGCATTTTTAGCTAAATCAAGACTGCCCCACCCACAGAATAATTCATTTTAATTGCTGACTGTCTTGCTAATTGGCCTACTACAGTTGCTACCATTTCCAAGACCTGCTACTTAATGCTGGCAGTTTAAATTCTTCACTTCTCTCCTCCCTGCCCCAACGGGGGTCACACTTCACGTTCTCTATTTTTAATGCTGGAGCAGTAGCAAATTCATTGTACTTAGGTTTTTGAAGCCCCTTTTAGTCTCAGGAGGGAATAAAACAGCCTGAATAGAACAGATGCAGTGAGGCTCTCTCAAGAACACCCATTGTCTCAGAAGAGTTTGCTGAACACTTACGAAGCTCCTACAAAAGCATCACACACAAACAAAGAAGGAAAGAAACAACCAGGACACTGTGGAGGGGTCCTACCTCTCAGTAGGTGGTACCTGTTCCGTGTACAGAGGATGGACATAAACTGCACCTCATCTGTTCCCCATTTCTTCTCCCCTGCTTCATACAGGCTCTAAAAGACATTATGGATGATTATGTAAGGCTCAAGGAGAAGACCTGGTGTACAGCAGATTTTTAGTTCATCAGTGCTAGAACACTGCTGGCCTGTACTTGTCTAGACCACAGATATTTTCCAGCAGGCACCAACCAGGCATGGGAACTCACTACTGAAACATCATCGGCCCTGCCAAGTAACCAGCCTGTCTAGAAACTTCTCATTAGAGACTTGCAAACAAGACCAGAACCATTATTCCCATTTCACAGTTCGTCTTCTCTTCATTGTGCATCATATGGACACAGAAAGATCGCTCTCGCAAGGAAGCAAGTTAATACACACCTGAGCATCTTGCTGAGCAAGGGCATCATCTACATATGATCCCTCATCTCTGTTTCCCTGCAAAGATACAAAGATAGAAGACTCATTTCACCAGAGCATTCAATGGAAGCAACTCCTGAGAATTCCCCATTCAGAAACAGTTACTGGAGATGGATAACGGAGTCCTTCAAAGGACTACCAAACACAGTGAAATTCAGCTCAGATGTGCTTTGGGCTTCCTTCTGAAACAAGCAGCAACCTGCATTACTGGGACATTTCAAGAAGAGCTCACAGCTTTCATGCATACCCAGAGTCAGAGTCCTCTTCCTGCAGAAGCTGGGTTTGAGGAGCTGGCAACGGAATATTCAGGTGAGAAGTGGAAGAAAAGCCAGCCTGAAGCACCTCGCCACTGAGCACAGAGCTATGTTTACAGGAAGATTCACCCCCACCACCCCTCAGCTTGGCTCACCGTTGCGAGGGACACAAGGACTCTTCGAAACATGGAAGATGTGTCAGATATGATGTCATCCTCAAGGGAACAGCTGTATTCTAGCAAGAACACACAGCATCTGTTAGGAGCAGGGCCACCACGTGGGTGCTGCCCACATTTGCCAGCCATAACCTAGCTAACTACAGAACTGTGCCCAGGGCTTTCACCATCACTGCAGCTCTCCAGCCATCATTTGTGCTTCTTAACTGGAGGCTGTAGTACTGAGTGTAAGAAACTGGCAAGAGAGCCATATGTCCCACTGACAGACATAATTCAATTGCTGGTGAAATTCTAGTCTAGCTTCTCTCTGGACAAATAGCAACAGCTAGACTGGCCAATCTGTCACACTTAAAAGCTCCCTAGACTGCTTCCTCTTCATGTTTGCCAGCACACACACAAACTGACTGTCAGACAGCAGAACAAGGCCTGGCCTTTTGCACTACTTACGGAGCTTGTAGTTCTCATTAATACGACGGATCTCCTCATTAGTGCGAGAAGCCAGAATTTCTATCAGGCAGCCTTCATCTGTTCCTGCACCCTAGGGAGATGCCAAGACAAGAGACAAGATACCAACAACCATTTGTGACATGCAACCAGGTTTCTTTAAGAGTTAATAATACATTAAGAAGACATACATAACTAAGCAGTAAGTCTTTGGACAGAACTTAAGCAATGCAAAACAATGACTTCCAAACCTTCACAGCCCTCCTTAGCTCTTGCACATCATACATGGTGGTGGGAGTCATCATCCCAATGATCACCCTTTCAAAATTCCCACTCAGCTCCGACTTCAAGTCATCAATCAAATCCTAGAAGGCCAAGAGAGGAGAAAGGAGTTGGCAGAAGGTATAGCCTTCAAGAACAGAAAGAACTGAGTTGTTTGTTACTTCTCTTCAGGCTCCAACCCTCTTTGCATCAACAACTGCTCTGAACTGAACAAGAACAAAACAACCTTGTCAGGTAAAATCTCTGCTGACCACCTACCCTTCCAATAGTGCTCTTATAGGTGATCAGAACTTGCTGACGTTGAGAAACATTCAGTTTGGTCAAGATCTCAATGATGGCATCTTCATCTGTGCCTGCAAGAAACAAACGAAAGGCAGTCAGGCTGCATACACAAGAATCAGAAGTGCCCTCTGATCCTGTGCCACCTCCAGGCCCTTACACAGTCAACTCTCAACAGCCCCTGGACTAAATCTGCGCACACAAAGCTACAAGGACCCACACCAAAGGAGCTGCATTTCAAGACCTGAAGGACAGGAGGTCTGTTTCCACATTCCAATGATTTTTAGGGGGATTGCACAGCAGAGCAATGCAAACAGCTAGGCTTCCCTCTAACAAACCAGCAGAACAACTATTCCCAGTGTTAGGGGGGTGGAAAAAAAGCATGGAGGAAGATCAACTTACCAAAGCCCTTCATGGCCTTCCTGAGTGCCTGGGCTTCTTGCTCAGCATTGAAATTTGAGACCCCCTTGATTGTTGCCTAAGGCCACAAGGAAAGGATTTAGCAAAGGCAGGCTTGCACTGATGCACACAGAGTTGAAATAAAAAATTAAAAAAGAAATAAAAGATGTGAACACAAGTAATAAGCAAACTCCACCCTCACAAGTGATGTTATATCAAGCTTCTGTCTCATCCAACAGTCTACTCTAATGGGACTTCCCAGGCACATCAGAAAGAAGCCAGAGGGGCTTCTACATGGAGAACATATCTCCATATTGCTGCCCATGGAGCATGTGGTTTTCAATGAAACAAAAGCTGGACCACCTGACATCTCTGTTCAGGCCCACCAAGCCTCCTTCCGAGCAGTTCTCCATGTAAATCATAAAGCAACCACTATTCTGCACCATTACTTTTGCTCTACTCCGCTCTGATGAGGCTGCACCTGGAGAACAGAGTCCAGTTCTGGGCTCCCAATACAAGAGACAACTGGACATACTGGAAAGAATCCAATGGAAGGCTACCAAGATAGTGAAGAAACTGGAACGCCTTTTCTATGACAAGAGGCTGAGAGAGAGGGGGCCACTCAGCCTGGAGAAGGGGAGCTCAGGGGGATCCCACCCACAGCCAACGATCCCTGCAGGCAGGGGCAGAGGATGGAGCCAGGCTCCTTCCAGTGGTGCCCAGAGCCAGGAACAGAGATTGCCACCAAACATCAGGACCACTCCTGCACTGTGTAAGTGCTGCAGTACTGGCACAGGGACCCAGAGAGGTTGTGGGGTCTCCTCTTGGAAATCTCCAAATCCATCTGCATGTGGTCCTAGGCAGCAGTTCCTGTGGCCCTGTTGGATGAGGGGCTGGATCAGACGGTCCTTCCAACATCAACCATTCTATGATTCTGCAGTGCACCAGGACGTGCTGTGATTGGCTTAAAATGGCCATTCACAAACAGGTTTCTCCTGTCTTCTGCTCAGTGTGATCTCTGTGGGATAACAATGCCTCCTACGATCCACCAATGTTCCAATGAAGATCAACAGCAAAATAATGCTGACCTTCATGGAGTCTGGGCTTTTGAAAACAGGCACAGTAGTAACTACTGTATGAATGGAACCCTGTTGATTGAACCAGAAAAGAGCAGTGTGCCCAAATATTTTATCTGAAAAAAATACTTCCTCTGTTAACTAACATTTAGTTGGATTTTCCATTAACTCTCAAGCAGGAAAAATGTATGTGCAGGGCATTGTCCTCTAGAAGGAGGAAACAGAAAGAAGTTACAAATTTACCACTCATAAAAAGACATTGCTCTTCCTGCTGTATGTACAATCCCTCCATTTATCTGATCAGAGCAAATGCCTGGTACAGCACGGTACAGCAAACAAGCACACTCACCATCGCTCGAGTTTTTGGTCAGTCTCTTACTGTTCAAGTCCACCAGCCTAGGCAACTGCAATAAAAACCAGAGAGAGCATTAGTTTTCTAGTAGTTATTAGAACACACCACTCCTGGCATTTTTTGGTGTTGGTTTAGCAATTGTGTCTGCAAAGTAGGATGAAAAGCATGCAATTTCCCAGTCTGAAAGCAACACCTGAACAACACTATGGAATGCCCACAGAAAACACACACTGTCTTTGCAAGGAACCAACAAAGGTTGTCTTGTAGCAGAATAATGGGGTGTTTGCACTACGGTGGTTCAAGCAGATATTGGCACCAGTGGTTAAGAAATTCCTTTTCTATTGCTAGACTGACAGCCTGGCTGAGGTTACAAAGAGAAGCAGGCCACTACCCTTGTCCTGCCCACAGTGCATGAGTGCTGCTGCCAGCGAGCCCAGGCCCTTGTGCAAGAGCAGCAGTGCCTGTGCTTGCCCTGCACATCTCTAATATCACTGCAGTGCGCTGCCCAGGCAAGCTAGCTCAGTGTGATATTGCCACACAGGCACTCCTTAGCGTTTTCTCTTTCACGGAATTATAAAAAAGAGGGAGGGAGGCAGAAAGGCTTTGAGTGCAAGAGACGGCAGAAAGAAAAGCAAACACAGGGAAGGAACGCACGCGTGGCATTCAGGGCCAACGGCTCCGCAGCACAACACAAAGGTCACGCAGAGCACCGGCTGCGTTCAGCGGGGAGAGCACTGCCGGACCGGGAAGCCGGAGCTCTGCGTGCCACATTCCCCGTCCCCACACTCAGATTCCTGGTGGGACCCCGGGACGCCTCCCCCCACGGACCCGACCGCGCGTCCCGACCCCCCCAGGCGCGGGGCTCCGCGGGGACACTCACCCACAGCCCACAGGGAGCGCCTCTGCAGCGCGGAACGGAGCTCTGCTGGGCCGGGACGTGACGCGGAGCCCACGCCCCGCAGCGGGGAGGGACTCCGGGCCCAAAGCATCCCAAGCCCGCCCACGAGGGGCGATCCCAGGAGAGACAGAGCCCGGCAGCCCCGGGAGAAAAACGCCTTCGGGGGAACCGCGGCCACGAGGGAAGAGGGCTCCATGGCAACGGAGCGGCGCAACGAACGGCTCCGCTGCCCGCCGGCCGCGGGACGCCATCAGAGCGATGGCACCTTGGCTCGTACCAGCAGCAGTGCAGCCAGGTGGAGCAGGAACGGACCGGCTCCGTTCTCAGCCCCGCCCCGCAGAGCGCTGGCCTCGGGCCGGCACCGTCTGCCCCGGGCGGGAGTGCGGCTGTTGGCGCCCATCGATGACCCCGAGAAGGTGATCTGTGTGGGGCCGAACTACCGCGACCACTGCCTGGAGCAGGACGTCAAAGTGCCCAAGGAGCCCCTCATCTTCAGCAAGTTCCCCAGCGCCATCACCGGGCCCCCGCCGCCTGCGGGCAGCCTCCAGCCCGTGCTCGCCGCTCTCCAGGAAGGCCCGCATGGAGCGGGGCAGCGCGGGCTCGGCCTCGCTGAGGTCCACCACGTCCCCGCCCTCCTCCTCCTCCAGCCCCAGCCGGGGCCCGGCCGCCCCGGGGCCCTGGAAGCGGAGCAGGCGCACGGCGCGGGGCAGCGCCGCGGGCAGCCGGGCCGGGGCCATCCGGGACGCGCGCGGTGAGGACGCAATAACGGCGCGACGGCGGAGGGCCCGCCCCCCTGGGAGGCCCGACCGATGGGAGCGCGGCGGAGGCGGGGCCGAGCGAGAGCGCTCTGCCGAGGACCGGGACCCGCGCGGTGTGCGGGAGCGGCTCCCGGCTGAGCCCCGGGAGAGACGGACCGCTCCCGCGGGTCGAGCCGTGTGAAAGCCGAGAGGGAGTCCAGTGCGCCCTGGTGCTCTTGGCAGCCCCGCAGTGCCCTCCCATCGCCTCCCAGCGCTGCCGAGGATCACCTTGTGCCCATCTGTGCATCCCCAGCGCTGCCTGAAGCCACCCCAGTGCTGTCCGCGGCCCTAATCCCATCCCGGTGCCCTCGGTGCCCCCTGTTGAGCACAGCCATTGCTCAGCACATCACCCTCTCCTTCCCCACAAACAAAACGCGGCAACAGAGACTGTGACGGCAGCGATGGCTGAGATCTTCAGTGAGGAGGACCTGGAGGAGATGCAGCACTTGAAACCCACCATCCAACGTCTGCAGGCAACCACCCAAACATCTGTAGAGGTGGGCACGGGGGTCTGGGGCGGCTTTGGTGCCGCGTGAAGGAGTGCAGGCGGACGCGTGAGCAAAGTGAACGCAGAACATTTAATAATTTAATGGACAAAACAGAGAAGAAACACTAACATTCACAATCGTATCCTATCCTAACAACTAATTCCTATCTCTAACGCTCCAGCACTTGGGCAGTCCATCCCTGCGCAGTCCAAGATGCCGTGTGAGGACAGCGCAGTTTGGGAGGGGTAGGGCTGTGGCCGCTGGTGGTGCCCTGGGTGCCCTCTCTGGGTGCCGTGGGGGCCGTATCTGTTGGCTCTGGCCGTGTCTCCTGCTGCACTGCATTGGCCGCTTTCTTGCTCCGCTCCCACTCGGGCCGCTGTCGGGCTCGATGCTCACCGCGTGGTCCTGCTGGCCGCCTTGCTGACACGGCCCAGCTTCGCCCGGCGCTGGCGTTTCTTGGCTGGAGCGTCCCGGCACTGCTGTAGCTTCCTCTTTCTGTCCGGGACGCTGCCAGTGGGCGCCAGGCGGGTGAGGACCACCCGGGGCTGCCTCCGCCGCGCCTCTTCCATCAGCAGCGCAGTGCGGGGCGAAGGAGGCGTGGGGGGACGCGGGGGGGTCGGCACGGGCTGCTCTGGCTCTTCCACGATCTGTTCGATGTTGACCCTCTCTTTGTTGGCAGCCGGCAGGTCCTGGCCCTGATGGGGCACCTCCAGAGCACTCCCCTCCTCTGAAACATCAACAACATCCCCAAAACAATGATGACAACCTTCCCACAGCCGCTCGGTGCAGACAGCTGCCAGCCAGCTCTGCACACCACACACTCACCATTGATCCACGAGAGGAAATCATCCAGTTCTTCGTGGACTTCATCGATGTCACTGCTCATGGTCATATCTGGAGAAAGGAAGAAAATCCCCAGAGGGCAATGCCAGCTTTCCAGCACCCACTGGGTGGGAACAGCCCCTGCCAGCTTTGCAGACCACGAACTCACTGTTGTTCACCCACGGGAGCAGATCATCCATGTCCAGGATGTCCTCCGGGACGTCTGCGCTGGATTTGGCTTCTGAGAAAAGGAAGAAGATCCCCACAGGGCAATGCCAGCTTTCCCACACCAACTTGGTCTTGACACCCCCCCGCCAGCTCTGCTGCCCCCAGACTCACCACTGCTGGTGTCACTCTCCAGGATCTTCTCCCAGATTTCACTGGCGCTGGATTTCACGTCTGGAGAAAGGAAGGAAATCCCCACAGGGCAATGCCAGCTTTCCAACACCAACTCGGTGAGCACATCCCCCTGCAGCTCTGCTGCCCCCACACTCACCGTTGTTAATCCACTCCAGGAAATCATTTGAGACCCCGATGTCCTCCACGTTGTCCCAGCTCCCTGTCACAGTAGGAAATGCATGTAAGCCCCCACCAGGCAGTGCCAGCTTCCCCACAGCCCGGTGCGCACAGCCTGCCACCCGCTCTGCAGCCCCCGAACTCACCGCCTGATTCCAGCGTGGCGGCGCTGCAGGCGAGCGGAGCCGTGGTGGGATGGGGCTGTGCCCGGCAGTGGGCAGGGGCAGTGGGGGCAGCCAGAGCTGGGTGCGGCCCCCCAGGTGGGAGCTGCACCCCTGGCAACTGCTGATCCCCAGCTGGGAGCTGCGCTGCCTGTCCCCAGTCCTCTGGGACCTCAGTCCACTCAGAGGCCTGAGGCCACACGTATCTGTCTGTCAGCATCCATGAAGAGAGTCTCTCTGTGGGGAAAATGCCACAATGGGCGCTGGGCTGAGATCTGGGGCACTGCCATCACCTGAAGGGCCGCAGTGCGAGGAGCAGCAGGAGCCTGCTGCCTTACCTGCCATGGTAGCTCAAGAGTGGCAGTTGGGGGTTCCGTGCCCGCTGGGGTCAGCTCCTACCCGCTGAGCTCACAGTGCCCCTCTGTCCGGAATTCTACACACAGACTGTCCCGTGCCACAGCCTTGCTCTGTGCCTGCCTGGTTAGGAGCTCTTGCTGTGCCTTCAGCCGTATTGGTGAAAGCATGAGTCGGGTGTGGGGAGCTACGGCTCCTGCCCGGCACATCCTCATCTTCATCTTCATGGCCATCATCTGCTTGGAGTTGGGTGGCCCTCCGCCGGAGGAGCTGAGATCAGGTGTGTGGGGAAAACCGAATGGCACGGGGGGCTGGAAGTCAGGCTGTGCCCCCACGGCCCTCTGGCACGCTGCCCTGGGGCCGTCCTTCTTTTCACGGGGGCCGTGCTGGGCAGGGGAAGATGGGCAGCAGCCAGTTCCCAGCACAGGGTCCCCCTCGGCCCACAGCCCAGGGGAAGGGCCGCGCACGCTTTCGTGCCGTCCTTTAGCGATGCCTTCCTTTGTGCACATCCGAGATCTGCAGTGAGAAAGGCCCTCCCGAGGGGCCAAACGTTGCTCCGTGATGGTGTCACACACGGCCTGGACAGAGTGCTTTGCAACCTGCCAATGGCAGCCAGCGGGTCGCCCTGCGCACTCTGTAGCTGTGCAACTGACCACCCGCATCTTTCTCCCATCCCATGACCTGACCTGGCTGCGGTCCCTGATGGATGGAGAAAGAGATCCCTGCATCTCACGGGAGCTTCTCTCGCCTGTTTGCCATTCCAGGTTACTGCAGCGGCTCTGATGACGCGGATGTGTGTCTGGACTCAGACTGTGCTCCTGAGTTGGAGCCCTTTGGTAAGTGGCTGCAAGGACAGCACCGCTGTCTTCTCACTGAGGAGCAGTGCCTCTTGAGGATGCCATCTTCCTGACCGGGGCAGATCTTTACAGTCGCACACGATATTTACAGGGCCCACGATTGGCGTCCGTGTTAAAGACGTCCTCAGGCTCTTCTTCCTGTGCACCATGGCTATGATGGTTCTGGCGCTGCTGCTTAAAACTCTGGACTGCTTCTGGACGGTGGTCCAGAGGCAGAACCAGCTGTGAGTTGCTCCCCCTCCCCCCTGCACCCATCCAACCGTGCTCTTCCTCACTGCGCTGCCGTGCGTGGTGCCGGGAGGAAGGAGAGCGGGGGGCTGTCCCGTGCCCTCAGCAGTTCCTCTCTCCGCAGACGCCTCGTTCCATCCAGCGAAGCCCGGTGTGCTGCCCGCCAGCCATCATCACGTCCGCACACAAAGGCGGGCACGTACAAAGTGGTGTGCGGACAGCTGCGGTACCAGAAGCCGCCATACATGCCAGGACAACCTGCCTGTGGGCTGCGGATCCCCAACACGTCGCGCCCCCCCAAGCCAAAGTGTCCCCAGCCTCAGGTGTCCCTGTGCTCCTGCAGTCCCACCTCCTCCACCACAGGGACTCCGAAGACTGCGAGCTGCCCCAAGCCCCGTTGGGCACTGCCGCCGTCATCGCTCCCATCCTCCGGGGGACGGCAGCAGTCCCGCTGGGGTATGGTTTGGAGACCACGTCCCACAGCTGGACAGCTGCCGCTGCTGTGACCAGCTGTGTCTCTGCAGCTGAGGCTTCGCCAAAAAAAAAATAAACGTAGTGTTTAGACGTTGCACTGCCCACGCTGCATTCTGGTTTGTTCTCCCAGGCCTGGCGTCTTTGGACGCAGCGCTGCGGTGAGGGACCTGCGGGTACTGGGATCCGACAGGTTGGCCGTGAGCGGCGTGCTCCGGTGGCCGAGAAGGCCAATGGCATCCGGGGCTGCATGAAGAAGAGCGTGGCCAGCAGGTCGAGGGAGGTGATGCTCCCCTCTGCTCTGCCCTGCTGAGGCCTCACCTGAGTATTGTGTCCTGTTCTGGGCTCCCCGCTACAAAACAGACAGGGATCTCCTGGAGAGAGTCCGGCAGAGAGAGGGCTGCAAAGATGGGAAAGGGCGTGGAGCACCTCTCTCAGGAGGAAAACTCAGAGACCTGGGTCTCTTCGGCCTTGACAAAAGAAGCCTCTGAGGGGATCTGATCCACGTCTAGACGTATCTGTGGAGAGGGAGGCAGAGGGACGAGGCCGGACTCTTCTCATCACTGTGTGGTGACAGCACGAGGGGAAATGGCCACAAACTGAAGCACGGGAAGTTCCTTCCAAGCGTGAGCGGGCACTTCTTCACGGTGCAGTGACGGAGCACTGGAGCTGCACACAGAGGTGGTGGGGTCTCCTTCTGTGCAGACGTTGCAGACCCGCCTGGACGCAGAGCTGGGACTCCCCAACCCGGGCTGGGAGCTGCTTGGGCAGAGGGGTTGGACTCGATGACCTCTGGAGGTCCCCTGCAAACCCTACAGCTCTGACTGTGTGAGCCCCTTTCTTGAAAACTTCCTCTGCTGTATTGCCCCGTACAACAATGTCACCAATGTACTGCAGATGCTTGGGAGCACCACCCTGTTCCAACGCAGTTTGGATCAGCCCATGGCAAATGGTTGGGCTGTGCTTCCACCCCTGGGCCAAATGGTTCCAGGTGTACTGACCGCCCCTCCAGGTAAAAGCAAACTGTGGCCTGCATTCTTTGTCCAAGGGAACTGAACAGAATGCATTGGCAGTGTCAGTGGTGGCATACCACTTGGCTGCTTTTGACTCCAGTTCATATTGCAGCTCCAACATCTCTGGCACAGCAGCGCTCAGTGGAGGTGTGACTTCATTCAGGCCACGGTAATCTACCGTCAGCCTCCGTTCTCCACTGGCTTTACGCACTGGCTCTATGGGGCTGTAAACGGTGAGTGGGTTTTGCTGATCACTCCCTGGCTCTCTAGCTGATGAATCGAGTTATGAATGGGGAGAAGGGAATCCCTGTTGGTGTGGCACTGCCGTCTGTGCACCGCTTTTGTAGCTATAGGTACCTGCTGCTCCTCCACTTGTAGCAACCCCACAACAGACGGATCTTCCGACAGGCCAGGCAGAACAAACTGCTGCTGAACATCATCTGTGAGTACGGCAGCTATTCCAAAAGCCCATCGGTACCTGCTGGGACCCTTGAAATACCCTCCTGCCCCTTCAGGACTGAAGGGCATTAGAGTGCACTGCGTGCCAGTGTCTACCAGTGCCTTCTACTTCTGTTGCTCTGCTGTGCCAGGCCATCGAATCCACACAGCCCAATAATCTCTATTATCTCTGTGATCCCTTTCCCTTCCCTGACTGAAGGCAGTATTTGGGTTACCTGCAGTAACTGGAGCAATTGCGTTGGTAGTTACTCTGTGTTTTAGTTCTCTCACCCGTGCTCATAGTGCAGGAGTGGGTTTCTTATGACACTTCTTCACGGTTTTTTCCGTGTGCACATTATTAAATCTACAAGGCATAAATTCACCACTGTCATTGGTGGAGCAGGAGGACGTCTTCTATTAATAGCTGAGATATTGGATGATGCTCGCTGGGAGGAGGCCAGATTGATCAGCCCTTCTTTCTTGATAATCCTGACCCTCATCTGATACTGCCTGCCACAGGTTCATCCCAATGAATCAGCAGAGACTGTATAATGCTCTGCTTCTTCTCCGTTTTCTCTCTCATGTTACCCATTTCATCTCGTCTTTCTGTTACTTGGTGAGATGGCTGAAACGGAACCGTGAGATGAAAAAAATCGTTGTTCAAAGTTTTGAAGTGTAATGATCAGTTCGGACACTAGGAGTCTTCACTGTCACTCTGTATATCTTTCAAACTTGGTATCTTTTGCTGCTACTGCACCGGCGTACTTCTCTGGTGCATGTTCTTGTGAGTTTCTGCCACGTGTTTGTAATAATCCTCCCTCTCTCAGGATCACAGCCTTGTTGTGGATTGTTAGCAGCAAACATGGGGTCATACAGCATTTCCACCACAGCTATTTCCTTCAAATACTGGATACCGTTTTCAGTAGTACTCCACCTTTTCCTCTCAGGATCCAGATCATTTTTGAAGACATATTTTTGTTTTACAGCTAATAACACTCATTCCCAGCGGGTGATGACTCCATCCAGACACCTTCTAATTCCTCCGTCAATGACTGAGTCTCTGGCAATGTTTCCTAGCTGGCAAGCTTCGTTACTATCTAGATACATGCTATTGGCCCCGGGGGATTATCCCGAGTACCCTGTATCCCCCTGCTGATGGGGACCACTTTTTAGCATCTGTCCCTTGTCCCCAAGTTGGCTGGGGACACCCGCATCTGGAACCACCTGTACATAGGGACAGCATTGCTGCAGCACCCATGGGTGCCCGACTCCTCAGCATCCCATCAGAATACCCCATACCCACTCAGCGGAGAAGGAGCCCCAAAAAAATTTCCCTGATGACTCATTTGGGGCCAAAAAGGCAGAAAAAGCAGAAGCTTGGGGGGGGAGGGAAGGGGTAGGGGGACATGGGGACCCTTAGCTCCTATCCCCATCTGGGACTTATGGGGCCTTATGTCATAGGGTGGAAGAAAGTGGGGGATTGAGATCCCGCCCCCCCAAAAAAGCAGAGGGATGAAAGAGGAGGGAGAATTGGGGAATGGGGGGACAGAGGAGCAAGGACACCTTGAGGGTGACATTAACCCTCTCGTTCCAGGAAGGGAGCGCTCAGCTTTGACTCAGCAGCACTCAGAGCGAAAGCCATCCCTCCCGCTGCGATGCTCTGCCAAAAATTCTGCCCTGCAGTGCTTGGCCCGCCCCGTGCCTCAGTTTCCCTTCGTGTGATGCACATTGGTGCCACCCCCCCCGCCCCTCATCGGGACCCACGGTGAGTCCGCTGGTGACAAACGTGTCCCTGAGTGACAGCGTTAGGGTGGGAATGCACTGAACGCCGCAGCCAGGGGAGAGCTGAGCAGCAGGCTGGGGGGAGGGGGGGCAGCCCCAAGGGGAAGGTCTCCCCGATGGGAAAAATGGATTGTGTGATGCCTTGGGTGAGATGCGGGAGAAGAGGAAAGTGGGGAAGTTCCCATCTGTCACCTGGGTACGGCCCGAACACCGCCCCCTCCCCAGCCCTGCGAGTGCTGTCCAAAGCTCTCCAGTGCCACCTGGTGCTCTTGGCAGCCCCGCAGTGCCCTCCCATCGCCTCCCAGCGCTGCCGAGGATCACCTTGTGCCCATCTGTGCATCCCCAGCGCTGCCTGAAGCCACCCCAGTGCTGTCCGCGGCCCTAATCCCATCCCGGTGCCCTCGCTGCCCCCTGTTGAGCACAGCCATTGCTCAGCACATCACCCTCTCCTTCCCCACAAACAAAACGCGGCAACAGAGACTGTGACGGCAGCGATGGCTGAGATCTTCAGTGAGGAGGACCTGGAGGAGATGAAGCACTTGAAACCCACCACCCAACGTCTGCAGGCAACCACCCAAACATCTGTAGAGGTGGGCACGGGGGTCTGGGGCGGCTTTGGTGCCGCGTGAAGGAGTGCAGGCGGACGCGTGAGCAAAGTGAACGCAAAACGTTTAATAATTTTAACGGACAAAACAAAGAAGAAACAATAACATTCACAATCGTATCCTATCCTAACAACTAATTCCTATCTCTAAAGCTCCAGCACTTGGGCAGTCCATCCCTGCGCAGTCCAAGATGCCGTGTGAGGACAGCGCAGTTTGGGAGGGGTAGGGCTGTGGCCGCTGGTGGTGCCCTGGGTGCCCTCTCTGGGTGCCGTGGGGGCCGTATCTGTTGGCTCTGGCCGTGTCTCCTGCTGCACTGCATTGGCCGCTTTCTTGCTCCGCTCGCACTCAGGCCGCTGTCGGGCTTGATGCTCACCGCGTGGTCCTGCTGGCCGCCTTGCTGACACGGCCCAGCTTTGCCCGGCGCCGGCGTTTCTTGGCTGGAGCGTCCCGGCACTGCTGTAGCTTCCTCTTTCTGTCCGGGACGCTGCCAGTGGGCGCCAGGCGGGTGAGGACCACCCGGGGCTGCCTCCGCCGCGCCTCTTCCATCAGCAGCGCAGTGCGGGGCGAAGGAGGCGTGGGGGGACGCGGGGGGGTCGGCACGGGCTGCTCTGGCTCTTCCACGATCTGTTCGATGTTGACCCTCTCTTTGTTGGCAGCCAGCAGGTCCTGGCCCTGCTGGGGCACCTCCAGAGCACTCCCCTCCTCTGAAACATCAACAACATCCCCAAAACAATGATGACAACCTTCCCACAGCCGCTCGGTGCAGACAACTGCCCGCCAGCTCTGCACACCACACACTCACCATTGATCCACGAGAGGAAATCATCCAGTTCCTCGTGGACTTCATCGATGTCACTGCTCATGGTCATATCTGGAGAAAGGAAGAAAATCCCCAGAGGGCAATGCCAGCTTTCCAGCACCCACTGGGTGGGAACAGCCCCTGCCAGCTTTGCAGACCACGAACTCACTGTTGTTCATCCACGGGAGCAGATCATCCATGTCCAGGATGTCCTCCGGGACGTCTGCGCTGGATTTGGCTTCTGAGAAAAGGAAGAAGATCCCCACAGGGCAATGCCAGCTTTCCCACACCAACTTGGTCTTGACACCCCCCCGCCAGCTCTGCTGCCCCCAGACTCACCACTGCTGCTGTCACTCTCCAGGATCTCCTCCCAGATTTCACTGGCGCTGGATTTCACGTCTGGAGAAAGGAAGGAAATCCCCACAGGGCAATGCCAGCTTTCCAACACCAACTCAGTGAGCACATCCCCCTGCAGTTCTGCTGCCCCCACACTCACCGTTGTTAATCCACTCCAGGAAATCATTTGAGACCCCGATGTCCTCCACGTTGTCCCAGCTCCCTGTCACAGTAGGAAATGCATGTAAGCCCCCACCGGGCAGTGCCAGCTTCCCCACAGCCCGGTGCGCACAGCCTGCCACCCGCTCTGCAGCCCCCGAACTCACCGCCTGATTCCAGCGTGGCGGCGCTGCAGGCGAGCGGAGCCGTGGTGGGATGGGGCTGTGCCCGGCAGTGGGCAGGGGCAGTGGGGGCAGCCAGAGCTGGGTGCGGCCCCCCCAGGTGGGAGCTGCACCCCTGGCAACTGCTGATCCCCAGGTGGGAGCTGCACTGCCTCTCCCCAGTCCTCTGGGACCTCAGTCCACTCAGAGGCCTGAGGCCACACATATCTGTCTGTCAGCATCCACGAAGAGAGTCTCTCTGTGGGGAAAATGCCACAATGGGCGCTGGGCTGAGATCTGGGGCACTGCCATCACCTGAAGGGCTGGAGTGCGAGGAGCAGCAGGAGCCTGCTGCCTTACCTGCCATGGTAGCTCAAGAGTGGCAGTTGGGGGTTCCGTGCCCGCTGGGGTCAGCTCCTACCCGCTGAGCTCACAGTGCCCCTCTGTCCGGAATTCTACACACAGACTGTCCCGTGCCACAGCCTTGCTCTGTGCCTGCCTGGTTAGGAGCTCTTGCTGTGCCTTCAGCCGTATTGGTGAAAGCATGAGTCGGGTGTGGGGAGCTACGGCTCCTGCCCGGCACATCCTCATCTTCATCTTCATGGCCATCATCTGCTTGGAGTTGGGTGGCCCTCCGCCGGAGGAGCCCCGATCAGGTGTGTGGGGAAAACCGAATGGCACGGGGGGCTGGAAGTCAGGCTGTGCCCCCACGGCCCTCTGGCACGCTGCCCTGGGGCCGTCCTTCTTTTCACGGGGGCCGTGCTGGGCAGGGGAAGATGGGCAGCAGCCAGTTCCCAGCACAGGGTCCCCCTCGGCCCACAGCCCAGGGGAAGTGCCGCGCACGCTTTCGTGCCGTCCTTTAGCGATGCCTTCCTTTGTGCACATCCGAGATCTGCAGTGAGAAAGGCCCTCCCGAGGGGCCAAACGTTGCTCCGTGATGGTGTCACACACGGCCTGGACAGAGTCCTTTGCAACCTGCCAATGGCAGGCAGCGGGTCGCCCTGCGCACTCTGTAGCTGTGCAACTGACCACCCGCATCTTTCTCCCATCCCATGACCTGACCCGGCTGCGGTCCCTGATGGATGGAGAAAGAGATCCCAGCATCTCACGGGAGCTTCTCTCGCCTGTTTGCCATTCCAGGTTACTGCGGCGGCTCTGATGACGCGTATGTGTGGCCGGACTCAGACTGTGCTCCTGAGTTGGAGCCCTTTGGTAAGTGGCTGCAAGGACAGCACCGCTGTCTTCTCACTGAGGAGCAGTGCCTCTTGAGGATGCCATCTTCCTGACCGGGGCAGATCTTTACAGTCGCACACGATATTTACAGGGCCCACGATTGGCGGCCGTGTTAAAGACGTCCTCAGGCTCTTCTTCCTGTGCACCATGGCTATGATGGTTCTGGCGCTGCTGCTTAAAACTCTGGACTGCTTCTGGACGGTGGTCCAGAGGCAGAACCAGCTGTGAGTTGCTCCCCCTCCCCCCTGCACCCATCCAACCGCGCTCTTCCTCACTGCGCTGCCGTGCGTGGTGCCGGGAGGAAGGAGAGCGGGGGGCTGTCCCGTGCCCTCAGCAGTTCCTCTCTCCGCAGACGCCTCGTTCCATCCAGCGAAGCCCGGTGTGCTGCCCGCCAGCCATCATCACGTCCGCACACAAAGGCGGGCACGTACAAAGTGGTGTGCGGACAGCTGCGGTACCAGAAGCCGCCATACGTGCCAGGACAACCTGCCTGTGGGCTGCGGATCCCCAACACGTCGCGCCCCCCCAAGCCAAAGTGTCCCCAGCCTCAGGTGTCCCTGTGCTCCTGCAGTCCCACCTCCTCCACCACAGGGACTCCGAAGACTGCGAGCTGCCCCAAGCCCCGCTGGGCACTGCCGCCGTCATCGCTCCCATCCTCCAGGGGACGGCAGCAGTCCCGCTGGGGTATGGTTTGGAGACCACGTCCCACAGCTGGACAGCTGCCGCTGCTGTGACCAGCTGTGTCTCTGCAGCTGAGGCTTCGCCAAAAAAAAAATAAACGTAGTGTTTAGACGTTGCACTGCCCACGCTGCATTCTGGTTTGTTCTCCCAGGCCTGGCGTCTTTGGACGCAGCGCTGCGGTGAGGGACCTGCGGGTACTGGGATCCGACAGGTTGGCCGTGAGCGGCGTGCTCCGGTGGCCGAGAAGGCCAATGGCATCCGGGGCTGCATGAAGAAGAGCGTGGCCAGCAGGTCGAGGGAGGTGATGCTCCCCTCTGCTCTGCCCTGCTGAGGCCTCACCTGAGTATTGTGTCCTGTTCTGGGCTCCCCGCTACAAAACAGACAGGGATCTCCTGGAGAGAGTCCGGCAGAGAGAGGGCTGCAAAGATGGGAAAGGGCGTGGAGCACCTCTCTCAGGAGGAAAACTCAGAGACCTGGGTCTCTTCGGCCTTGACAAAAGAAGCCTCTGAGGGGATCTGATCCACGTCTAGACGTATCTGTGGAGAGGGAGGCAGAGGGACGAGGCCGGACTCTTCTCATCACTGTGTGGTGACAGCACGAGGGGAAATGGCCACAAACTGAAGCACGGGAAGTTCCTCCCAAACGTGAGCGGGCACTTCTTCACGGTGCAGTGACGGAGCACTGGAGCTGCACACAGAGGTGGTGGGGTCTCCTTCTGTGCAGACGTTGCAGACCCGCCTGGACGCAGAGCTGGGACTCCCCAACCCGGGCTGGGAGCTGCTTGGGCAGAGGGGTTGGACTCGATGACCTCTGGAGGTCCCCTGCAAACCCTACAGCTCTGACTGTGTGAGCCCCTTTCTTGAAAACTTCCTCTGCTGTATTGCCCCGTACAACAATGTCACCAATGTACTGCAGATGCTTGGGAGCACCACCCTGTTCCAACGCAGTTTGGATCAGCCCATGGCAAATGGTTGGGCTGTGCTTCCACCCCTGGGCCAAATGGTTCCAGGTGTACTGAACGCCCCTCCAGGTAAAAGCAAACTGTGGCCTGCATTCTTTGTCCAAGGGAACTGAACAGAATGCATTGGCAGTGTCAGTGGTGGCATACCACTTGGCTGCTTTTGACTCCAGTTCATATTGCAGCTCCAACATCTCTGGCACAGCAGCACTCAGTGGAGGTGTGACTTCATTCAGGCCACGGTAATCTACCGTCAGCCTCCGTTCTCCACTGGCTTTACGCACTGGCTCTATGGGGCTGTAAACGGTGAGTGGGTTTTGCTGATCACTCCCTGGCTCTCTAGCTGATGAATCGAGTTATGAATGGGGAGAAGGGAATCCCTGTTGGTGTGGCACTGCCGTCTGTGCACCGCTTTTGTAGCTATAGGTACCTGCTGCTCCTCCACTTGTAGCAACCCCACAACAGACGGATCTTCCGACAGGCCAGGCAGAACAAACTGCTGCTGAACATCATCTGTGAGTACGGCAGCTATTCCAAAAGCCCATCGGTACCTGCTGGGACCCTTGAAATACCCTCCTGCCCCTTCAGGACTGAAGGGCATTAGAGTGCACTGCGTGTCAGTGTCTACCAGTGCCTTCTACTTCTGTTGCACTGCTGTGCCAGGCCATCGAATCCACACAGCCCAATAATCTCTATTATCTCTGTGATCCCTTTCCCTTCCCTGACTGAAGGCAGTATTTGGGTTACCTGCAGTAACTGGAGCAATTGCGTTGGTAGTTACTCTGTGTTTTAGTTCTCTCACCCGTGCTCATAGTGCAGGAGTGGGTTTCTTATGACACTTCTTCACGTTTTTTTCCGTGTGCACATTATTAAATCTACAAGGCATAAATTCACCACTGTCATTGGTGGAGCAGGAGGACGTCTTCTATTAATAGCTGAGATATTGGATGATGCTCGCTGGGAGGAGGCCAGATTGATCAGCCCTTCTTTCTTGATAATCCTGACCCTCATCTGATACTGCCTGCCACAGGTTCATCCCAATGAATCAGCAGAGACTGTATAATGCTCTGCTTCTTCTCCGTTTTCTCTCTCATGTTACCCATTTCATCTCGTCTTTCTGTTACTTGGTGAGATGGCTGAAACGGAACCGTGAGATGAAAAAAATCGTTGTTCAAAGTTTTGAAGTGTAATGATCAGTTCGGACACTAGGAGTCTTCACTGTCACTCTGTATATCTTTCAAACTTGGTATCTTTTGCTGCTACTGCACCGGCGTACTTCTCTGGTGCATGTTCTTGTGAGTTTCTGCCACGTGTTTGTAATAATCCTCCCTCTCTCAGGATCACAGCCTTGTTGTGGATTGTTAGCAGCAAACATGGGGTCATACAGCATTTCCACCACAGCTATTTCCTTCAAATACTGGATACCGTTTTCAGTAGTACTCCACCTTTTCCTCTCAGGATCCAGATCATTTTTGAAGACATATTTTTGTTTTACAGCTAATAACACTCATTCCCAGCGGGTGATGACTCCATCCAGACACCTTCTAATTCCTCCGTCAATGACTGAGTCTCTGGCAATGTTTCCTAGCTGGCAAGCTTCGTTACTATCTAGATACATGCTATTGGCCCCGGGGGATTATCCCGAGTACCCTGTATCCCCCTGCTGATGGGGACCACTTTTTAGCATCTGTCCCTTGTCCCCAAGTTGGCTGGGGACACCCGCATCTGGAACCACCTGTACATAGGGACAGCATTGCTGCAGCACCCATGGGTGCCCGACTCCTCAGCATCCCATCAGAATACCCCATACCCACTCAGCGGAGAAGGAGCCCCAAAAAAATTTCCCTGATGACTCATTTGGGGCCAAAAAGGCAGAAAAAGCAGAAGCTTGGGGGGGGAGGGAAGGGGTAGGGGGACATGGGGACCCTTAGCTCCTATCCCCATCTGGGACTTATGGGGCCTTATGTCATAGGGTGGAAGAAAGTGGGGGATTGAGATCCCGCCCCCCCAAAAAAGCAGAGGGATGAAAGAGGAGGGAGAATTGGGGAATGGGGGGACAGAGGAGCAAGGACACCTTGAGGGTGACATTAACCCTCTCGTTCCAGGAAGGGAGCGCTCAGCTTTGACTCAGCAGCACTCAGAGCGAAAGCCATCCCTCCCGCTGCGATGCTCTGCCAAAAATTCTGCCCTGCAGTGCTTGGCCCGCCCCGTGCCTCAGTTTCCCTTCGTGTGATGCACATTGGTGCCACCCCCCCCGCCCCTCATCGGGACCCACGGTGAGTCCGCTGGTGACAAACGTGTCCCTGAGTGACAGCGTTAGGGTGGGAATGCACTGAACGCCGCAGCCAGGGGAGAGCTGAGCAGCAGGCTGGGGGGAGGGGGGGCAGCCCCAAGGGGAAGGTCTCCCCTACGGGAAAAATGGATTGTGTGATGCCTTGGGTGAGATGCGGGAGAAGAGGAAAGTGGGGAAGTTCCCATCTGTCACCTGGGTACGGCCCGAACACCGCCCCCTCCCCAGCCCTGCGAGTGCTGTCCAAAGCTCTCCAGTGCCCCCTGGTGCTCTTGGCAGCCCCGCAGTGCCCTCCCATCGCCTCCCAGCGCTGCCGAGGATCACCTTGTGCCCATCTGTGCATCCCCAGCGCTGCCTGAAGCCACCCCAGTGCTGTCCGCGGCCCTAATCCCATCCCGGTGCCCTCGCTGCCCCCTGTTGAGCACAGCCATTGCTCAGCACATCACCCTCTCCTTCCCCACAAACAAAACGCGGCAACAGAGACTGTGACGGCAGCGATGGCTGAGATCTTCAGTGAGGAGGACCTGGAGGAGATGCAGCACTTGAAACCCACCATCCAACGTCTGCAGGCAACCACCCAAACATCTGTAGAGGTGGGCACGGGGGTCTGGGGTGGCTTTGGTGCCGCGTGAAGGAGTGCAGGCGGACGCGTGAGCAAAGTGAACGCAGAACGTTTAATAATTTAACGGACAAAACAAAGAAGAAACAATAACATTCACAACCGTATCCTATCCTAACAACTAATTCCTATCTCTAAAGCTCCAGCACTTGGGCAGTCCATCCCTGCGCAGTCCAAGATGCCGTGTGAGGACAGCGCAGTTTGGGAGGGGTAGGGCTGTGGCCGCTGGTGGTGCCCTGGGTGCCCTCTCTGGGTGCCGTGGGGGCCGTATCTGTTGGCTCTGGCCGTGTCTCCTGCTGCACTGCATTGGCCGCTTTCTTGCTCCGCTCCCACTCGGGCCGCTGTCGGGCTCGATGCTCACCGCGTGGTCCTGCTGGCCGCCTTGCTGACACGGCCCAGCTTCGCCCGGCGCTTCTTGGCTGGAGCGTCCCGGCACTGCTGTAGCTTCCTCTTTCTGTCCGGGACGCTGCCAGTGGGCGCCAGGCGGGTGAGGACCACCCGGGGCTGCCTCCGCCGCGCCTCTTCCATCAGCAGCGCAGTGCGGGGCGAAGGAGGCGTGGGGGGACGCGGGGGGGGTCGGCACGGGCTGCTCTGGCTCTTCCACGATCTGTTCGATGTTGACCGTCTCTTTGTTGGCAGCCGGCAGGTCCTGGCCCTGATGGGGCACCTCCAGAGCACTCCCCTCCTCTGAAACATCAACAACATCCCCAAAACAATGATGACAACCTTCCCACAGCCGCTCGGTGCAGACAACTGCCTGCCAGCTCTGCACACCACACACTCACCATTGATCCACGAGAGGAAATCATCCAGTTCTTCGTGGACTTCATCGATGTCACTGCTCATGGTCATATCTGGAGAAAGGAAGAAAATCCCCAGAGGGCAATGCCAGCTTTCCAGCACCCACTGGGTGGGAACAGCCCCTGCCAGCTTTGCAGACCACGAACTCACTGTTGTTCACCCACGGGAGCAGATCATCCATGTCCGGGATGTCCTCCGGGACGTCTGCGCTGGATTTGGCTTCTGAGAAAAGGAAGAAGATCCCCACAGGGCAATGCCAGCTTTCCAACACCAACTTGGTCTTGACACCCCCCCGCCAGCTCTGCTGCCCCCAGACTCACCACTGCTGGTGTCACTCTCCAGGATCTTCTCCCAGATTTCACTGGCGCTGGATTTCACGTCTGGAGAAAGGAAGGAAATCCCCACAGGGCAATGCCAGCTTTCCAACACCAACTCAGTGAGCACATCCCCCTGCAGCTCTGCTGCCCCCACACTCACCGTTGTTAATCCATTCCAGGAAATCATTTGAGACCTCAAAGTTCTCCAAGTAGTCCCAGCTCCCTGTCACAGTAGGAAATGCATGTAAGCCCCCACCGGGCAGTGCCAGCTTCCCCACAGCCCGGTGCGCACAGCCTGCCACCCGCTCTGCAGCCCCCGAACTCACCGCCTGATTCCAGCGTGGCGGCGCTGCAGGCGAGCGGAGCCGTGGTGGGATGGGGCTGTGCCCGGCAGTGGGCAGGGGCAGTGGGGGCAGCCAGAGCTGGGTGCGGCCCCCCAGGTGGGAGCTGCACCCCTGGCAACTGCTGATCCCCAGGTGGGAGCTGCACTGCCTCTCCCCAGTCCTCTGGGACCTCAGTCCACTCAGAGGCCTGAGGCCACACATATCTGTCTGTCAGCATCCACGAAGAGAGTCTCTCTGTGGGGAAAATGCCACAATGGGCGCTGGGCTGAGATCTGGGGCACTGCCATCACCTGAAGGGCTGGAGTGCGAGGAGCAGCAGGAGCCTGCTGCCTTACCTGCCATGGTAGCTCAAGAGTGGCAGTTGGGGGTTCCGTGCCCGCTGGGGTCAGCTCCTACCCGCTGAGCTCACAGTGCCCCTCTGTCCGGAATTCTACACACAGACTGTCCCGTGCCACAGCCTTGCTCTGTGCCTGCCTGGTTAGGAGCTCTTGCTGTGCCTTCAGCCGTATTGGTGAAAGCATGAGTCGGGTGTGGGGAGCTACGGCTCCTGCCCGGCACATCCTCATCTTCATCTTCATGGCCATCATCTGCTTGGAGTTGGGTGGCCCTCCGCCGGAGGAGCCCCGATCAGGTGTGTGGGGAAAACCGAATGGCACGGGGGGCTGGAAGTCAGGCTGTGCCCCCACGGCCCTCTGGCACGCTGCCCTGGGGCCGTCCTTCTTTTCACGGGGGCCGTGCTGGGCAGGGGAAGATGGGCAGCAGCCAGTTCCCAGCACAGGGTCCCCCTCGGCCCACAGCCCAGGGGAAGTGCCGCGCACGCTTTCGTGCCGTCCTTTAGCGATGCCTTCCTTTGTGCACATCCGAGATCTGCAGTGAGAAAGGCCCTCCCGAGGGGCCAAACGTTGCTCCGTGATGGTGTCACACACGGCCTGGACAGAGTCCTTTGCAACCTGCCAATGGCAGGCAGCGGGTCGCCCTGCGCACTCTGTAGCTGTGCAACTGACCACCCGCATCTTTCTCCCATCCCATGACCTGACCCGGCTGCGGTCCCTGATGGATGGAGAAAGAGATCCCAGCATCTCACGGGAGCTTCTCTCGCCTGTTTGCCATTCCAGGTTACTGCGGCGGCTCTGATGACGCGTATGTGTGGCCGGACTCAGACTGTGCTCCTGAGTTGGAGCCCTTTGGTAAGTGGCTGCAAGGACAGCACCGCTGTCTTCTCACTGAGGAGCAGTGCCTCTTGAGGATGCCATCTTCCTGACCGGGGCAGATCTTTACAGTCGCACACGATATTTACAGGGCCCACGATTGGCGGCCGTGTTAAAGACGTCCTCAGGCTCTTCTTCCTGTGCACCATGGCTATGATGGTTCTGGCGCTGCTGCTTAAAACTCTGGACTGCTTCTGGACGGTGGTCCAGAGGCAGAACCAGCTGTGAGTTGCTCCCCCTCCCCCCTGCACCCATCCAACCGCGCTCTTCCTCACTGCGCTGCCGTGCGTGGTGCCGGGAGGAAGGAGAGCGGGGGGCTGTCCCGTGCCCTCAGCAGTTCCTCTCTCCGCAGACGCCTCGTTCCATCCAGCGAAGCCCGGTGTGCTGCCCGCCAGCCATCATCACGTCCGCACACAAAGGCGGGCACGTACAAAGTGGTGTGCGGACAGCTGCGGTACCAGAAGCCGCCATACGTGCCAGGACAACCTGCCTGTGGGCTGCGGATCCCCAACACGTCGCGCCCCCCCAAGCCAAAGTGTCCCCAGCCTCAGGTGTCCCTGTGCTCCTGCAGTCCCACCTCCTCCACCACAGGGACTCCGAAGACTGCGAGCTGCCCCAAGCCCCGCTGGGCACTGCCGCCGTCATCGCTCCCATCCTCCAGGGGACGGCAGCAGTCCCGCTGGGGTATGGTTTGGAGACCACGTCCCACAGCTGGACAGCTGCCGCTGCTGTGACCAGCTGTGTCTCTGCAGCTGAGGCTTCGCCAAAAAAAAAATAAACGTAGTGTTTAGACGTTGCACTGCCCACGCTGCATTCTGGTTTGTTCTCCCAGGCCTGGCGTCTTTGGACGCAGCGCTGCGGTGAGGGACCTGCGGGTACTGGGATCCGACAGGTTGGCCGTGAGCGGCGTGCTCCGGTGGCCGAGAAGGCCAATGGCATCCGGGGCTGCATGAAGAAGAGCGTGGCCAGCAGGTCGAGGGAGGTGATGCTCCCCTCTGCTCTGCCCTGCTGAGGCCTCACCTGAGTATTGTGTCCTGTTCTGGGCTCCCCGCTACAAAACAGACAGGGATCTCCTGGAGAGAGTCCGGCAGAGAGAGGGCTGCAAAGATGGGAAAGGGCGTGGAGCACCTCTCTCAGGAGGAAAACTCAGAGACCTGGGTCTCTTCGGCCTTGACAAAAGAAGCCTCTGAGGGGATCTGATCCACGTCTAGACGTATCTGTGGAGAGGGAGGCAGAGGGACGAGGCCGGACTCTTCTCATCACTGTGTGGTGACAGCACGAGGGGAAATGGCCACAAACTGAAGCACGGGAAGTTCCTCCCAAACGTGAGCGGGCACTTCTTCACGGTGCAGTGACGGAGCACTGGAGCTGCACACAGAGGTGGTGGGGTCTCCTTCTGTGCAGACGTTGCAGACCCGCCTGGACGCAGAGCTGGGACTCCCCAACCCGGGCTGGGAGCTGCTTGGGCAGAGGGGTTGGACTCGATGACCTCTGGAGGTCCCCTGCAAACCCTACAGCTCTGACTGTGTGAGCCCCTTTCTTGAAAACTTCCTCTGCTGTATTGCCCCGTACAACAATGTCACCAATGTACTGCAGATGCTTGGGAGCACCACCCTGTTGCAACGCAGTTTGGATCAGCCCATGGCAAATGGTTGGGCTGTGCTTCCACCCCTGGGCCAAATGGTTCCAGGTGTACTGACCGCCCCTCCAGGTAAAAGCAATCTGTGGCCTGCATTCTTTGTCCAAGGGAACTGAACAGAATGCATTGGCAGTGTCAGTGGTGGCATACCACTTGGCTGCTTTTGACTCCAGTTCATATTGCAGCTCCAACATCTCTGGCACAGCAGCGCTCAGTGGAGGTGTGACTTCATTCAGGCCACGGTAATCTACCGTCAGCCTCCGTTCTCCACTGGCTTTACGCACTGGCTCTATGGGGCTGTAAACGGTGAGTGGGTTTTGCTGATCACTCCCTGGCTCTCTAGCTGATGAATCGAGTTATGCATGGGGAGAAGGGAATCCCTGTTGGTGTGGCACTGCCGTCTGTGCACCGCTTTTGTAGCTATAGGTACCTGCTGCTCCTCCACTTGTAGCAACCCCACAACAGACGGATCTTCCGACAGGCCAGGCAGAACAAACTGCTGCTGAACATCATCTGTGAGTACGGCAGCTATTCCAAAAGCCCATCGGTACCTGCTGGGACCCTTGAAATACCCTCCTGCCCCTTCAGGACTGAAGGGCATTAGAGTGCACTGCGTGCCAGTGTCTACCAGTGCCTTCTACTTCTGTTGCTCTGCTGTGCCAGGCCATCGAATCCACACAGCCCAATAATCTCTATTATCTCTGTGATCCCTTTCCCTTCCCTGACTGAAGGCAGTATTTGGGTTACCTGCAGTAACTGGAACAATTGCATTGGTAGTTACTCTGTGTTTTAGTTCTCTCACCCGTGCTCATAGTGCAGGAGTGGGTTTCTTATGACACTTCTTCACGGTTTTTTCCGTGTGCACATTATTAAATCTACAAGGCATAAATTCACCACTGTCATTGGTGGAGCAGGAGGACGTCTTCTATTAATAGCTGAGATATTGGATGATGCACGCTGGGAGTAGGCCAGTTTGATCAGCCCTTCTTTCTTGATAATCCCGACCCTCATCTGATACTGCCTGCCACAGGTTCATCCCAGTGAATCGGCAGAGACTGTATAATGCTCTGCTTCTTCTCCGTTTTCTCTCTCACCTTACCCATTTCATCTCGTCTTTCTGTTACTTGGTGAGATGGCTGAAACGGAACCGTGAGATGAAAAAAATCGTTGTTCAAAGTTTTGAAGTGTAATGATCAGTTCGGACACTAGGAGTCTTCACTGTCACTCTGTATATCTTTCAAACTTGGTATCTTTTGCTGCTACTGCACCGGCGTACTTCTCTGGTGCATGTTCTTGTGAGTTTCTGCCACGTGTTTGTAATAATCCTCCCTCTCTCAGCATCACAGCCTTGTTGTGGATTGTTAGCAGCAAACATGGGGTCATACAGCATTTCCACCACAGCTATTTCCTTCAAATACTGGATACCGTTTTCAGTAGTACTCCACCTTTTCCTCTCAGGATCCAGATCATTTTTGAAGACATATTTTTGTTTTGCAGCTAATAACACTCATTCCCAGCGGGTGATGACTCCATCCAGACACCTTCTAATTCCTCCGTCAATGACTGAGTCTCTGGCAATGTTTCCTAGCTGTCAAGCTTCGTTACTATCCAGATACATGCTATTGGCCCCGGGGGGATTATCCCGAGTACCCTGCATCACTGCGCTAATGGGGACCACTTTTTAGCATCTGTCCCTTGTCCCCAAGATGGCTGGGGACCCCCGCATCTGGAACCACTTGTAAATAGGGAACAGTGGGGACAGCATTGCTGCTGCACCCATGGGTGCCTGACTCCTCAGCATCCCATCAAAGTACCCCGTACCCGCTCAGAGAAGGAGTCCTGAAAAAAATTCCCTGGTGACATATTTGGGCCCAAAAAGGTAGAAAAAGCAGAAGTTTGTTTGGGGAGGGGAAGGGGTAGGGGGACATGGGGACCCTTAGCTCCTATCACCATCTGAGACTGATGGGGCTTACGTCACAGGGTGGAAGAAAGTGGGGGATTGAGATCCCACCCCCCAAAAAAAGCAGAGGGATGAAAGAGGAGGGAGAATTGGGGAATGGGGGGACAGAGGAGCAAGGACACCTTGAGGGTGACATTAACCCTCTCGTTCCAGGAAGGGAGCGCTCAGCTTTGACTCAGCAGCACTCAGAGCGAAAGCCATCCCTCCCGCTGCGATGCTCTGCCAAAAATTCTGCCCTGCAGTGCTTGGCCCGCCCCGTGCCTCAGTTTCCCCTCGTGTGATGCACATTGGTGCCACCCCCCCGCCCCTCCTCGGGACCCACGGTGAGTCCGTTGGTGACAAACGTGTCCCTGAGTGACAGCGTTAGGGTGGGAATGCACTGAACGCCGCAGCCAGGGGAGAGCCGAGCAGCAGGCTGGGGGGAGGGGGGGCAGCCCCAAGGGGAAGGTCTCCCCTACGGGAAAAATGGATTGTGTGATGCCTTGGGTGAGATGCGGGAGAAGAGGAAAGTGGGGAAGTTCCCATCTGTCACCTGGGTACGGCCCGAACACCGCCCCCTCCCCAGCCCTGCGAGTGCTGTCCAAAGCTCTCCAGTGCCCCCTGGTGCTCTTGGCAGCCCCGCAGTGCCCTCCCATCGCCTCCCAGCGCTGCCGAGGATCACCTTGTGCCCATCTGTGCATCCCCAGCGCTGCCTGAAGCCACCCCAGTGCTGTCCGCGGCCCTAATCCCATCCCGGTGCCCTCGGTGCCCCCTGTTGAGCACAGCCATTGCTCAGCACATCACCCTCTCCTTCCCCACAAACAAAACGCGGCAACAGAGACTGTGACGGCAGCGATGGCTGAGATCTTCAGTGAGGAGGACCTGGAGGAGATGCAGCACTTGAAACCCACCATCCAACGTCTGCAGGCAACCACCCAAACATCTGTAGAGGTGGGCACGGGGGTCTGGGGTGGCTTTGGTGCCGCGTGAAGGAGTGCAGGCGGACGCGTGAGCAAAGTGAACGCAGAACGTTTAATAATTTTAACGGACAAAACAAAGAAGAAACAATAACATTCACAATCGTATCCTATCCTAACAACTAATTCCTATCTCTAAAGCTCCAGCACTTGGGCAGTCCATCCCTGCGCAGTCCAAGATGCCGTGTGAGGACAGCGCAGTTTGGGAGGGGTAGGGCTGTGGCCGCTGGTGGTGCCCTGGGTGCCCTCTCTGGGTGCCGTGGGGGCCGTATCTGTTGGCTCTGGCCGTGTCTCCTGCTGCTCTGCATTGGCCGCTTTCTTGCTCCGCTCCCACTCGGGCCGCTGTCGGGCTCGATGCTCACCGCGTGGTCCTGCTGGCCGCCTTGCTGACACGGCCCAGCTTTGCCCGGCGCCGGCGTTTCTTGGCTGGAGCGTCCCGGCACTGCTGTAGCTTCCTCTTTCTGTCCGGGACGCTGCCAGTGGGCGCCAGGCGGGTGAGGACCACCCGGGGCTGCCTCCGCCGCGCCTCTTCCATCAGCAGCGCAGTGCGGGGCGAAGGAGGCGTGGGGGGACGCGGGGGGGTCGGCACGGGCTGCTCTGGCTCTTCCACAATCTGTTCGATGTTGACCCCCTCTTTGTTGGCAGCCGGCAGGTCCTGGCCCTGATGGGGCACCTCCAGAGCACTCCCCTCCTCTGAAACATCAACAACATCCCCAAAACAATGATGACAACCTTCCCACAGCCGCTCGGTGCAGACAACTGCCCGCCAGCTCTGCACACCACACACTCACCATTGATCCACGAGAGGAAATCATCCAGTTCTTCTTGGACTTCATCGATGTCACTGCTCGTTGTCATAGCTGGAGAAAGGAAGAAAATCCCCAGAGGGATTTTCAGAACTATGGAAGCAATGGAGAGGCGTTAAGTACGGAAAGCTGTTTCCTCTACCAAAGGCATGTGTGATTCCACCGCTTCTAAATGGTCCCCAGAAAACCTTGTCACCGGAGCATCGTAAGAGCCCCTTTAAGAAGCAGAGCAAATCCGCTTAAGCGCGGATTCCGATTCAATCGCATCAATCGCGGCTCCTGCTGCTTTTGCCGCTGAAGAAAGACGCCAGTCAGCCGGCTGCCGTGCACTCAATAGCGCCTTCTCTAATCAGCCGGCAGCGATCCTATTCCAACTTAGGCACGGTTTAACACGTGTAAGTCTCTCCGTTCCTGATGAGTTCAGAGAAGATGTGCTGGATTCCAATGTTATTGGTGGGGAACTTTCTCTTCTCTTTCTGCTCTGCTACTGAATGTAAAGTATGTCTGCATCATTCCTTCATCTGCGTTTACGTTTTCCTACCCTTTCTCTGACCTTCTTGATGGCCTTTTTCTTACCGCCTTCAAACACCATCTCTCCTCTTTTCCTTTCCATACACATGAACCTCTCTGATTCCTCAAACTAAGCCTACCCCTCATCCTAAACCTAAGTCTACACAAAAACCTAACACTAACCCCAACGCTGTTCTTGTTACACCAACACTTACACCAACCCGAAACCAAACCCTCATCCTAACCCTAGTACTAAACCCTACCTTTCTCCTAAACCTGTACCAAACCCTAACCTGAAAAATCCAAACACCATCCCGATTTCTATGATTTCACATCACCTTCACCCAAATTCAAACCCTAGGCCTAGCCCTTCTCTCACTTCAAACAAACCTGCACCGAAACCTTACCGCAAATCTAATCCTTAACCTAACCCTTACATTTGCCCTAGCCATAACGAAAACCGTCTTCCTATACCTAACCCTAACTTCAACCCTTAACCTAACCTAACCCTAACCCTATCAAGAATCCCAGCCCTCTGACACTAACCCAAAACCCAATTTGAAACCTAATCCTACTCCTAACCTTAACCCTAACCCAAGGCCTAACCTTACCATGAGCCCTACACTCCAACTAACTCTACCCCTAACCCTAGCACAAATGGAATCCTAAAACAAAACCTAATCCTAACCCTAAAACTAATCCTAACACCAGAACACAACCTCATCCTAGCCATAAATCTAAACAGAAATTGAAAACTATCCCAAACACTAAATCTCACCCTAACACCAACCCCAACTTTAAACCCAAGACTAAACCGAACACAAAGCATCAGATTACCACAAGGCTCCCCTAACTCTAACCCCAACCCGAACACTAATTCTTACCCACATCCCAATCCAAACACAAACCCTTTTCCAATTCCAAACCCAGAAGAATAACAAAAAGGAAACCCAAGGCCTACCATTTCAGCCTAAGTATCAAACTATCCCTACCCCGAAACGAAACACTACATCTAACCCTAACCCAAAACTTAAACCAAACACCAACCGTGAAAATTCACCTTACCCTAATCCGAAATAGAACGGGAGCCCTACCCAAACCCTAAGCCCACTTCTGTCCCTATCACTAACCTGAAACCTAATTCTAAACAGAACCGTCATCCTAATGGTAATCCAAAGACTAATCCTACTCTGAACTTGACGCTCAAACTAACCCTACCCCTAACCCCGAACACCAATCGAAACCTCAGCCTAAACCAAACACTACACTTAAACCTTACCCTAACACTAACACATACGCTAAAGCTAAACCTCACCCTACTCTCACCCTTACACACCAGCTAACCCTGCCTCAATCCCTACATACAGATCAAATCCGAAACCTAAACCTAACCCTAAACCTCAACTTCATGCTAACATCAACACTCAATCCTATCCCTAAATAGAATCATCACATTGAGAAACACTTTCTCCCTAACCCTAATCCTAAATCTAACACGAAACCTAAAAGAATCCCAAACCCTTTCCATATCTCTAACGCAATGATGAACCCTACCCTGACCCATTTTCACTACCCCTTACCATAAAAATAAATCAACACCAAAACCCACCCCGACACTAAACCTAACACTAATTCTTATCCTAACCGTAACCCAAACACTTACCCTAATCCGAACCAAAACCCAAACCCTAACCCAAGCACAAAGCCTTACCTTGCCCCTCATTCTATTCTGAACCTTAACTGGAAACCTAACACTTACCCTAATACCAGCCGTTTCCCTGAACAGAAACCTATCCCTACCAGAAGCGGAACACTAGCAAAAACTCCTACTTTAACACCAACCCCAAGTTGATGCCCAAGCCTAAACCTGACACATAGCATCAGATTACCACAACCTAAACTCTAACCCCAACCCTAACACTAATACTTACCCTAGCTATGTGACGGTCCTCATACCCTATTCCAATTCCTAAACCCAATGCAAACACCACACCAAAAGTAATGCCTACCATTTTCTAAACCTGAAACTTAAAGTCAACCTAAACCTTACTCTAACCGTATATCAAACCCTGACCATTAGCCTCACTGCGACTCTGAGTCTGCCTTCAATCGAAATCTGACCCTAAAACCAACCCCAACTCAAAGCCCAACCCTAAACCTAAAGCTAAGCATCAGATTACCGCAGATCTCACCTAACCTATCCCTACTTCTAACCCCAAACTCAATCCAAACACCAAACCTATTCCTAACCTAACACTAAGCCAGAACCCAACCCAAGGCGTAGGCCCTTCTCTCAGCCTAACACTCAAACTAACCTAGACCCGAAACCAACCCTAAATCAAATCCTAACCCTCCCCCTTACTCTATCCTGTACCCAAGCAAGGCGTAACCCTTCTCTGATCCTAAAACTAAAGAGAGCTCTACCCCATACTCTAAACCTTCATCTACACCAAAACCTAACCCTATCCCTAATCCAAAACCTAACCCTAAACCTAACCCTAACCCTAACCTTAATCCTAAACCTAAACCTTACCCTAACCCTAACCCTAATCCTAACCTTAACCCTAAGCCTTCTCTGAACCTAAAACTAAAGAGAACCCTAGCCCTTGCACTAAAACTTCAGCTACACAAAAAACTAACCCTAACCTAATCCTAAAACAAACCCTAAACCTAACCCAAAGTATCAGATTACCACAACCCTAACCTGACACTTACACTCAAACGCATCCTTCCCCTTATTAGAAGCAAAATGAAATCCTAAATGGAATTCATAGGAAGAGTGAGTTCACCAATCTTCATCGTATACAGTGCACAATACATATACAATGTACATACAAAGCATACAATGAAATGACTGAGTTTTCTCGTCTGTTAAAAAAAAAACAAAAAAACCAAAAAAATAAAAAAAAACAAACAAAAAAAAACGCTTTACATTTTTCTTAGAGTGGTTTGTAGATCGTCCGAAGTCTTGGACACCTCCCACTGGGGTCCTGTGTCACGGATTGGTCCTTTCACACGGCTTGCATGGATCCATCTGCGCTCAGCTGTCCGGATCGCTGTTTCTGTTGTTAATAAAACAAGAAAAGGTCCTTCCCAGCGGGGAGTTAGAGATGACTCTTTCCACGTTTTAATTAAAACCCTGTCTCCTGGACTGATTCGATGTATTGCCATATCTAGCGGAGGCCGTTGGACCACCAGTCCTTCCATTCTTCATTCATTCCTTCTCTTATTCATTTCAATTCAATATTCCTGGAGTCATTTTTCTTCTACCTTGGGATGTTCCGATGGGAGTTCTAAATCATATGGCATTCCATATCCCATTTCAAAAGGTGATATTCCAGTCTCTCTTCTTGGTTCTGTTCTTCAATTAAGTAGTGCCAGGGGCAAACACTTAATCCAAGACATCTTGGTTTCAATCATTCACTTAGTAAGCCGCTTTTGAAGTTCCCCATTCGGCCTTTCTACTTTCCCAGAGCTCTGTGGGTGCCATGGGGTGTGATATTCCCATTTGGTCCCCATTGGAGCTAAAGCCTCTTACACTGCCTTTGATACAAAGTGAGGATCTCTATCTGAATCTGCAACTTCCATGTTCCCATATCTGGGGATAATATGTTCGAACAATGTCTTGATTACTGTCTGGGCTGTTGCCCTAGCGGTGGGGTAGGCCTCCAGAAAATGTGTTCTAATACTAAGAAGTATTTCTATCTTCCAACCCTGGGGAGATCTGTGAAGTCTATCTGCATTTGAGCAAAAGGTCTGACAGCCCATTCCCTTCCTCCCTGTATTTTTTCCCTCAGTTGTTGTTTCTTTCCTTTCCTCCAAATCATACAATGATCTACAATTCCTTTGGCTATGCTATAAATGCCTATACACATCTATTTAATTGTGAATTGGTCCACCAAGGCCTGAACCCCGCAATGAGTCTGCTTATGAAATTCTCCTCATGTTCTCCAAGCTTTAGGGATTACCTCTCTTCCATCAGCTAATAACCATTTTCCCTCCTTTTCCTCAACCTCCATTTGTGGGAGCCTTTCTTTCTTGTCTAGGAAAGCTTTTGGCCTCATTTGTTTCTTTTCGGGGACTCTCAGCCTGGATTCCTTTAGGATCAATAAGGCCGCTCTTTTCGCTTCTTCATCAGCAAAATTAGTTCCCCTTATTTGAGCCGACATCGCCCTCTGGTGCCTTTACGTGTGCTACTGCGCTTTTCTCTGGTTCTTGCCCTCAGAGTTTGTCTTATTAACGACTCGTGAATTAACCCTTTCCCGGGTGAGTTTACCAATCCTCTTTCCTCCCATCTTTTTCCCAAGGTATGGACTACCCCATACGCATACCTAGAATCTGTAGAGATAGTCCCAATGTTTCCTTTCAACATTTGAAGGGCTGTAAGGATTGCATGTAATTTCACAGCCTGAGCTGACCACGGTCAGCTGTCCAATGGTCCCGATTCAATTACTGGCAATGTTTTCCCGTTTATTAGAGCATACCCTGATTTTCCTTTTCCTCCTACCACCCGGGAGGAGCCATCTACAAATAATTTTCCCCCTTCTAATAACTTCTCCTCTTCTAAGTCCTCCCCTCTTTTAGCCTGATACTCTATACACTGAATGCAATCATGGCTTAAATCTTCATCTGGTTCCCCATAGAAAAATTGAGCAGGATTTTGCAAACTTGTAGTTTCTATTTCTAATTGAGGAGAATGGATTAGGATTCCTTCCTATTTCAATAGTCCAGCGTCTGTAATTCACTTCTCTGCTTTTTGTTGTAGTACTCCCCTTATTGTCATGTGGAGTATACACTTGTAATTCACCCCTGAAAGTCATCTTCCCTGCTTCTTCTACTAACAGAGCTACAGCAACTATTGCTCGTAGACAGGTAGGCCACCCACGGCTAACGCGATCCAAGAGTTTTGAAAAGTATCCTGCTGGCTTCTTCTTCCCGGCCCATTCCTGGGTCACTACTCCAAAAGTGATCCCTTCGTCTGTATTTACAAAAAGGTAAAATGGGCTTTTTAGATCAGGTAAGCTTAACGCTGGTGCATGAACAAGATCTACCTTGAAGTCTTCTAATCTTTGCTCATCCTCCTGGCTCCACTTTCTTCAGCCATCTTGTACTAGTTTCTGCTATAAAAGCTTTACCTTACTGCTATCATTCTCAATCCATTGTCGACAGCATCCTAGCAGCCCTAACATCTGCCTCACCTGCCTCTTGCCTCTTGGGGCTTTTAAAGATCAAATCCCATTTGCCCGTTCTGGATCTAATGTCTTATTTCCCTTGCTTAACCAATGTCCCAAATATTTCACTTCCTCTTCTGTAAATTGTCATTTTGCCTTTGAAACTTGGA
This sequence comes from Callipepla californica brunnescens, assembly GCA_023055505.1. Classification (NCBI taxonomy): domain Eukaryota; kingdom Metazoa; phylum Chordata; class Aves; order Galliformes; family Odontophoridae; genus Callipepla; species Callipepla californica. The sequence goes on from JALIRH010000037.1 coordinate 4,229,835, forward strand.
ACCCCTTTGAACCAAAGAAATCCAATAGTTTAATGCTCTCCTGTCTAACTGTCTCCTCGCCTGCTCCAGCTAATAGTAAGTCATCTACATATTGCACTAAGGTTACCTGTGGGTTTGGTTCATCAGTTTTTAGTACTTGCTCAAGGGCTTGCCCAAACAAGTTAGGGATTCTGTGAATCCCTGTGGGAGCACTGTCCCTCTGAGTTGTTGTTTTCTATGGGTGTTTGGATCTTCCCTCTCGAAGACAAAGTAGTCTCTGCATTCTGCCGTCAGGGGGCAGGTCCAAAAAGCATCCTTGAAATCAACTACACTATACTACTGAGATTCTGGCTTCAATTGACCGAGCAGGGTATAGGGGTTTGCCACTACTGGGAAGCGGGGAATTGTTCTCTCCTTAATTTCCCTTGAGTCGTGGACCAATCTGTATGTGCCATAAGGTTTTTTTTTACAGGGAGTATGGGCGTATTCTAAGGAGACATACAGGGCTCTAATAGTTCTTTAGATATTAATCTCTCCATTTCAGGTTGTAGCCCCGATTTACCTTCCTGTGAAATGGGATATTGTTTCATCCTAATTGGAATGCCTGGGTCCTTTAGAATCACTTCAAAGGGTTCTATGTCTAACTTCCCTACTGATTCTGGACTATACCAAACTTCTGGGTTAATTCTAGCCTCATCTTCTATCGTTAGAGTACGTTGCTGAAGAGTTAATTCTCTATCTTTTACTTCCAAATTTATTCCTAACTCCACAATTAAATCTCTCCCTAGCAAATTATATTCTGCTTCAGGTACCAATAAAAAAGACTCAGTTCCATAGGTGCTAGGTGATTCTATTTCTACCTGCTTTACAACAGGTACCATAAAAGGTTCCCCTTTTGTTCCAATTACTTGTAGCTCTTCCGAGGATAAAGAACATCCTCGAGGTAAATATTGAACAGTCGATCTTTCTGCCCCAGACTCTACCAAAAAATTCCATTTCCTGATGCTGAGAACCCAATTTCAATTTTATCAAGGGCTCATTTCTTTCCCGGGTCCCCAGCACGTAGAGTCCCTGACCCCCTCAGTCCTCCTGAAACATTTTCTCGTCCCAGATTCTCTTTCTACAGTCTTTCTTCATGTGTCCCTTTTTCTGACAGTAGAAGCATTCTACTGTCCTCATATCTCTGAGTCTGTTCTGCTTGGGTTGAAGCGCATTTTCTGCCCGAGGAATATTCCCTCTTCTCCTTGCCTGGAACGCCCCCTTCTGTCCTTCTCTTACCGCGGCTATCAGACTTCCAGCTTGCCTCTTCTGAGTCTCCTCCTCTCTCCTTAACGTATACTTTCTGAGCCTCTCTCAGCAATTCATCTTATCCTCTCTCCTGCCAGTCCTCCAGCTTCTCTAGTTTCCTTCCAATATCTGTCCAGGACCTAGCTTCAAACTGCGTTTTCAGGAGAGCTCACCCCACGGGGTAGGGGGATCTAATCCTGAATAGAACTGTACATTTCTGCATAGTCTCTCTAACCACTCAGTAGGAGTTTCATCTTTTTTCCGTTGCTTGCTAAAAGCCTTATTGATATTCTGTCCCCGAGGGACAGATTCTCTAATCCCTTGAATAATAATAACTCGCAAATCTGCCATGTGAGTACCATGTTCCTGGCTCTGATTATCCCAACTGGGCCGCTGTAAGGGCCACTTTAGATCTGCTCCTGGGCCAGCCGGGTGTTGCTGATCCCAGATTCACGTACCTGCCCTCCTGATCATATCCCTTTCTTCTGCTCTAAATAGTATGCCCAAAATTGCCTGTGTTTCATCCCAAGTTTAATGGCTGGGACCTGAAGATTGATCTAGCCTCTCGGAGACCCCTCAAGGATCCTCCAGCAAATTCCCCATCTCCTTCTTAAATTCCCTTATGTATCTCCTGAGTTGAAGGGAACTGAAACATAGCCAGCTCCTGGCTTTGATCCTCCGGTAGCTACGGGTTTTTCTCTTAAAGGGAGAACGTTTCCTCCTTGACCCCTCTCCTGCCTAGCTTGCCTTCTAGTGATCCTTCTCCTAGGGAAGTCTAGGGGTTCACATTCAGGTTCGTCTCCCAAGTCAGATTCAGCTTGCTCCGGCGGAGCCACTGGATTCTGTTCGGGGGGAGCGTAAGGCGGGGGGATAGTGTATAATGTCCTCCTCTGTTGTATTCCTTTTTTTAATTAGGGGGAACAGAAAGGTTCCAATATCAGATTCTACCCATCATTTGCATACTCACCATCTTCCAGATTAAAAGGCTGTTTTTCATTTGCATAAGCGTTTAGAGCCTGGCAGATCCGGTCCTCAAAGGACCCAAATACCGGCCAGAACAGCTGATCTGCCCTTCTCTGCTTTCCTCCCCATACCTCCATACAATCATGTACCATCTTCACCTCACTCTTTCCTCGTCTAGAGGGAGAATCACCCCAATGTTTTAACATGAAACCTAGGGGGCTTTCTAGTGGTATTTCCGGTAGCTTTACCTGCGAGCTGTACCTAGAGTTCGGAGCTACAGGTCTCTGCACAGAAGTTCCCCAGCCCAGGGGCCGTCCGAAGACGGGGTGCTCCCCTGGAGTGGGAATTCCACAGCAGAGTCGCCTGGATCCGAGTCACGGCACCAAATTGTTAGAGGTGTGAAGAGAACGATACGCACCAACTGTTGCCAACAGTAAGGAATTTATTGAGCAAGCAAGAAATGAGCGGAACAGCGCTGGGCGGCCGGGAGTCTCCTCTGCACCAGAGGTGCTCAACAGGGCCCCCCAACCCCTCTTTTCATTGTCCCTTATCTCTGCATTCATGTCTTATCTTTCTCTTCCTGGGCTGCGCTGGCTGTTATCTGGGGGTCGTTCTCTGCCTCCTGGCGATCGAGATGATGAAGGCCATAGTTTTCCTCAGCTCCGATCACGCGCGCTCAAGAGGAGATTTTCACTTCTTTTTCTTTTGCAGTTTCTCCGAAGGTCACTGCTATCTGTTGTTCATTGTCCAGGTGTTAGAACTAAGCGCTGTGGCTCCAACTTGCACAAACTACAGTTTTTAGACAAAACATCGATATATCTCTTTTGAGACTTCTACAAACTACATAGTTCTCAGAAAAAAAACACGCTGAAAAACACTGACACATCTGTCTCGAGTCGGTTTGATTAAAAAGTAGAGAACTCATTTTTACCACAATCCTTACCCTAAGCCTAACACTCACCTTAAACCTAACCCTAACCCTGTACCTAGCCTGAACCCTAAGCATAACCCTAAATCTATCCCTATTCCTATCCTCAACAGTAACCCAAACCCTAATCCTAACACTGACACTCAACCTAGTTCTAATGCTGTATCTAACCTTAGAACTCAAACAAACCCTATCCCTAAGCCTAATCCTAAATCTAATTCTAACCCTTACCTATACACTATCCCTATCCCCAAAACCCTTTTCCTATACCTAACCCTAACCACAATACTTACCTTAACCTAACCCTAACAGCAATCCCAGGCCTAACCCTAACACTAACCTGAAACCTAATCCTATTCCTAACCTTAACCCTAACCAGAGGCCTAACCCTAATGTGACCCTTACACTCAAACTGACCCTGTCCCTAACCCTAAACACAGATCGCATCCTAAACCTAAACCTAAACCTTCCCCTAATGCTAACATGAACACCCAACCTAATCCTAGCTCTAAACACAATCATAAAACTGAGAAAAACTTTTTCCCTAACCCTAATCCTAAACCTAATCCGAAACCTAAAACAATCCCAAACCCTTTCCCTATCTCTAACCCTAACCCAGAATCTAAACCTAATCCTATTACTAAACCCAATCTTACACCTAACCCTATTCCATAACCTAAACTTACCCTAACACTGTAAAACCAAATCTTTCCCTAATCGTAACCCTAACCCTAAACATAACCTTACCCTAGTACTAAAACAAACTTACCCGTAACCCTAACCCAAAACCTAACAGAACCCTAGCCCTAACCATAATCCTAACCCTAACTCAAACCCTAAATCTAACACTAATCCTTACCCTAAACAGAACTCTAAGCATTTCCCAAATCCTAATTCTAACTCTACCCTAACCCTAACCCAAACTCAGACCCTACCACAAAACCCAAGTGGAAGCCCAACCCTAAACCTAACCAAAAGCATCAGATCACCACAACCCTCACCTAAATCTATCCCAAAACATGTTCCTAATATTAAACCAAATCCTAATCCAAACACTAACCCTACAACTATTCCTAAACCTTTACTTAACACAAAGCCAAACCCGAGGCCTACCCCTTACCTCACCCTGACACTCAAACTAACCCTACCCCTAACCCTACATACAAATCCAATCCTAAGTCTAACCCTAAACTTAACCCTAATGCTACTCCTAACATGAACAGTTCACCTACTTCTGTCCCTGACGCTAACACTCAAATTATGCCTAACCCTTACCCTAAACCGAAATCTACACCAAAACCTAACCCTTACCCTAACCCTGACCCTGAAGCTGACCCTAACCCTAGCCTAAACCCTAACCCTAACCAGTCGCAAAAAAGGCCTGAATCCATACGGCCTTTTCACTGTGAAAATCTGGGAGAGAAAATCTGGCTTATCATGTAGATCTCAGCTTTAAGGAAATCTAAAAACAAAACAAAGCATGCAGTTCCCAGATTCACAGCAAAATTTTTCCCCATACTTTCACCACCATAGATTGAGAAGACCATTTGCTGGACTTACACAGTGTCAGCAGGGTGAACCACATTTGGTCAGTGCACAACAGTAATTACCACTTGCTCCACAGGCACAGGACAGACGGCCTCAGCGGTTAAGCACCCAGCCACTACAGGGATACACTTTCTGATTCACACTGCTGCAAAACGGCACCCATCTATTGTGCAAGTACCTGCTGTAAACCGTAACACAGAAACTCTAGCAGCTACAGAAATCAGGAAAGAAATACTTCAAGAATTAATCAATACTTCTACTCAAAGGACGTATGAATATACTTCAAGTATACTTCAGCTTCCAGGACCACGACATCCCAAGGTCCTGGAATAGAAAAACAACTCCGAATTTAATTCCAGAACTGGATCAAGAAATTAAGTCAGTGAGATTAAGACATTCACCCAGACAGCCACAGCTCATGAACCTCACCTTCATTTCCACCCAACAGAATAATGCTATGTAAACTACATAGCATAACACGCCCTGCCCCCTTTCTTGCAATATCCTGAATATAAAATCCCTTTTCTTTTTTTTTCCGTTATCCAAAATTTACATAGAAATACCTTCTTGATCATATTTAACGTGCACTCAAAAACAGCATCAAAGATCTGAGGTATTTCAGCAGCGATGTGCCCACCCAGCTTGTTTACAGCGACAGCCACAGCACCCAGTACTGCAGGCTCTCTAGCAGCTGGAACATTTCTCTGGTAGTCAATGAGAGCGGCACCCAACAAGGGAGGAACAAAGTTTTCAGCAACCTACATCAAGAGCAAGACATGGTTAGAGCAGTGCAGTTACCCAACAAAGCCTCACACAGCAGTTCGGAAAGAAGCTAAAAATGAACTTACACGTCCACATGCTTCCCACACACTGTGTTCATCCAGCAGTGCTTGCCTGAGGGCTCTCTTACACCTTCCTGCTTCCCCTTAGGACTGCTCTCAGCTGACACTACCTGAAGCACTCAAAACACAGCTCAGGCCTACCCCTGTATGATCACAGCTTATCATCCTTCCTGCAGATATTGCAGTTCTGAAGCCAGTTCTTGTGAACAGAACAGTGTTAACTGCACTGCAGCAAAAGAGCAGAGTTCCTCCTGAATGTGTCCTATCAACTCTTTGGATGCCATATTTACTTACCATCTGAGGATCGTTGGACCTGCTCACCCAGCCAGAAATCAGTTCTAAACTTTCCCTTTTTACAGTCCTCATCCTTCTAACCAAGGGCTGCTTGGTTTCCACTTCGCCTGAAAGGTAGCAAAGCTGCACTGAATCTGGGTTAAGATGCGTCAACAAACAGATTCCCCTCAACTCGTTCCAGAAGATTGAGAATGTTTCATTTTTATACCCAAATGACAAAGAAGGAAGATCTCTCGTTCATATTATGCAGATTAAAACCATTTTCCCATTACTTCAGCTCCATGGATCCAAGTTGCAATTTAGTATTCCAGTGCTACTGCTGACAGCACACTCTGCCAGCACAACTCAGAAACAATGCTGCAGCTTCTTTTTCAAGGAAGGGAATGTTCCTTCAGTTCTCAGGATCATGCTTACCTCTGGCTCTCACTGCGTGATGAGAAGAACCAACCTATACAGTGTTCTAAAGCATGCTCCTGATTTTGTCACAAACATAATTGTTCCAACTTGTCTTTACTACAAGGAGCCCAATTCTTACTTCATTTTCTCACGTCCAAGTCCATGCAAGTCTTGTCAGTAGAACTTGCCCTAACTGAGTGCACAGCCACACACTCATAACAGTACATCCAAGGAAAACCTCACCAGACTGCAGCCAGGGAAACAAAGGCAGAACTGCTCCTGCTGCCATCAGAGATAACAACTGTGAGAACACACTCTGAGCCGAGTGCCATCTCAATAGCTGTTGCTCGAGTAAAATGTCACCACTACAAGTCCTAGCAACTGCTTCCTATTTCTCTCGTTGTGTTTTATTTTTGTTTTAAGCACCTTCTGGCAATTAGAGCTGCAGAATCAAAAGAATGCATTAAGTTCTGAGAAGCTACGTCAAGGTGTATTAATTGCATGGGTAAGAAAGTCTGTCAGAACACAGCTCCAATAACCGAGTCACTTCATTCCTCAAGGGATGCTCCAGCAGCACATTCTACTTCGATATCACAGACCCAATTTTTTCCAGGTAACAGTGGTTAGGTAACTCGGGTAGCTCCTAATTCCTCCTCACTGATTACCAGTCTAGTTTGTGACAAATCTGAGGTGCCTTCACTGAAGTTACACTTCTGTAAGAAAGCTGTTTCAGTAGTAGAATATCACCAAACCAAAACTCTGCCAACGTCCTAGGGTCTTTTCTTATCTAAAACGATTAAGTCAGAACTTACAACTGTGTCTCCACAAGACTGCTATTAGTCAGCAGTCTCCGGTACCCTTCCTAAACTCACACTTGAAGAGCTTTCCTCCTTCCGGAATCAGAGTTTCTTTGAACAAAACATCTGGCTAACAAAAACAAGAACCTAAGCAAGCACATTTTCAGGCATTCTCTTGCCCAAACGCACACACAAAGAAACAACAAAAACCACCACCAACAACAGACACGCAATGAGATAAGCCCAGCAAATTCACAACCTGATCACGTGCACTGCCCATCCCGCTGTTAGGAAGGACGTGGAATTTCTTACCGTCAGCCTCAAGAGCTGCAGACATGTTTTCACTTGGGCACTTGGACACATTCAGCATATCTAAATAAATTCTTCCCAGCTGAATCACAAAGGGGTGGCCAGCTGCTTTCCATGCCCTTACTCTGCTTTTCAGAATGCTACCAAGCTGCGTAACGGCTTCAGGATCCTTCAGAACATCAACATTCTGTGGAAAAGAACTGAGCTAACTCCATTCAGTCAATGAAAACGCCATTTATCTTCTAATACAAAAACAGTCACTTTCACGTGTTTATCTTACACGCTGTGTTAAAGCATGTTCTGTCAAGTTCTTCAACTGGATTTAAACCAGTCTCAGTTGTTTAGGTCTCCTTCAACACTTCTACTGCCAGATCAACCATTGCTTTATAAAAGTTCAGCACAGCCAAGTTCACTTCATTCCACAGGTAAAAAAAAATGGAATAACAACAAACATTCAGCACTTTTACTTTAGTTGAATACACAAAATGTACGGTCTGACTTTTGTTGCCTGCCGAATTCTGCAGTCCCATACTGGATTAGGGAGCAGCATGTGTTTTTCTATCAGATGCTCCTGTACAGTCCGGTCTGTCTGCGCCCCAACCACGTATCATACTGCTCGACAGAACGGATGCACCTGATTGAAAAACAAGAAGTCCAACAGAAAGTTAAGGAAGACTAACCAAAAATGTACAGCGTTCAGGTAGTAAAAGTTCAAAATGGCTTTCCAATGACTAAATACCCACTTCCCACCTCAGTTCACAAGATCCTTCTCCATCCCTTCCTTACTTACTCCACATTTAAAGCAAGCCTCTGCTCCCCTCCAATACAGGCAGGAAGTTAGAAATGCAAAAGCCCAGCTCGAACTTAGACTGGCTACTGCAGTAAAGCAGAGCAAAAAATCCTTTTACAAATATATTAACAGTAAAAGAACTAAGGAGAATTTCTCTCCTTTACTTGATGCGGCAGGGAATGTAACCACGGAGGATAAGGAAAAGGCTGAGGTTCTCAATGCCTTCTTCATGTCTGTCTTTAATAGACAGATCAGTTAACCTCAGGATACTCCTCGCCCTGACCTGGAAGTCCGGGACGAAGCGCATCATACACCCCCTGTGATCCTAGCAGAGACAGTCAGAGACCTGCTCCTCCATCTGAACTGCCGCAAGTCCATGGGGCCAGATGGGATCCACCCAAGGGTGCTGAGGGAGCTGGCAGAGGTGATTGCCAAGCCACTTTCTGCCATCTATCAGCATTCCTGGTCATCTGGAGAGGTCCCACAAGATTGGAGGCTTGTCGATGTGACTCCCGTCTGCAAGAAAGACCGTAAGGAAGATCTGGGGAACTACAGGCCTGTCAGCCTGACCTTGGTATCAGGGAAAGTTATGGAGCGATTGATCTTGAGGGAGATCACACGGCACGTGCATGGCAACCAGGGGATCAGACCCAGCCAGCACGGGTTCACAAAGGGCAGGTCGTGCTTGTCCAACCTCATCTCCTTCTACGACTGGGTGACCAGACTGGTAGATGAGGGAAAGGCTGTTGATGTAGTCTACCTGGACTTCAGCAAAGCCTCTGACACGGTCTCCCACGGTATTCTCCTGGGGAAACTGGCAGCCTGTGGTGTGGACAGGTTCACGAGAACTGGCTAGAGGGCCGTGCCCAGCGGGTAGTGGTTAATGGAGTTAAGTCCAGCTGGTGTCCCGTTATGAGTGGTGTCCCCCAAGGGTCGGTATTGGGGCCCATCTTGTTTAATATCTTTCTTGATGACCTGGACGAGGGGATTGAGTGTACCCTCAGTAAGTTTGCGGATGACACCAAGCTGGGAGGATGTGTCGATGTGCCTGAGGGTAGGGAGGCCCTTCAGCGGGATCTGGATAGGCTGAACAGCTGGGCTGAGCTCAACAGGATGAGGTTCAAGAAGGCCAAGTGCCGGGTGCTGCGCTTTGGCCACGGTAACCCCATGCAATGCTATAGGCTTGGGGCAGAATGGCTTGAAGACTGTACAGAGGAAAAGGACCTGGGGGTGTTGGCTGATGCCTGGCTCAACATGAGCGGGCAGTGTGTCCAGGTGGCCAAGAAGGCCAACGGCATCCTAGCCTGTATTAGAAATAGTGTAGCCAGCAGGAGCAGGGAGGTGATCATCCCCTGGACTCAGCTCTGATGTAGCCGCACCTCGAGTACTGTGTTCAGTTTTGGGCCCCTCACTACAAGAGAGACATCGAGGCCCTGGAGCGTGTTCAGAGAAGGGCAACAAAACTGGTGAGGGGTCTGGAGCACAAGTCTTACGAGGAGCGGCTGAGGGAGCTGGGATTGTTTAGTCTGGAGAAAAGGAGGCTCAGAGGAGACCTCACTGCACTCTACCACTTCCTGAAGGGAGGCTGTGGTGAGGAGGGGTGTCACCGGTTTGTGGGCCAGTTCGGCTCGGTTCCGTGACAACTGAGGCAGGAGACCCATGGGCCCACACCCCGGACAAGGGGAAGGGGGAAAAGGGAGATGGGCCTAGAAACAAAACAGCGGCAACGATCCGAGGAGGAAAGCTAATTTACTAAATAAGATAGCTGAAAGTAAAATGACACAGTATAATAGGAATTGAGGCTAACGAATCAAACAAAATGACCAAGAGTGAGTGTCCGATAAACTGAAGGCCTTACGCTAACGCAGAAGGTGAGACGGCAGCGAGCACCCACTGCTGCGTCGATCCCAAAGGAAAGAGAGCGTCCCGTGACTGCAGACAGTTTTTATCTTTTCCCTCTGAGCGGAAAACACGTAAAAATACAAAGCATCGTAAAGTCCTCTGGGGAATGGAGTTCTCCCTCTCTTCTGAGACAGGCATACCCATAACTATCGATGACCCACAATCCCATGTGCATGGGAACTGTTGAATCACGGCCCGAACCACTGATCACCTGAGGCGAGACCTGAGTCAGCTGCAGGGGCACAAGTGAGTGTGATTGGAAGGGGTGGAGTTTGACTCCACCTCTCCCAAGACACCATTTAAGGGCTGACCACCACCAGGGAAGGATCTCTGGTTGGAGATCCCTCCTAAGTGGAGTTATCGGCAAGCCTTGACCATCTCCAAAGGTGAGCTACTCTTTCCTCATTAACTATCTGTATACCATCTACTTAAGCCCATCTAAAATATACCATCTTTGGCACCATTTCTTTTGGATGCTATTCTTGGGGGTTATTTGCCCTACACCATGACAAAGGGGTCGGCCTCTTCTCCCAGATAACTAATGACAGAACGAGAGGGAATGGCCAGTAGCTGCACCGAGGAAGATTTAGATTAGATTTGAGGACCAATTTTTTCACTGAAAGGGTGGTCAGGCACTGGAATGGCCTGCCTAGGGAGGGGGTTGAGGCACCATCCCCAGCGCTGTTCAAGAAGCATTTAGATGAGGTGCTAAGGGGATGTGATTTAGTAGCTTAGTGGGTAGGGATGGTGGTAGGAGGACGGTTGGACTAGATGATCTTGGAGGTCCTTTCCAACCTCACGTATCTATGAATCTATGAATCCTACTATGTACGTTCCAGAGACTTCCTTGGTTTTACCACCATATCCTGAAGTAAGCCCTCTTCAGGCACGTGCTTTCTCTTACAAGAGCTCCATTTCTTTCTTTCACGGAACTTTGGGCTGACTCAAGTGCAGGAAAAACAGAAGCTGGAACTCATTACCTCCTCTGCCCCACATTCCCAAGTTACTGCAATGCATCAGCCCATGCTGTGCGTGCACTGCACTCCATCAGAGCACATTCCCCTGCAGGTACTCTCTTGCCCCTGCACATGCCAGACCAATAAGTACACTACCACAGCAGAACATTCTCCTTTGCTAATCAAGACCTCAAATTTACATTTACCATCTCATTTAAAAGCATTCTAGAAATAAAGAATTTCAACTCAGCACTCTTTACATTATTAAGATCTTAATTAGAATTCTTGGAAGGAGAATGAATCTGACTGTACCACCTGTAACGTAACACTCTCACTGACACACACCGTGACTGAGAAACACAATTCAAGTCTTGAAGACTACTACCAATTCATTTTTGATGTGTCACGACGCTGACTGCCTTCACAAATTCACTCCTGAATTCAATGTACCTGATGTGGCTGAAGGGCACAGATGACCGTATTAATTTGTTCAAGACTTCATCAATGCAAGGCATCACTTCTCCCACCTGAACCTGAACAAAATGTCGGCGGCACTTCTGTGCTATTTTTATCAAGGTTTCACAAGCCGTATCTCACAAGCCATATCCTGGACTCCATCGTGGGTTTCTAAATTAAATCACATCAGTTACTGCTTTCTATTTCCCCCAGACATGCACATATACTGAGCATAATTTGTTTTTCATTCAGAAAGTCAGAACAGCAAGTGAAAGAGATGGTCACCATGCATAAACTCAAAGAACTTGCTGACTGCTGCCTTCAAAAACTCCCAGTGAGCTCTCAAAGAATGTGGGTATTGGCCTACTATGTACGTTCTGTTGGATGCAATAGTGGCTTTATTGTCTGTTCCTCTCTTTTGTTCACAGAGCCCTGGGGGATCCTACAGTATAACATACGATTAGTTTTCTCCCAAGTTCACAGACCGGATGAGCAGTATAAAGGCTAAAATAAGCGGCAGTAACCATACAGGAGAGTAGTTGCTATTATCAAGCTCAAAGCCAAAATATTTTAAGAAAAAAAAAAAAAAAAAAAAAAGAACAAACCAACCAACTGCCCCAGTTTAGGATCAGGACAGTTCCTTAAGTTTCAACCAAACCAAGAACACCACATTTTCAGTCACATGATTTAGATGCAACTAGTAACTGCTGCAGGGCAGACTGCAGCAACCCAAAGTGCTGAGTACTGAGCAACCAGCTGATAAACATACAGGTGTTACACAGCAAGCAGGGGAAACTAACTCCTCTGCCTATGGCGTCACAGTGACACACTTCACTTCTGTACGTAACGTCTTCTTCCCATGCTCTTTCCACACACATTTACTAAAACTTCAGCGGCAGAAGAGAAGGTGCTAGCTGCTTCAAAGCAACGCACATTACTTTGCTTCGTTAAGGTTACTCTTACTTCATTAGTACTTCCTTCCTGTGTCTGTGGCATTCCTAAAGCAAAATACTTCATCATAAGACAAATTTTCTCTCCAAAATTTTCACAGTGAAAAGGCTGTATGGATTCAGGCCTTTTTTGTGACTGAGGAATTCATCAGCCTAAAATTCAGAATATGACATTCCCCATTCAATTATTCTCATCAACATTTGCTAGACAGGGCAGCTCACTGAAGAACACAGAGCAGGATCTTTTGAAGCTCAATTTCTTGAGCAGGAATTACAAAGCTCAACAAAGCTGTCGGTCTTGTGCCATGGTACCTTAATTCCTGTCACAAGGGATCTTTTTTCATCCTCTTCATGCATCGCCCGCTGACTGAGCCTATTGCCCAACAGAGCGCATTCAGGTTTCCCAGGAGCAGTCTGTCCCATGCACTCATTGTGAAGCTTTTCAGCCATTATTCGTTCTGTGTCTGCACAGTCCAGATGTGTAAGATACACTGAAAGACAATTAACAATAACAGTAAGCAGGCGTATTTTTTTAAGCAACAAACTGGATCGCATCTCTATTAAGTTGAATTCTTCTAAGAGAGACAAAGTCAAAACGCCAAACGCAACGGTTCTTTTGTGAACTTGTGACAGAGCAAGCTAAAGATTTAAACCCAGATCTGCTAGGATTGTATGACATGAGAGAGAATGACCTTGTGTATCAGACAGATCAGTAAAGTTCCTAAGTTCAATTAATAACGTGTACATATTCGTGAGCTGTTGGCAATATGGATCTGGCTAGCTCTGAGGGACATCACACTGCATTTAGCAATTTTCCTCTTTTCGTTAATTCAGTGCCATTACCTCTGCTGGTTTTAGTAAACCACCGTTACAACGGAGACGGTTCTCCTGAACTACACCAGGTGAGAAGTTTCAGCTTTAACAGCTCAGACAATTCCATCAGCCCCTGAAATGATTGGGGCTGCTAATGGAAGCCAAATTCAAAATCTCACCAAACTGAGAGCAGCATTAGGGTCAGATTCAGCAATTTACAGTGCCACTTTTACTGTCACTCCATACACTGGATCTGGAAACATCGCTAAGGCTGAGAATATGCTGAAGCAGTTTCAGTACAGCAAGGAGAAGTTTTAATATTAAAAATATATAGATCAGAATAAATCTACTGTTAACTATACTGCACAAGTACAGCAGTGAGAACACACGAGCACAGCAGTGAGAATAAAAAACGTGCGTTTTACATTCATAAAGCCGTTAACAAACACTCAGCGCTCCCTTCCCCTGTTTGCATTTAAAAGAAAAATGTTCTCACTGAAGTCTCATGAACTGACCTTACAGCTGAGATATGCGATGACTTTCAGATTCCCCTCCTCCCCTGCCCCCCACGTAACCCTGCTGCACGCATGTTCCTGGTGCAGCCGCACAGACCTACAGGACAGCAGTTCTCGCCACTTACCCAATGCTTCTCTCGTATTTCTATAGAAGGTTATGGAATCTGTATCCTTCATGAATTCTCGTACTACGTCCCCTGGATCATTTCCACCACGAGCACTCCTTCAGGCTTAGCCATACTGCCAACCATCAGCGATTGAACCTAAACGTTACAAAGGGGAGCTCCAACTGAACTGCACCGTGACGTGAAAAATAAAGGTGTGTGTCCTGCACTTCCTCAGGCCATCTCATACACAAGCAAACGGGAAGGACAAATTCTGAAGGGATACGCTAACTAAAAACCCATTCAGAGTACAGCTGATCTCTATCTCTGCAAGAACCAGAGTTATTTAAAACAAGTATCATACCGTCCAGAGCTTCAGAAGATGTATGTATTTGAGATCTTTTCAACACAAGCACGTTTTCTCCTCAAACACCTGCCCTTTAATTGGCACTGCGGCTCTTATACAACTGAGTCTGTAACAATGCATCTGTTTTTAATGCTATGGTAAACTGCCTTGTTTTGTAAGTCTCATTCCTGAGGAGAAAACACAACTCCTCCAGACCAAGTCATCAAATAAAGTATCAAGTTATCCTCCTTCTCTGAACAGCAGTCAGCTCCATCTGCATGAACCCCGGTACAATCCACACTGGAAACCATTACTTACAGAAACTGGTAGCAAGATTTAGCAGATCTACTACACAAATCCTAGACAGCAATTCTATTACCAAGTTACCACGAAGCTTCTGAGCTGCTCACATGGGAGAAAATAGGTTTGGTACATTTGAATAAACCATACAGATACGTATTCTTTTCTTTGATGTTTATAAGCGGGACTATTCATAGTGCGCTGAATCAATTCCCAATTACCCGAAGCAAGGGAAGCTCTCTGAAGTCATCCTTTACACAGAGAAGCCTCTGAATTTAGGAGCAGTGTCCAAACTTGCACAGTATTTGTACTGAAGCGTGGATTACCTTGGATAATACAGGCAAACAAAGCTGTCTCCTTGGAGGAACATCACAGCGCTGACTTCCAGAAAGCAGTGGAGAAGCAGATGGTGAGAACGGACTTTCCCTGCAGAGCTCAGCAGTACAGGATTCCAACATTCAAGACAAATCTGGAAAACTTCAGTTTCTTCTACTTCCGATACCAATAACAGATAATGAAGAGCCTGGAAAAGTGTTTCAAGCATCTATTTACTAATTACTTTGAACACAGAAGTAGATTGAAAGCATATCACTTCAAGTTTTGCTATCCTAACACCGATAAAATGCTGAATGAGAGTAGAATCCATTAACAAGGTACAGTAACACTGCAGGGACGTTTACTGCTCAAAGTTATGAGCAACGGAGCACCTGAACAAAGCACAGCACCACGTCAGCCAATGTTATTTGGAAAGCGAGCATCAAACCTTAAGCAGACTAGCCTAAAGATATCTAAACAAGAAATACAACAGCCAAATTCGTCCCCTTCTGTATGTCAACGGTTTACCAGGCTGGATCAGCCCGGTTCCGCGACAATTGGTGCGGGGGACCCACAGATCCACAGCCCAGGAAAGGGGAAGGGGGAAAGGGAAAAGGGAGATGGGCCTAGGAACAAAACAGCGGCAACGATCTGAGCAGGAAAGCCAATTTACTAAATAAGATCTCAGCAAGCAAAATAACACAATATGATACAATATAATTGGAATTGAAGCTAATGAATCAAATAAAATGAGCAAGAGAATGTCTGATAAGCCGAAGGCCTTACGCTAATGCTGAAGGCGAGACGGCAGCGAGCACCCACTGCCGAGTGATCCCAAAGGAAAGAGAGCGTCCCGTGACCGCAGACAGTTGTCATCTTTCTCTCTGAGCGGAAACACGTAACAATGCAAAGCATCGCACAGTGCTCTGAGGAATGGAGTTCTTCTTTTCTTCTGAGACAGGCATACCCAGAACTATCAATGACCCACGGAGCTGGAGCATTAGCTCTCCAACTCCCAGCGCACCACATGACGTCATGATGTGGAATACCAATACCAAAAATCACAAAGCCATGGCACTGTATTATCAGAATTGCACCCACCCTCTGAGCTTCTACAAGACGGTTTCTTTTAGATCCTTCCAAAGAAACAACCCTTAAATGCTTGTTTGAAGGACTGCTGTTCTCAATACTTACTGCTGCTCTGCTTTCCAAACCCTCTGGGAATCTGGAAGAAAACCTTCCAAAACCACACTGCTTATCTGCATCCAGTGCAAGACATCTACGAGAACATTTTCACCGTTCCCGACCGAACAGCCGCCGTGCAGACTGAGAAGTTCTGAGCCTGTCACGGAACCAAACAGAACGGAGCGATCTGTAAAGTACATTTTGCTTCCATAGCTAAGACACTCAGCAATTCAAAGCACTCCAGGCAGAAGGCAGATTGGACATCTCTAGCTCAGATCCCTCCCTGACAGGGATTCAAAACCACCTTCACATTATTCCCACAGACATCCTTCCGATACCATCAACATCTGCGGGGTACGACGACTTCCGTTTCCGGCTTCCGGGACCGGCGCACGCGTAGTGCTATTCCCAGAGCCGCGCGCAGTGGGGGTGGGGCTGTTCGGCCATGGCGTTGGCGGGGGGGGAGGTCGCGCAACGTGGAGCTCCTGGGGGAGCTACAGCGGCTGCTCGCGCACACGCAGGTGGGAAAGGGGAGGGGGGGAGGAGTGGGGTGGCGGAGGGAGAAGGGGGGAATAGGGTGTGGGTGGGGTGGGGCGGAGTTGGGTGAGGGACGGGGATGTGGGGCTGGGGTTGGGGCTAATGGGGCTCGATGCTCGGTTCTAAGTCCGGGTGCTCAGTTAGGGGTCTGAAGGCTCTGTTATGGGGCTGGGGCTGCAGATGTGGGGTCGGGGTTATGGGGCTGGGGCCGTCGATGGGGGGGGATCAGCCAGTCCTCATTGGTGGGCAACCATGGAAGGGGCGGGGACTCCAACAACAGGGGCGGGGGGGAACCAGCAGCCCCACTGCTGCCCCATAGCCTCCCCATAGCTGCCCCACTGCTGCCCCATAGCCGCCCCACTGCTGCCCCATAGCCACCCCATAGCCGCCCCACTGCTGCCCCATAGCTGCCCCACTACTGCCTCATAGTGGCCCCATAGCCTCCTCAGAGTTGCCCGATAGCTGCCTCATAGCCACCAGATAGCCGCCCCATAGCTGCTCCATAGCCTCCCCATAGCCTCCTCATAGCTGCAACACTGCTGCACCATAGCTGCTCCATGGCTGTATAATAGCCGCCCGATAGCTGCCCCACGGCTTCCCAATAGCTGCCCAATAGCTGCCCGACTACTGCCACATAGCCGCTCTATACCTGCCCAATAGCCTCCTCATAGCTGTCCCACTGCAGCCCCATACCTGCCCCATGGCTGCCCCACTGCTGCCACATAGCCACCCCACTGCTGCCCCATAGCTGCCCCACTACTGCCTCATAGCGGCCTCATAGCCTCCTCAGAGCTGCCCGATATCTGCATCACTGCTGCCTTATAGCCGCCCCATAGCTGCCCCACTGCTGCCCCATTGCTGCCTCACTGCAGCCCCATAGCTGCCAATGGCTGCCCCATAACCTCCTCATAGTTGCCCCACTGCTGCCCCATAGCCGCCCCGTAGCTGCTCCACTGCTAACCCATAGTTGCCCCACTACTGCCCCATAGCTTCCCCACTGCTGCTCCACAGCCTCCCCAAAGCCTGCTCATAGCTGCCCCACTGCTGCCCCATATCTGCCTCATGGCTGCCTCATAGCCACACCATAGCTGCCCCACTGGTGCCCCGTATCTGCCTCATGGCTGCCTCACTGATGCACCATAGCTGCCCCATAGATGCAAAATGGCTGCCTCATAGCCGCTCCGTAGCTGCCCCACTGCTGCCCCATAGCATTTCCATAGCCTCTTCATAGCTGCCTCACTGCTGCCCCACAGCCACCCCATGGCTGCCTCATACCTGCCCCATAGCTGCCTCCTAGCCGCTCCATACATGCCCCATAGTCTCCCTATAGCGTCCTCATTGCTGCCCCACTACTGCCCCAAAGCTGCCCCGCTACTGCGTTATTGCTGCCCCACTGCTGACCCATAGCTGCCCCATAACGTCCTCATAGCTGCCCCATAGCTGTCCCATACCTGCCTCACTGCTGCCCAATAGGTGCCCAAAGGCTGCCTAATAGCCGCCCCATGGCTGCCCCACTGCTTGCCAATAGCTGCCTTATATCTGCCCGACTACTGCCCCATAGCCACTCTATAGCTGCCCCATAGCTGCCTCATAGCCTCCCCATAGCTGCCTTAGCTGCCCCACTGCTGCCCCATATCTGCCCCATAGCCTCCCCAAGGCCTCCTCATAGCTAACCCATAGCTGCCTCTCTGCTGCCCCACCTCTGCCCAAGTACTGCCTAATTGCTGCCCCACTGCTCCACCATAGCTGCCCCATGGCTGCCTCATAGTTGCCCCATAGCTGTCTCATAGCCACCCGACAGCTGCCCCCATAGCCTTCTCATAGCTTCCTTACTGCTGCCCAATAGCTGCCCCACTGCTGCCCCATAACTGCACCGTGGCTGCCTCATAGCCGTCCCATAGCTGCCCCATAGCCTCCCCATAGCCTCCCCATAGCTTCCTCATAGCTGCCTCACTGCTACCCCATAGCTCCCTCGCTGCTTCCCCATAGGTGCCCCATGGCTACCTCATAGCTGCCCCACTGCTGCCCCATAGCCGCCCCATAGCTGCTCCACTGTTGCCCCATAGCTGCCCCACTGCTGCCCCATAGCCGCCCCATAGCTGCTCCACTGTTGCCCCATAGCTGCCTCACTGCTGCACCATAGCTGCCCCTTGGCTGCCTCATAGCCGCCCCATAGCTGACCCACTGCTGCCTCATAGCTGCTCCACTACTGCCCCATAGCCACCCCATCGCTGCCCCATAGCCTTCTCATAGCTTCCTTACTGCTGCCCAATAGCTGCCCCACTGCTGCCCCATAGCTGCACCGTGGCTGCCCCATAGCCTCCCCATAGCCTCATCATAGCTGCCTCACTGCTACCCCATAGCTCCGTCGCTGCTTCCCCATAGCTGCCCCATGGCTACCTCATAGCTGCCCCATAGCTGCCCCACTACTGCCCCATAGCTACCCCATAGCTGCCTCACTGCTCCCCCATAGCTACATTTTGTCTGCCTCAGAGCTGCCCCATCGCTTCCCCATGGCCTTCCCATAGCCTCGTCATAGCTGCCAAACTGCTGACCCATAGCTGCTTCACTACTGCCCCATAGCTGCCCAATGGCTTCCCCATAGCCGCCCTATAGCTGCCCAACTACTGCCCCATAGCCTCCCCATAGCTGCCTCACTGCTCCCCCATAGCTGCCCCATGTCTGCCTCATCGCCGCCCCATAGTTGCCACATAGCCTCTCGATAGCTGCCCCATAGCTGCCCCACTGCTGACCCATAGCTGCCCCATAGCTGCCCCATAGCCTCCCCATAGCCTCCTCATAGCTGCCTCGCTGCTGCCTGATTGCTGCCTCAGTTCTGCCCCATAGCTGCCCAATGGCTTCCTCATAGCCGCCCCACTGCTGCCCCACTGCTGCCCCATAGCTGCCTTATAGCTGCCCTACTACTGCCCGATAGCTGCCCCATAGCTGCCCCACTGCTGCCCAATAGCTGCCCCATAGCTTGCCCATAGCCTCCTCATACCTTTCTTTTCTCTTATTCTGGCATTCTGACATTCTGAGATACTCTCATTGTCACATTGCAACATTGTTACATTCTGGCCGCATTGATTCCTATGGTCCCATTGAGTTCTACGGTCGCATTGATCTCCAAGGCCCCACTGATTCCTATGGCCCCACTGATTCCTATAGTCCCATTGATCCCTACGGCCCCATTGAGTTTAATGGCTTCATTGATTCCTATGGTCCCATTGATCGCTGTGGCCCCATTGATCCCTATGGCCTCATTGATTTTTGTGGCCCCTTTGAGTTCTACAGCCACATTGATTCCTATGGCCCCATTGATCCCTATAGCCCCATTGATCCCTATGGCCCCATTGATCCTTAAGGCCCCACTGATCCCTACGGCTCCAATGATCCCTACGGCCCCAATGATCCCTACGGCCCCATTGATTCCTATGACCCCATTGATTCCTATGGCCCCATCGATCCCTATGGCCCCATCGATCCCTATGGCCCAATTGATCCCTATGGCCCCATTGATCCCTAAGGCCCAACTGATCCCTATGGCCTCATTGATTCCTTTAGCCCCATTGATTCCTTTAGCCCCATTGATTCCTATGGCCCCACTGATTCCTATGGCCCCACTGATTCCTTTGGCCCCACTGATTCCTATGGCCCCACTGATTCCTATGGCCCCATTGATTCCTATGGCCCGATTGATCCCACGGCCCCATTGATTCCTGTAACCCCATTGATCCCTATGGGCCCATTGATCCCTATGGCCCCACTGATTCCTATGGCCCCATTGATCCCTATGGCCCCATAGATTTTTATGGCCACTTTGAGTTCTATGGCCACATTGATTCCTATGGCCCCATTGAGTTCTATGGCCCATTTGATCCCTATGGCCCCATTGATCCCTATGCCCCATTGAGTTTTATGGCTCCATTGATCCATAAGGCCCCATTGATCCCTAAGGCCCTATTGATCCCTATGGCCCCATTGAGTTTTATGGCTCCATTGATCCATAAGGCCCCATTGATCCCTAAGGCCCTATTGATCCCTATGGCCCCATTGAGTTTTATGGCTCCATTGATCCCTAAGGCCCCATTGATCCCTAAGGCCCTATTGATCCCTATGGCCCCATTGAGTTCTATGGCCCCATTGAGTCCTATGGCCCCATTGATTTTTATGGCCCCATTGAGTTCTATGGAGACATTGATTCCTATGGACCCATTGAATTCTATGGCCCATTTGATCCCTATGGCCCCATTGATCCCTATGGCCCCATTGAGTTTTATGGCTCCATTGATCCCTAAGGCCCCATTGATCCCTAAGGCCCTATTGATCCCTATGGCCCCATTGAGTTCTATGGCCCCATTGAGTCCTATGGCCCCATTGATTTTTATGGCCCCATTGAGTTCTATGGAGACATTGATTCCTATGGCCCCTTTGAATTCTATGGCCCATTTGATCCCTATGGCTCCATTGATCCTTATGGCTCCATTAAGTTCTATGGCTCCATTGATCCCTATGGCCTCATTGGTCTTTATGGCCCCATTGATTCCTAAGGCCCCATTGATTCCTATGGCCCATTTGATCCCTATAGTCCCTTTAATTCCAATGGCCCCATTGATTTTTGTGGCCCCATTGATCTCTGTGGCCCCACTGATCCCTATGGCCCCATTGATTTTTATTGCCCCATTGTTCATTATGGCCCCATTGATCCCTATGTCTCCACTGAGTTCTATGGACCCATTGATTTCTATGGTCCCTGTGATCCCTATGGCCCCATTGATTCCTATAGTCCCATTGATCCCTATGGCTCCATTGATTCCTGTGGTCCCATTGCTCCCTATGGCCACATTGAGTTCTATGGCCCCATTGAGTTCTATTGCCCTTTGAGTTCTATGGCCCCATTGAGTTCTATGGCCCCATTGAGTTCTATGGCCCCATTGATTCCTATGGCCCCATTGATTCCTATGGCCACATTGATTTTTATGTTCCCATTGATCCCTATGGCCCCATCGATTCCTATGGCCCCATTGATCCCTATGACCCCACTGATCCCTATGACCCCACTGATCCCTATGGCCCCACTGATTCCTTTGGCCCCACTGATTCCTATGGCCCCACTGACTCCTATGGCCCCACTGATTCCTATGGCCCCACTGAACCCTATGGCCCCCTTGATCCCTATGGCCCCACTGATTCGTATGGCCACATTGATCCCTATGGCCCCATTAATTCCTGTGGCCCCATTGATCCCTATGGGCCCTGTGATCCCTATGGCCCCACTGATCCCTATGACCCCACTGATTCCTATGGCCCCATTGATCCCTATTGCCCCATTGATTTTTATGGCCCCTTTGAGTTCTATGGCCACATTGATTCCTATGGCCCCTTTGAGTTCTACGGCCCATTTGATCCCTATGGCCCCATTGATCCCTATGGCCCCATTGATCCTTATGGCCCCACTGAGTTCTATGGCTCCATTGATCCCTATGGCCCCACTGAGTTCTATGGCCCCATTGATCCCTATGGCCCCACTGAGTTCTATGGCCCCATTAAGTTCTAGGGTCCCATTGATCCCTATGGCCCCATTGATCCCTAAGTCCACACTGAGTTCTATGGCCCCATTGATTCCTATGGTCCCTTCGATCCCTATGGCCCCATTGATTCCAATGGTCCCATTGATCCTTATGGCCTCATTGTTTCCTATGGCCCCATTGATTCCTATGGCCCCATTGAATCCTATGGCACCATTGATCCCTAAGGCCTCATTGTTTCCTATGGCCCCATTGATCCCTATGGCCCCATTGATCCCTATGGCCCCATTGATCCCTATGGCCCCATTGATCCTTATGGCTCCATTGAGTTCTATGGCTCCATTGATCCCTATGGCCTCATTGATCTTTATGGCCCCATTGATTCCTAAGGCCCCATTGACTCTTAAAGCCCCATTGATTCCTATGGCCCATTTGATCCCTATAGTCATTTAATTCCTATGGCCCCATTGATTTTTGTGGCCCCATTGATCTCTGTGGCCCCACTGATCCCTATGGCCCCATTGATTTTTATTGCCCCATTGTTCATTATGGCCCCATTGATCCCTATGTCCCCACTGAGTTCTATGGCCCCATTGATTCCTATGGTCCCTGTGATCCCTATGGCCCCATTGAGTTCAATGGCCCCATTGATTCCTATGGCCCCATTGATTCCTATGGCCCCTTTGATCCCTAAGGCCCCATGCTCCCTATGGCCCCATTGATTCCTATGGCCCCATTGATTCCTATGGCCCCATTGATTCCTATGGCCACATTGATTTTTATGTTCCCATTGATTCCTATGGCCCCATTGAGTTCTATGGCCCCATCTATTCCTATGGCCCCATCGATCCCTATGGCCCCACTGATCCCTATGAACCAACTGATCCCTATGGCCCCACTGATTCCTTTGGCCCCACTGATTCCTTTGGCCCCACTGATTCCTATGGCCCCACTGAACCCTATGGCCCCCTTGATTCCTATGGTCCCCTTGATTCCTATGGCCCCACTGATTCGGATGGCCCCATTGATCCCTATGGCCCCATTGATCCCTATGGCCACATTGATCCTTATGGCCCCATTGAGTTCTATGGCTCCATTGATCCCTATGGCCCCTCTGAGTTCTATGGCCCCATTAAGTTCTAGGGTCCCATTGATCCCTATGGCCTCATTGATCCCTATGGCCCCATTGATTCCTATGGCCCCATTTATTCCTATGGCCCCATTGATCCTTATGGCCCAATTGATCCCTATAGTCCCTTTAATTCCTATGGCCCCATTGATTTTTGTGGTCCCATTGATCTCTGGGGCCGCATTGATCCCTATGGCCCAGTTGATTTTTATTGCCCCATTGCTCCCTATGGCCCCACTGAGTTCTATGGCCCCATTGATTCCTATGGTCCCTTCGATCCCTATGGCCCCATTGAGTTCAATGGCCCCATTGATTCCTATGGTCCCATTGATCCCTATGGCCTCATTGTTTCCTATGGCCACATTGATTCCTATGGCCCCATTGAATCCTATGGTCCCTTTGATCCCTATGGCCTCATTGTTTCCTATGGCCCCATCGATCCCTATCGCCCCATTGAGTTCTATGGCCGCATTGATCCCCATGGCCCGATTGATTCCTATGGCCACATGGATTCCTATGGCCACATTGATTCCTATGACCCCATTGATTCCTATGACCCCATTGATTCCTGTGGCCCCATTGATCTCTACGGCCCAATTGATCTCTACGGCCCCATTGATTCCTATGGTCCCATTGATTCCTAAGGCCCCATTGATTCCTATGGCCCCATTGATTCCTATGGCCGCATTGATTCCTATGGCCCCTTTGATCCCTTTGGTCCCTTTGATTCTTATGGCCCCATTGATTCCTATGGCTCCTTTGATCCCTATGGCCCCATTGATTCCTGTGGCCCCATTGATTCCTGTGGCCCCATTGATTCCTATGGCCCCATTGATCTCTAAAGGCCCATTGATAGCTATGGCCCCATTGATCCCTATGGCCCCATTGATCCCTATGGCCTCATTGATCCCTATGGCCCCATTGATCCCTATGGCCCCATTGAGTTCTATTGCCCCATTGACTCCTATGGCCCCATTGGTTCCTACCGCCCCATTGCTTCCTATGGCCTCGTTGAGTTCTATGGCCCCATTGATTCCTATGGTCCCTTCGATCCCTATGGCCCCATTGATTCCTATGGTCCCATTGATCCCTATGGCCTCATTGTTTCCTAAGGCCCCATTGATTCCTATGGCCCCATTGAATCCTATGGCCCCATTGATCCCTAAGGCCTCATTGTTTCCTATGGCCCCATTGATCCCTATGGCCCCATTGATCCCTATGGCCCCATTGATCCTTATGGCTCCATTGAGTTCTATGGCTCCATTGATCCCTATGGCCCCTCTGAGTTCTATGGCCCCATTTAGTTCTAGGGTCCCATTGATCCCTATGGCCTCATTGATTCCTATGGCCCCATTGATTCCTATGGCCCAACTGATCCCTATGGCCCCATTGATTCCTTTGGCCCCATTGATTCCTTTGGCCCCATTGATTCCTATGGCCCCACTGATTCCTATGGCCCCACTGATCCCTATGGCCCCATTGATTCCTATGGCCCCACTGATTCCTTTGGCCCCACTGATCCCTATGGCCCCATTGATTCCTATGTCCCCACTGATTCCTATGGCCCCATTGATTCCTATGGCCACATTGATTCCTATGGCCCCATTGATTCCTGTGGCCCCATTGATCCCTATGGCCCCACTGATCCCTATGGCCCCACTGATCCCTATGGCCCCACTGATTCCTATGGCCCCATTGATTTTTATGGCCCCTTTGAGTTCTATGGCCACATTGATTCCTATGGCCCCTTTTAGTTCTACGGCCCATTTGATCCCTATGGCCCCATTGATCCTTATGTCCCCATTGAGTTCTATGGCTCCATTGATCCCTATGGCCCCACTGAGTTCTATGGCCCCATTAAGTTCTAGGGTCCCATTGATCCCTATGGCCTCATTGATCCCTATGGCCCCATTGATCCCTATGGCCCCATTGATCCTTATGGCTCCATTGAGTTCTATGGCTCCATTGATCCCTATGGCCTCATTGATCTTTAAGGACCCATTGATTCCTAAGGCCCCATTGATTCCTATGGCCCATTTGATCCCTATATTCCCTTTAATTCCTATGGCCCCATTGATCTCTGTGGCCCCACTGATCCCTATGGCCCCATTGATTTTTATTGCCCCATTGTTCATTATGGCCCCATTGATCCCTATGTCCCCACTGAGTTCTATGGCCCCATTGATTCCTATGGTCCCTGTGATCCCTATGGCCCCATTGAGTTCAATGGCCCCATTGATTCCTACGGTCCCATTGATCCCTATGTCCTCATTGTTTCCTATGGCCCCATTGATTCCTATGGCCCCTTTGAATCCTATGGTCCCATTGATCCCTATGGCGTCATTGTTTCCTATGGCCCCATTGATTCCTTTGGCCCCATTTAATCTTAAGGTCCCATTGATTTTCTATGGCCCCATTGATTCCTATGGCCCCATCGATCCCTATGGCCCCATTGAGTTCTATGGCCGCATTGATCCCCATGGCCCCATTGATTTTTATGGCCACATGGATTCCTATGGACCCATTGATTCCTGTGGCCCCATTGATCCCTATGACCCCTTTGGTTCCTATGTCCCCATTGATCCCTATGGCTTTATTGATCGCTGTAGCCCCATTGATCCATATGGCCCCATTGATTCCTAAGACCCGATTGATTCCTATGGTCCCTTTGATTCCTGTGGCCCCATTGATCTCTACGGCCCCATTGATCTCTACGGCCCCATTGATTCCTATGGTCCCATTAATCGTTGTGGCCCTATTGATCCCTTTGGTCCCATTGATTCCTATGGCCCCATTGATTCCTAAGGCCCCATTGATCCCCATGGTCCCATTGATTCCTGTGGCCCCATTGATTCCTGTGGCCCCATTGATCCTTATGGGCCCACTAATCCCTATGGCCCCATTGATTTTTATGGCCCCATTGAGTTCTATGGCCACATTGATCCCTATGGCCCAATTGATCCGTATGACCACATTGATTCCTATGGCCCCACTGATCCCTATGGCCCCACTGATTCCTTTGGCCCCACTGATTCCTACGGCCCCATTGATTCCTATGGCCCCATAGCTTCCTATGGCCTCGTTGAGTTCTATGGCCCCATTCATTTTTATGTTCCCATTGATCCCTATGGCCACATCTATTCTTATGGCCCCATCGATCCCTATGGCCCCATCGATCCCTATGGCCCAATTGATCCCTATGGCCCCATTGATCCCTAAGGCCAAACTGATCCCTATGGCCCCATTGATTCCTTTAGCCCCATTTATTCCTTTAGCCCCATTGATTCCTTTGGCCCCATTGATTCCTATGGCCCCACTGATTCCTATGGCCCCACTGATTCCGTTGGCCCCACGATTCCGTTGGCCCCACTGATTCCTTTGGCCCCACTGATTCCTATGGCCCCACTGATTCCTATGGCCCCATTGATTCCTATGGCCCGATTGATCCCTATGGCCCCATTGATTCCTGTGGCCCTATTGATTCCTATGGGCCCACTGATCCCTATGGCCCCATAGATTTTTATGGCCCCTTTGAGTTCTATGGCCACATTGATTCCTATGGCCCCATTGAGTTCTATGGCCCATTTGATCCCTATGGCTCCATTGATCCCTATGTCCCCATTGAGTTTTATGGCTCCATTGATCCCTAAGGCCCCACTGATCCCTAAGGCCCTATTGATCCCTATGGCCCCATTGAGTTCTATGGCCCCATTGAGTCCTATGGCCCCATTGATTTTTATGGCCCCTTTGAGTTCTATGGCGACATTGATTCCTATGGCCCCTTTGAGTTCTATGGCCCATTTGATCCCTATGGCCCCATTGATCCCTATGGCCCCATTGAGTTTTATGGCTCCGTTGATCCCTAAGGCCCTATTGATCCCGATGGCCCCATTGATCCCTATGGCCCCATTGATCCCTAAGGCCCCATTGATCCCTAAGGCCCCATTGATCCTAAGGCACCATTGATCCCTAAGGCCCCATTGATTCATATGGCCCCATTGATTTCTACGGTCCCCTAGATCCCTACAGCCCCAATGATCCCTACGGCCCCATTGATTCCTATGGCCCCATTGATTCCTATGGCCCCATTGAGTTCTATTGCCTCATTGATTCCTATGGTCTCATTGAATTCTATGGCCACACTGATTCCTTTGGCCCCATGGATTCCTATGGCCCCATTAATCCTTATGGTCCCATTGATACCTATGGCCCCATTGATCCCTATGGCCCCATTGATACCGATGGTCTCATTGATCCCTATGGTCTCATTGATCCCTATGGCCCCATTGAGTTCTATGGCCCCATTGATTTCTATGGCCCCATTGAGTTATATGGCCCCATTGATCCCTGCGGCCCCATTGATCTCTGCGGCTCCATTCATCCCTACGGCCCCATTGATTCCTAAGGTCCCATTGATTCCTAAGGCCCCATTGATTCCTATGGTCCCATTTATCGCTGTGGCCCCATTGATCCCTATGGCCTCATTGATTCTTATGGCCCCATTGATTCCTATGGCCCCATTGATTCCTATGGCCCCACTGATCCCTATGGCCCCATTGAGTTCTATGGCCCCATTGAGTTCTATGGCCCCATTGATCCCTATGGCCCCATTGATCCCTATGGCCCCATTGAGTTCTATGGCCCCATTGATCCCTACGGCCCCATAGATCCCTATGGCCCCATAGATCAATATGACCCCATTGATTCCTGTGGCCCCATTGATCCCAATGGCCCCTTTGGTTCCTATGGCCCCTTTGATTCCTGTGGCACCATTGATCCCTATGGCTTTATTGATCGCTGTGGCCACATTGATACATATTTCCCCATTGATTCCTATGGTCCCATTGATTCTTGAGGCCCCATTGATCCCTATGGCCCCATTGATCCCTTTGGCCCCATTGATCCCTATGGCCCCATTGATTCCTATGGTCCCATTGATCGTTGTGGCCCCATAGATCCCTATGGCCCCATAGATCCCTATGGCCCCATTGATTCCTGTGGCCCCATTGATCCCTATGGCCATATTGAGTTCTGTGGTCGCATTGATCTCCATGGCCCCATTGATCCCTATGGCCCCATTGATCCCTAAGGCCCCGTTGATCCCTATGGCCCAATGATCCCTATGGACACATTGATTCCTTTGGCCCCATTGATTCCTGTGGCCCCATTTTTCTCTATGGCCCCACTGAGTTCTATGGCCCCACCGAGTTCTGTGGCCCCACAGATTCTTATGGCCCCACTGATTCCTATGGTCCCACTGAGTTCTATGACCCCACTGATTCCTATGGTCCCATTGATCCCGATGGCCCCATTGAGATCTATGGCCCCATTGATCCCTATGGCCCCATTGAGTTCTATGGCCGCATTGATTCCTGTGGCCCAATGATCCCTATGGTCCCATTGATTCCTTTGGCCCCATTGATTCCTGTGGCCCCATTTATCCCTGTGGCCCTACTGAGTTCTATGGCCCCACTGATTCCTATGGTCCCATTGCTTCCTATGGCCCCATTGAGTTCCCTGGCCCCATTTATTCCTACTGCCCCATTGATCCCTATGGCCCCATTGATCCCTATGTCCCCATTGAGTTCTATGTCCTAATTGATTCCTATGGCCCCATCGATCCCTATGGCCCCATTGATCCCTATGGCCCCTTTGAGTTCTATGGCCCCATTGATCCCTATGGCACCATTGATTCCTATGACTCCATTGAGTTCTGTGGCCACATTGATTGTTATGGTCCCTATGATCCCTATGGCCCCATTGAGATCTATGTCCCCATTGATCCCTATGGCCCCATTGATCCCTATGGCCCCATTGATTCCTATGGCCCCGTTGATCCCTATGACCCCGTTGATCCTTATGGCCCAATGATCCCTATGGTGCCATTGATTCCTTTTTCCCCATTGATTCCTCTGGCCCTATTTATCCCTGTGGCCCCACTGATTTCTATGGCCCCACTGATTCCTATGGTCCCATTGATTCCTATGACCCCATTATCCCTATGGCCCCATTGATTCCTGTGGCCCCATTGATTCCTGTGGCCCCATTGATCCCGATGGGCCCACTGATCCCTATGGCCCCACTGATTCCTATGGCCCCATTGATTCCTATGGTCCCATCGATCCCTATTGCCCCATTGATAACTATGGCCCAATTGATCCCTATGGCTCCATTGATCCCTATGGCCCCATTGATTTTCTATGGCTCCATTGATTCCTATGGCCCCATTGAGTTCTATGGCCCCATTGATTCCTATGGCCCCACTGAGTTCTATGGCACATTTGATCCCTATGGCCCCATTGATCCCTATGGCCCCATTGATCCCTATGTCCCCATTGATTCCTATGGCCCCATTGATTCCTATGGCCTCTTTGAGTTCGATGCCCCATTTGATCCCAATGGCCCCATTGATGCCTATGGCCCCATTGATCCTTATGGCTCCGTTGAGTTCTATGGCTCCCTTGATCCCTATTGGCCACATTGATTTTTATGGTCCAATTGATCCCTATGGCCCCATTGATCCCTATGGCCCCATTGATCCCGATGGCCCCATTGATCCTTAAGGCCCTATTGATTTCTATGGCCCCATTGATTCCTATGGCCCCATTGATCCCTAAGGTCCCTCTGAGTTCTATGGCTCCAATGATTCCTATGGCCCCATTGATTCCTATGTTCCCATTGATCCCTATGGCCCCATTGATTCCTATGGCCCCTTTGAGTTCTATGGCCCCATTGATTCCTACGGCCCCACTGATTCCTGTGGCCCCATTGATCCTTATGGCTCCTTTGAGTTCTATGGCCGCATTGATTCCTATGGCCCCATTGAGTTCTATGGCTCCATTGATTCCTAAGGCCCCATTGATCCCTATTGCCCCATTGAGTTCTATGGCTCCATTGATCCCTAAGGCCCCATTGATCCCTATGTCCCCTTTGATTCCTATGGCCCCACTGATTCCTATGGCCCCACTGATTCCTATGGCCCCATTGATTCCTATGGCCCCACTGATTCCTATGGCCCCATTGATTCCTATGGCCCCACTGATTCCTATGGCCTCATTGATTCCTATAGTCCCATTGATCCGTATGGCCCCATTGATCCCTATGGCCCCATTGAGTTCTATGGCCCCATTGAGTTCTATGGCCCCATTGACCACTACGGCCTCATTGATCTTTATGGCCCCTTCGATCCCTATTGCCCCATCGATTCCTAAGGTCCCATTGATTCCTATTGCCCCATTGATCCCTTTGGCCCCATTGATTCCTATGGCCTAACTGTTCCCTATGGCCCCATTGATTCCTTTGGCCCCATTGATTCCTATGGCCCCACTGATTCCTATGGCCCCACTGATCCCTATGGCCCCAATGATTCCTATGGCCCCACTGATTCCTTTGGCCCCACTGATTCCTATGGCCCCACTGATCCCTATGGTCCCTCTGATCCCTATGGCCACATTGATCCCTATGGCCCCATTGATTCCTGTGGCCCCATTGATCCCTATGGCCCCTTTGATTCCTATGGCCCCACTGATTTATATGGCCCCATTGATCCCTATGGCCCCATTGATTTTTATGGCTTCTTTGAGTTCTATGGCCGCATTGATTCCTATGGCCCTTTGAGTTCTATGGCCCATTTGATCCCTATGGCCCCTTTGATTCCTATGGCCCCATTGAGTTCTATGGCTCCATTGATCCCTAAGGCCCCATTGATCCCTAAGGCCCCATTGATCCCTATGGCTTCATTGAGTTCTAAGGCCTCATTGAGTCCTATGGCACCAGTGATTTTTATCGCCCCTTTGAGTTCTATGGCGACATTGATTCCTATGGCCCCTTTGAGTTCTATGGCCCATTTGATCCCTATGGCCCCATTGATCCCTATGGCCCCATTGAGTTTTATGGCTCCGTTGATCCCTAAGGCCCTATTGATCCCTATGGCCCCATTGATCCCTATGGCCCCATTGATCCGTAAGGCCCCATTGATCCCTAAGGCCCCATTGATCCTAAGGCACCATTGATCCCTAAGGCCCCATTGATTCATATGGCCCCATTGATTTCTACGGTCCCCTAGATCCCTACAGCCCCAATGATCCCTACGGCCCCATTGATTCCTATGGCCCCATTGATTCCTATGGCCCCATTGAGTTCTATTGCCTCATTGATTCCTATGGTCTCATTGAGTTCTATGGCCACACTGATTCCTTTGGCCCCATGGATTCCTATGGCCCCATTAATCCTTATGGTCCCATTGATCCCTATGGCCCCATTGATCCCTATGGCCCCATTGATACCGATGGTCTCATTGATCCCTATGGTCTCATTGATCCCTATGGCCCCATTGAGTTCAATGGCCCCATTGATTTCTATGGCCCCATTGAGTTATATGGCCCCATTGATCCCTGCGGCCCCATTGATCTCTGCGGCTCCATTCATCCCTACGGCCCCATTGATTCCTAAGGTCCCATTGATTCCTAAGGCCCCATTGATTCCTATGGTCCCATTTATCGCTGTGGCCCCATTGATCCCTATGGCCTCATTGATTCTTATGGCCCCATTGATTCCTATGGCCCCATTGATTCCTATGGCCCCACTGATCCCTATGGCCCCATTGAGTTCTATGGCCCCATTGAGTTCTATGGCCCCATTGATCCCTATGGCCCCATTGATCCCTATGGCCCCATTGAGTTCTATGGCCCCATTGATCCCTACGGCCCCATAGATCCCTATGGCCCCATAGATCAATATGACCCCATTGATTCCTGTGGCCCCATTGATCCCAATGGCCCCTTTGGTTCCTATGGCCCCTTTGATTCCTGTGGCACCATTGATCCCTATGGCTTTATTGATCGCTGTGGCCACATTGATACATATTTCCCCATTGATTCCTATGGTCCCATTGATTCTTGAGGCCCCATTGATCCCTATGGACCCATTGATCCCTTTGGCCCCATTGATCCCTATGGCCCCATTGATTCCTATGGTCCCATTGATCGTTGTGGCCCCATAGATCCCTATGGCCCCATAGATCCCTATGGCCCCATTGATTCCTGTGGCCCCATTGATCCCTATGGCCATATTGAGTTCTGTGGTCGCATTGATCTCCATGGCCCCATTGATCCCTATGGCCCCATTGATCCCTAAGGCCCCGTTGATCCCTATGGCCCAATGATCCCTATGGACACATTGATTCCTTTGGCCCCATTGATTCCTGTGGCCCCATTTTTCTCTATGGCCCCACTGAGTTCTATGGCCCCACCGAGTTCTGTGGCCCCACAGATTCTTATGGCCCCACTGATTCCTATGGTCCCACTGAGTTCTATGACCCCACTGATTCCTATGGTCCCATTGATCCCGATGGCCCCATTGAGATCTATGGCCCCATTGATCCCTATGGCCCCATTGAGTTCTATGGCCGCATTGATTCCTGTGGCCCAATGATCCCTATGGTCCCATTGATTCCTTTGGCCCCATTGATTCCTGTGGCCCCATTTATCCCTGTGGCCCTACTGAGTTCTATGGCCCCACTGATTCCTATGGTCCCATTGCTTCCTATGGCCCCATTGAGTTCCCTGGCCCCATTTATTCCTACTGCCCCATTGATCCCTATGGCCCCATTGATCCCTATGTCCCCATTGAGTTCTATGTCCTAATTGATTCCTATGGCCCCATCGATCCCTATGGCCCCATTGATCCCTATGGCCCCTTTGAGTTCTATGGCCCCATTGATCCCTATGGCACCATTGATTCCTATGACTCCATTGAGTTCTGTGGCCACATTGATTGTTATGGTCCCTATGATCCCTATGGCCCCATTGAGATCTATGTCCCCATTGATCCCTATGGCCCCATTGATCCCTATGGCCCCATTGATTCCTATGGCCCCGTTGATCCCTATGACCCCGTTGATCCTTATGGCCCAATGATCCCTATGGTGCCATTGATTCCTTTTTCCCCATTGATTCCTCTGGCCCTATTTATCCCTGTGGCCCCACTGATTTCTATGGCCCCACTGATTCCTATGGTCCCATTGATTCCTATGACCCCATTATCCCTATGGCCCCATTGATTCCTGTGGCCCCATTGATTCCTGTGGCCCCATTGATCCCGATGGGCCCACTGATCCCTATGGCCCCACTGATTCCTATGGCCCCATTGATTCCTATGGTCCCATCGATCCCTATTGCCCCATTGATAACTATGGCCCAATTGATCCCTATGGCTCCATTGATCCCTATGGCCCCATTGATTTTCTATGGCTCCATTGATTCCTATGGCCCCATTGAGTTCTATGGCCCCATTGATTCCTATGGCCCCACTGAGTTCTATGGCACATTTGATCCCTATGGCCCCATTGATCCCTATGGCCCCATTGATCCCTATGTCCCCATTGATTCCTATGGCCCCATTGATTCCTATGGCCCCTTTGAGTTCGATGCCCCATTTGATCCCAATGGCCCCATTGATGCCTATGGCCCCATTGATCCTTATGGCTCCGTTGAGTTCTATGGCTCCCTTGATCCCTATTGGCCACATTGATTTTTATGGTCCAATTGATCCCTATGGCCCCATTGATCCCTATGGCCCCATTGATCCCGATGGCCCCATTGATCCTTAAGGCCCTATTGATTTCTATGGCCCCATTGATTCCTATGGCCCCATTGATCCCTAAGGTCCCTCTGAGTTCTATGGCTCCAATGATTCCTATGGCCCCATTGATTCCTATGTTCCCATTGATCCCTATGGCCCCATTGATTCCTATGGCCCCTTTGAGTTCTATGGCCCCATTGATTCCTACGGCCCCACTGATTCCTGTGGCCCCATTGATCCTTATGGCTCCTTTGAGTTCTATGGCCGCATTGATTCCTATGGCCCCATTGAGTTCTATGGCTCCATTGATTCCTAAGGCCCCATTGATCCCTATTGCCCCATTGAGTTCTATGGCTCCATTGATCCCTAAGGCCCCATTGATCCCTATGTCCCCTTTGATTCCTATGGCCCCACTGATTCCTATGGCCCCACTGATTCCTATGGCCCCATTGATTCCTATGGCCCCACTGATTCCTATGGCCCCATTGATTCCTATGGCCCCACTGATTCCTATGGCCTCATTGATTCCTATAGTCCCATTGATCCGTATGGCCCCATTGATCCCTATGGCCCCATTGAGTTCTATGGCCCCATTGAGTTCTATGGCCCCATTGACCACTACGGCCTCATTGATCTTTATGGCCCCTTCGATCCCTATGGCCCCATCGATTCCTAAGGTCCCATTGATTCCTATTGCCCCATTGATCCCTTTGGCCCCATTGATTCCTATGGCCTAACTGTTCCCTATGGCCCCATTGATTCCTTTGGCCCCATTGATTCCTATGGCCCCACTGATTCCTATGGCCCCACTGATCCCTATGGCCCCAATGATTCCTATGGCCCCACTGATTCCTTTGGCCCCACTGATTCCTATGGCCCCACTGATCCCTATGGTCCCTCTGATCCCTATGGCCACATTGATCCCTATGGCCCCATTGATTCCTGTGGCCCCATTGATCCCTATGGCCCCTTTGATTCCTATGGCCCCACTGATTAATATGGCCCCATTGATCCCTACGGCCCCATTGATTTTTATGGCTTCTTTGAGTTCTATGGCCGCATTGATTTCTATGGCCCTTTGAGTTCTATGGCCCATTTGATCCCTATGGCCCCTTTGATTCCTATGGCCCCATTGAGTTCTATGGCTCCATTGATCCCTAAGGCCCCATTGATCCCTAAGGCCCCATTGATCCCTATGGCTTCATTGAGTTCTATGGCCTCATTGAGTCCTATGGCACCAGTGATTTTTATCGCCCCTTTGAGTTCTATGGCGACATTGATTCCTATGGCCCCTTTGAGTTCTATGGCCCATTTGATCCCTATGGCTCCATTGAATTCTATGGCCCCATTGAGTTCTATGGCCCCATTGACCACTATGGCCTCATCGATCTTTATGGCCCCATTGATTCCTAAGGCCCCATTGATTCCTATGGCCCAATTGATCCCTATAGTCCCTTTCATTCCTATGGCCCCATTGATTTTTGTGGCCCCATTGATCTCTGTGGCCCCATTGATCCCTATGGCCCCATTGATCTTTATTGCCACTTTGTTCCCTATAGCCCCATTGATCCCTATGTCCCCACTGAGTTCTATGGCCCCATTGATCCTTATGGCCCCATTGATTCCTATGGCCCCATTGATTCCTATGTCCCCATCGATCCCTATGGCCCCATTGAGTTCTATGGTGCCATTGAACCCTATGGTCCCAATGATCCCTATGGCCCCATGTAGTTCTATGGCTACACTGATTCCTATGATCGCATTGATACCTATGGCCCCATTGAGTTCTATGGCCCCATTGATTCCTAAGGCCCCACTGATTCCTGTGGCCCCATTGATCCTTATGGCCCCATTTAGTTCTATGGCCTCATTGATTCCTATGGCCCCATTGTTTCCTATGGCCCCATTGATTCCTATGGTCCCATTGATCCCTATGGCCCCATTTATCCCTATGGCCCCATTGATCCCTATGACCCCTTTGATTCCTATGGCCCCATCGATCCCTATGGCACCATTGATTCCTATGGCCCCATTGAGTTCTATGGCCGTAGTGATTCCTATGACCCTATTGAGTTCTATGGTCCCATTGATCCCTATGGCCCCATTGATCCCTATGGCCCCATTGATCCCTATGGCCCCATTGATCCCTAAGGCCGTATTGATTCCTATGGCCCCACTGAGTTCTATGGCACATTTGATCCCTATGGCCCCATTGATCCCTATGGCCCCATTGATCCCTAAGGCCCTATTGATTCCTATGGCCCCATTGATTCCTATGGCCCCATTGATCCCTAAGGCCCTTCTGAGTTCTATGGCTCCACTGATTCCTATGGCCCCATTGATTCCTATGTTCCCATTGATCCCTATGGCCCCATTGATTTTCAATGGCCCCTTTGTGTTCTATGGCCCCATTGATTCCTACGGCCCCACTGATTCCTGTGGCCCCATTGATCCTTATGGCTCCTTTGAGTTCTATGGCCGCATTGATTCCTATGGCCCCATTGAGTTCTATGGCTCCATTGATTCCTAAGGCCCCATTGATCCCTATGGCCCCATTGAGTTCTATGGCTCCATTGATCCCTGAAGGCCCCATTGATCCCTATGGCCCCTTTGATTCCTATGGCCCCACTGATTCCTATGGCCCCACTGATTCCTATGGCCCCATTGATTCCTATGGCCCCACTGATTCCTATGGCCTCATTGATTCCTATAGTCCCATTGATCCCTATGGCCCCATTGATCCCTATGGCCCCATTGAGTTCTATGGCCCCATTGAGTTCTATGGCCCCATTGACCCTACGGCCTCATTGATCTTTATGTCCCCATCGATCCCTATGGCCCCTTCGATTCCTAAGGTCCAATTGATTCCTATGGCCCCACTGATCCCTTTGGCCCCATTGATTCCTATGGCCTAACTGATCCCTATGGCCCCATTGATCCCTTTGGCCCCATTGATTCCTATGGCCTAACTGATCCCTATGGCCCCATTGATTCCTTTGGCCCCATTGATTCCTATGGCCCCACTGATTCCTATGGCCCCATTGATCCCTATGGCCCCACTGATTCCTATGGCCGCACTGATTCCTTTGGCCCCACTGATCCCTATGGCCCCACTGATCCCTATGGCCCCACTGATCCCTATGGCCCCATTGATCCCTATGGCCCCATTGATTTTTATGGCTTCTTTGAGTTCTATGGCCGCATTGATTCCTATGGCCCCATTGATCCCTAAGGCTCATTGATCCCTAAGGCCCCATTGATCCCAATGGCCCCATTGAGTTCTATGGCCTCATTGAGTCCAATGGCCCCATTGATTTTTATGGCCCCATTGAGTTCTATGGCGACATTGATTCCTATGGCCCCTTTGAGTTCTTTGGCCCATTTGATCCCTATGGCCCCATTGAGTTCTATGGCCCCATTGAGTTCTATGGCCCCATTGACCCCTATGGCCTCATTGATCTTTATGGCCCCATTGATTCCTAAGGCCCCATTGATTCCTGTGGCCCCATTGATCCCTATAGTCCCTTTCATTCCTATGGCCCCATTGATTTTTGTGGCCCCATTGATCTCTGTGGCCCCATGGATCCCTATGGCCCCATTGATTTTTATTGCCCCTTTTTTTCCCTATAGCCCCATTGATCCCTATGTCCCCACTGAGTTCAGTGGCCCCATTGATTCCTATGGTCCCATTGATCCCTATGGCCTCATTATTTCCTATGGCCCCATTGATTCCTATGGCCCCATTGATTCCTATGGCCCCGTTGATTCCTATGGTCCCATTGATCCCTATGGCCCCATTGATCCCTATGACCCCATTGATCCCTATGGCCCCATTGATTCCTATGGCCCCATTGAGTTCTATGGCCGTAGTGATTCCTATGACCCTATTGAGTTCTATGGTCCCATTGATCCCTATGGCCCCATTGATCCCTATGGCCCCAATGATCCCTATGGCCCCATTGATCCCTAAGGCCGTATTGATTCCTATGGCCCCATTGAGTTCTATGGCCCCATTGATCCCTAAGGACCCTCTGAGTTCTATGGCCCCACTGATTCCTATGGCCCCCTTGATTCCTATGTTCCCATTGATCCCTATTGCCCCATTGATTCCTATGGCCCCTTTGAGTTCTATGGCCCCATTGATTCCTACGGCCCCACTGATTCCTGTGGCCCCATTGATCCTTATGGCTCCTTTGAGTTCTATGGCCGCATTGATTCCTATGGCCCCATTGAGTTCTATGGCCCATTTGATCCCTATGGCCCAATTGATTCCTATGGCCCCTTTGAGTTCTATGGCCCCATTGATTCCTATGGCCCCATTGATTTTTATGTTCCCATTGATCCCTATGGCCCCATTGAGTTCTATGGCTCCATTGATCCCTATGGCCCCATTGATCCCTTTGTCCCCATTGATTCCTATGGCCCCTTTGATTCCTATGGCCCCATTGATTTCTATGGCCCCACTGATTCCTATGGCCCCATTGATACCTATGGCCCAATTGATCCCTATGGCTCCATTGATCTCTATGGCCCCATTGATTTTCAATGGCTCCATTGATTCCTATGGCCCCATTGAGTTCTATGGCCCCATTGATTCCTATGGCCCCACTGAGTTCTATGGCACATTTGATACCTATGGCCCCATTGATCCCTATGGCCCCATTGATTCCTATGGCCCCTTTGAGTTCTATGACCCCATTGATCCCTATGGCCCCATTGATTCCTATGGCCCCATTGATTCCTACGGCCCCATTGATTTCTATGGCCCCACTGATTCCTATGGCCCCGTTGATACCTATGGCCCAATTGATCCCTATGGCTCCATTGATCTTTATGGCCCCATTGATTTTCTATGGCTCCATTGATTCCTATGGCCCCATTGAGTTCTATGGCCCCATTGATTCCTATGGCCCCACTGAGTTCTATGGCACATTTGATACCTATGGCCCCATTGATCCCTATGGCCCCCTTGATTCCTATGGCCCCTTTGAGTTATATGGCCCCATTGATCCCTATGGCCCCATTGATTCCTATGGCCCCATTGATTCCTATGGCCCATTTGATCCCTATGGCCCATTTGATCCCTATGGCCCAATTGATCCCTATGGCCCCATTGATCCCTATGGCCCCATTGATCCTTATGGCCCCATTGAGTTCTATGGCCCCATTGAGTTCTATGGCCCCAATGACCCCTACGGCCTCATTGATCTTTATGGCCCCATTGATACCTAAGGCCCCATTGATTCCTAAGGCCCCATTGATTCCTATGGCCCCATTGATTCCTATGGCCCCATTGATCCCTATAGTCCCTTTCATTCCTATGGCCCCATTGATTTGTGTGGCCCCATTGATCTCTGTGGCCCCATTGATCCCTATGGCCCCATTGATTTTTATTTCCACATTGTTCCCTATAGCCCCATTGATGTCTATGTCCCCACTGAGTTCAATGGCCCCATTGATTCCTATGGTCCCTTGATCCCTATGGCCTCATTGATCCCTATGGACACTTGGAGTTCTATGGCCCCATTGATCCCTATGGCCCCATTGAGTCCTATGGCCCCTTGATTCCTATGGCCCCATCGATCCCTATGGCCCCATTGCGTTCTATGGCGCCATTGAACCCTTTGGCCCCATTGATCCCTATAGCCTCATGTAGTTCTATGGCTACATTGATTCCTATGGTCGCATTGATACCTATGGCCCCATTGAGTTTTATGGCCCCATTGATTCCTAAGACCCCACTGATTCCTGTGGCCCCATTGATCCTTATGGCCCCATTTAGTTCTATGGCCCCATTGATTCCTATTGCCTCATTGATTCCTATGGCCCCATTGATTCCTATGGCCCCATTCATTCCTATGGTCCCATTGATCCCTATGGCCCCTTTGATCGCTATGGCCCCATTGATCCCTATGGCCCCATTGATCCCTATGGCCCCATTGATTCCTATGGCCTCATCGATCCCTTTTACCCCATTTATCCCTATGGCACCATTGATTCCTATGGCCCCACTGAGTTCTATGGCCCCACTGAGTTCTGTGGCCCCACAGATTCCTATGGCCCCACTGATTCCTATGTTCCCACTGAGTTCTATGACCCCACTGATTCCTATGGTCCCATTGATCCCTATAGCCCCATTGATCGCTATGGCCCCATTGATTCCTATGGCCCCATTGATCCCTATGGCCCCATTGATCCCTATGGCCCCATTAATTCCTATGGCCCCTTTGATCCCTATGGCCCCATTGAGTTCTATGGCCGCATTGATTCCTATGGCCCAATGATCCCTATGGTCCCATTGATTCCTTTGGCCCCGTTGATTCCTGTGGCCCCATTTATCCCTGTGGCCCCACTGAGTTCTTTGGCCCCACTGATTCCTATGGTCCCATTGATCTCTATGGCCCCTTTGAGTTCTATGGCCCCATTTATTCCTATTGCCCCATTGATCCCTATTGCCCCATTGATCCCTATGGCCCCATTGAGTTCTATGTCCCTATTGATTCCTATGGCCCCATCCATCCCTATGGTCCCATTGATCCCTATGGCCCCATTGAGTTCTATGGCCCCATTGATCCCTATGGCACCATTGATCCCTATGGCCCCATTGATCCCTATGGCCCTATTGTTTCCTATGGCCCCATTGATTCCTATGGCCCCATTGATCCCTTACGCCCCACTGAGTTCTATGGCCCCTCTGATTCCTATGGCCCCACCGATTCCTATGGCCCCATTGATCCCTATGGCCCCATTGAGTTCTATGGCCCCATTGAGTTCTATGGCCCCATTGATTCCTATGGCCCCACTGATTCCTATGGCCCCATTGATTCCTATGGTCCCATCGATCCCTATTGCCCCATTGATACCTATGGCCCAATTGATCCCTATGGCTCCATTGATCCCTATGGCCCCATTGATTTTCTATGGCTCCATTGATTCCTATGGCCCCATTGAGTTCTATGGCCCCATTGATTCCTATGGCCCCACTGAGTTCTATGGCACATTTGATACCTATGGCCCCATTGATTCCTATGGCCCCTTTGAGTTCTATGACCCCGTTGATCCCTATGGCCCAATTGATTCCTATGGCCCCTTTGAGTTCTATGGCCCCATTGATTCCTATGGCCCCATTGATTTTTAATGTTCCCATTGATCCCTATGGCCCCATTGAGTTCTATGGCTCCATTGATCCCTATGGCCCCATTGATCCCTTTGTCCCCATTGATTCCTATGGCCCCTTTGATTCCTATGGCCCCATTGATTTCTATGGCCCCACTGATTCCTATGGCCCCATTGATACCTATGGCCCAATTGATCCCTATGGCTCCATTGATCTCTATGGCCCCATTGATTTTCAATGGCTCCATTGATTCCTATGGCACCATTGAGTTCTATGGCCCCATTGATTCCTATGGCCCCACTGAGTTCTATGGCACATTTGATACCTATGGCCCCATTGATCCCTATGGCCCCATTGATTCCTATGGCCCCTTTGAGTTCTATGACCCCATTGATCCCTATGGCCCCATTGATTCCTATGGCCCCATTGATTCCTATGGCCCCATTGAGATCTATGGCCCCACTGATTCCTATGGCCCCGTTGATACCTATGGCCCAATTGATCCCTATGGCTCCATTGATCTTTATGGCCCCATTGATTTTCTATGGCTCCATTGATTCCTATGGCCCCATTGAGTTCTATGGCCCCATTGATTCCTATGGCCCCACTGAGTTCTATGGCACATTTGATACCTATGGCCCAATTGATCCCTATGGCCCCATTGATCCCTATGGCCCCATTGATCCTTATGGCCCCATTGAGTTCTATGGCCCCATTGAGTTCTATGGCCCCAATGACCCCTACGGCCTCATTGATCTTTATGGCCCCATTGATACCTAAGGCCCCATTGATTCCTAAGGCCCCATTGATTCCTATGGCCCCATTGATTCCTCTGGCCCCATTGATCCCTATAGTCCCTTTCATTCCTATGGCCCCATTGATTTGTGTGGCCCCATTGATCTCTGTGGCCCCATTGATCCCTATGGCCCCATTGATTTTTATTTCCACATTGTTCCCTATAGCCCCATTGATGTCTATGTCCCCACTGAGTTCAATGGCCCCATTGATTCCTATGGTCCCTTGATCCCTATGGCCTCATTGATCCCTATGGACACTTGGAGTTCTATGGCCCCATTGATCCCTATGGCCCCATTGAGTCCTATGGCCCCTTGATTCCTATGGCCCCATCGATCCCTATGGCCCCATTGCGTTCTATGGCGCCATTGAACCCTTTGGCCCCATTGATCCCTATAGCCTCATGTAGTTCTATGGCTACATTGATTCCTATGGTCGCATTGATACCTATGGCCCCATTGAGTTTTATGGCCCCATTGATTCCTAAGACCCCACTGATTCCTGTGGCCCCATTGATCCTTATGGCCCCATTTAGTTCTATGGCCCCATTGATTCCTATTGCCTCATTGATTCCTATGGCCCCATTGATTCCTATGGCCCCATTTATTCCTATGGTCCCATTGATCCCTATGGCCCCTTTGATCGCTATGGCCCCATTGATCCCTATGGCCCCATTGATCCCTATGGCCCCATTGATTCCTATGGCCTCATCGATCCCTTTTACCCCATTTATCCCTATGGCACCATTGATTCCTATGGCCCCATTGAGTTCTATGGCCGCAGTGATTCCTATGACCCCGTTGATTCCTATGGTCCCATTGATCCCTATGGCCCCATTGATCCCTATGGCCCCATTGGTACCTATGGCCACATTGATCCCGAAGGCCCCATTGATCCCTAAGGCCCTATTGATTCCTATGGCCCCATTGATTCCTATGCCCCATTGATCCCTAAGGCCCCTCTGAGTTCTATGACCCCACTGATTCCTATGGCCCCATTGATTCCTATGTTCCCATTGATCCCTATGGTCCCATTGATTCCTATGGCCCCTTTGTGTTCTATGGCCCTATTGATTCCTACGGCCCCACTGATTCCTGTGGCCCCATTGATCCTTATGGCCCCTTTGAGTTCTGTGGCCGCATTGATTCCTATGGCCCCATTGAGTTCTATGGCCCATTTGATCCCTATGGCCCCATTGATTCCTATGGCCCCATTGAGTTCTATGGCTCCATTGATCCCTAAGACCCCATTGATCCCTATGGCCCCATTGAGTCCTATGGCCACTTTGATTCCTATTGCCCCATTGATTCCTATGGCCCCACTGATTCCTATGGCCCCATTGATTCCTATAGTCCCATTGATCCCTATGGCCCCATTGATCCCTATGGCCCCGTTGATCCCTATGGCCCAATGATCCCTATGGACACATTGATTCCTTTGGCCCCATTGATTCCTGTGGCCCCGTTTTTCTCTGTGGCCCCACTGAGTTCTATGGCCCCACTGAGTTCTGTGGCCCCACAGATTCCTATGGCCCCACTGATTCCTATGTTCCCACTGAGTTCTATGACCCCACTGATTCCTATGGTCCCATTGATCCCTATGGCCCCATTGATCCCTATGGCCCGATTGATTCCTATGGTCCCATTGATCCCTATGGCCCCATTGATCCCTATGGCCCCATTAATTCCTATGGCCCCATTGATCCCTATGGCCCCATTGAGTTCTATGGCCCATTTGATCCCTATGGCCCCATTGATTCCTATGGCCCCATTGAGTTCTATGGCTCCATTGATCCCTAAGACCCCATTGATCCCTATGGCCCCATTGATTCCTATGGCCACTTTGATTCCTATTGCCCCATTGATTCCTATGGCCCCACTGATTCCTATGGCCCCATTGATTCCTATAGTCCCATTGATCCCTATGGTCCCATTGATCCCTATGGCCCCGTTGATCCCTATGGCCCAATGATCCCTATGGACACATTGATTCCTTTGGCCCCATTGATTCCTGTGGCCCCGTTTTTCTCTGTGGCCCCACTGAGTTCTATGGCCCCACTGAGTTCTGTGGCCCCACAGATTCCTATGGCCCCACTGATTCCTATGTTCCCACTGAGTTCTATGA
Organism: Callipepla californica brunnescens; assembly: GCA_023055505.1. Taxonomy (NCBI): domain Eukaryota; kingdom Metazoa; phylum Chordata; class Aves; order Galliformes; family Odontophoridae; genus Callipepla; species Callipepla californica. The sequence continues at coordinate 4,273,621 of JALIRH010000037.1, forward strand.
CCCCACTGATTCCTATGGTCCCATTGATCCCTATGGCCCCATTGATCGCTATGGCCCCATTGATTCCTATGGCCCCATTGATCCCTATGGCCCCATTAATTCCTATGGCCCCATTGATCCCTATGGCCCCATTGAGTTCTATGGCCGCATTGATTCCTATGGCCCAATGATCCCTATGGTCCCATTGATTCCTTTGGCCCCGTTGATTCCTGTGGCCCCATTTATCCCTGTGGCCCCACTGAGTTCTTTGGCCCCACTGATTCCTATGGTCCCATTGATCCCTATGGCCCCTTTGAGTTCTATGGCCCCATTTATTCCTATTGCCCCATTGATCCCTATTGCCCCATTGATCCCTATGGCCCCATTGAGTTCTATGTCCCTATTGATTCCTATGGCCCCATCCATCCCTATGGTCCCATTGATCCCTATGGCCCCATTGAGTTCTATGGCCCCATTGATGCCTATGGCACCATTGATCCCTCTGGCCCCATTGATCCCTATGGCCCTATTGTTTCCTATGGCCCCATTGATTCCTATGGCCCCATTGATCCCTTACGCCCCACTGAGTTCTATGGCCCCTCTGATTCCTATGGCCCCACCGATTCCTATGGCCCCATTGATCCCTATGGCCCCATTGAGTTCTATGGCCCCATTGAGTTCTATGGCCCCATTGATTCCTATGGCCCCACTGATTCCTATGGCCCCATTGATTCCTATGGTCCCATCGATCCCTATTGCCCCATTGATACCTATGGCCCAATTGATCCCTATGGCTCCATTGATCCCTATGGCCCCATTGATTTTCTATGGCTCCATTGATTCCTATGGCCCCATTGAGTTCTATGGCCCCATTGATTCCTATGGCCCCACTGAGTTCTATGGCACATTTGATACCTATGGCCCCATTGATTCCTATGGCCCCTTTGAGTTCTATGACCCCGTTGATCCCTATGGCCCCATTGATTGCTATGGCCCCATTGAGTTTTATGGCCCCATTGATCCCTGTGGCGACATTGATCCATTGATTCATTGATTCATGAGGTTCGAAAGGTCCTAGAAGATCATCTAGTCCAACCATCCTCACACCACTATCCCTACCCACCAAGCTACTAAATCAAATCCCTTAGCACCTCATCTAAGCGCTTCTTGAACTGCGCTAGGGATGGTGCCTCAACCCCCTCCCTTGGCAGGCCATTCCAGTGCCGGACCACTCTCTCAGAGAAAAAATTTTTCCTCAAGTCTAATCTAAATCTTCCCCGACACAACTTGTGGCCATTCCCTCTCGTCCTGTCATTAGTTACCTGGGAGAAGAGGCTGACCCCCTCCTCACCACAGCCTCCCTTCAGGAAGTGGTAGAGTGCAGTGAGGTCTCCTCTAAGCCTCTTCTCCAGGCTAAACAATCCCAGCTCCCTCAGCCGCTCCTGGTCACCCTTGTGCTCCAGACCCCTCACAGCTTTGTCGCCCTTCTCTGAACACGCTCCAGGGCCTCGATGTCTCTCTTGTAGTGAGGGGCCCATCACTGAACACAGTACTCGAGGTACAGGGGATGATCCCCTCCCTGCTCCTGCTGGCCACGCTGTTCCTAATCCAGGCCAGGATGCCGTTGGCCTTCTTGGCTACCTGGGCAGACTGCCGGCTCACGTTGGGCATCAACCAACACCCCCAGGTCCTTTTCCTCTGTACACTCCTCAAGCCGTTCTGCCCCAAGCCTATAGCATTGCCTGGGGTTATTGTGGCCAAATACAGCACCCGGCACTTGGCCTTATTGAACCTCATCCCATTGAGCTCAGCCCAACTGTCTAGCCTATCCAGATCCCGCTGAAGGGCCTCCCTACCCTCAGGCACATCCACACATCCTCCCAACTCGGTGTCATCCGCAAACTTACTGAGGGTGCACTCAATCCCCTCATCCAGGTCATCAATAAAGAGATTAAACAGTATGGGCCCCAATACCGACCCTTGGGGGACACCACTCGTGACAGGACGCCAGCTGGACTTAACACCGTTCGCCACCACGACAGTATAAACATATATATCTTTACACAAATATACAAATTTAGATTTTTTTATATAAATATATAAATTTATCTTTCTATATGAATACATAAATTTATCTTTTGATGTAAATATATAAAAGTATACTTCTCAAAAGAGCTGTCAGGCTCCAGAACGTGCGGCCCGGGGAGGTGTTGCAGACACCGACCCCGGGGCTATGAAGGAGCGTTTCGCCCTCGCGCTGAGGGCCACGGTTCAGTAGAACTGCTGGGGACGGCGTGACCTCGTAGGTTGGGTTCTCCGAACGCTGCTGCCAATTGCCCAGCCCTCCAGTTTGGCGAGATCTCTCAGCAGGACGTCCTAAGGGAGTCAGGAGCTCACCCCAAATCCGTGCGATCCGCAAACCTCAGTGTGTGCCACGGTTTTATGATTTTGGGGCATTGGTATTCCACATCGTAACATCATGGAGTGCATGAGGAGTCAAAGAGTCAGGGCTCCAGCTCCGCGGATCATCAGTAGTTATGGGTGTACCTGTCCCAGAAGAGAACTCCATTCCCCAGAGCACTGTGCGATGCTTTGTATTTTTACGTATTTTCTGCTCAGAGGAAAAGATATCAACTGCTCGTGTGTCACGGGACACTCTCTTTCCTTCGGGATCACTCGGCAGTGGGTGCTCGCTGCTGTTCGCCTTCAGCGTTAGCGTAAGGCCTTCGGTTTATCAGACACTCTCTTGCTCATTTTATTTGATTCATTAGCCTCAATTCCAATTAGATCGTATTAGATTGTGTCATTTTGCTGCCTGAGATCTTATTTAGTGAATTAGCCTTCCTCCTCAGATCGTTGCCGCTGCTTTGTCCCTAGGCCCATCTCCCTTTTCCCTTTCCCCTTTCCTGGGCTGTGGGTCCCCCACACCAATGGTCGCGGAACCGTGCCGACCCATTCCGGTAAACCGTTGACAGCGTGCCTTCAGGTCCCGTGCCCAGGTCAATTATGAAAGCATTACGAACCACTGGCCGTGAGATTTCTGTTCTCCCACGGCTAGCTGCCGTCGCAAGGCCGGCCCAGCTCCGTGCTTCGTTAGCGCCAGGGACTTGCTGGAGCAGATCATTGGAAGCCACGGTTACAGGTTGACAAAGAACTGTAATGGTGGCTGTGATGCTGAGAAATCCCTTCTTTGTCTCACGAAGCAGAAAGGCCATGCCCTGATCCCCGGAGCCATGGAGGGGAGATCCTGTCCCTCATGCTGGCACAGGGCCCTTCCTGGGGCATTGAGATGGAGGTTTGTGTGATGTCAAATGAGAGACAAGGGAACAGCAGCACTCTGCGTGGGGTGCAAGATATTGCGAGGCCCAAGTCCCACGTGGGCAATGTGTCTCATCATAGGATTTGGGTGTGAGAAGGGCCCAGTCTGAACAAGCACTCAATCACAATGGAACTTTGAACTTCAGATCTCTCAGGCCCAAGGTGGAGGGATGTATGGGAACTGCTGAATCACGGCCTGAACCACTGATGGATCACCTGAGGCAAGCCCTGAGTCAGCTGCAGGGGCACAACTGAGTGTGATTGGAAGGGGTGCAGTTTGACTCCACCTCTCCCAGACCCCATTGAAGGGCTGACCACCACCGGCGGGGAAGGATCTCTTGTTGGAGATCCCTCCCTGGTGGAGTTATCGGCAAGCCTCAACCATCACCAAGGTGAGCCAATCTCTTCTGCTATTTGTTTGTATACCATCTACTTAAAGCCTACCAAAAATATACCACCTTTCGCACCATTTCCTTGAGTGCTTTCCTCGGGGTTATTTGACCTACAGAGGTGGTTTGTTTTCCTGCTCCAGCAATTAATCAGACAGGCCTCGGTGCCCCGATCCTTTAAAAAAAAAAAACCCTCCAATCTTTCAAACTTTGCGTGGACCGCTCCTCATCTTTCTGCATCACTTAGAGAAAAAGAAGAAGTCATTCTCTTTACGGGATTACTGTCGCCATATTAAGAATCCTTTCCATCTCACACGTGCGGAAGAGCTCCTTCACCTCCTTGAATACTTTTAGCCCTCCTTTTGATGCCTAATTAAGTTGTACTCAGTCCTTTGCAGCATTGCATCTCCCACTTTGTCATCCTGTGATGCATGAGGGCAGCTGAGCCTTATGGTTTTAGGTAAGCGAGAAACAGTTCTTGTCGTTAAGGGCACGCTTTTCTTTCACACTTTGAAATGCCGTTTCTCAGTCCTTAAAAGCATTCCCTTCTTCACTGACCGTGGCTTGTGAAGAAGGAAAGTCAGCTTTAGGATGTTTGGGATTTTGTTTTTAGGCCACACTGATCGACTCGGCGCTTCTTAGGAATTACCTAGTTATTACTTAGGCAGAAATTGACGACAGGAAAATGCTCAGCGGGAATGCCAGGTTTGGCACACCCGGATCAGAAATCCCAAAACCTGCACGATTTCTGACTTCTTCGTGTTTGATGCACCGTTACCTCTGCCAAATGAAGGCAAGACGCTGAGTTATGAGACGATGGTAAATGTGACGTGCCAGGAACGCATTACAAAGAGAACAGTTCCATGGTAAAACAGTGAAGGAAGGATATCCACGCAATGGCCCCAACATCTTGTTTTTTGGAACTGCTGCTCCGTTGAGCTGCCAGGTGCCTATTTTGAAGGCATGTGCTTTGGCTAATATTTCACAATTGCACATATTTTTTTTTCATGTTATCCTGTATAGGATGTATACGTTGTCTGCATGCATATGCAGGACATCCCAGAATACACAGCTGCTGTGTCGCAACAGCTCAGTGCTCTCTGCTGCTGACCAACGGTGCTTTATCACTGCGCTCTCCTACGTACACACAGTGATATAAAATACCTAACGCCACACAAGAAACACCAGCTTTTTCGTACGTGTTTACTGCACAGAAAAAAGAAAAAACAAAAACAAATGCATGCCAGCAGTGAACGCTCACAATGGCAAGCTGAACTGTTCGTCATCCCTTGGTCTGCACCTCAGGCGGATTCTCCTGGAATTGCGTCTGAGTGCTTTTGAAGACCGGCACGCCTTTGCAGACAAGCTGAGGTACGGCTGTAAGGCCTGTGGGAAGAGGAGCTGGGAGCAATGGGTGCTCTCTAGGGGACAAGGGGAGGGCCGGGGTCCATCACCTTAGCCAGCACTGGGGCAGCCAGGGGCACCGGAGCAGCCACAGGGGCCCATCCCTAGTGCTGTTCAAGAAGCATTTAGATGAGGTGCTAAGGGATTTGATTGAGTAGTTCGGTGGGTAGGGATGGTGGTAGGAGGACGGTTGGACTAGATGATCTTGTAGGTCCTTTCCAACCTCATGAATCTATGAAATTGGTCCACTGGGTGAGCTCAGTGGACCCATAGCCAGGCAGGACTGTGTGGAGCTGGAACCCAGCCTGGCTGCAGCCTCACTAAAGCAGGAGCTGATGGTCCTGGTATGAGGAGGGGCCTGATCAGCTCCAGGATACCCAAGTGGGTCAGACAGAGCTGTATGAGTCCTCAGGCCCTGACATTATCTCACCGAGAGGACACAATAAAATAATGCGCGGGGTTGTTCATGTGCTTTGCAGGTATTGAGATCTGTCTGAAAAATTGGTTTATATTGGTTTATACAGTCAGCAGTCAATTCCATATGTGCAGCTTTGCACATATACATACCACATTACTGAGATGTCGATGACATCTGAGCACCTCAGCAAAATCAGTCCCTGCCAATAACCGATATAACAGCTAAGTTTCCTTTCCCCTTTTTTTTTTCCTTCCTTTCCCCCCTTTTTCCTTCCTTCCTTTCCCCCCTTTTTCCTTCCCTTCCCCTTCCCTTCTGCAAACGTTGATTGTGTCCTCCTGCTGTTCCTGTTGTCTCCCCCAATCTTGTTGTTCCCCCTGAACCCCGACCATAACATTTTGTTATTCCCCTCAACCCCAAACTACTTTATAACATGTTTTTGTTTCATGGAATTTTCTGGGCCCCGATGATGCATGCGCATCAGGACCGGGGGGAGGTGGGAAGCCCTCATCCTGCTGCGCATGCTGATCCCAACCCCCGTGGACCGGAGCAGCGGATGGCGTGGACTTCATCTCTGGTATAATCAACAAAGGATCACACCTCGATACTGATCTGAATCCACGTTGCTGTCTTTGCCTTGAGAACCCTAATTCTGGCTATTGTTCTGACATTCATTTTTTGTCCTTGTAGATGTTTGCCGTGGAAACGTTTGCTTCGTCTCTCTACTGATCCGTCCGGGCCTCAAACTACTTTGTGCCAACACAAAGCGTAGAAGAGCTGCATCTCCTTCCCTCCTGAGTGCAGCCTTCATCCTCCAGCGCCCTTCTCCTGACACCCTCATTTCCAGCAGGCAAGGAATCAAGAGTGCCCTCGTTTGCTGCATGTCCCAGCTCCCCTCCCAGCTTCGGCAGTGCCTCCCAGCCCACCAAACCTGGCCGTCCCCACCGTGCCCCGTGCCGCCGCTGAGTCCCTTCCAGTCTATGCCGACCTCAGCTGAAATACAGAGCAGGGAGAGAGCCTCAGGAAGATCCGGGCCAAGAGATGTGTGGGAGAAGTCCAGTTGTCATGGGGAGGTGAAGGGGTGGGAAAAGATCCCAATTTCTAAGTGACAAACTGAGATGTTGTGGTGGAAGAAGCTGTGTGCTTGGCAGTGGAAGAGCACAGCCACTCAGGAACCAACTGAACGATGTCCCTCCGGCATTTCACCCCTTTTAACTTCGCCTGCTGTAACCAAACTTTTACTTTTCTACCTCTCCTCCAAAACAACAACAAAAAATGACAACTCACTTGTTTCTCTCGCGCCACGATCTTCCTGTCCTGTTCATGGATCTGATCGTTCTTCAATTCCAGAACGTGTCTGAAGCTCCTCAGATTTTCTTCTAAGGGCAGATACGGAGCTTTTGCCATCTAGGAAACGTGCCAGCAATTTGTCTGTGTCGGCCACAAATGCATCTTCAGCCGTGAGGTGAAGATTCCCAAAAGTCTACCCAGCGGTTTAGGACTGATGGTGCAATGAAGGGCAGATGGAGGCGGCCTCCCTCAGCCGGTCTGAACCCTGACATTCTCCTGTGGCACACCCCTTTCTGTGGGCAGCCGCTGGAACCTTCCTCATGGCCTGCCTCGTGGTTCGATGCTGCTGATCCATGGCTTTCTGGACGTCTTGGACTGTGACCCACACTAGTGAGCTGCCTTGGAGTAGCGGGCGTTGACATCACGGTGACACAGCAAAATCTGTCCTGTCATTATATAAACTAAGTACTGCAGCAGGCATGGAAGGCGCTGACGCTACCTGTCTCCATGGCCAAGCCATTTTCAGACACTTGTGCTCCTTTCCTAAGGAGTTTTCCCCCCTAAAAGCCTCCAGAGCCCCTCACCCACCCTACTATGTCCATTCCCCATCCCCCACCATCTTGCTTACGTGGCTGTGCTGTGACCACGCTGAAATGACCCAAATTAAAGAAAACCCATTTTAGGTTTCTTTCATTTCAGGTAAATAATTGCAGAAAGTGTTCACTTGCACACTGTAAATTAATAACTTGGCCCCAGTAGACAGCAGCTGAACAAATATTTAATGGCCAGACAGGTCTGTCCACAGAAGCCGAGGAAAAAAATGAGGCAGTGCAGAGAACATCAGAGAAGTTTGCTCAGAATGTGAACAGGACGAGTGTGAAAAGACGAGAAGTAAAGAGAAAGAGAGGAAGAAGATGAACACCTGAGATAGAGCACAGGGAATGTTTCGGAAACGGAGCTACACAGGTTGGGTGAGAGAACAGAGGATAGAGGGAAGACCACTGACAGCAGCCCTGTGCTGAGGTGTGTTCAGGACAAAGCCATCGGCGCCGATGTTCCCACAGGATTCAAGATCTGGGGTCATGACTGAGGTGTGAGCCCCCGGCCTCGGGGTGGGACCCCATTGCTAACACTGCTGTGTGCCATACGCAGAAGCACAGATCTCGATGGCTACGTAACAATAGTTGCCAACTACCTTCACCTGTTCCTCACTGTTTTTGTTCAAAGCCTCCTCAGATGGGTTTGCTTTGGCCTTCAGGGACTGGCTCTGGAAGGGGAGGGTGCCTACCTGGTCCTGGAGGAGAGGAGAAATGAGCACACTGCTGTGTTATCGATCACCCCTCTCACATTCACACAGCCCAGTCTGAGCTGTGCCACCACCAGGGGAGATGACCACGGCCCAGAAACCACTGCCAGGCGAACTTTTAACACAAGGACACTTGAACGTACGATGGGCTTATCGTAACGAAGTGCCTCGGGGGAGCCCGAGATCCCTGCAATGCCTGCAGCTAGCTGGCAGCGGCTGCCACTGCTCTGTGACGTGTCTTCAGTGCTAAATCACCCCGTCACCTCGGCACGAATAAGAACAACCACGCCTCCTCCAGACAGCGGGCGTTTATGGCGCGGGTGTGAAAGAGATCTTCTGAACAGTTCCTGCGGCCTGAACAGATTCTCATCGTGCTTCCTCTACCTTTGTAGGCAACATTCCATCCTGCTCGGGGGCTCCTGAGAGGATAATGAGCAGCCGTGAGTTAACGGAGTGGGCTTTGAATGGCATCTCGGAGCTACCGGTGGAAACAATGTGCTATTTTAAGCAGTCTCATTTCTGTTCCCATGAAAGGCATCCCTGCGCCTTCCATACACCTGCAAAAGCTGCGGTCGCTGCGAGGCCACGTTCTGTGTTTTGTGTTTGTCATTTCTCAGCTGTAACGCTGCATCAGTGTGCGCTGCAGGATAGGCTGACACACCTGGAGCTGCCAATGCTGCACGAGGAGCACAGTGATGAGTAACAGTACGCACCAGTTGGGGTTTTTCTAAATCGTAATGATCTCTGACCAGGCAGTCAAACAGAGCTGGCACTTTGTGCTCACACAAGGTTTCCAAAGTTAACACGGACCCCAGCTGCGCTTTTCTCCCTCTAGGTCTGCCTGCTCTTCCCTTCCAGACGCTGTATAATTCGAATCAGGCAAAGCAGGGAGAAGAGCCCAAGGGGCAGCGTGGCTGCTCATCTTTGGATGGAGCAGAAGAGGCCTTCAGAGGAGCTGAGCCTGGCACAAGGGTCCCTGTGCTGGAGGGATGTGTGGGGACCCACGGGAGCCATGGCCTCGCAATGGGCACCACAAACTACAGCTGGGAGGAAGCGAGGACCCAGTGTGCTCTGCCAGCACCGCTGTGGGGTGGGAAATAACAGAACTGCTAACCTGGAGGCACGGCCGCATCTGTTCAAAGCTTTCCTTTAATTGTGTTTTCTCCAGTTCGCAAGCAGCAGCCAGTTCTGGGGAAGACACACAGACACGACATCGCTAAGTGAAGTCCAGCAGAGCAGGGGATGGGAGCACAGAGGCTGGGAGCCAGGCACCACATGGGAAACAGCTTCAGGGCATGGAGGTTGAGGAAGAAACCAGCAGTAACACGCCATGGGGTTCTGGGAGAGCTGCTTTGAGGATCAGCATTTCCCAGCCTTGCAGCGGTCCTCTACATCTGCGTGGTCAAATTTGGATTTCTCACATCTGTCAGCTCCCAGGGGCTGTGATCCAAAAAGGTTCAGTATAAAAGCGGGCAAACAACCACGGCAGGGTGAGTATCTCCAAGCCAAGGGGTTTGAAAGTGGGTACATTGACGAGTTTGGATTGCAGTTTCTTTGGGGAGATAAAAAGGGGAGCCAGCAGCTTGGACGCAAAAAGGCAAATAACGGTGCTTGGCCAGGAGCTGCGGAGGACCTGTAAGGTTTAACGACGCTGTCACACCCTGGAGACAAAATGTCCTCTATTTCTAGTACATGATTAAGGGTTTCACTGCTAGAAAAGTTGCCTCGGACTGATTAATAACCAGAAGTTAATCAGCAAAATGGAATAGTTTACCCTCCAACCCAAGGGCATGAGACTGGCATTCGGTACTGTGTGGGAACTGCTGGATCACGGCCTGAACCACTGATGGATCACCTGAGGCGAGCACTGAGTCAGCTGCAGGGCCACAGTTAAGGTAACATACCTGTGTGATCAGAAGGGGTGGGGTCTGGCTCCACCTCTCCCAGACCCCATTGAAGGGCTGACCACCACCACAGAAGGATCTCTGGTTGGGGATCCCTCTGTAGTGGAGTAATCAGCGAGCCTCAACCGTCATCATGGTGAGCCTCTCTTTCCCTACTAGTTATCTGTATGTCGTCTACTTAAGCCCATCTAAAATATACCGTCTACAGCACTATTTCTTTTGGGTGCTATTCTTGGGGGTTATTTGCCCTACAAGTAATTAAATGTTAGAGGAAGCACCGTGAATGTGATTGTTTTCAGAGTATTCCTGAAGTAGGTGGTTTACTTTTTGGTACTGATAAAGAGATGCTAAGGCTTCATACTAATCTAAAGTTTTAGTCGTTCTGATTAATATGAGTTCTTCTACTGAGAGGAAGAAATGCACTTTGTCTCAATGTTGCCTTCAGATTTTTCCATTACTCCTGAAGCCAGACCGTGCGACGTGTTTTTGGTCAGAATAATTTACAACAGGCTCAGGAGGGAAGACCGAGTTTCCCTACAGCACAGCAGGGAGGCAGGGGAGGATCGACGACTGGCCGAGTGATATGCTCCTCCAGTGCTGATTCTCCTAGAACAAATGGATTATAATCACTGAATTCTGGGCTTAAAGGCAAATACAGGCGAAAAAAATAGCTCTGGAAGTGCTTTTGTTTCTGTAATGCGATCAACAAAAGCCCGGAGGCACTTTTGTGCCTTCTTGGAGAAGCAGAACAGCTGACGTTCTCAGGTTAGTCTGAGCTGTGTCAGAAAACTGTTCGGAGCAGTGTTGACTTGCTTGGAAATCAATCTTTGCACTGAGTGTTCTAGCAAGAAGTTATACTGGGGACGAGGGATTCGGAAATAGTGCATCAGGCGCTGTTTGTTTCCTCTGCTTTTATTTCACTCAAACTTCGTGAAAATGCGTGCCTGAAATTTTCTGTTCTCCGAGTAGGAATGTTACTGGAGAAGAGCCTTGGGCAGACTGCTCCGCAGCAGAAGGAGGAGTGGCAGGCCCTCTGACTGGAGGGGCTTTGTAACAGACGTGCTCCGTGTTTCCCCAGATGACTTGAGGGGAAGGAATTCACAAATAGCCATTCCGGGACACAGCAACGTTTCTCTGACGGAGGACTTGGATGCTTGGTGAGATGGACGAGTGCAAATCGAGGGAAGGGACAGTGATGCCTGGCTTTGAACACAAGGCTAAGCTTTCTCCGGAGATGCTGAGGATTAGAAAGAGAGTGAGTGGTAGAAAACATTATACTGCTTTTATTTATTTATTTTTCTCTTGATTTGCTTCCTTGAGGCCTCGTGTAATCACACAAGGGTTAGAGCCAGTCTTCTGGCCTACAGCAGCCTTTACTAGAAAGTAAGCTGACCTAGGGATGGCAGGGGGTCAAACAGCAATTTATTTTTACTGTAACAAATATACCAGGACGTAGAATTCCTTTCCACTTCTGAAAGGTGAAGTGGAATGATCAAAGCATTAGATATCCGGAGCCTAGCATTCCTGCTGCCCGAGTTCTTCCTGCTGCCGCTGTTCACAGCATTTGTTTTTCTGTTGTGACTTGACAGGCCTCTGGGTTTCTGATCAAAGAAACTTGTAAGGACAAATACAATTCTGTAGCTCTTCCAATGCGTTGTTTTTGTTTTCTCAGCTTCAGAACATCAGGTTCAACTCCACCTCATTGGCATTTTAACCAGACTTTCTCAGGACATTGCTGCAACAGCTACAGCTACCCCAGTGTGATACTGCAGGGGATACCCTGGGGGAGGGTGACCAGCCCACAGAAAAGATTAAGGGCTGGGAAGAAACACTGTCCTAGGACTATCAAGACAGCACTTGCACTCAAATTTTAATATTTTTCAGCTATCATTTCGCTGCTTGAAGTGGAAGTACATCAAGAGGTGTTTTTTTTGTGTGTTAGAAGAAAATGCTTCTGAGAGAGTAGATGAATTTCCTAGTAGTGATGAGCCTTCAGCTGCTTTATCTGGGAAACAGGTCCTTCTTCAAGGAATTTTTGTGCAGCAGAGGACAACACAAGGAGCTGCTGTCAGTATCAGATTATTTGGAGATTGGACACCACCAGCAGTTTTGCAGGAATGAGATGTTGCCATTAATGCTTGCCACTAATGTTCCTTTGGGTGAAAGTGGTTTAACTGCTGATCTTGGAATACAAGCAGACTGGCTGGCTGGCTGGCATCACTTTGCTCTGTAACTCAGACCCTCTTTACCTCTGGGGAAGAGGGAGGGGCTGTTCTTGTTGAGCTTTTGAGTCCGACACAAGCGCGTATTGTACTACTTGTGCCGGATTGCAGAATCTGGGACAGAAAAAAAGAAAATCCTCCACTGGACTGCAGTCCGCATTCAACATGTTGAAAATATTGTTAGAAAACTCCTGCTTAATTTAGGCACAGACTTAGGGCGAGTGTTAGTCACTTAGTCCTACAGGCTATCACTTGTGTTCTCCATCAGTAGCGTGTCATCACAGACCAGACAGACGCCTGACCTCGTCCTTGGTCACTTAAAAAGTACAGTGCTGAGCCTTACTCTGGTTGGGCCTTGCTCATTTAAGCTGAGAAGCAACTCTTAAAACCTCTCACGCTTTCCAAACTGTCCAAGACTTCGTAAAACTCTGGCGTGGCTCCTTGCACTTGGTAACTGGTCGAGGAGGTCTTATCCTACTTAAGTACAGCTTGTAGGAATGATTCCCGTGCCAAACTCCTGCAGAGCAGAGGAGCATCTCCCCAGGCACGTGTCCATCGCACTCTGCAAAGCACAGTGGCTGAGAGTGAATGCCTGGAGCTGTGTGCAGTGCAGCCTGTGAGGCTGGGAAGGAGTTGGCTTTCCCTCAGTGAGATGCCATTGTTAGGAAATATCTCCCTGAGGTCCTTCAGAGCTGTGAGCTGACCTTCAGGATGCAAATCTTTCCCATAGCCTGAAGAACAAAGTCCAGGGAAGAAGCAGAGAGAGCTGTGTGCATGGAAATGCTGTGGGGTTGGTGAAATGAATGTTAGGTGTCCTTTGTAAGAAGGGCAGTGATGAGATCTTGCTCACGTCCCTTGAGAAAGGGTGGGTGTTGTGTGATGCGCAGTCGTTTCCTCTTCTCTCAGCAGGGTCTGGCTTCTTTGAAAGGTAACACGGGAGTGTATTCTCCTTCCATCTCCAAACTTTGCTGTTTCACAGCAACTGGAAAGAAGCCCAGCGAGCTCCCCTTATCCTGCATGAAGCAGCAGTGAATCCCTTTGCCTCTCAGGTCTCAGTCACAGCCATTCACACTGAGTGCAGCAGAAGTGCTCAGGATTTCTGACTTCACCGAGCACCCTTTGGGCATCATGAGTAGGATGAGACCACGGAGGAGAAAAAGCATCCCTACAACTTTGATTTGCAACGCACGTCTTTCTTGTGTCAGTTGCACAGACGCCTACAAGTACTTCTGCTGTAGAAGTGATCTCATCTGACCAACTCTGAAAAGAAAACCTGTGACCACAGCACCAGCACGTTCCTCACAGGGACATGGCTGTTTCCTTCCGAGAAGGAAGGCAGAGGCCTTCGTGGCAGACACAACCTCATGAAGTGTAGCTTACATCACTGACCTCAAGAAGCATTTCCCCCATTGCAAGACCTGTCACTGACTTTTGTACTCCTTGACCAGGTCCTCATGCCCACAGGTGCTGATACCCAGCAGTACCAAATGCCCAACAGCAGCTCCATCAGCGAGTTCCTCCTGCTGGCGTTGGCAGACACGCGGCAGCTGCAGCTCCTGCACTTCTGGCTCTTCCTGGGCATCTCCCTGGCTGCCCTCCTGGGCAACGGCCTCAGCAGCACAGCCGCAGCCTGCGACCACGGCCTGCACACCCCCATGTACCTCTTTGTCCTCAACCTCACCCTCCTCGACCTGGGCTGCATCTCCACCACTCTCTCCAAAGCCGCGGCCAATGCCCTCTGGGACACCAGGGCCATCTCCTACTTGGGATGTGCTGCACAGGTCTTCTTCTTTCTTTCTTTCTACTTCTTTCTTCGTCTCAGCAGAGTATTCCCTTCTCACAGTCAAGTCCTATGACCGCTTTGTTGCCATCTGCAATCCCCTGCACTACGGGACCCTCCTGGGCAGCAGAGCTTGTGTCACCGTGGCAGCAGCTGCCTGGGGCACTGGGTTTTTCTATTCCCTGCTGCACGCTGCCAATACATTTTCACTGCCACTCTGCCAAGGCGATGTTTTGAATCAATTCTTCGGTGAAATCCCCCAAATGTTAAAGCTCTCCTGCTCGCAGCCATACCTCAGGAAAGTTTGGCTTATTGTGGTTAGTGTCTCTTTGTATCTTGGGTGCTTTGTTTTCATTGTGCTGTCCTACGTGCAGATCTTCAGGGCAGTGCTGAGGATGCCCTCTGTGCACGGCCGGCACAGAGCCTTCTCCACGTGCCTCCCCCACCTGGCCGTGGTCCCCCTCTTTGTCTACACTGCCACGTTTGCCTACCTGAAGCATCCTTCTATCTCTTAACCATCCCTGGACCTCCTGGTGTCATTTCTGTACTCGGTGGTGCCTCCAGCAGTGAATCCTCTCATCTACAGCCTGAGGAACCAGGAGCTCAAGGTTGCAGAGAGCAATGCGTACTTCTGCGCCCAAAAAATGCGCATCAGCCTAACAGGATCCCCATGGTAATTCACAATCCCTTGTTTATATTTGCCTTCATTATTGTTTCCACTGCCACGACTTTGATTTAATAAGAAGTTTTCTTCTTGGCCTGCGACATATCGTTCATGTTTTGGCACACTCAACTCATGTACCTATAGATCAAGGCTCTCTGTTGATAAATACAATAAAGAAGCCAGCAGAAATTCATTTGTCTCCATTCCTTTGTTTTCCCATCTTCACTGAAACGGGGAGAGCAACTCACGTATGCAGGAGCAGTTCAGGGGCCAAGAGCCCAGCTGCACCACGGAGCAGCAGCCTCAGTGTTCACGGGGGGCTGCCCCTCACTGCCCCGTGGGCCTGTCCTCTCATCTGTGTTTGAAAACGGGCTGCTGCTTCCCAGGTCCAATGGCCACAGACGGCAGCAGGACACTGTTGTGGTTTTGTGGTTTTGATGCCGGTATTCCACATCAGAACATCATGCAGGCCGTTAAGGAGTTAATGCTGTGGGAGCAGGGGAGGGGCGGAGCTCCGCACCAGACACCAGGCCCGCGCTTTTTGGTGGCGCGCTCTCCGGGCGGCTGTGAGGAGTTCAGCACGTGTAACGTAAGCTCCCAGGTTTCTGGTTTGGAAAATTTGTCTCTCTCTCTCAATTGTTCAATTTTATTGGTTTTAGTAAAGTTACTGTTCCTTCTCAGATCGTGCCGTTGTATTTATCTTTACAGACCCTTAATCCCCTCTGTTTTCCCCTCCCCCTGGAGCGTGAGGCTCTGCTTAGGCGGCCGCGCGGCAGTTTTTTTTCCCTCTCCCTTTCTTTTCCCCTTCTCGGTTCCCTCTTGGGTTACTGTATCGGATAACACCGTGAGAGGCCCCATTGTGTTCTAAGGCCCCATTGATTCCTATGGCCCCATTGATTCCTATGGTCACATTGATCCCTATGGCCCCATTGATCCCTATGGCCCCATTCATTTTTATGGCCCCATTGATTCCTATGGTCCCATTGATCCCTATGGACCCTTGGAGTTCTATAGCCCCATCGAACCCTATGGCCCCATCGATCCCTATGGCCCCATTGATCCCTATGGCCCCATTGATTCCTATGGCCCCACTCATCCCTATGGCCCCATTGAGTTCTATGGCCCCATTGATTCCTATGGCCCTATTGATCCCTATTGCCCCATTGAGTTCTATGGCCCCATTCATTCCGATGGCCCCATTAATTCCTAGGGTCCCATTGATTCCTGTGGCCCCATTGATTTCTATGTTCCCATTGATCCCTATGGCCCCATTGATTCCTCTGGCCCCATTGATCCCTATGGCCCCATTGATTCCTATGGCCCCATTGATCCCTATGTTCCCATTGATCGTTATGGCCCCATTGAGTTCTATGGCCCCTTTGAGTTCTATGGCTCCATTGATTCCTTTAGTCCCATTGATCGCTGTGGCCCCATTGATCCCGAAGGCCCCATTGATTCCTATGGCTTCATTGATCCCGATGGCCCCATTGAGTTCTATGGCCCCATTGATTCCTATGGTCCCATTGATCCCTATGGCCCCATTGATTCCTATGGTCCCATCGATCCCGATGGCCCCATTGATTCCTATGGCCCCACTGATTCCTATGGCCCCATTGATCCCTATGGCCCCATTGATTCCTATGGTTCCATGGATCCCTATGGCCAAATTGATTCCTATGGCCCCATTGGTCCCTATGGCCCCACTGATTCCTATGGCACCAATGATCCCTGTGGTCTCACTGATTCCTATGGCCCCATTGATTCCTATGGTCCCATTGATCCCTATGGCCCCATTGAGTTCTATGACACCATTGATCCCTATGGCCCCATTGATTCCTCTGGCCACATTGGTTATTTTGGTCCCATTGATTCCTATGGCCCCATTGATTCCTATGGTCCCATTGATCCCTATGGACACATGGAGTTCTATAGCCCCATCGAACCCTATGGCTCCATCGATCCCTATGGCCCCATTGATCCCTATGGCCCCATTGATTCCTATGGCCCCACTCATCCCTATGGTCCCATTGATCCCTATGGCCCCATTGATCCCTATGGCCCCATCGATCCCTATGGCCCCATTGATCCCTATGGCCCCATTGATTCCTATGGCCCCACTCATCCCTATGGCCCCATTGAGTTCTATGGCCCCATTGATTCCTATGGCCCTATTGATTCCTATGGCCCCATTGAGTTCTATGGCCCCATTCATTCCTATGGCCCCATTGATTCCTATGGTCCCATTGATTTATGTGGCCCCATTGATCCCTATGGCCCCATTGATCCCTATGGCCCCATTGATCCCTATGGCCCCATTGATCCCTATGGCCCCTGTTAGGGATGTAATAAATCTGGGTAAGAACAATGGATTTAAGAAGTAGGGTAGCGTTGCGTGCAAAGTTTTTAGAAACCATACTTAGTAACAGAAACCAGAGCGACCGGATCTGATTTCGATAGAAGTAGATCTTATCTGAGGAACTGGATGTTATGGGAACCATGAAGGATGGTACCTCTATGAACAATATGTAATCCAATGGGACATTAATCACTATAGCCTTTATGTAAGCTTCCTTTAACCAATCACGTAGCTTAAGATCAAAGAACTGTAAACCTAATCTTAGCAACAGAATGTCTATATAAGCAGATGTGTAACCAACAATAAACGAAGCTTCACTCATATTGAGTGTGTGTATGCTTCCCCACGTCACTCTGGGTTAACCTTGGACAAATGCTTCAAACCTTGTTTGCAACATCTGGTGCCCGAACAGGGACCCGAGTACGTGGTGCTTGGACTAGAGCCTCTGCTTCTTTGCAGCAGAGAAGCTGCGTAGTTTCGGTTGACCGCGCAGCGGGACCAGCACGGGATCCAGGGGCTTAGCGATCGGCCGACACGATTTCTCCTCCACAGTGTGCCTTTGTTCGTGCTGGACTGAACGGATGGAGAGAGAGGTAGCCCAAAACCTTTTATCGTGCTTTTTGGAAAAGCGGAGAATTAGTGCTGGCACCCTTAAAGCAGTGCCAAATATTTTGGATTATGGTCGGACGGTGGGGGTTTTCTTGCATGCAGGGACATTATTTAATATCGATCAGTGGCGCACCTTGGGTGACGTGCTGTGGGATCATGTTATTGATGATAGAAAGGAGGCGAAAAAGTTGATGAAGCCCTGGCGAGAGATTATTAATTGTATAAAGCGGCATAAGATTGAACAGGAGATAGCAGGACAAGCAGTTGCTCAGTTGCAAGGCGGGTCTTCTGCTGCGACTGGTCGAATTGAGGATCCCCCTCAGCCGTCCCTAGGGATTCCTGTCCCTGTTCGGGTATCAGCGGTGCTGCCTACTGCACCGGCGCCTGAGGACCCGGAGACAGAACCTGACCTTTTTCCCCCAGAGGAGGGAAATGGGGATCTCCCACCGCCTCCGCCCCCGCTATCGTCTTCGGACAATGTTAACAATGGGACAGTTAAAGGCAAAGTTGCTATGAGTACAATGCCTCGGCCCTGTTGGGCAGAAATTGCTCGGCATGCTGTGGAGCAGGATCATTCTGATGTAGCTGAAATAATTGGCCAGGCTTTTCCCATTTGATTCGAGCCCACAGCAAACGGTGGAGCTCAGGGGGTTCATGTTCCACTTGGTTGGAAAATGTTATTTCAATTGCGTTCTACGGTATCAGAACATGGGTTGCATAGTGAACCTGCTCGCCAGCTATTAACTTACTTGTGGTCTAGCAGTGTGCTTGTTCCAGAAGATATAAAGACTATTATGCGAATGATTATGAAACCGTCAGAACAAATGATGTGGCAATCTCATTGGCGTCGTTTATGCGAATTAAGTGCTAGTGCTCCTCGGGACATGCATGATCCATTATATCAAGTGACTGCTGATCAATTGATGGGCAGTAATATGTTTTCCAGACCAGAAATGCAGGTTCAGATGGGGCCTGAAGTTTGTATGGAAAGTATGAATCTAGCGCGAGATGCATATAATATGGTTCGATTTTCGAAACCTGCCCCATCTTATTTGTCAATTAAGCAAGGTCGGGACGAATCTTTCGCTAACTTTGTTGATAAGATAACTGAAGCGTTGTCACATGCAGATGTACCTGACTGGATGAAACAGTCCTTGTTATGCCAGTGTCTATTAGAAAATAGTAATCAAGCAACAAAAGCAATTCTTGCCACTCTCCCCTTAAATGCCACTGTCGAAGAAATGCTAGAAGGTATGAGCTGAGTGCCTACCCCCACACAAGCGATGTTAAGCTCTGTTATTCAGGACATAGGTGAGAAACTGGTCGGAGCTCAGGATTGGGTATTTGCTGCCTTTGGACCCTTGTTACAGCAAACAGAGAACAAGGCAGCCTCATCGACCCCGCGCTCTCAACGCTGTTTTAGGTGTGGGAGAAACGGTCATTTTCGGAGAACTTTCACCTTTTTAGTAACGGCTACTGCATGGGCTTTCCCGATCCGCCTGAAGTGGATGATAGACACTCCTGTTTGGATCGAGCAGTGGCCATTGAACCGTGAAAGCCTGAATCAAGCTACGCAGCTGGTGCAGGAGCAATTACAGGCAGGTCATCTTCAGCCTTCGGTCCATTGTGGGTCCCTACGAAGTGGACACGAGCTGTTGTGGAACATCATGACATTCCTGCTGATTCTCCCAGTGGCAACGACCAGGCATCCACCGCTATTGGCATCTAGTTCGAATGTTTGGGTAACATGGGCAAATCTTACGCATAATCCAGATTTTTGTCTTAGCTTACAATCGGCAGGAGAGCCTTTTCGTACCTGTTTAATTGGGTGGCCTGGGTATGAGTCTCGGGAGTTTAAAGCGTATGTCAGAAATATTTCTGCTTGTAATTATTCAGAACCCGCGACACAAAGTGCGTGTTTAATTCGCAGCCTTAATAACTCCTTGCCATGGGACCCCCAAGAGTTGGATCTACTGGGATCCCGTATGGTTGATAATGTAAATGGCTCTAGAACCACTTGTTTGTTGTTTGGGCCAGGAAGTACTTTTGAGAAATTTGCTCATAATAATCCAAAGTTGTTAACAGTCCATATTTAAATCGGTCTTGGACAAGTGTTTTTCCGAGGAATCGCGCTGCTTTTACATGGTCCACTTATTGTGGAGGCAGCTTCTCATTAGGAAATGCTTATGGTTTACGATTCACAATTGAAAAGGGAGTTAGAAAACAGGAGATTCTACTAAATAATTGGTCCGCTAAAGCTCTACCACCAGGTATTTTTCTCATTTGCGGTGATAGGGCCTGGGCAGGCCTTCCTAAGAATATAGTAGGGGGACCATGTTATTTGGGCAAATTAACCTTGTTTGCTCCTCGCCACCAGGAATGGCTGAATATATCCAAGGCATTAATTAATAGTACTGGTCGTCGACATCGGAGAGCCGCCTCAGCACTGACAACCGGCTGCTCAGACGAGATAAAGTTATGGACAACAACAGCGAATATCTTTGCCTCTTTCTTGGTTCCAGGTGTAGCGGCGGCCCAAGCCTTGACCCAGATCGAGCGACTAGCTTGTTGGACTGTTAAACAGAGTAATATCACATCAATGATTCTTGAAGAGATGTTAGAAGATATGAATAGCTTAAGACACGCTGTACTGCAAAACCGCGCTGCTATTGATTTCTTATTGCTAGCACAAGGGCATGGGTGTAAAGATTTTGAGGGTATGTGTTGTTTTAACCTGTCAGATAATAGTCAGTCTATTCAAAATCAGATCCACTGGTTGCTTAACCACACAAATCAGGTGACGAAAGACCATAACCCAATTGATGAGTGGTTTCGATCAATTTTTCCAGGCCTTTCTTCCTGGCTCTATGATCTGCTAAAGGAAGGAATAAAATGGGTATTAATTATTATTTTGATTATAATTGTAGCTCGCTTAGTAGTAAGCTGTACTATGCAACTTACTACGCCTAAAGTAAACCTAGCCACCTCAGCTGATATATTCCAAAATTGGCTGATAGAACAAGGAGGACATGACTACTTTACTTTAAAAGAAAAACAGGGGAAATGTTAGGGATGTAATAAATCTGGGTAAGAACAATGGATTTAAGAAGTAGGGTAGCGTTGCGTGCAAAGTTTTTAGAAACCATACTTAGTAACAGAAACCAGAGCGACCGGATCTGATTTTGATAGAACTAGATGTTATCTGAGGAACTGGATGTTATGGGAACCATGAAGGATGGTACCTCTATGAACAATATGTAATCCATTGGGACATTAATCACTATAGCCTTTATGTAAGCTTCCTTTAACCAATCACGTAGCTTAAGATCAAAGAACTGTAAACCTAATCTTAGCAACAGAATGTCTATATAAGCAGATGTGTAACCAACAATAAACGAAGCTTCACTCATATTCAGTGTGTGTATGCTTCCCCACGTCACTCTGGGTTAACCTTGGACAAATGCTGCAAACCTAGTTTGCAACAGGCCCCATTGATCCCTGTGTTCCCATTGATCCCTATGGCCCCATTGAGTTCTATGGCCCCTTTGAGTTCCATAGCTCCATTGATTCCTATGGCCACATTGATTCCTTTAGTCCCATTGATCGCTGTGGCCCCATTGATTCCTATTGTACCATTGATCCCTAAGGACCCATTGATTCCTATGGCTTCGTTGATCCCGATGGCCCCATTGAGTTCTATGGCCCCATTGATTCCTATGGTCCCATCGATCCCTATGGCCCCATTGATTCCAATGGTCCCATCAATCCCTATGGCCCCATTGATTCCTATGGTCCCATTGATCCCTATGCCCCATTGATTCCTATGGTCCCATCGATCCCTATGGCCACACTGATTCCTATGGCCCCATTGATCCCTATGGCCCCAATGATCCCTATGGCCCCATTGATCCCTATGGCCCCACTGATTCCTATGGCACCAATGATCCCTATGGTCTCACTGATTCCTATGGCCCCATGGATTCCTATGGTCCCATTGATCCCTATGGCCCCATTCAGTTCTATGGCTCCGTTGATTCCTATGGCCTCATTGATTCCATTAGACCCATTGATCCCTGTGGCCCCATTGATTCCTATTGTACCATTGATCCCTATGGTTCCATTGATCCCTATGGCCCCATTGATCCCGATGGCCCCATTGATCCCTATGGCCCCATTCAGTTCTATGGCCCCATTGATTCCTAAGTCCCCATTGAGTTCTATGGCCACATTGTTTCCTATGGACCCATTGATCCCTATGGCTCCATTGAGATCTATGGCCCCATTGATCCCTATGGCCCCAATGATCCCAATGGCCCCATTGATCCCTATGGCCCCATTGATCCCTATGGCCCCATTGATTCCTATGGCCCCATTGAGTTCTATGGCCGCATTGATTCCTAAGGTCCCATTGATCCCTATGGCCCCATTGATTCCTATGGTCCCATTGATCCCTATGGCCCCATTGATTCCTATGGTACCATTGATCACTGTGGCCCTATTGATCCCTATGGCCCCAGTTATGACTATGGCCCCATTGATTCCTATGGACCCATCGATCCCTATGGTCCCATTGATTCCTACGGCCCCATTCATTCCTGTGGCCCCATTGATCCCTATGGCTCCATTGATCGCTGTGGCCCCATTGATCCCTATGGCCCCATTGAGTTCTATGGCCCCATCGAGTTCTATTGCTCCATTGATTCCTATGGCCCCATTGAGTTCTATTGCCCCATTGATTCCTACGGCCCTTTTGAGTTCTATGGCCACTTTGATTCCTATGGTCCCATTGATCCCTATGGCCCTATTGACATCCTATGGCCACATTGATTCCTATGGCCCCATTGATCCCTATGGTCCCATTGAGTTCTATGGCTCCATCGATCCCTATGGTCCCATTGATGACTACGGCCCCATTGACTCCTATGGCCCCATTGATCCCTATGGCTCCATTGATCGCTGTGGCCCCATTGATCCGTATGGCCCCATTGAGTTCTATGGCCCCATTGAGTTCTATTGCTCCATTGATTCCTATGGCCCCATTGAGTTCTATTGCCCCATTGATTCCTACGGCCTGTTTGAGTTCTATGGCCACATTGATTCCTATGGTCCCATTGATCCCTATGGCCCTATTGACATCCTATGGCCACATTGATTCCTATGGCCCCATTGATCCCTATGGCCCCATTGAGTTCTATGGCTCCAGTGATTCCTATGGTCCCATTGATGACTATGGCCCCATTGACTCCTATGGCCCCATTGATCCCTATGGCCCCATTGATCCCTGTGGCCCCACTGATTCCTATGGCCCCATTGATCCCTATGGCCCCACTGATTCCTATGGCCCCACTGATTCTAATGGCCCCATTGATTCCTATGGTCCCATTGATCCCTATGGCCCCATTGAGTTCTATGGCCCCACTGATTCCTATTGCCCCACTTATTCCTTTGGTCCCATTGATCCCTATGGCCCCTTTGAGTTCTATGGCCCCATGGATCCCTATGGCCCCATTGATCCCTATGGTCCCATTGATTTTGTCATTGTTTTATGATTTTTGATACTAGTATTCCACATCATAACATCATGTATTGCATTAAGATTTAAAGAGCTAATACTCCAGCTCCATAGATCATTGATAATTCCAGGTATACCTGTCTCAGAAGAGAAGAAGCACTACATTCCCCAGAGGACTTTGCGATGCTTTGTATTTTTACGTGTTTTCCGCTCAGAGGGAACAGATAAAAACCCTCTGCGGTCACGGGACGCTCTCTTTCCTTCGGGATCGACGCAGCAATGGGTGCTCGCTGCCGTATCGCCTTCAGCGTTATCGTAAGGCCTTCGGTTTATCGGACACTCTCTCTTGCTCATTTTATTTGATTCATTAGCCTCAATTCCAATTATATTGTATTATATTGTGTTATTTTACTTTCTGATATCTTATTTAGTAAATTAGCTTTCCTCCTCAGATCGTTGCCGCTGTTTTGTTTCTAGGCCCATCTCCCTTTTCCCTTTTTCCCTATTCCTTTCCCCTTTCCTGGGGCGTGGGTCCGTGGGTCCGTGGGTCCCCCGCACCTGTCATCGCGGAGCCGGGCCGATCCAGCCCGGTGAATCCTTGACATTATTTTGGCGCCCAACGTGGGGCTCGAACCGCCTTAGCCGGGCAGAGACATACTTTTAGAGTGAATCTCTCTCTCTCGCTAGCAAGCTTATCTGTACTGCAGCTCCTGTACGGCATAACACGACCTTGAAGTCTGGGCGTACTGCCAGTTGTTCTGGGATATTTGTAAACTTTTATGGGTGCTGCTAACTTGTTATAGTAAAGAAAAAAAAATATATATTCTCTCATTTTGAACTGCTCTTAAAGGGGCTGCATTTCATTGCTTTTTCTCTCTTAATGCTCAAAACGTACTGGAACTTGGTTAGGTTTGCCATTCTGTTCCATTGGTTCTGGTCCCTATATGATAAATTAAAGGCAATGATAGAGGCACCTGCCAGATACCAGGGCACCCCAGCTAATGGAACAAACGATAGCATATTAACGAACCATGTGATGTTTGAATGGGTATCCGGGTTCCCCTCTCAGTTTTTTATGAGTTTTCAAGATCACAACTTAGGGATGGTGTTAATAATTGGGATATTAGTCCTCTATCATGTAGTAGCACTTTACATCATGTGCAGGAAGCTTCTCCCAGAAACAGAGAATGTTGAATGGCAGGGAGAGTGGAGAGTTTTAGGAAAGAAATTAGAAGCATGGGGACACCCGGTGTCATGGGATTTTTCTCCCGAACAATTGCAGGATCCTGAGGAGCTAGGCCTGTATCTGAGTAAAGGATGTTGCGGCTCAGAAAGATCTGAGGTGGAACAGCTTATTTGGGGCTTGGCTTATGCTTACCGAGGTTTATATACTATTGTGAAGGGAGACAGTGTCCAAACTGAGGCCCAAACCAAAGAGGAAAACCTCCCGGTCACACCTGACCAGCCAAAGGAAGCACCAGTATCAAAGTCAGTTGCCCCTGTGGAAGGCAAGAAATGGAAACGTGTGTCCTCGCGCCTAGAACGCAAAGAAGAGGTGCCGAAAGAAGAGGAAGATATAGGTGAGGGGGTGGCCAAAACCCCACCACCATCGAGAAAGGCAACAAAGAAAAGTGAGAGACATGGAGAAGAAAGTGATGATGAAGGTGAAGAGAAAGTTAAAGTTACGACGTTTCGTCGGCCCGTGAAAATGTCTGAGATCCAAGGCTCAAGAAAGGAGTTTGTTCGACGTCCGGATGAGAGTATGGTCACTTGGTTGCTTCGGTGTTGGGACAACGGGGCCAACAGTGTGTCCCTTGATAGTAACGAAGCTCGCCAACTAGGAAACATTGCCCGAGATCCGGCTGTCGACAGAGGAATCAGCAGGTATATGGATGGAATCGCCAGCCTCTGGCAACGAATGCTAGTAGCTGTGAGGGAAAGATATCCCTACAAGAGTGACCTGGCACCTAAAGTGAAAAGGTGGAAAACTATTGAGGAAGGCATCCAGTATTTGAGAGAAACAGCTGTGGCGGAAATGCTGTATGATCCCACCTTTGATCCTGACGATCGGGACCATGATCCGGAGAAAGTAAGGAGTACACCCGAAATATGTCAGAAGCTTTCAAAGTCAGCACCAGAAAGGTACGCCGGTACACTAGTGACAACGTTCAACAGATATGAGGACCAAGACAGAAAACCCCCAGTTTTTGAACTAATTCTTACACTTCAAAACTTCGAACCAAAATTTCCACCGCCATACGCGTCCATTTCAGCCATATCAAAGTTCGAAGGACAAATGGAAGATATACTGGGAAAATTATCCCAACTGATTGATAGGGTTGAATCAATTGTAGCTATCAGTAGCAGACGCCGTCCTGCTCGAGCAAATGACAGCACTAACTTCATGTCGCGCGCGGCTTTGTGGAGTTACTTACGTGCAAATGGAGAAGATATGAAGGAATGGCATCAAAAACCCACCCCTGCACTGCGAGCACGGGTGAGAGAATTACAACACAGAGCAACTACCAGCGAAGTTGTTCCTGTCACTACAGGTAATGAATAGAGGGGGCCTGCCCTCAGCCAGAGGAGGGAGAGGGATAATAGAGTGTATTGGACTGTGTGGATTCGGTGGCCTGGCACATCAAACCCACAGAAATATGAGGCACTGGTGGATACTGGTGCACAATGTACTCTAATGCCTTCAAGTTATAAAGGGGCAGAATTGATTCATATCTCTGGAGTGACTGGGGGCTTTCAGGAATTGTCTGTGCTGGAGGCAGAAATAAGCCTCACGGGTAAAGACTGGCAGAAGCATCCTATAGCGACCGGACAGGGGGCCCCATGCATACTTGGTATTGATTACCTCAAAAGGGGATATTTTAAGGATCCCGAAGGGTATCGATGGGCTTTCGGAATAGCTGCTGTGGATGCAGATAATATTAAGCAGCTGTCTGCTTTGCCTGGCCTGTCAGAAGATCCGTCTGTTGTAGGGTTACTACAAGTGGAGGAGCAACAGGTACCAATTGCTACAAAAACGGTGCACAGACGGCAGTACCGCACCAACAGGGATTCCTTGCTCCCCATTCATAACCTGATTCGTCAGCTAGAGAGCCAGGGAGTGATCAGCAAAACTCACTCCCCGTTTAATAGCCCCATATGGCCAGTGCGTATAGCCAGTGGAGAATGGAGACTGACGGTAGATTACCGTGGCCAGAATGAAGTCACACCTCCACTGAGTGCTGCTGTGCCGGACATGCTTCAACTCCAGTATGAACTGGAGTCAAAAGCAGTCAAGTGGTATGCCACGACTGACATTGCTAACGCCTTCTTTTCAATTCCCTTGGCCACAGAATGCAGGCCACAGTTTGCCTTCACCTGGAGAGGCGTTCAGTACACCTGGAACCGTTTGCCCCAGGGGTGGAAGCACAGCCCAACCATTTGCCATGGGTTGATCCAAACTGCATTGGAACAGGGCGGTGCTCCTGAGCACTTACAATACATTGATGACATCATTGTGTGGGGCAATACAGCAGGGGAAGTTTTCGAGAAAGGAGAGAGAATAATCCAGATCCTCCTGCGAGCTGGCTTCGCTATTAAACGAAGCAAAGTAAAAGGGCCTGCACAGGAAATTCAATTCCTAGGAATAAAGTGGCAAGATGGACGTCGTCACATCCCAACAGATGGGATTGACAAAATTATTGCTATGTCTCCACCCACTAGTAAGACAGAGACCCAAGCTTTTCTGGGTGTAGTGGGCTTTTGGAGAATGCATGTTCCAAACTACAGCCTCATTGTGAGCCCTCTCTTTCGGGTGATGCGGAAGAAGAATGATTTTGTATGGGGCCCTGAGCAGCAGCAGGCTTTTGAGCAAATTAAGCAGGAGATAGCCCGTGCCGTGGCCCTGGGGCCAGTGCAGATGGGACAGGATGTAAACAACATCCTCTACACTGCTGCTGGAAAGGAAGGTCCCACTTGGAGTTTGTGGCAAAGAGCTTCTGGAGAGACCCAAGGCCGACCCCTTGGTTTCTGGAGTCGAGCATACAGGGGGTCTGAGGAGCGCTACACTCCAACTGAAAAAGAGATCTTGGCCGCGTACGAGGGGGTTCGAGCTGCTTCCGAAGTAATCGGTACTGAAGCGCAGCTCCTTCTGGCACCTCGACTGCCAGTGCTGAATTGGATGTTCAAAGGAAAGGTTCCCTCCACCCATCATGCTACTGATGCCACTTGGAGTAAGTGGATTGCGCTGATTACACAGCGAGCTCGGATGGGGAACCCCAACCGTCCAGGAATCCTGGAGGTGATCATGGACTGGCCTGAAGGTAAAAAGTTTGGAACAACCCCAGCAGAGGAGGTATCACGTGCTAAAGAGGCCCCGCCATACAATGAACTACCGGAAGATGAGAAGAGATACGCCCTGTTCACAGATGGATCGTGTCGCATTGTGGGAAAGCACCGCAGATGGAAATCTGCTGTGTGGAGCCCCACGCGACAAGTTGCAGAGGCCACTGAAGGAAAAGGAGAGTCAAGCCAATTTGCAGAGGTAAAGGCTGTCCAACTGGCCTTAGATATTGCTGAACGTGAGAGGTGGCCAGTGCTTTATCTTTACACTGACTCATGGATGGTGGCAAATGCCTTATGGGGGTGGTTACAGCAATGGGAACAAAATGGCTGGCAACGGAGGGGTAAACCTATTTGGGCTGCTGAACTGTGGAAAAATATTGCTGCCCGAGTAAAGAATATGGTTGTAAAGGTGCGCCATGTAGATGCTCATGTTCCTAAAAGCCGGGCAACTGAAGAACAACAGAATAACCATCAGGTAGATCGAGCTGCTAAAGTTAAGATGGCTCAAGTAGACTTGGATTGGCAACACAAAAGTGAATTATTTCTAGCTCGGTGGGCCCATGAGACCTCGGGCCATCAAGGAAGAGATGCAACATATAAGTGGGCTAGAGACCGAGGGGTGGACTTAACTATGGATGCTATTGCACAGGTTATCCATGACTGTGATACATGTGCCACAATTAAACAAGCCAAGAGGATGAAACCTCTCTGGGGGAAAGGACGATGGCAAAAGTATAAATATGGGGAGGCGTGGCAGGTTGATTATATCACCTTGCCACGATCTCGCAATGGTAAGCGTTATGTGCTCACCATGGTGGAAGCAACTACTGGGTGGCTTGAAACATATGCAGTACCCCATGCTACTGCCCGAAGCACCATTCTAGGTCTGGAGAAACAAGTCCTATGGCGACATGGCACTCCAGAAAGAATTGAGTCAGATAATGGGACTCATTTCAAAAATTCTCTTGTAAGTAATTGGGCCAAAGATCATGGCATTGAGTGGATTTATCATATCCCCTATCACGCACCAGCTTCTGGTAAGATTGAAAGATACAATGGGTTGCTGAAAACCATGTTGAAAGCAATGGGTGGCGGAACGTTTAAGCACTGGGAGAAGCATTTGGCCGAAGCCACCTGGTTGGTCAACACTCGAGGATCCATCAATCGTGATGGTCCTGCCCAATCCAACTCCCTACCTACTGTAGAGGGAGATAAGGTCCCTGTAGTACATGTAAAGAACATGTTGGGGAAAGCGGTACGGGTCCTTCCAGCTTCTGGGAAGGGCAAACCTCTCCGTGGAACTGTCTTTGCTCAGGGACCTGGGTCCACTTGGTGGGTGATGCAGAAGAATGGGGATGTTCAGTGTGTACCACAAGGGAATTTGATGTTGGGGGAGTGCAGTCAGTAATTCCATGTATATACTTGTATATATGTTGTGTGTGTGTGTATCTAATGCATGTTAATCACTGTTTTTCTGTATGTACCAAGAATGATGTAGTGATGTGGAATAAGGGGTGGAATGTCATGGTTTTATGATTTTTGGTACTAGTATTCCACATCATAACATCATGTATTGCATTAAGAGTTAAAGAGCTAATACTCCAGCTCCATAGATCATTGATAATTCCAGGTATACCTGCCTCAGAAGAGAAGAACAACTACATTCCCCATGGGACTTTGCGATGCTTTGTATTTTTACGTGTCTTCCGCTCAGAGGGTGCTGCAATGAAGGGACGGGAACCCAGCTTGATGCAAGCTAATGTTCAGTTTATTAAGCAACAACTCAAAACTTATATACACAGAAAGGCTGCGCGCGCTAAGACACATTCCTCAAGACAAAACACCTTAACAACTCAAAGGACTCTTAATAGTCTGAACAAAACAGTTCCCGATCGCTTCCTATTCCTATATCCTATTTCTTTACACAGCCTGCATCCAAGGCTAATGGTCAAATTCCTGCATAGCCAGCAGCTCAGTCTGGCTAGCATTTTTGCCGTTATCCACATTTCCCCCTTTCTGTTGCACTATGAATATTTTCTTTGTAGCATTTTCAATCATTTTTTGCACACACTGCAAAATACAAGGAAGTAACAGCAAAAACACTACAATAGTCATTACAATATAACACATCATTTTTAAGGCATTGTGAAGCCATCCGGTGAGTCCCCATCCCGAGAATAATTTGTCCAACCAATCCTGTAACCTGAATGAGTGGTGCTGCTGTGGGTATGTTTGGATCTGGGAGACAGAATGTCTCAGGAACAAAGGCAAGCAAACTACGCATTCAGAGCAACACAGAGGGTTAGAGTTTTAGTAAACATACACTCACACACACACACAAATCATCCATTTTAGACAAGTGTAAGCATGAAGCAGAAACATCCTAAGCAAACGCATTATTAGCTATTGGCCCCTGAGAAATGGCAAGTCGCCAGAGAGGAGAGACAGAAGGAACATGCTGGTGATGGATGCGATAGGCAGTGCCAACAGGGCGTCCCCTGATTCAAAGTGCACTTTTCCTCTCTCTCCCACCACAGATTCTCTCCTGCTTTTACTCTTCTCAGGGTCTGCAGGGTTTCTTCCATTTGTACACTGCATCCGCGTGGCCAGTGCATGATACAGAGCCCAAATGGAGTACCTGCTTGCAAAACAATAAACTACTAAGGTTAGCTCTCTCTAAAAAATGCTAATAACCATAAATTCCAAAAGTGGAAACATCAAATCCTGTTCATTTTTATATTTAATCTACCACTAAAAATAGAAAAAGCAGCACACAATAACCTAAATAATAGCTAATGACAACCTAAATAATACCTAATAATTCTAATTCTAAAGCCTACATTGGTAACACACAGGAAAATCACACATGACCTGTGTTGTTACTAATATACCATCCAGTGGGTAATTTAGCTGTTTTTCATCATTCACTATGGCATGCATAAGTTATTTACAATAAGAAACACACAATCTCAGTTATTTTGAAGGCTGGATGATATTTTTTGTCTTGAGATGAGGTCAAACATATCACACTGGAACCTATATAGGGCTAGTCCCTGTGGAAACACAAGAATATCCCGAACCCTAAGTTATCAGTGGTAAGGGATATTCCCAATGTCCTGTGGCTATATTCCAAATATTAACCATCAACCGTTCTTTGAGCATTGAGGAGGCCCCATGACAGTCTACTCGAGGTGTATTTGAATTGACATTGAGTGATCTGATAGGTTCATGCAGCACATCCCTTCAAAATCCTCACAGCCATGGCAGCAGCTGGTCTCATCCTTCTTCGGTTGTGTTTTCTTCTGTTGTCGGAGAAATCTGTTCTTCCCGGTATGGTTTCACGTTTTTCGCAGGAATCCACCTGGGGCCTTTTTCTGTGGAGACACAAGCATAACCTCTCCCCCATGTGACAAGAGGATATGGCCCCATTATCATACCTGTTTCTGGGTCTCGAATCAACACTGGAGCCTTGAGTCTTGTTTCAAATGTGGTGTTCGAGCTAAAATGTCGGACTATCGGAGGATTAGCATCTAGCAGGGAACAATTTAAGAAATTAAAAACATAAAGAGCTTTATGTAGTCGCTCCTCAGGAGGGGAAGCTCCCATTCCCCCCTTTTGTTGTGCTAATAGACGCTTCAAGGATTGGTGAGACCGCTCAATCAATGATTGACCTGCAGGGGAATGAGGGATCCCGGTGATATGCATAATGCCCCAGGAATCCAGGAAGGCCTTTGTCGCAGCAGAGGTGTATGCAGGACCATTATCTGTTTTTAATTGGGAGGGGATACCTAATGTAGCAAAAGCACGCATCAGATGCTTGCGAACGTCTCGTGCCTTTTCTCCTGTATGGCAAGAGGAAAATAAAGCTCCAGAAAAGGTATCAATAGAGGAATGTATATGTTTTAGCTTACCAAACTCTGGATAGTGTGTGACATCCATTTGCCATAGCTGGAGGTTCTGCAGGCCTCTGGGGTTAACCCCCCTGCTATCAACGGGAAAGAATGCCTCTGGCAGTCAGGACATACCGCTATAATGTTCGATGCTTGTTGAGAGGTAAGCCCAAATTGTCGTTTGAGACCACCAGCATTCTGATGAAAGAAGGAGTGACTAAGTTGAGCTTGTGCTATTCGGTCTGGTAAAACATTAACTGATAATGTTAACATATCAGCTTGACGATTCCCTTCTGCTATAAAACCAGGTAGAGATGTGTGTGAACAGATGTGCATGACAAAATAAGGATGATCACGAGAGTCTAAAAGAGAAATAAGTTCCTGTAATAAAATAAACAATGCAGAATGAGAAATACTGCGTAATATGGATGCTTCTGCTCGCTGAACAATCCCTGCAACATAAGCTGAGTCAGTAATGAGATTAAAAGGCATAGACCATTTTCGAAAAACTCGGACAACCACGGCTAGTTCCACTATCCGTGGGGAACCAGGAACAGTTTCAATATCTGAATTCCATTGCTTATGTTGGTCATCCCACCATAAAATAACTGATTTGTGTGATTTTCCAGACCCATCCGTAAATATGGTAAGGGCCTGCAGTGGCTGATCGCTTCTTTTTGGCGCGGATATCAAGTGAAAATTGAGGTTAAGTAGTTTATGTGACGGCGCATGGGATGTAAGGCGGCCCGTATAGCCTGCCAATGCCATGTTAAAGGCATCTGATTGTTGATAGAGCCACTGTAAATACACATTTGTCACAGGCAAACAAATACAAACAAAATCTAACCCAGATAACATTAGCAAACGCTGCCTGGCTTTGATGATCAGGGAGGCAAACATCTTATGCTGTGTCAGGATTGTCTTTGTAGATTGATTTGGCAAAAAAACCCATTCAATAATTAGCAGAGGATCTGGCTTTTGAAAATCCCACTGAAAAATTAATGCATGAGGTTGTCGAGCAGGATTCAGGATAATTAGAAAAAAGGGTAACTCCGGGGCACACCAGTGAGCTTGTCTGTTTGAGATAGCTGTGGCAACTTTTTGCAAAGCACTGGCAGCTTCAGAGCCAAGACTGCGGGGAGAGCGCAAATCAGAATCCCCTTTTAGGAGTTCAAAAAGGGGATATAAATCCGCATTGGAGATACCCAACAGCGGTCGGACCCAATTAATTGCTCCCAACAATTTTTGTACATCGTGTAAATTTTTTACATGAGTTTGTATTTGTAAGGGCTGGGGAATTACAGTCTGGGCTCTAATGCGCCAGCCTAAATATTTCCATGGTGGTGTCTTTTGAATTTTTTCAGGTACAATACAGAAACCTGCTGCATTAACAGCAGTTGTAACAAAGGCTACAGCTTCCTCCATGATCTCGTGATGTTGTGCAGCCACTAAGATATCATCCATATAATGATACAATAAAACATTTGGCATTGTGTCTCGAATGGGGCTAAGCACTTTAGCTACATACCACTGACAAATGGTGGGGCTATTTTTCATTCCTTGTGGCAGCACAACCCACTGGTATCTCTGCAACGGGGCTTGCATGTTGATGCTTGGAACTGAAAATGCAAATCGAGGGGTGTCATCAGGGTGTAATGGAACATTAAAGAAGCAGTCTTTAAGATCAATAACAGTCAAATGCCAATCTCGGGGAATCACTGTGGGAGATGGGAGACCTGGTTGAAGGGCTCCCATATTTTCCATAGCATCATTAATTTTTCTGAGGTCATGGAGCAAGCGCCATTTACCGGTTTGTTTCTTAATTACAAATACAGGTGAGTTCCAAGGCCTAGTGGAAGGTACAATATGTCCTTTTGCTAGTTGTTCTGCTACTAAATCTTGGAGGGTGCAAAGTTTTTCTAGCGGAAGGGGCCATTGATCCACCCATCTAGGGGTATCTGTTTTCCATATTAGCTTAAGGGTGTCGCACCTCTCAATGGCCCCTTCAAAAAATCTGACTTTATAGTAACTCCCCACTGAGCCATAACATCACGGCCCCATAATATCATTGGAATTGGTAACACAAATGGTTTGATGGTAGCTATTCTATCCTCAGGTCCTTTGATTTGGATAAATTCAGCGCTTTGCTGGCTGTTCCTCGCACCTCCCACCCCCACTAATGTATGTGATGCCGATGTTAGAGGCCATAGGGATAGAGAGATGACAGTCACATCAGCTCCTGTGTCCAAAATTCCTGTTAAGATAATTTGTTGCTGGTTTCTTTGTAAAGTACATTGCAAGGTCGGTCTGGACGAGGTTACAGATTGTGTCCAAAAAATAGCCGGGGGTCCTGTAGATCCAAAACCCCCCTTTCTTTTTTCCTGGGATACACCATTGCTAGTAATTGCTGGGAAAAGAATCAATTGGGCTATGCGGGTACCCTTTACCACAGTACATGGTGGCATGGGTGTCCACGCCATAATTTTTATAATTTGTGAATCAGAGTCAATAACCCCTGGTAAAATAAATAAACCTGTTAAAGTTGTAGATGATCTTCCTAGAATTAAACCGTGCGTCCCCGGGGGTAATGGTCCAGTAGCATTTGAATCTAATAAATGCACGGAGGAATCAATCAGTGTTACTGTATGTGAGGTTGCCAGGTCCAAGCCTGCGCTTCCTGAGGTGGCTGGGCTCCCCCTGTCGAGGGCATCGAGATTGCAGGCAGGGTCGCAGACGCGGCTGTCTGAGCATTCGGCGCGGCAATTTGTGTCAGAGCGCGGGGCCGTCCCACGCTCCTCTTCAAGTTTCCCGAAAGCGACTGTCCTTGCCAATTAAAGCGTGAGCGACATTGGTTCGCAAAGTGTCTCCCTTTTTGGCATCGCGGACAGACAGAAATGTCCTTAGGTTTTCCTTTATAGTTTTGCTTAGAAAGGAGACAGTTCTTTTTAATATGCCCTTGTTTACCACATCCAAAGCACACCACCCGACTGGAAGCAGGGCTCTGCCTCCCCACATTTATGGCAGCAAAAGCAGCGGCCATCGTTTCATATTTGTAATTTGCAGTTCCTAAACGATTGCATGCTTGTATCATCTCAGAGAGAGTGGGGTGTGGATTAGGTAAAGAGCGCAACAACTTTTGACAATCATCATTTGCATTATCCATCACAAGTTTCAGGAGTATGATTTCCCGTGCATCAGCATTGTCAATCTGCCTATCCAGGGCTTGTTTTAGTCTATCTATGAAAGACATACAAGGCTCTTTTGGCCCTTGTATCAAAGAACGAAAAGATTGGGCTGGAGTCTGACCATCAGGAATAGAATTAAAAGCCTTTCTAGCAGCCTCTTTTCCAGCTTCCAAAGCCTCCCGGGGGCAATCACGCGCTTGGGCTGCAGGATTCGTATGCATTCCCGTGCCCATTAGCTGATCTAAGGTTACAGCTTGTAAAGCTTGATCGTTCTGTGCAAGGAAGCGAGCACGGATTTCCTCCAAGCCTCTTCTCCATTCACTTTCCCAAATCGTTAGTTGGGCTGGTGTTAACAAAAGTTTGACTAAAGACTTTAAATCATATGGAGTAATAACATGTGTATCAAAGACCGAGGCTAGCATCGTCACAAAATAATGAGATGAGATCCCGTACTGTTGCAAAGCCTGTCTGAGCTTCTTCACGACCTTAAATGGCAAGGGCTCCCACACCCCATGTTCTGCACGACCCCGATACACCACCGGCGCAGCTATCAAACTTGCCATTTCTCCTTCACCTTCTTGCAAGGCTTGGCGTTTAATAGCTGCCCATGCTGCACGAGGATCTTTTGGGTCTGGCTCAGATTCGGGTGTAAAAGGATCCTCAGAGCCTTTAGAGGTCCTCGGGCGAGGGGTGGGGATAGGAGCAGCTGAAACAGGGGGTCTTAAGGGAGTCGTATCAGGGGAGAATTCCCCCTCTATACTAAGGGAAGGAGCACACGATTTAGATTCCTTAGATTTAAGAGTCTCAAAAATTATTCTCCAAGGGGCTAAAAGTTTCTGCGCATCGAAATCGCCTTGGGTGGATGCGTCCCACAACTTAACCCCAGCTCGATCCCATAATTCTAGCGTAAAAATGGTGGAAGAATCTGTATCAGGGATTTTATCCCGTACCCACTGCAAGATGAGGTTTAAGTCAGCGCTACAAAGAGTCTTTTCATGTTTTGAGATTAAATCCCGCATAATATAAAATACGTCCCGCTCTTCACAAGATATGTGATTTCTCATAGTTACCCCAAGCTCACCTACCAATCGCGAGGAGGTGATTGTACGGATCCGTTTTCCTGCTTCCTTTCAGCAGCTGATTCTCAAGGTATTCCTTGTTGTCCTGCTTCCTTTCAGCAGCTAATTCTAGAGTTCTTGGGGTCTTGCAGCCGGATTATCCAAAGTCCCGAATGTCGGGGTCACAATTTGCTGCAATGAAGGGACGGGAACCCAGCTTGATGCAAGCTAATGTTCAGTTTATTAAGCAACAACTCAAAACTTATATACACAGAAAGGCTGCGCGCGCTAAGATCTGATTGGGAGAAGGCCACATTCCTCAAGAAAAAACACCATAACAACTCAAAGCACTCTTAATAGTCTGAACAAAACAGTTCCCGATCGCTTCCTATTCCTATATCCTATTTCTTTACACAGCCTGCATCCAAGGCTAATGGTCAAATTCCTGCATAGCCAGCAGCTCAGTCTGGCTAGCATTTTTGCCGTTATCCACAAGACGGAACAGATAAAAACCCTCAGCGGTCACGGGACACTCTCTTTCCTTCGGGATCGACGCAGCAGTGGGTGCTCGCTGCCGTATCGTCTTCTGCGTTACCGTAAGGCCTTCGGTTTATCGGACACTCTCTCTTGCTCATTTTATTTGATTCATTAGTCTCAATTCCAATTATATTGTATTATATTGTGTTATTTTACTTTCTGATATCTTATTTAGTAAATTAACTTTCCTCCTCAGATCGTTGCCGCTGTTTTGTTTCTAGGCCCATCACCCTTTTCCCTTTTTCCCTTTTCCTTTCCCCTTTCCTGGGGCGTGGGACGGTGGGTCCCCCGCAACGGTCGTAGCGGAGCTGGGCCGATCCAGCCTGGTAAACCATTGACAGATTCCTATGGCCCAATTGATTCCTATGGTCCCATTGATCCCTACGGCCCCATTGATTCCTACGGCCCCATTGCGTTCTATGGCCCCATTCATTCCTATGGTCCCATTGAGTTCTATGGCCCCATTAATCTCTATGGCCCCATTGATTCCTATGGCCCCATTGATCACTATGGTCCCCTTGATTCCTATGGTCTCATTGATCCATATGGCCCCATTGATCCCTAGGGCCCCATTGAGTTCTATGGCTCCATTGATTATAATGGCCCATTGAGTTCTATGGTACCATTGATCCCTATGGTTCCATTGAGTTCTAAGGCCCCATAGATCCCTATTGCCCCAAAGATCACTATTGCCCCACTGATCCCTAAGGCACCATTGATCCCTATGGCCCCATTGAGTTCTATGGCCCCACTGAGTTCTATGGCTCCATTGATTCCTATGGCTCCATTGATCCCTATGGCCCCATTGATTCCTGAGGTCCCATTGCTCCCGATGGCCCCATTGATCCCTACGGCTCCACTGATTCCCATAGCCCCATTGATTCCTGTGGCCCCATTGACCCCTATGGCCCAATTGATCGATATGGCCCCATTGACTCCTATGGCCCCATTGATTCCTATGGCCCCTTTGAGTTCTATTGCCCCACTGATTCATATGACCCCATGGATCCCTATGGACCCATTGATTTTTATGGCCCCACTGATTCCTATGGCCTCATTGATTCCTATGGCCCCATTGATCCCTATGGCCCAATTGATTTTTATGGCCCCACTGATTCCTATGGCCTCATGGATTCATATTGCCCCATTGATCCTTATGACCCCTTTGAGTTCTATAGACCCACTGATCTCTTCGGCCCCATTGATCTCTATGGCTCCACTGATTCCTATGGCCCCATTGATCCCTATAGCCCCATTGATCCCTATGGCCCCATTGATCCCAATGGCCCCATTGAGTTCTATGGCCCCATTGATTCCTATGGCTTCATTGATTCCTATGGCCCCACTGATTCCTATGGCCCCATTGATTCCTAAGGTTCCATTGATCCCTATGTCCCCATTGAGTTATATGACTCCATTGATTCCTATGGCACCATTGATTCCTATGACCCCATTGATTCCTATGGCCCCATTGATTCCTATGGCCCCATTGATTCCTATGGCCCTATCGATCCCTATGGCCCCATCGATCCCTATGGCCCCATTGATTCCTAATGTCCCATTTATTTCTATGGCCCCATTGATCCCTAAGGTCCCATTGATCCCTATGGTCCCTTTGAGTTCTATGGACCCATTGATTCCTATGGCCCCATTGATTCTTATGGTCCCATTGATTCCTGTGGTCCCATTGATTCCTAAGGTCCCATTGATTCCTATGGCCCCACTGATTCCTATGGCCTTATTGATACAAATGGCCCCACTGATTCCAATGGCCCCATTGATTTCTACGGCCCCACTGATTCCTATGGCCGCATTGATCCATATGGCCCCATTGATTCCTAAGGCCCCATTGATTCCTATGGCGCCATTGATTTCTATGGTTGCATTGATCCCTATGGCCCCATTGATTCATATGGCCTCATCGATTCCTATGGCCCCATTGATTCCTATGACCGCATCGATTCCTATAGCCCCATTGATCCCTATGGCCACATTGATCCCTAAGGCCCCATTGATCCCTATGTCCCCATTGAGTTCTATGGCCACATTGATTCCTATGGCCCCATTGATTCTTATGGTCCCATTGATTCCTGTGGTCCCATTGATTCCTATGGTCCCATTGATTCCTATGGCCACATTGATCCCTATGGCCCAATTGAGTTCTATGGCCCCATTGATTCCTATGGCTTCATTGATTCCTGTGGCCCCACTTATTCCTATGGCCCCATTGACTCCTAAGGTTCCATTGATCCCTATGTCCCCATTGAGTTATATGACTCCATTGATTCCTATGGCCCCATTGATTCCTATGGCCCCATTGATTTTTATGGTCCCATTGATTCCTATGGCCCCATTGATTCCTGTGGTTACATTGGTCCGTATGGCTCCATTGATCGCTGTGGCCCCATTGAGTTCTATGGCCCCATTGATTCCTATGGTCCCATTGATTCCTATGGCCCCATTGATCCCAAGGGCCCCATTGATTCCTATGGTCGCATTGATCCCTATGGCCCCTTTGATTCCTATGGCCCCATTGATTCCTATGGCCCATTGATTCCTATGGCCTCATCGATCCCTATGGCCCCATTGAGTTCTAAGGCCCCATTAATCCCTATGGCCCCATTGATTCCTATGGCCCCATTGATTCCTATGGCACCATTAATTCCTATGGCCCCATTGAGTTCTATGGCCCCATTGAGTTCTATGGCCCCATTGATCCCTATGGCCCCATTGATCCCTATGGCCCCATTGAGTTCTATGGCACCATTGATCCCTATGGCCCCATTGATTCCTATGGCCCCATTGATCACTATGGTCCCCTTGATTCCTATGGTCTCATTGATCCATATGGCCCCATTGATCCCTAGGGCCCCATTGATCCCTAGGGCCCCATTGAGTTCTATGGCTCCAATGATTATAATGGCCCTTTGAGTTCTATGGTACCATTGATCCCTATGGTTCCATTGAGTTCTAAGGCCCCATAGATCCCTATTGCCCCAAAGATCACTATTGCCCCACTGATCCCTAAGGCACCATTGATCCCTATGGCCCCATTGAGTTCTATGGCCCCATTGAATTCTATGGCTCCATTGATTCCTATGGCTCCATTGATCCCTATGGCCCCATTGATCCCTACGGCCCCATTGATCCCTATGGCCCCATTGATTCCTAAGGCCTCATTGATTCCTGAGGCCCCATTGATCCCGATGGCCCCATTGATCCCTATGGCTCCACTGATTCCTATGGCCCCATTGACTCCTATGACCCCACTGATTCCTATGGCCCCTTTGAGTTCTATTGCCCCACTGATTCATATGATCCCATTGATCCCTATGGACCCATTGATTTTTATGGCCCCACTGATTCCTATGGCCTCATTGATTCCTATGGCCCCATTGATCCTTATGGCCCAATTGATCGATATGGCCCCATTGATTCCTATGGCCCCATTGATTCCTTATGACCCCATTGAGTTCCATGGACCCACTGATCTCTTTGGCCCCATTGATCTCTATGGCTCCACTGATTCCTATGGCCCCATTGATCCCTATAGCCCCATTGATCCCTATGGCCCCATTGATCCCAATGGCCCCATTGAGTTCTATGACCACATTGATCTCTAAGGCTCCACTGATTCCTATGGCCCCACTGATTCCTATGGCCCCATTGATTCCTATAGTTCCATTGATCCCTATGAACCCATTGAGTTATATGACTCCATTGATTCCTATGGCACCATTGATTCCTATGACCCCATTGATTCCTATGGCCCCATCGGTTCCTATGGCCCCATTGATCCCTAAGGCCCCATCGATTCGTATGGCGCCATTGATTTCTATGGTTGCATTGATCCCAATGGCCCCATTGATTCCTATGGCTTCATTGATTCCTATGGCCCCATTGATTCCTTTGGCCCCATTGATTCCTATGGTTCCATTGATCCCTAAGGACCCACTGAGTTATATGGCTCCATTGATTCCTATGGCCCCATTGATTCCTATGACCCCATGGATTCCTATGGCCCCATTGAGTTCTATGGCCCCATTGATTCCTCTGATCCCATTGATCGCTGCGGCCCCATTGATCCCTAAGGCCCCACTGATTCCTATGGTCCCATTGATCCCTATGACCCCATTGATTCATAAGGCCCCATTGATTCCTATGGCCCAAATCGATCCCTATGGCCCCATTAATCCCTATGGCCCCATTAATCCCTATGGCCCCTTTGATTCCTATGGCCCCATTGATTCCTATGGCCCCATGTATTCCTATGGCCCCATTGACACCTATGGCCCCATTGATTCCTATGGCCCCTTGAGATTTATTGCCCCGCTGTTTCCTATGACCCCATTGATCCCTCTGGACCCATAGATTTTTATGGCCCCACTGATTCCTATGGCCCCATTGATTCCTATGGTCCCATTGATCCCTATGGCCCCATTGATTTCTATGGTCTCATTGATCCCTATGGCCCCATTGATCCCTATGGCCCAATTGATCCATATGGCCCCATTGATCCATATGGCCGCATTGATCCATATGGCCCCATTGAGTTCTATGGCCACATTGATCTCTATGGCCCCATTGATCTCTATGGCCTAACTGATTCCTATAGCCCCATTGATCCCTATGGCCCCATTGATTCCTATGGCCCCATTGATCCTAATGGCCTCATTGAGTTCTATGGCCCCATTGATTCCTATGGCTTCATTGATTCCTAGGGCCCCACTGATTCCTATGGCCCCATTGATTCCTAAGGTTCCATTGATCCCTATGTCCCCATTGAGTTATATGACTCCATTGATTCCTATGGCACCATGGATTCCTATGACCCCATTGATTCCTATGGCACCATTGATTCCTATGGCCCCTTTGATTCCTATGGCCCTATCGATCCCTATGGCCCCATCGATCCCTACGGCCCCATTGATTCCTAATGTCCCATTTATTTCTATGGCCCCATTGATCCCTAAGGTCCCATTGATCCCTATGGTCCCTTTGAGTTCTATGGACCCATTGATTCCTATGGCCCCATTGATTCTTATGGTCCCATTGATTCCTTTGGTCCCTTTGATTCCTATGGTCCCATTGATTCCTATGGCCCCATTGATTCCTATGGCCTTATTGATACAAATGGCCCCACTGATTCCAATGGCCCCATTGATTCCTACGGCCCCACTGATTCCTATGGCCACATTGGTCCATATGGCCCCATTGATTCCTAAGGCCCCATTGATTCCTATGGCGCCACTGATTTCTATGGTTGCATTGATCCCTATGGCCCCATAGATTCATATGGCCTCATCGATTCCTATGGCCCCATTGATTCCTATGACCCCATCGATTCCTATAGCCCCATTGATCCCTATGGCCCCATTGATCCCTAAGGCCCCATTGATCCCTATGTCCCCATTGAGTTCTATGGCCCCTTTGATTCCTATGGCCCCATTGATTCTTATGGTCCCATTGATTCCTGTGGTCCCATTGATTCCTAAGGTCCCATTGATTCCTATGGCCCCATTGATTCCTATGGCCTTATTGATACAAATGGCCCCACTGATTCCAATGGCCCCATTGATTTCTACGGCCCCACTGATTCCTACGGCCGCATTGATCCATATGGCCCCATTGATTCCTGAGGCCCCATTGATTCCTATGGCGCCATTGATTTCTATGGTTGCATTGATCCCTATGGCACCATTGATTCCTATGGCCTCATCGATTCCTATGGCCCCATTGATTCCTATGACCCCATCGATTCCTATAGCCCCATTGATCCCTATGGCCCCATCGATCCCTATGGCCCCATTGATTTCCATGGCTCCATTGAATCCTACGGCCATATTTATTTCTATGGCCCCATTGATTCCTACGGTCCCATTTATTTCTATGGTCCCATTGATTCCTTTGGCCCCATTGACTCCTATGGCCCCATTGATTCCTATGGCCCCATTGAGTTCTATGGCTCCATTGATTCCTATGGCCCAATTGATTCCTATGGCCCCATTGATTCCTATGGCCCCATTGATATTTATGGTCCCATTGATTCCTATGGCCCCATTGATTCCTGTGGCCCCATTGATTCCTGTGGCCACATTGGTCCCTAAGGCCCAATTGATCGCTGTGGCCCCATTGGTACCTATGGTCCCATTGAGTTCTATGGCTCCAATGAGTTCTATGGCCCCATTGATCCCTATGGCCTCATTGATTCCTATGGCCCCTTTGATTCTTATGGTCCCATTGACCCCTATGGCCCCATTAAGTTCTATGGCGCCATTGAGTTCGATGGCCCCATTGATTCCTATGGCCCCACTGATTCCTATGGCCCCTTTGATCCCTATGGCCCCATTGAGTTCTATGGCTCCATTGATTATAATGTCCCCAATGAGTTCTATGGTACCATTGATCCCTACGGTTCCATTGAGTTCTAAGGCCCCATAGATCCCTATTGCCCCTTAGATCCCTATTGCCCCACTGATCCCTATGGCACCCTTGATTTCTATGGGCCCATTGAGTTCTAAGGCTCCATTGATTCCTATGGCCCCATTGATTCCTATGGCCCCACTGATTTTTATGGTCCCATTTATTCCTATGGCCCCATTGATCCCAAAGGCCCCATTGATTCCTATGGTCCCATTGATCCCTATGGCCCCTTTGATTCCTATGGCCCCATTGATTCCTATGGCCCATTGATTCCTATGGCCTCATCGATCCCTATGGCCCCATTGAGTTCTATGGCCCCATTAATCCCTATGGCCCCATTGATTCCTATGGCCCCATTGATTCCTATGGCACCATTAATTCCTATGGCCCCATTGAGTTCTATGGCCCCATTGAGTTCTATGGCCCCATTGATCCCTATGGCCCCATTGATCCCTATGGCCCCATTTAGTTCTATGGCCCAATTGATCCCTATGGCCCCATTGATCCCTATGGCCCCATTGATTCCTATGGCCACATTGATTCCTGTGGCCCCATTGATTCTTATGGTCCCATTGATTCCTGTGGTCCCATTGATTCCTATGGTCCCATTGATTCCTATGGCCACATTGATCCCTATGGCCCAATTGAGTTCTATGGCCCCATTGATTCCTATGGCTTCATTGATTCCTGTGGCCCCACTGATTCCTATGGCCCCATTGACTCCTAAGGTTCCATTGATCCCTATGTCCCCATTGAGTTATATGACTCCATTGATTCCTATGGCCCCATTGATTCCTGTGGACCCATTGGTCCCTATGGCTCCATTGATCGCAGTGGCCCCATTGAGTTTGATGGCCTCATTGATCCCTATGTCCCCATTGATCCCTATGGCCTCATTGAGTTCTATGGCCCCATTGATTCCTATGGTCCCATTGCTCCCTATGGCCCCTTTGAGTTCTATGGCCCTATTGATCCCTATGGCCCCATTGAGTTCTATGGCCCCATTGACCACTATGGCCCCATTGATCCCTATAACCCCATTTATCCCTTTTTTCCTCATTTATCCCTATGGCCCCATTGATCCCTATGGTCCCATTGATCCCTATGGCCCCAATGAGTTCTATGGCCGCATTGAGTTCTATGGCTCCATCGATTCGTATGGCCACATTGAGTTCTATGGCGCCATTGATTCCTATGGCCCCATTGATTTCTATGGCCCCATTCTGTTCTATGGCCCAATTGATCCATATTTCCCCATTTATCCCTATGTCCCCATTGATCCCTATGGCCCCATTGAGTTCTATGACCCCATTGATCCCTATGGCCCCATTGAGTTCTATGGCTCCATTGATTCCTATGGCTCCATTGATTCTTATGGCCCAATTGAGTTCTATGGCTCCATTGATTCTTATGGCTCCATTGATTCCTATGGCCCCATTGAGTTCTATGGCGCAATTGATCCCTATGGCCCCATTGACTCCTATGGCCCCTTTGAGTTCTATGGCTCCATTGAGTTCTATGGCTCCATTGATTCCTATGGCCCCATTGATCCCTATGGTCCCATTGATCTCCAGAACCCCATTGATTCCTATTGCCCCATTGAGTTCTATGGCCCCTTTGAGTTTTATGGCCCCATTGATTCCTATGGCCCGTTGATTCTTAAGGCCCCATTGAGTTCCATGGACCCATTGATTCCTATGGTCCCATTGATCGCTGTGGCCCCATTGATCCCTATTGCCCCATTGATTCCTATGGCTTCAGTGATCCCTATGGCCGCATTTATTTCTATGGCCTCATTGATTCCTATGGTCCCATCGATCTCTGTGACCCCATTGATCCCTATGGCCCCATTGATTCCTATGGCCCCA
Source organism: Callipepla californica brunnescens (assembly GCA_023055505.1). Classification (NCBI taxonomy): domain Eukaryota; kingdom Metazoa; phylum Chordata; class Aves; order Galliformes; family Odontophoridae; genus Callipepla; species Callipepla californica. The sequence goes on from JALIRH010000037.1 coordinate 4,318,071, forward strand.
TTGAGTTATATGGCCTCACTGATTTCTATGGCCACATTGATTCCTATGGCCCCACTGATTTATACGGCCCCTTTGAGTTCTATGGCCCCGTTGATCCCTGTGGCCCCAGTGATCCCTGTGGCGACTTTGATCCATATATTCATAGATTCATGAGTTTGGAAATGACCTACAATATCATCTAGTCCAACCATCCTCACACCACCATCCCTACCCAGGAATGTACTAAATCAAATCCCTCAGCACCTCATCTAAACGCTTCTTGAACAGCGCTAGGGACGGTGCCTCAACCCCCTCCCTAGGCAGGCCATTCCAGTGCCGGAGCACTCTCTCAGATAAAAAATTTTTCCTCAAGTCTAATCTAAATCTTCCCCGGCACAACTTGTGGCCATTCCCTCTCTTCCTGTCATTAGTTTCCTAGGAGAAGAGGCCGACCCCCTCCTCACCACAGCCTCCCTTCAGGAAGTGGTAGAGTGTGATGTGGTCTCCTCTGAGCCTCCTTTTTCCCAAACTAAACAATCCCAGCTCCCTCAGCCTCTCCTGGTCACCCTTGTGCTCCAGAGCCCTCACAGCTTTGTCGCCCTTCTCTGAACACGCTCCAGGGCCTCTATGTCTCTCTTGTAGTGAGGTGCCCAACACTGAACACAGTACTCGAGGTACAGGGGATGTTCCCCTCCCTGCTCCTGCTGGCCACGCTGTTCCTAATCCAGGCCAGGATGCCGTTGGCCTTCTTGGCCACCTGGGCACACTGCCGGCTCATGTTGGGCATCAACCAACACCCCCAGGTCCTTTTCCTCTGTACACTCCTCAAGCCGTTCTGCCCCAAGCCTATAGCATTGCATGGGGTTATTGTGGCCAAATACAGCACCCGGCACTTGGCCTTATTGAACCTCATCCCATTGAGCTCAGCCCAACTGTCCAGCCTATCCACATCCCGCTGAAGGGCCTCCCTGTTCTCAGGCACATCCACACATCCTCCCAACTCGGTGTCATCCGCAAACTTACTGAGGGTGCACTCAATCCCCTCATCCAGGTCATCAATAAAGATATTAAACAGTATTGGCCCCAATACCGACCCTTGGAGGACACCACTCGTGACAGGACGCCAGCTGGACTTAACACCGTTTGCCACCACGACAGTATAAACATATATATCTTTACACAAATATACAAATTTAGATTTTTTTATATAAATATATAAATTTATCTTTCTATATGAATACATAAATTTATCTTTTGATGTAAATATATAAAAGTATACTTCTCAAAAGAGCTGTCAGGCTCCAGAACGTGCGGCCCGGGGAGGTGTTGCAGACACCGACCCCGGGGCTGTGAAGGAGCGTTTCGCCCTCGCGCTGAGGGCCACGGTTCAGTAGAACTGCTGGGGACGGCGTGACCTCGTAGGTTGGGTTCTCCGAACGCTGCTGCCAATTGCCCAGCCCTCCAGTTTGGCGAGATCTCTCAGCAGGACGTCCTAAGGGAGTCAGGAGCTCACCCCAAATCCGTGCGATCCGCAAACCTGCTCAGTGTGTGCCACGGTTTTACGATTTTGGGGCATTGGTATTCCACATCGTAACATCATGGAGTGCATGAAGAGTCAAAGAGTCAGGGCTCCAGCTCCGCGGATCATCAGTAGTTATGGGTGTACCTGTCCCAGAAGAGAACTCCATTCCCCAGAGCACTGTGCGATGCTTTGTATTTTTACGTATTTTCTGCTCAGAGGAAAAGATATCAACTGCTCGTGTGTCACGGGACGCTCTCTTTCCTTCGGGATCACTCGGCAGTGGGTGCTCGCTGCCGTTCGCTTTCAGCGTTAGCGTAAGGCCTTCGGTTTATCAGACATTCTCTTGCTCATTTTATTTGATTCATTAGCCTCAATTCCAATTAGATCGTATTAGATTGTGTCATTTTGCTGCCTGAGATCTTATTTAGTGAATTAGCTTTCCTCCTCAGATCGTTGCCGCTGCTTTGTTCCTAGGCCCGTCTCCCTTTTCCCTTTCCCCTTTCCTGGGCCGTGGGTCCCCCACACCAATGGTCGCGGAACCGTGCCGACTCAGCCCGGTAAACCGTTGACAGCGTGCCTTCAGGTCCCGCACCCAGGTCAATTATGAAAGCATTACGAACCACTGGCCGTGAGATTTCTGTTCTCCCACGGCTAGCTGCCGTCGCAAGGCCGGCCCAGCTCCGTGCTTCGTTAGCGCCAGGGACTTGCTGGAGCAGATCATTGGAAGCCATGGTTACAGGTTGACAAAGAACTGTAATGGTGGCTGTGATGCTGAGAAATCCCTTCTTTGTCTCACGAAGCAGAAAGGCCATGCCCTGATCCCCGGAGCCATGAAGGGGAGATCCTGTCCCTCATGCTGGCACAGGGCCCTTCCTGGGGCATTGAGATGGAGGTTTGTGTGATGTCAAATGAGAGACAAGGGAAAAGCAGCACTCTGCGTGGGGTGCAAGATATTGCGAGGCCCAAGTCCCACGTGGGCAATGTGTCTCATCATAGGATTTGGATGTGAGAAGGGCCCAGTCTGAACAAGCACTCAATCACAATGGAACTTTGAACTTCAGATCTCTCAGGCCCAAGGTGGAGGGATGTATGGGAACTGCTGAATCACGGCCTGAACCACTGATGGATCACCTGAGGCAAGCCCTGAGTCAGCTGCAGGGGCACAACTGAGTGTGATTGGAAGGGGTGCAGTTTGACTCCACCTTTCCCAGACCCCATTGAAGGGCTGACCACCACTGGCGGGGAAGGATCTCTGGTTGGAGATCCCTCCCTGGTGGAGTTATCGGCAAGCCTCAACCATTACCAAGGTGAGCCAATCTCTTCTGCTATTTGTTTGTATACCATCTACTTAAAGCCTACCGAAAATATACCACCTTTCGCACCATTTCCTTGAGTGCTTTCCTCGGGGTTATTTGACCTACAGAGGTGGTTTGTTTTCCTGCTCCAGCAATTAATCGGACAGGCCTCGATGCCCCGATCCTTTAAAAAAAAACCCTCCAATCTTTCAAAATTTGCGTGGACCGCTCCTCATCTTTCTGCATCACTTAGAGAAAAAGAAGAAGTCATTCTCTTTACGGGATTACTGTCACCGTATTAAGAATCCTTTCCATCTCACATGTGCGGAATTGCTCCTTCACCTCCTTGAATACTTTTAGCCCTCCTTTTGATGCCTAATTAAGTTGTAATCAATCCTTTGCAGCATTGCATCTCCCACTTTGTCATCCTGTGATGCATGAGGGCAGCTGAGCCTTATGGTTTTAGGTAAGCGAGAAACAGTTCTTGTCGTTAAGGGCACGCTTTTCTTTCACACTTCGAAATGCCGTTTCTCAGTCCTTAAAAGCATTCCCTTCTTCACCGACCGTGGCTTGTGAAGAAGGAAAGTCAGCTTTAGGATGTTTGGGATTTTGTTTTTAGGCCACACTGATCGACTCGGCGCTTCTTAGGAATTACCTAGTTATTACTTAGGCAGAAATTGACGACAGGAAAATGCTCAGCGGGAATGCCAGGTTTGGCACACCCGGATCAGAAATCCCAAAACCTGCACGATTTCTGACTTCTTCGTGTTTGATGCACCGTTACCTCTGCCAAACGAAGGCAAGACGCTGAGTTATGAGACGACGGTAAATGTGACGTGCCAGGAACGCGTTACAAAGAGAACAGTTCCGTGGTAAAACAGTGAAGGAAGGATAACCACGCAATGGCCCCAACATCTTGTTTGTTGGAACTGCTGCTCCGTTGAGCTGCCATGCGCCTATTTTGAAGGCATGTGGTTTGGCTAATATTTCACAATTGCACATATTTTTTTTTCATGTTATCCTGTATAGGATGTATACGTTGTCTGCATGCATATGCAGGACATCCCAGAATACACAGCTGCTGTGTCGCAACAGCTCAGTGCTCTCTGCTGCTGACCAACGGTGCTTTATCACTGCGCTCTCCTACGTACACACAGTGATATAAAATACCTAACACCACACAAGAAATACCAGCTTTTTCGTACGTGTTTACTGCGCAGAAAAAAGAAAAAACAAAAACAAATGCATGCCAGCAGTGAACGCTCACAATGGCAAGCTGAACTGTTCGTCATCCCTTGGTCTGCACCTCAAGCTGATTCTTCTGGAGTTGTGTCTGAGCGCTTTTGAAGACCGGCACGCCTTTGCAGACAAGCTGAGGTACGGCTGTAAGGCCTGTGGGAAGAGGAGCTGGGAGCAATGGGTGCACTCTAGGGGACAAGGGGAGGGCCGGGGTCCATCACCTTAGCCAGCACTGGGGCAGCCAGGGGCACCGGAGCAGCCACAGGGGCCCATCCCTAGCGCTGTTCAAGAAGCATTTAGATGAGGTGCTAAGGGATTTGATTGAGTAGTTTGGTGGGTAGGGATGGTGGTGGGAGGACGGTTGGACTAGATGATCTTGTAGGTCCTTCCCAACCTCATGTATCTATGAAATTGGTCCACTGGGTGAGCTCAGTGGCCCCATAGCCAGGCAGGACTGTGTGGAGCTGGAGCCCAGCCTAGCTGCAGCCTCACTAAAGCAGGAGCTGATGGTCCTGGTATGAGGTGGGGCCTGATCAGCTCCAGGATACCCAAGTGGGTCAGACAGAGCTGTATGAGTCCTCAGGCCCTGACATTATCTCACTAAGAGGACACGATAAAATAATGCGTGGGGGTTGTTCATGTGCTTTGCAGGTATTGAGATCTGTCTGAAAAATGTATATTGGTTTATACAGCCAGCAGTCAATTCCATACCATGTGGCTTTGCACATATACATACCCCCTGTGCACCCAGTGGTGCTGAACCATGAGAACTGCTTCTCTACAGTAAAGACAACTGCAAATCATCCAGACCCAAAGGATCTGCTCACTGCGGATTTTATCTGTTGGGCCAGATGTGTTGGATGGGCTTAAATCAAACTGATAAGCTTGTCGGTAAGAAAGCAGGATGAACATCCTGCTGTTCCAACAAGATGAGCAAACAGGCATCTCTCTTCAGGAATAATGAGGAGCTGGAACCGCTGGAGTCAGGGAAACTGGGTACAAGAGGGACCAGGAAAAAGGGGCTTAGATATCAGGGGTGTTTTTAGGCCTAAACAACACATGTGCTTTGGAGTGGGGGTGCGGACATCTATTTTCTCGCTGCATAGACAGACCCCCGACCCAGGCGAATTGGGCCACCATTCCTTCCAGCTCCGTAACTTTCCGCAACCGTGTACTGGAATTGTATTTTGGTATCGATTCACACTCTTCTTGTGTTGAGCGCTGCCTTAATTGCCACCGTGGTCTATCTTTTTTGGCCGTGCAAATGTCAATTGTGTCCTCCTGCTGTTCCTGATGTCTCCCCCAATCTTGTCGTTCCCCCTGAACCCCGACCATAACATTTTGTTATTCCCCTCAACTCCAAACTACTTTATAACATGTTTTGGTTTCATGAAATGTTCTGGGCCCCGATGATGCATGTGCATCAGGACCGGGGGGAGGTGGGAAGCCCTCATCCTGCTGCGCATGCTGATCCCAACCCCCGTGGATCGGAGCAGTGGATGGCGTGGACTTCATCTACGGTGTAATCGACAACGGATCACACCTCGATACTGATCTGAATCCACGTTGCTGTCTTTGCCTTGTTAACCCTTATTCTGGCTATTACTCTGACATTCATTTTTTGTCCTTGTAGATGTTTGCTGTGGAAACGTTCGCTGCATCTCTCTGCTGATCCGTCCGGGCCTCAAACGTAGTTCGTAAGACGTTATGGGTTTATAAAGTTAGTTAGTTGTATAGAATCATAGAATCATAGAACCACCAAGGTTGGAAAAGACCTACAAGATCAACCCGTCCAACCATTCACCCATCACCCATAGCTCCCACTGACCCATGTCCCTCAGCACAGCATCCAGTCGTTCTATGTCTGTTGTGGTTATGTGTCTGTTTGACTGTTGTCGGGAATGTTGTTGGAAAGGAAGAAAAAGGGGAAAAGTATTTGCTATCGAAACGTTTGGCTGGGAATGTTGTTGTTGTAACGCACTTTTCCTTGCCTTCGCGCGCTCCCTCTGTCCACGACCGCCGCAGCCATGGGATGCGTGAGGGCGAAGACGACGAAGAAAGCGGCGTGGGTGATCACCGAGAAGCACCACGCCCGTCTGGGCAACAACTTCCACACCAACAAGCGCGTGCGTGAGGAGATGGAAATCATCCCCAGCAAGAAGCGCATCCAGCGGGGCCCGCTCTGGGCTCTCCCCATCAAACTGCAGGAGGAGGAGGTGGAGCGCCGGGACAACCGCGTGCCCGAGGTCTCTGCTCTCGGATCATTGAAGCGGACCCGGGCACCAAGAAAGCTCCTGGACTTCGGCAGCCTGCCCAACCTGCGGGTCACGCGGGCCCGCCCTGGAGATGAACTTCAGAATGCCGCGAGGTGCTCTCTGAGGCACTTGTTGTTTTTACAATAGAGGTGGGGAAACCAGGTTAACGTGGAGGGGTTTATTAATTCACGAAGAGGGGGGAGATGTAGGGACACGGGGCAGACTCGTGATCTCTGGGGCTCCTGGTAGCCTCGTGAAGGGCTCATTGGGTGTCATGGGTATCCGGGGCAGTCGGGTATACGGGTCTAAGAAGCTCTATTGTTGTGCAGCAATAAATTGGCGTTCGGCACTTGACACCGTGTGTCCGACCCATCTGTCCCGGGGCGGAGGATGTCTGGAACGGAGCGGGTGTTGAGCTTCGTGCTGCACCGTGTCTGCCCAACCGGCAGCAGCACAGCTCGGCCTAATGCTGAGCCAGCAAAGGTCTGAACACAAAGGGTCGGTTTTCTCTCCTTGCTCATGGGAATATGGAATATATTTAAGAATATAAAATACATATATCCAACATATATATATCCAATATATACAAGAATATTCAAAAATGCAATTAGGAACAATCAGTGCAGAACATGCAGCTCAGACGCCCATTCTGAATGGGGCTGATGGCGTCTCCTCCCTGAAGCTTCCGGAGCAGCTCCGCGTTTTTCCTGCTCGGTCTCTTCTTCGTTTCTTTCTCCACATGTTTTTGGAGATCGGCGTTCTCCTCTGACAGTTGCCTGGGGAGGGAAGCCAGACAGCGCCTGAGGACGGAGGGGGCAGGAGGCACCCACCTCCCTCCACACCTCCCCACCTTGTTCCCAGGGCTGCAGCTGGGACACAACTGTCCACGTACCCGGCCTGGGGACGTGGGTACGTCCAGAGGCTTCGGGCATCCTCATCACCGTCAGCTCAGGGCTGGGTTGCTTTCAGCCCCAAGAGCAGTGAAACTCATTGCATCGTCATCTCCCCTCATTCAGCACATGGGGGACGCAGGTGCCCCGCACGGTGCTGCGGCCTCTGCTTGCACAGTCTGCTCTCTGGTGCAGAGTTTCTTACCCAGAATTGTGCCCTTAGCCTCAGAGGCTCCAGACCCACTCCTGGGGTGGGGCCTGGTGCCATAGTGGTCACAGACACCCGCGCTTCCCAACCACCATAACCCAGAGGTGCTCGTTGAGCTGCCCCATCCACTCCAGGGCGGTGGAGTAGGGGCAAGCCTGAGTTTTAGGCATTTCTCTTTGTAGTCAAGGACACAACTCTGCTGCCAACTCCAGTGGCAGCTGTAACTCTCACCTTTGCTTCTGAACCCTGACACACACAGCCACCCATCACGCATTTCCAGGGCTCTGGCAGCTGAGGATTGCTGCTGCTTTGGCCACGTTTCCTACAGCAACAGAGCTACGGTGGCGGTGGCAGATATGTCTGCTTCTCTCCCTCTGACAATGCCGAACCACAGAGCAGCGCTTGCAGAGACAGAAGATTAAAAGATACGGGCTGGTAGAAGATTTTGGACAGCTGCTTGCCCAGTAGAGGAGAAAGATCCTATTCATGATCCCATTAGAGAAACAGCTTTGGGGTGAGCTCGAGGTCCAAACAGCATGAGAAAGCCTGCAAGGAGCATGACCTGGAGAAATAGCTCCATGGGAATGCTTTGCTGCATGTGGAATTACTTTTTCTTTTGCGGTGCCCAACAAGACAGGCCATAAACACAACACCCAAAGCCCCACTACAGCCTTTCCTAACAAGCATTTGCTGAGAAAAAACAAAGGCACACCAGCACAAAAGCAGATGTCTCCTTTGGCAGTGAACCTTGTCACTCAAGTCAGGTGAAAATAACTTCCTATAGACAGGCAACCTTACTCGCGTTACAGGAAACAAACCCTGATATAAAACGGATTTGTTAATGAAACAGGCAGAGCAGGACAACCATACGCTTTCAAGAGGAAATATACTCAATTCTTCTCTTTCTGAAATCAGTGTCAGCCTTGGGCAGTTAACATTCGCAGCCTCTACACAAGCTCACATAGAGTACAAGTGTCTCAGCAAACCCTGCTGTGATGGTCTTCTGCTCAGCCCTGGCTCTGAGTTCTCCATTCCGCCGTTGCAGCACAGTGATTCTCTTTCCAGGATTACTGTTCTCTCAACCTGCAACAAAATGAGGTTATTTTTTCCATCTGAAGGTATCCCGAAGCCTACTCCGAGAAGATTTGTTCTTTATTTGGCCCCAGAGCAGCTTCTGAAACCTGAAGATGGATGGAGGTGGTCATCTCAACTGTAACTGAGGCTTAAGAGAGGTGACTCACCCCATTCATTCTGGTGAGGTCGGTGCGGCCATCAGCAGAGCTGATCTGTGGAATCATAGCATCACAGAGCCATTAAGGCTGGAAAACACCGCTCAGACACTGTGAGCACCCAATCCAACCATCAGCCCGTCCCCAGCGTGCCCACTAACCACGTCCTCCCCTGCCACGTCTCTACGGCTCTTGGATACCTCCAGGGACAGTGACTCTGTCACCTCCCCGGGCATCCTGTTCCAACAGAGGGACAAGAGGAGAGGCCAATTCCCACCTCCTCTTCTCCACACTGAACAATCCCAGTTCCCTCAGACGCTCCCCTGCAGACTCGTGCTACAGACCCTTTGCTGCTCCACTGCCTTCTCAGAGCGTGCTCCAGGGCCTCCATGTCCTTCTTGAGGAGCCCAGAATGAAACACGGTACCTGAGGTAACTAAACACAGCACCAGCGGGAGGCAGAACTGAAACAACCCTTCGTTTTTGTGTATTACATCACAGATACAGTTAGTGGCATGCACCACAGCCTCAGGCGCTCTGGTTTTTTTCCTCAAGTTTTGAACCTCACATACTTTATCACCTCTGTTCTTGCTTTTTTTTTCCTGCAGTCTGAATGCTGCTGAGTTCAGCACTTCTGGAGGAAAACAAGATATTGCAGGGGAACCTTATCTCAGTGTGAGCTTGGTTACTGAATCTCCCCATCTTTTAGAAAGAATGAAAATGCTGTGCACTCGGGTTGGCAAGAACTCACACTTTACGGTGGAGGCATCAGTTTTCAGCAGTGATTTCCAACCCGTGCAGGTAACTGTAAAGGATGCTGCTGATTCGGAGATATCCTGGCCCACCACAGCAGATTCTGGCCTCATTTTGGAATGCTTTGAGAGAGGAATCACTGGCACAGCTACCTGTGCTGCTTCTCTAACCTCAATGGTTTTAATAAGCAGTAGCTGTGCCAGCACAAAGCGTAGGAGAGCTGCATCTCCTTCCCTCCTGAGTGCAGCCTTCATCCTCCAGCGCCCTTCTCCTGACACCCTCATTTCCAGCAGGCAAGGAATCAAGAGTGCCCTCGTTTGCTGCATGTCCCAGCTCCCCTCCCAGCTTCAGCAGTGCCTCCCAGCCCACCAAACCTGGCCATCCCCACCGTGCCCCGTGCCGCCGCTGAGTCCCTTCCAGTCTATGCCGACCTCAGCTGAAATACAGAGCAGGGAGAGAGCCTCAGGAAGATCCGGGCCAAGAGATGTGTGGGAGAAGTCCAGTTGTCATGGGGAGGTGAAGGGGTGGGAAAAGATCCCAATTTCTAAGTGACAAACTGAGATGTTGTGGTGGAAGAAGCTGTGTGCTTGGCAGTGGAAGAGCACAGCCACTCAGGAACCAACTGAACGATGTCCCTCCAACATTTCACCCTTTTTAAATTCACCTGCTGTAACCAAACTTTTACTTTTCTACCTCTCCTCCAAAACAACAACAAAAAATGACAACTCACTTGTTTCTCTCGCGCCACGATCTTCCTGTCCTGTTCATGGATCTGATCGTTCTTCAATTCCAGAACGTGTCTGAATCTCCTCAGATTTTCTTCTAAGGGCAGATACGGAGCTTTTGCCATCTAGGAAACGTGCCAGCAATTTGTCTGTGTCGGCCACAAATGCATCTTCAGCCGTGAGGTGAAGATTCCCAAAAGTCTACCCAGCGGTTTAGGACTGATGGTGCAATGAAGGGCAGATGGAGGCGGCCTCCCTCAGCCGATCTGAACCCTGACATTCTCCTGTGGCACACCCCTTTCTGTGGGCAGCCGCTGGAACCTTCCTCATGGCCTGCCTCGTGGTTCGATGCTGCTGATCCATGGCTTTCTGGACGTCTTGGACTGTGACCCACACTAGTGAGCTGCCTTGCAGTAGCGGGCGTTGACATCACGGTGACACAGCAAAATCTGTCCTGTCTTTATATAAACTAAGTACTGCAGCGGGCATGGAAGGCGCTGACGCTACCTGTCTCCATGGCCAAGCCGTTTTCAGACACTTGTGCTCCTTTCCTAAGGAGTTTTCCCCCCTAAAAGCCTCCAGAGCCCCTCACCCACCCTACTATGTCCATTCCCCATCCCCCACCATCTTGCTTACGTGGCTGTGCTGTGACCACGCTGAAATGACCCAAATTAAAGAAAACCCATTTTAGGTTTCTTTCATTTCAGATAAATAATTGCAGAAAGTGTTCGCTTGCACACTGTAAATTAATAACTTGGCCCCAGTAGACAGCAGCTGAACAAATATTTAATGGCCGGACAGGTCCGTCCACAGAAGCCGAGGAAAAAAATGAGGCAGTGCAGAGAACATCAGAGAAGTTTGCTCAGAATGTGAACAGGACGAGTGTGAAAAGACGAGAAGTAAAGAGAAAGAGAGGAAGAAGATGAACGCGTGAGATAGAGCACAGGGAATGTTTTGGAAACAGAGCTACACAGGTTGGGTGAGAGAACAGAGGATAGAGGGAAGACCACTGACAGCAGCCCTGCGCTGAGGTGTGTTCAGGACAAAGCCATCGGCGCCGATGTTCCCACAGGATTCAAGATCTGGGGTCATGACTGAGGTGTAAGCCCCAGGCCTCGGGGTGGGACCCCATTGCTAACACTGCTGTGTGCCATACGCAGAAGCACAGATCTCGATGGCTACGTAACAATAGTTGCCAACTACCTTCACCTGTTCCTCACTGTTTTTGTTCAAAGCCTCCTCAGACGGGTTTGCTTTGGCCTTCAGGGACTGGCTCTGGAAGGGGAGGGTGCCTACCTGGTCCTGGACGAGGGGAGAAATGAGCACACTGCTGTGTTATCGATCACCCCTCTCACAGTCACACAGCCCAGTCTGAGCTGTGCCACCACCAGGGGAGATGACCACGGCCCAGAAACCACTGCCAGGCGAATTTTTAACACAAGGACACTTGAACGTACAATGGGCTTATCGTAACGAAGTGCCTCGGGGAAGCCCGAGATCCCTGCAATGCCTGCAGCTAGCTGGCAGCGGCTGCCACTGCTCCGGGACGTGTCTTCAGTGCTAAATCACCCCGTCACCTCGGCACGAATAAGAACAACCACGCCTCCTCCAGACAGCGGGCGTTTATGGCGCGGGCGTGAAAGAGATCTGCTGAACAGTTCCTGCGGTCTGAACAGATTCTCATCGTGCTTCCTCTACCTTTGTAGGCAACATTCCATCCTGCTCGGGGGCTCCTGAGAGGATAATGAGCAGCCGTGAGTTAACGGAGTGGGCTTTGAATGGCATCTCGGAGCTATCGGTGGGAACAATGTGCTATTTTAAGCAGTCTCATTTCTGTTCCCATGAAAGGCATCCCTGCGCCTTCCATACACCTGTAAAAGCTGCGGTCGCTGCGAGGCCACGTTCTGTGTTTTGTGTTTGTCATTTCTCAGCTGTAACGCTGCATCAGTGTGCGCTGCAGGATAGGCTGACACACCTGGAGCTGCCAATGCTGCACGAGGAGCACAGTGACGAGTAACAGTACGCACCAGTTGGGTTTTTTCTAAATCGTAATGATCTCTGACCAGGCAATCAAACAGAGCTGGCACTTTGTGCTCACACAAGGTTTCCAAAGTTAACACGGACCCCAGCTGCGCTTTTCTCCCTCTAGGTCAGCCTGCTCTTCCCTTCCAGACGCTGTATAATTCAAATCAGGCAAAGCAGGGAGAAGAGCCCAAGGGGCAGCGTGGCTGCTCACCTTTGGATGGAGCAGAAGAGGCCTTCAGAGAAGCTGAGCCTGGCTGGCTGGCTGGCTTTGCTGGAGGGATGTGTGGGGACCCACGGGAGCCGTGGCCTCGCAATGGGCGCCACAAACTACAGCTGGGAGGAAGTGAGGACCCAGTGTGCTCTGCCAGCACCGCTGTGGGGTGGGAAATAACAGAACTGCTAACCTGGAGGCACGGCCGCATCTGTTCAAAGCTTTCCTTTAATTGTGTTTTCTCCAGTTCGCAAGCAGCAGCCAGTTCTGGGGAAGACACACAGACACGACATCGCTAAGTGAAGTCCAGCAGAGCAGGGGATGGGAGCACAGAGGCTGGGAGCCAGGCACCGCATGGGAAACAGCTTCAGGGCACGGAGGTTGAGGAAGAAACCAGCAGTAACACGCCATGGGGTTCTGGGAGAGCTGCTTTGAGGATCAGCATTTCCCAGCCTTGCAGCGGTCCCTCTATGTCTGCGTGGTCAAATTTGGATTTCTCACATCTGTCAGCTCCCAGGGGCTGTGATCCAAAAAGGTTCAGTATAAAAGCGGGCAAACAACCACGGCAGGGTGAGTATCTCCAAGCCAAGGGGTTTGAAAGTGGGTACATTGACGAGTTTGGATTGCAGTTTCTTTGGGGAGATAAAAAGGGGAGCCAGCAGCTTGGACGCAAAAAGGCAAATAACGGTGCTCGGCCAGGAGCTGCAGAGGACCTGTAAGGTTTAACGACGCTGTCACGCCCTGGAGACAAAATGTCCTCTATTTCTAGTACATGATTAAGGGTTTCACTGCTAGAAAAGTTGCCTCGGACTGATTAATAACCAGAAGTTAATCAACAAAGTGGAATAGTTTACCCTCCAACCCAAGGGCATGAGACTGGCATTTGGTACTGTGTGGGAACTGCTGAATCACGGCCTGAACCACTGATGGATCACCTGAGGCGAGCACTGAGTCAGCCGCAGGGCCACAGGTGAAGGTAACGTACCTGTGTGATCAGAAGGGGTGGGGTCTGGCTCCACCTCTCCCAGACCCCATTGAAGGGCTGACCACCACCAGGGAAGGATCTCTGGTTGGGGATCCCTCTGTAGTGGAGTAATCAGCAAGCCTCAATTATCTTCATGGTGAGCCTCTCTTTCCTTACTAGTTATCTGTATGTCATCTACTTAAGCCCATCTAAACTATACCGTCTTCGGCACTATTTCTTTTGGGTGCTATTCTTGGGGGTTATTTGCCCTACAAGTAATTAAATGTTAGAGGAAGCACCGTGAATGTGATTGTTTTCAGAGTATTCCTGAAGTAGGTGGTTTACTTTTTGGTACTGATAAAGAGATGCTAGGGCTTCATACTAATCTAAAGTTTTAGTCGTTCTGATTAATATGAGTTCTTCTACTGAGAGGAAGAAATGCACTTTGTCTCAATGTTGCCTTCAGATTTTTCCATTACTCCTGAAGCCAGACCGTGTGACGTGTTTTTGGTCAGAATAATTTACAACAGGCTCAGGAGGGAAGACCGAGTTTCCCTACAGCACAGCAGGGAGGCAGGGGAGGATCGACGACTGGCTGAGTGATATGCTCCTCCAGTGCTGATTCTCCTAAAATAAATGGGTTATCATCACTGAATTCTGGGCTTAAAGGCAAATACAGGGGAAAAAAAAATAGCTCTGGAAGTGCTTTTGTTTCTGTAATGCGATCAACAAAAGCCCGGAGGCACTTTTGTGCCTTCTTGGAGAAGCAGAACAGCTGACGTTCTCAGGTTAGTCTGAGCTGTGTCAGAAAACTGTTCGGAGCAGTGTTGACTTGCTTGGAAATCAATCTTTGCACTGAGTGTTCTAGCAAGAAATTATACTGGGGACGAGGGATTCGGAAATAGTGCATCAGGCGCTGTTTGTTTCCTCTGCTTTTATTTCACTCAAACTTCGTGAAAATGCGTGCCTGAAATTTTCCGTTCTCCGAGTAGGAATGTTTCTGGGGAAGAGCCTTGGGCAGACTGCTCCGCAGCAGAAGGAGGAGTGGCAGGCCCTCTGACTGGAGGGGCTTTGTAACAGACGTGCTCCGTGTTTCCCCAGATGACTTGAGGGGAAGGAATTCACAAAGAGCCATTCCGGGACACGGCAGCGTTTCTCTGACGGAGGACTTGGATGCTTGGTGAGATGGACGAGTGCAAATCGAGGAGAAACAGAAGCACCTGAGGGAAGGGACAGTGATGCCTGGCTTTGAACACAAGGCTAAGCTTTCTCCGGAGATGCTGAGGATTAGAAAGAGAGTGAGTGGTAGAAAACATTATACTGCTTTTATTTATTTTTTTCTCTCTTGATTTGCTTCCTTGAGGCCTCGTGTAATCACACAAGGGTTAGAGCCAGTCTTCTGGCCTACGGCAGCCTTTACGATAAAGTAAGCTGACCTAGGGATGGCAGGGGGTGAAACAGCAATTTATTTTTACTGTAACAAATATACCAGGACGTAGAATTCCTTTCCACTTCTGAAAGGTGAAGTGGAATGATCAAAGCATTAGATATCCGGAGCCTAGCATTCCTGCTGCCCGAGTTCTTCCCGCTGCCGCTGTTCACAGCATTTGTTTTTCTGTTGTGACTTGACAGGCCTCTGGGTTTCTGATCAAAGAAACTTGTAAGGACAAATACAATTCTGTAGCTCTTCCAATGCGTTGTTTTTGTTTTCTCAGCTTCAGAACATGAGGTTCAACTCCACCTCGTTGGCATTTTAACCAGACTTTCTCAGGACATTGCTGCAACAGCTACAGCTACCCCAGTGTGATACTGCAGGGGATACCCTGGGGGAGGGTGACCAGCCCACAGAAAAGATTAAGGGCTGGGAAGAAACACTGTCCTAGGACTATCAAGACAGCACTTGCACTCAAATTTTAATATTTTTCAGCTATCATTTCGCTGCTTGAAGTGGAAGTACATTAAGAGGTGTTTTTTTTGTGTGTTAGAAGAAAATGCTTCTGAGAGAGTAGATGAATTTCCTAGTACTGATGAGCCTTCAGCTGCTTTATCTGGGAAACAGGTCCTTCTTCAAGGAAGTTTTGTGCAGCAGAGGACAACACAAGGAGCTGCTGTCAGTATCAGATTATTTGGAGATTGGACACCACCAGCAGTTTTGCAGGAATGAGATGTTGCCATTAATGCTTGCTACTAATGTTCCTTTGGGTGAAAGTGGTTTAACTGCTGATCTTGGAATACAAGCAGACAAGCTGGCTGGCCGGCATCACTTTGCTCTGTAACTCGGACCCTCTTTACCTCTGGGGAAGAGGGAGGGGCTGTTCTAGTTGAGCTTTTGAGTCCGACACAAGCGCGTATTGTACTACTTGTGCCGGATTGCAGAATCTGGGACAGAGGAAAAGAAAATCCTCCACTGGACTGCAGTCCACATTCAACATGTTGAAAATATTGTTAGAAAACTCCTGCTTAATTTAGGCACAGACTTAGGGCGAGTGTTAGTCACTTAGTCCTACAGGCTATCACTTGTGTTCTCCATCAGTAGCGTGTCATCACAGACCAGACAGACGCCTGACCTCGTCCTTGGTCACTTAAAAAGTACAGAGCTGAGCCTTACTCTGGTTGGGCCTTGCTCATTTAAGCTGAGAAGCAACTCTTAAAACCTCTCACGCTGTCATGGTTTTATGATTTTTGGTACTGGTATTCCACATCATAACATCATGTATTGCATTAAGAGTTAAAGAGCTAATACTCCAGCTCCACAGATCATTGATAATTCCAGGTATACCTGTCTCAGAAGAGAAGAAGCACTACATTCCCCAGAGGACTTTGCGATGCTTTGTATTTTTACGTGTTTTCCGCTCAGAGGGAACAGATAAAAACCCTCAGCGGTCACGGGACACTCTCTTTCCTTCGGGATTGACTCAGCAGTGGGTGCTCGCTGCCGTATCGCCTTCAGCGTTAGCGTAAGGCCTTCGGTTTATCGGACACCCTCTCTTGCTCATTTTATTTGATTTCATTAGCCTCAATTCCAATTATTTTGTATTATATTGTGTTATTTTATTTTCTGATATCTTATTTAGTAAATTAGCTTTCCTCCTCAGATCATTGCCACTGTTTTGTTTCTAGGCCCATCTCCCTTTTCCCTTTTTCCCTTCCCCTTTCCTGGGGCGTGGGTCCGTGGGTCCCCCGCACCAATCGTCACGGAACCGGGCCGATCCAGCCCGGTAAGCCGTTGACATTTTTGGCGCCCAACGTGGGGCAAAAGAGCTGCCTTAGCCGGGCAGAGACATACTCTTAGAGTGAATCTCTGTCTCTTGCTAGCAAGCTTATCTGTACTGCAGGTACTGTACGGCATAACACAACCTTGAAGTCTGGGCGTACTGCCAGTTGTTCTGGGATATTTGTAAACTTTTTTGGGTGCTGCTAGCTTGTTTCAGTAAAAAAAAAAAAAAAAAAAAAAAAAAAATTCTCTCGCTTTTTAAACTGCTCTTAAAGGGGCTGCATTTCGTGGTTTCTTTCCTTGTAATGCTCAGAATATACTGTGACTTAATTAAGTTTGCCAGTCTGATCTATGTAGCTTGGTCTGTATATGATAAACTAAAAACACTGATGGAAATACCTACCTGGCTTTTGTATATGATGTGGCATTCAGTTCCAGAGGGAGCAACCCCAGGTGGAGTTGTTAATTCTACGGAACTCATGATTTTTAAACCGGCTCCTGGCCTCTCCTTTGAATTCATTAGGCGTTTTCTGAATGCTCATCCAATGCTCGTAATGATTGTGGTGTCAGTCTCCCTGAATGTACTCTTTATCGGTATCTATATTTATAATATTTTGAGAAAGCCTTCCCCAGAGCCAGAGAACAGTGACTGGCAGGGAGTTTGGAGGGACTTAGGAGAGACTTTAGAGAAGTGGTCATCACCGCTGTCATGGGACTTTTCTCCTGAACACCTGCAAGATCCTGAGAACCTAAGCAGATATTTGAGACAGGGATGTTATGGCTCAGACAGATCTGAGGAGGACCAAATTATTTGGGGTCTGGCTTATGCTTACCGGGCCTTATTCAATACTATTCCAGAGAGGCTTAGAGTTTTTGAAATTGAGCGAGAGAGTCTCCGAGCCGAAAGGGATAGTCTCCAAATTGAGAAAGACAGTCTTTTAGCTGACAATCAGACCCTCCAGACGGAGAGAGACACCCTCCAGACGGAGAGAGACACCCTCCAGTCTCAACTAGATGATTTCCAGTCCAACATGGACGTCCTCCAGACTGAGAGAGACGCCCTCCAGATCGAGAGAGACGCCTTCCAGTCTCAACAAGAAGCTCTCCAATCCAACATGGACGCCCTCCAGACCGAGAGGGACACCCTCCAGACCGAGAGGGACATCCTCCAGTCTCAACATGATGCTCTCCAATCCAACATGGATGCCCTCCAATCCGAGAGGGACACCCTCCAGTCTCAACATGATGCTCTCCAATCCAACATGGACGCCCTCCAGACCGAGAGGGACGCCCTCCAGACCGAGAGGGACATCCTCCAGTCTCAACATGATGCTCTCCAATCCAACATGGACGCTCTCCAGTCTGAGAGAGACGCCCTCCAAACTGAGCGAGATGCCCTTCAATCCAAACTCAATAGCCCTCAGTCTCAACAAGATGCCCTCCAATCTGAGCGAGATGCCCTCCAATCTGAATTAGATGCCCTCCAATCTGAGCGAGACTCCCTCAAAACTGAGCAAGATGCCTATCAATTTACATTACTCCGTTTCCAGAATGAACTAATCCATGTTCGGGCTCAACAAGTCAGGCTCCAAGGTGAACTAAATTTCGTCACAGCTGAGCGAGACGGACTTCGAGCCGAGCTAGAGAAGATGATCATTAATTCTAACCAATATGATCAACCACAGGTGACACCAGAATTGATGTCAGTTGCCCCTGTAAGAGGGCGGAAAATGAAAAAAGTCTCGACGCCCTTAACAGAGAAGAAAGAGGAGGAGCTGAGAGTGGAAGAAGCAGACTCTGAAAGGGAAGAGGACAAAGTAGAGGAATCAGACGCTGCAAGAGAAGAGGAGAAAATAGGTCCAGAGAGGTTGTTTAAAACTTCAGACTTTCCATTAGGAGGGCTGAGACACCCCACAAGATTACGGTCACCAACACCTAGGAGGGCAATAAGTCCTGATAGAGTAGAAGATGAAAGAGAGGTTATTACCGATGTTACTAGACCTATGAAAATGAATGAAATTCGAAGTTTGAGAAAAGACTTTACACGCCACGCAAATGAACCTATTGTCACCTGGTTACTACGCTGTTGGGACAGTGGGGCCAACAGTGTATGGCTAGATGGTAACGAAGCTCGCCAATTGGGTAGCATTGCCAGGGACTCTGCCATTGACAGAGGCATTAGTACATGCCACAATAGACCCTTCACTCTCTGGAAGCGGATGCTGATATCCGTGAAAGAAAAATACCCCTTCAGAGATGATCTGTTGCCTGAGAAAAAGAAATGGTCTGATATGGAAAAAGGCATAAATTATTTGAGAGAATATGCTGTAGTGGAAATGTTACATGACCCTGCATTCATTCACGATGAACCAGACCAAGAGCATGATCCTGAGAGAATCAGGTGTACACCAGTTATGTGGCGTATATTCACAAGGACTGCACCAGACAGGTATGCCAGTACATTAGCAGCAATGTATGGCAGAAGACAAAGAAGACCCCTTATAAATGACCTGATTAACAGACTTCAAGACATTGAGTTACATTTAACTCCTCTACGAGCTTACGTTTCAGCCTTTGCAAAGGTAATCAAAAGACTGGACAAAATAGAGAGCAATCAAGAAGATATAATGGACGAACTGGCTACACTTAATTCTGATGAAACTGATGGATCTGATGAGAACGAGGATTCCCAAAACAGCAACATCTCAGCTATCAAAAGAGGACGTTCTCCTGCTCGAAGAAGTGTCAACAGTAAAACTATATCACGTACTGCCCTGTGGCGTTACCTACGTGACCAGGGGGAAGATATGAAGAAGTGGCATAAGAAACCCACTTCTGCCCTTCAGGCACGTGTAAAACAGTTACAAAATAGGTCAACCACCAGGGTGAACTTCTCCAAGAAGGTGACTGCTCCAGTGATTGCCGGATATGGCAGTAGCCGTAGAGTCAACAGAGGTAACATATAGAGGGGCCCTGCCCCCAGCCAGGGGGGGGGAAAGGGATAACAGAGTGTATTGGACTGTGTGGATTCGATGGCCTGGCACATCAGAACCACAAAAATATAAGGCATTGGTGGACACTGGTGCACAGTGCACTCTAATGCCCTCAAGTCACCAAGGGACAGAATTAATCTATATTTCTGGGGTGACTGGGGGTTCCCAAGAGCTGACCAAGTTGGAGGCTGAAATAAGTCTCACTGGTAAAGATTGGCAAAAACATTCTATTGTGACTGGCCCAGGGGCTCCATGTATACTTGGTATTGATTACCTCAAAAGGGGATATTTTAAGGATCCCAAAGGGTATCGATGGGCTTTTGGAATAGCTGCTGTGGGCGCAGATAACACTAAGCAGCTGTCTGCTTTGCCTGGCCTGTCAGAAGATCCGTCTGTTGTAGGGTTGCTACAAGTGGAGGAGCAACAGGTACCGATTGCTACAAAAACGGTGCACAGACAGCAGTACCGCACTAATAGGGATTCCTTGCTCCCCATTCATAACCTGATTCGTCAGCTAGAGAGCCAGGGAGTGATCAGCAAAACTCACTCCCCGTTTAACAGCCCCATATGGCCAGTGCGTAAAGCCAGTGGAGAATGGAGGCTGACGGTAGATTATCGTGGCCTCAATGAAGTCACACCCCCACTGAGTGCTGCTGTGCCGGACATGCTTCAACTCCAGTACGAACTGGAGTCAAAAGCAGCCAAGTGGTATGCCACCATTGACATTGCCAATGCCTTCTTTTCAATTCCTTTGGTCACAGAATGTAGGCCGCAATTTGTTTTCACTTGGAGAGGCATTCAGTACACCTGGAACCGTTTGCCCCAGGGGTGGAAGCACAGCCCAACCATTTGCCATGGGTTGATCCAAACTGCATTGGAACAGGGCGGTGCTCCTGAGCACTTACAATACATTGATGACATCATTGTGTGGGGCAATACAGCAGGGGAAGTTTTCCAGAAAGGAGAGAGAATAATCCAGATCCTCCTGCGAGCTGGCTTCGCTATTAAACGAAGCAAAGTAAAAGGGCCTGCACAGGAAATTCAATTCCTAGGAATAAAGTGGCAAGATGGACGTCGTCACATCCCAACAGATGGGATTGACAAAATTATTGCTATGTCTCCACCCACTAGTAAGACAGAGACCCAAGCTTTTCTGGGTGTAGTGGGCTTTTGGAGAATGCATGTTCCAAACTACAGCCTCATTGTGAGCCCTCTCTTTCGGGTGATGCGGAAGAAGAATGATTTTGTATGGGGCCCTGAGCAGCAGCAGGCTTTTGAGCAAATTAAGCAGGAGATAGCCCGTGCCGTGGCCCTGGGGCCAGTGCAGATGGGACAGGATGTAAACAACATCCTCTACACTGCTGCTGGAAAGGAAGGTCCCACTTGGAGTTTGTGGCAAAGAGCTTCTGGAGAGACCCAAGGCCGACCCCTTGGTTTCTGGAGTCGAGCATACAGGGGGTCTGAGGAGCGCTACACTCCAACTGAAAAAGAGATCTTGGCCGCGTACGAGGGGGTTCGAGCTGCTTCCGAAGTAATCGGTACTGAAGCGCAGCTCCTTCTGGCACCTCGACTGCCAGTGCTGAACTGGATGTTCAAAGGAAAGGTTCCCTCTACCCATCATGCTACTGATGCCACTTGGAGTAAGTGGATTGCGCTGATTACACAGCGAGCTCGGATGGGGAACCTCAGTCATCCAGGAATCCTAGAAGTGATCATGGACTGGCGTGAAGGTAAAAAGTTTGGAACAACCCCAGCAGAGGAGGTATCACATGCTAAAGAGGCCCCGCCATACAATGAACTACCGGAAGATGAGAAGAGATACGCCCTGTTCACAGATGGATCATGTCGCATTGTGGGAAAGCACCGCAGATGGAAATCTGCTGTGTGGAGCCCCACGCGACAAGTTGCAGAGGCCACTGAAGGAAAAAGAGAGTCAAGCCAATTTGCAGAGGTAAAGGCTGTCCAACTGGCCTTAGATATTGCTGAACGTGAGAGGTGGCCAGTGCTTTATCTTTACACTGACTCATGGATGGTGGCAAATGCCTTATGGGGGTGGTTACGGCAATGGGAACAAAATGGCTGGCAACGGAGGGGTAAACCTATTTGGGCTGCTGAACTGTGGCAAAATATTGCTGCCCGAGTAAAGAATATGGTTGTAAAGGTGCGCCATGTAGATGCTCATGTTCCTAAAAGCCGGGCAACTGAAGAACAACAGAATAACCATCAGGTAGATCGAGCTGCCAAAGTTAAGATGGCTCAAGTAGACCTGGACTGGCAACACAAGAGTGAATTATTTTTAGCTCGATGGGCCCATGAGACCTCAGGCCATCAAGGAAGAGATGCAACATATAAATGGGCTAGAGACCGAGGGGTGGACTTAACTATGGATGCTATTGCACAGGTTATCCATGACTGTGATACTTGCGCCACAATTAAACAAGCCAAGAGGATGAAACCTCTTTGGGGGGAAGGACGATGGCAAAAGTATAAATATGGGGAGGCGTGGCAGGTAGATTATATCACCTTGCCACGATCTCGCAATGGTAAGCGTTATGTGCTCACCATGGTGGAAGCAACCACTGGGTGGCTTGAAACATATGCAGTACCCCATGCTACCACCCGAAACACCATTCTAGGTCTCGAGAAGCAAGTCCTATGGCGACATGGCACTCCAGAAAGAATTGAGTCAGATAATGGGACTCATTTAAAAAATTCTCTTGTAAGTAATTGGGCCAAAGATCATGGCATTGAATGGATTTATCATATCCCCTATCACGCACCAGCTTCTGGTAAGATTGAAAGATACAATGGGTTGCTAAAAACCATGTTGAAAGCAATGGGTGGCGGAACATTTAAGCACTGGGAGAAGCATTTGGCCGAAGCCACCTGGTTGGTCAACACTCGAGGATCCATCAATCGTGATGGTCCTGCCCAATCCAGCTCTCTACCTACAGTAGAGGGAGATAAGGTCCCTGTAGTACATGTAAAGAACATGTTGGGCAAAGCAGTTTGGGTACTTCCAGCTTCTGGAAAGGGCAAACCTCTCCGTGGAACTGTCTTTGCTCAGGGACCTGGGTCCACTTGGTGGGTGATGCAGAAAATGGGGATGTTCAGTGTGTACCACAAGGGAATTTGATGTTGGGGGAGTGCAGTCAGTAATTCCATGTATATACTTGTATATATATGTTGTGTGTGTGTATATCTAATGCATGTTAATCACTGTTTTTCTGTATGTACCAAGCATGATGTAACGATGTGGAATAAGGGGTGGAATGTCATGGTTTTATGATTTTTGGTACTGGTATTCCACATCATAACATCATGTATTGCATTAAGAGTTAAAGGGCTAATACTCCAGCTCCACAGATTATTGATAATTCCAGGTATACCTGTCTCAGAAGAGAAGAAGCACTACATTCCCCATGGGACTTTGCGATGCTTTGTATTTTTACGTGTTTTCCGCTCAGAGGGAACAGATAAAAACCCTCAGCGGTCACGGGACACTCTCTTTCCTTCGGGATTGACTCAGCAGTGGGTGCTCGCTGCCGTATCGCCTTCAGCGTTAGCGTAAGGCCTTCGGTTTATCGGACACTCTCTCTTGCTCATTTTATTTGATTTCATTAGCCTCAATTCCAATTATATTGTATTATATTCTGTTGTTTTACTTTCTGATATCTTATTTAGTAAATTAGCTTTCCTCCTCAGATTGTTGCCGCTGTTTTGTTTCTAGGCCCATCTCCCTTTTCCCTTTTCCCTTTTTCCCTTCCCCTTTCCTGGGGCCTGGGTCCGTGGGTCCCCCGCACCAATCGTCACGGAACCGGGCCGATCCAGCCCGGTAAACCGTTGACACACGCTTTCCAAACTGTCCATGACTTCGTAAAATTCTGGCGTAGCTCCTTGCACTTGGTAACTGGTCGAGGAGGTCTTATCCTACTTAACTACAGCTTGTAGGAATGATTCCCGTGCCAAACTCCTGCAGAGCAGAGGAGCATCTCCCCAGGCACGTGTCCATCGCACTCTGCAAAGCACAGTGGCTGAGAGTGAATGCCTGGAGCTGTGTGCAATGCAGCCTGTGAGGCTGGGAAGGAGTTGGCTTTCCCTCAGTGAGATGCCATTGTTAGGAAATATCTCCCTGAGGTCCTTCAGAGCTGTGAGCTGACCTTCAGGATGCAAATCTTTCCCATAGCCTGAAGAACAAAGTCCAGGGAAGAAGCGGAGAGAGCTGTGTGCATGGAAATGCTGTGGGGTTGGTGAAATGAATGTTAGGTGTCCTTTGTAAGAAGGGCAGTGATGAGATCTTGCTCACGTCCCTTGAGAAAGGGTGGGCGTTGTGTGATGCGCAGTCGTTTCCTCTTCTCTCAGCAGGGTCTGGCTTCTTTGAAAGGTAACACGGGAGTGTATTCTCCTTCCATCTCCAAACTTTGCTGTTTCACAGTAACTGGAAAGAAGCCCAGCGAGCTCCCCTTATCCTGCATGAAGCAGCAGTGAATCCCTTTGCCTCTCAGGTCTCAGTCACAGCCATTCACACTGAGTGCAGCAGAAGTGCTCAGGATTTCTGACTTCACCGAGCACCCTTTGGGCATCATGAGTAGGATGAGACCACGGAGGAGAAAAAGCATCCCTACAACTTTGATTTGCAACGCACGTCTTTCTTGTGTCAGTTGCACAGACGCCTACAAGTACTTCTGCTGTAGAAGTGATCTCATCTGACCAACTCTGAAAAGAAAACCTGTGACCACAGCACCAACACGTTCCTCAAAGGGACATGGCTGTTTCCTTCCGAGAAGGAAGGCAGAGGCCTTCGTGGCAGACACAACCTCATGAAGTGTAGCTTACATCACTGACCTCAAGAAGCATTTCCCCCATTGCAAGACCTGTCACTGACTTTTGTACTCCTTGACCAGGTCCTCATGCCCACAGGTGCTGATACCCAGCAGTACCAAATGCCCAACAGCAGCTCCATCAGCGAGTTCCTCCTGCTGGCGTTGGCAGACACGCGGCAGCTGCAGCTCCTGCACTTCTGGCTCTTCCTGGGCATCTCCCTGGCTGCCCTCCTGGGCAACGGCCTCAGCAGCACAGCTGCAGCCTGCGACCACGGCCTGCACACCCCCATGTACCTCTTTGTCCTCAACCTCGCCCTCCTCGACCTG
This sequence comes from Callipepla californica brunnescens, assembly GCA_023055505.1. NCBI lineage: Eukaryota > Metazoa > Chordata > Aves > Galliformes > Odontophoridae > Callipepla > Callipepla californica. The sequence continues at coordinate 4,342,722 of JALIRH010000037.1, forward strand.
GGCTGCATCTCCACCACTCTCTCCAAAGCTGCGGCCAATGCCCTCTGGGACACCAGGGCCATCTCCTACTTGGGATGTGCTGCACAGGTCTTCTTCTTTCTTTCTTTCTACTTCTTTCTTCGTCTCAGCAGAGTATTCCCTTCTCGCAGTCAAGTCCTATGACCGCTTTGTTGCCATCTGCAATCCCCTGCACTACGGGACCCTCCTGGGCAGCAGAGCTTGTGTCACCGTGGCAGCAGCTGCCTGGGGCACTGGGTTTTTCTATTCCCTGCTGCACGCTGCCAATACATTTTCACTGCCACTCTGACAAGGCGATGTTTTGAATCAATTCTTCAGTGAAATCCCCCAAATGTTAAAGCTCTCCTGCTCGCAGCCATACCTCAGGAAAGTTTGGCTTATTGTGGTTAGTGTCTCTTTGTATCTTGGGTGCTTTGTTTTCATTGTGCTGTCCTACGTGCAGATCTTCAGGGCAGTGCTGAGGATGCCCTCTGTGCACGGCCGGCACAGAGCCTTCTCCACGTGCCTCCCTCACCTGGCCGTGGTCCCCCTCTTTGTCTACACTGCTACGTTTGCCTACCTGAAGCATCCTTCTATCTCTTCTCCATCCCTGGACCTCCTGGTGTCATTTCTGTACTCGGTGGTGCCTCCAGCAGTGAATCCTCTCATCTACAGCCTGAGGAACCAGGAGCTCAAGGTTGCAGTGAGCAATGCGTACTTCTGCGCCCAAAAAATGCGCATCAGCCTAACAGGATCCCCATGGTAATTCACAATCCCTTGTTTATATTTGCCTTCATTATTGTTTCCACTGCCACGACTTTGATTTAATAAGAAGTTTTCTTCTTGGCCTGCTACATATCGTTCATGTTTTGGCGCACTCAACTCATGTACCTATAGATCAAGGCTCTCTGTTGATAAATACAATAAAGAAGCCAGCAGAAATTCATTTGTCTCCATTCCTTTGTTTTCCCATCTTCACTGAAATGGGGAGAGCAACTCACGTATGCAGGAGCAGTTCAGGGGCCAAGAGCCCAGCTGCACCACGGAGCAGCAGCCTCAGTGTTCACGGGTGGCTGCCCCTCACTGCCCCGTGGGCCTGTCCTCTCATCTGTGTTTGAGAACGGGCTGCTGCTTCCCAGGTCCAATGGCCACAGACGGCAGCAGGACACTGTTGTGGTTTTGTGGTTTTGATGCCGGTATTCCACATCAGAACATCATGCAGGCCGTTAAGGAGTTAATGCTGTGGGAGCAGGGGAGGGGCGGAGCTCCGCACCAGACACCAGGCCCGCGCTTTTTGGTGGCGCGCTCTCCGGGCGGCTGTGAGGAGTTCAGCACGTGTAACGTAAGCTCCCAGTTTTCTGGTTTGGAAATTTTGTCTCTCTCTCTCAATTGTTCAATTTTATTAGATTTAGTAAAGTTACCGTTCCTTCTCAGATCGGGCCGTTGTGTTTTTCTTTACAGACCCTCAATCCCCTCTGTTTCCCCTCCCCCTGGAGCGCGAAGCTCTGCTGAGGCGGCCGCGCGGCAGTTGTTGTTTTTTTTTTTTTCCTCTCCCTTTCTTTTTCCCTTCTCGGTTCCCCCTTGGGTTACTGTCACGGATAACACCGTGACACATTATTGGTGGAGAATGCGGGCAATGCAGTTTTTGTACTCCACTGTAAAACTGGTGCTGAGTGGACTAAGTGTTTTCATGTACCTTAGAGCATGTTGGCGTCTTTTTAAGCTCCTCGTGTTCAGCATGGGAGTCATATCTGCATACAGCTGCTTTAGCGTGCTGATGGGGTTACCCCCCTCCCGCCTAAACAGCCTGGCTAGTATGACAGATTATACGGCATTTGGATTGGTTTCCAGGTACTCTTTTCAGGTTTTTACCTATCTTCAAGGTGTCAGCCTGGCAACTGTGTTATCTGTTTTCCTGAATGTACTCTGTGCAATGGTATTTTACATCCAGTGGAGGAAGCCTTCCTCAGAACCAGAGGGTGTTGAATGGCAGGGAAGGTGGGAAAAGTTAGGGAAGAAATTAGAAGCGTGGGGACCCCCGGTGCAATGTGATTTTGATCTTGAGCACCTGCGGGATCCTGAGAAATTCAGTGAGTGTTTAGGTCAGGAGTCATGTGACTCAGGCAGATCTGAGAAGGAACGGATTGTTTGGGGCTTGGCTTGTGCTTATCGAGCTATAATTGATATTCTTGAGAGAAATGGTTTCCAAACCGAGGTTCAGAACAAAAATGAAAACCTTGAGGTTAAACCTGACCAGTCACAGGAAGCACCGGCATCCGTGTCGGTTGCCCCTGTGGAAAGCCAGAAATGGAAACGAGTGTCCTCTCGGCTAGAACGGAAAGAAGAAGAAGCAGAGAAAAAAAAGGAAGATCCAGGTGAGGGGCCCTCTTCAGCACCAACACCACCACCTAAAAAGGCCACTAAGGAAGGTGAGAAACGTGGAGACGACAGAGATGAGAAAGAAGAGGAAGATCCAGGTGAGGGGCCCTCCTCAGCACCACCACCACCACCACCACCTAGAAAGGCCACTAAGAAAAGTGTGAGGCATGGAGAGGACAGTGATAATGAAGAAATCACCGTTACTACTATTCGTCGGCCCCTAAAGATGACTGAAATCCAGGGTTCAGGAAAGGAGTTTGTACGGCGCTCAGATGAACCTATTGTCACCTGGTTGCTGCGGTGTTGGGACAACAGTGCCAGCAGCGTGTCCCTAGATGGCAACGAAGCCCGCCAACTGGGAAGCATTGCTCGAGACCCAGCTATCGACAGAGGGATTAGTAGATGTTTGAGTGGAGTTGCTACCCTCTGGGAACGAGTACTAGTAGCTGTAAAGGAGAGATTTCCTTACAAAGACGATCTGGAGCCTAAGGTGGAAAGATGGAATACTGTGGAGAAGGGCGTCCAATTTTTGAGAGAAATGGCTGTAGTAGAGATGCTGTACGATCCTACTTTTGTCCCTAACAATCCACACCAGGACCGCGATCCTGAGAAAGCATGGTGTAAAGCTGATGTATATCGGAAGCTCTCAAAACAGCACCAGAAAGGTACGCAAGTACACTGGTAGCAACATTCAATATACTCGAGGGCCGAAACAGAAGACTCCCATTTCATGAAGTGGTTAGTACACTTCAAAACTTTGAACAACAACTTCCACCATCACACGTTTCCATTGCAGCTGTATCATCGGTAGCAGGAGAAGTCAGTGACATAAAGAAGATACTGAAAATGATACTGGAGGAATTGTCCTTACTGATGAACCGGGAGGGACCTGTGTCAGTGTCTGAAACACCGGATGAAGACGGGGATGATCCAAAGAATCTGATGGAGAAACTGATCAAACTGATAAAAGTCTCAGCCATCAAAGGCAACCGCCTCTCTGCTCGAGCAGATGACAGCAGTAACTTCATGTTGCGTGTGTCCATGTGGAGCTTCTTACGAGAAAATGGAGAGGACATGAAGAAGTGGCATAAAAAACCCACCCCTGCACTACGAGAACGTGTGAGAGAATTACAGCAGAGATCAAGCTGCTGAAATTGGAAGTGTCTCAAATAGACATGAACTGGCAGAACAAAGGAGAGTTATTTTTAGCTCGGTGGGCCCATGAGACCTTGGGCCATCAAGGAAGGGATGCGACCTATAAGTGGGCTAGAGACCGAGGGGTGGACTTAACTATGGATGTCATCGCACAGGTTACCCATGACTGTGATACATGCGCCATAATTAAACAGGCCAGGAGGATGAAACCTCTCTGGCAGGAAGGGAGATGGCAGAAGTATAAATATGGGGAGGCGTGGCAGGTTGATTATATCACCTTGCCGCGATCTCGCAATGGTAAGCGTTATGTGCTCACCATGGTGGAGGCGACCACTGGGTGGCGGGACATTTAAGCATTGGGAGAAAAATCTGTCAGAAGCCACCTGGTTGGTCAACACTAGGGGATCAGTGAACCGAGATGGTCCTACACAATCCAGCTCCCTACAGGGGGACATAAGGTCCCTGTAGTACATGTGAAGAGCATGTTGGGAAAAGCAGTGTGGGTCCTTCCAGCCTCTGGAAAGGGCAAACCCCTCCGTGGAACAGTTTTCGCACAGGGACCTGGGTGCACCTGGTGGGTAATGGATAAAAATGGGGATGTCCAGTGTGTACCACAAGGGAATCTGATGCTGGGGGAGTGCAGTCTGTGATTCCATGTGTATATGTATATGTATAGATATGTTTGTATGTAGTCTGTGTTATTACTGTTTTTGGTTCTATATAGATATGTGTTAAGCATGATGTGATGATGTGGAATAAGGGGTGGAATGTTGTGGTTTTGTGGTTTTGATGCCGGTATTCCACATCAGAACATCATGCAGGCCGTTAAGGAGTTAATGCTGTGGGAGCAGGGGAGGGGCGGAGCTCCGCACCAGACACCAGGCCCGCGCTTTTTGGTGGCGCACTCTCCGGGCGGCCGTGAGGAGTTCAGCACGTGTAACGTAAGCTCCCAGTTTTCTGGTTTGGAAATTTTGTATCTCTCTCTCAATTGTTCAATTTTAATAGATTTAGTAAAGTTACCGTTCCTTCTCAGATGGTACCGTTGTATTTATCTTTACAGACCCTTAATCCCATCTGTTTTCCCCTCCCCCTGGAGCGTGAGGCTCTGCTTAGGCGGCCGCGTGGCAGTTTTTTTTTCCTCTCCCTTTCTTTTACCCTTCTCGGTTCCCTCTTGGGTTACTGTCACGGATAACACCGTGACAGGCCCCATTGTGTTCTATGGCTCCATTGATTCCTATGGCCCCATTGATTTCTGTGGCCCCATAGATCGCTGTGGCCCCATTGATCCCTATGGCCCCATTGATCCCTATGGCCCCATTGATCCCTATGGCCCCATTGATCCCTAAAACCTCATTGATTCCTATGGTCCCATTGATCCCTATGGCTCCATTGATCCCTATGGCTCCATTGATCCCTAAGGCCACATTGACTCCTATGGTCCCATTGATCCCTATGGACCCATTGAGTTATATGGCGCCATTGATTCCTATGGCCCCATCGATCCCTATGGCCGCATTGATCCCTATGGCCCCATTGATTCCTATGGCCCCATTGATCCCTATGGCCCTATTGATCCCTATGGCCCTTTGATTCCTATGGCCCCATTGATCCCTTTGGCCGTATTGAGTTCTATGGCCGCATTGATTCCTATGGCTGCATTGATCACTATGGCCCCTCTGATCCCTATGGCCCCATTGATTCCTGTGGCCACGTTGATCCCTATGACCCCATTGATTCCTGTGGCCACATTGATCCCTATGGCCCCATTGCTTCCTATGGCCCCATTGATTCCTATGGCCCCATTGATTCCTATGGTTTCAGTGATCCCTATGGCCCCATTGAGTTCTATGGCCCCGTTGATTCCTATGGCCCCATTGATCCCTATGGCCCCACTGATTCCTATGGCCCCATTGATTCCTATGGTCCCATTGATCCCTATGGCCGCACTGAGTTCTCCGGCCCCACTGATTCCTATGGCCCCTCTTAGTTCTATGGCCCCATTGATTCTATGGCCCCTCTTAGTTCTATGTCCCAATTGATTCCTATGGCCCCATTGATCCCTATGGCCCCATTGATTCCTACGGCCCCATTGATCCCTATGGCCCCATTGAGTTCTATGGCATCATTGATCCCTGTGGCACCATTGATTCCTAAGGCCCCTTTGAGTTCTATGGCCGCAGTGATTCCTATGTCCCCATTGAGTTCTATGGCCACATTGATTCCTATGTTCCCATTGATCCCTATGGTCCCATTGAGATCTATGGCCCCATTGTTTCCTATGGCCCCACTGATCACTATGGCCCCATTGATCCCTATGGCCCCATTGATCCCTAAGGCCCCATTGATCCCTATGACCCCATTTATTCCTAAGGCCCCATTGATCCCTATGGCCTCATTGATCCCTATGGCCCCATTAATTCCTATGGCCCCCTTGATCCCTTTGACCCTATTGAGTTCTATGGCTGCATTGATTCCTATGGCCGCTTTGATCACTCTGGCCCCTCTGATCCCTATGGCCCCATTGATTCCTGTGGCCACATTCATCCCTATGGCCCCATGGAATCCTATGGTCCCAGTGATCCCTATGGCCCCATTGAGTTCTATGGGCCCATTGATTCCTATGGCCCCATTGATCCCTATGGCCCCACTGATTCCTATGGCTTCATTCATTCCTATGACCCCATTGATCCCTATGGCTGCACTGAGTTCTATGGCCCCACTGATTCCTATGGCCCCATTGAGTTCTATGGCCCCATTGATCCCGATGTCCCCATTGATTCCTAAGGCCCCATTGATTCCTATGGCCCCATTGAGTTCTATGCCCCATTTATCCCTATGGCACCTTTGATTCGTAAGGCCCCATTGAGTTCTATGGCCGCATTGATTCCTATGGTCCCATTGATCCCTATGGCCCCATTGATCCCTATGGCCCAATTGAGTTCTATGGCCCCATTGAGTTCTACAGCTCCATTGATTCCTATGGCCCCATTGAGTTCTATTGCCCCATTGCACAACCGGAGCTGCAGTGACAAATTTTGAGGTGAAGAGGGTTTTTTTTCGGGCGGTTTCTGTCACAGGGGAACCGAGGGAGAGCGGGCAGTCCCTTCAGCTCTCGGCAGCTCTCTCGCGAGAGGCTGACGTGGCGTAGGCGTTGCCCGGGAAACGGCACCCCCGCCCACACCTTCAGCTCTGAAAAGGCCTCAGGGAGGGCAGCGACGTGTCGCTGCCCACCAGGCACAAGGAGGAGCTAACTACCTGTGAGTATCACCCCTCTCTATTATACTGAAGCTAGGTGCTAAGTGTGGGAGTGTGGGAGCTTGTGTAGCTGGGTGTAGGAGTTCTATTCCTCCTCTCTTGTGAATTCATCCTATTTACTACTGGCATCTGTGCTCTCACAGTTGTGTTCTACTTTTTGCTTATTTCATTTTTATTTATCTTATTATCATCATACATACATATATATTTATTTATTCTTTTTATTTATTATTCTTATTTCTGTACCATGGTCTCTACCAGACAGAGGGCTTGCCGTAAAAAGACGGTGGCGACCCAGACGGAAGGTCTGCCTAGAAATGTGGCTACACAGGTCTCTGGTTGCAGTGAGTGCCAGAGCCTGCTGCTGCTGGAGGAGGATGGCAAGCAGATCTCCTGCATGCGGTGTGAACAGGTTGAAGATCTGCTTAGCATGGTGATAGAACTGAAAGAGGAAGTTGAGAGACTGAGGGCCATCAGGGACTGTGAGAGGGAGATTGACTGGTGGAGTAGCTCCCTAAAGTGCCAGAGAGAAAGGCACCCAGGAGATCCCCCGAATTTGGTGGTGGACTCCCTGACCTGCCCCCGTCAGGTTGAGGGGGGGTATCTGAGGGATGGGGAGGGCTGGCAGAGAGTCCCAGCTCGGTACTGTAGGCGATCTCCCCCTCTGCCTACATCGTCTCCTCAAGTCCCTCTAAACAATAGGTTTGCGGTGTTGGATGTTGAAGGAGAAATAAGGGGGGAGGAGCGGGAAGATTCTCCCAAGAAGTCACCAATGGCAAGGCAGTCGACTCCATGCATTGAGACTGCAGCTGCCAAGAAGGAAAGAAAGGTGATCGTGGTGGGTGGCTCCCTTCTCAGGGGTACTGAGGGCCCCATTTGCAGACCAGACCCGTGCCGTAGGGAAGTGTGCTGTCTCCCTGGGGCCCGGGTTAGAGACATAACTAGAAGACTCCCAGATCTGATTCACCCCAATGACTACTATCCGTTGCTCATAGTTCAAGCAGATAGCAGTGAAATAACTCAAAGAAGCCTAAGAACTATGAAAAGAGATTTCAGGGGTCTAGGACGATTAGTTCAAGGTGTGGGAGCACAAGTGGTATTTGCTTCCATACCTTCTGGGGCAGCGAAGGACACGGAATGGGCTAGGAAAACACAAGTGATGAATAATTGGCTGAGAGGCTGGTGTAGAGACAGACACTTTGGGTTTTTTGACCACGGGGCAGTTTACTCAGCTCCTGGCCTGTCATCCACTGATGGAATACACCTGTCCCAAAGGGGGAAACGAATTCTAGCCCAGGAGCTAGCTGGACTAATTGAGAAAGCTTTAAACTAGCTGTGATGGGGGTAGGGGATATAACAGGGCTTCCCAGTGAAGAGCTCAGGGGGGCTGTGCTGGAACAAAGGGTGAGGCAAGTGTCTCAGCTGAAGTGCATATACACCAACGCATGCAGCATGGGCAATAAACAAGAAGAGCTTGAAACCATTGTAAGACAGGCAAACTATGACCTTGTTGCTATTACGGAAACATGGTGGGACCCCTCCCATGACTGGAGTACTGGGATGGATGGCTACAAGCTCTTCAGAAGGGATAGGCGGGGAAAAAAGGGTGGTGGCATAGCTCTCTATATCAAAGAGTGTCTTGATGTTGAAGAGCTTGAGGTTGGAAACGACCAAGTGGAGTGTCTGTGGGTAAGGATCAGGGGGATGGTCTGTAGGAGTGACATCGTGGTGGGGCTCTGTTATAGACCGCCTAGCCAAGATGAGGAGATAGATGAGGTGTTCTACAAGCAACTAGTAGATGTTGCACGATGGCCAGCACTAGTTCTCATGGGGGACTTCAACTTCCCTGATATATGCTGGAAATATAATACCGCGCAGAGGAAGCAGTCCATGAGATTTCTGGAGTGTGTGGAAGATTGCTTCCTGACACAGCTGGTGCAGGAACCTACCAGGGGAAGTGCCCTGCTAGACCTGCTCTTCACTAACAGAGATGGACTAGTAGGAGATGTGAAGGTTGGGGATCGTCTTGGCCAGAGTGACCATGAAATGGTAGAGTTTGCTATTCTTGGTGACATCAAGAGGGTGACTAGCAAAACTGCTGCCTTGGACTTCCGGAGGGCAGACTTTGACCTGTTCAGGACGCTTGTTGCAAGGGTCCCTTGGGACTCGCTCCTGTGGGGTAAAGGGGTCCAGGAAGCCTGGGCCCTCCTCAAGACGGAAATCTTAAAGGCACAGGAGCAGGCTGTCCCTGAGTACCGTAAGTCAAGCCGGAGGGGAAAAAGACCAGTGTGGATGAACCGAGATCTTTTGTTGAGACTCCGGGAGAAAAAGAGAGTCTATGTCCTCTGGAAGATGGGACAGGCTACTTGGGGAGACTACAGGGAACTTGCCAAGATTTGCAGGCAGGAAGTTAGAAATGCAAAAGCCCAGCTTGAACTTAGACTGGCTACTGCAGTAAAGGAGAACAAAAAATCCTTTTATAAATATATTAACAGTAAAAGAAGAACTAAGGAGAATTTCCCTCCTTTACTTGATGCGGCAGGGAATGTAACCACAGAGGATAAGGAAAAGGCTGAGGTTCTCAATGCCTTCTTCACGTCTGTCTTTAACAGACAGACCAGTTATCCTCAGGATACTCCTCGCCCTGACCTGGAAGTCTGGGACGAAGCGCATCATACACCCCCTGTGATCCCAGCAGAGACAGTCAGAGACCTGCTCCTCCATCTGAACTGCCACAAGTCCATGGGGCCAGATGGGATCCACCCAAGGGTGCTGAGGGAGCTGGCAGAGGTGATTGCCAAGCCGCTTTCTGCCATCTATCAGCATTCCTGGTCATCTGGAGAGGTCCCGCAAGATTGGAGGCTTGCCGATGTGACTCCCATCTACAAGAAAGGCCGTAAGGAAGATCCGGGGAACTACAGGCCTGTCAGCCTGACCTCGGTATCAGGGAAAGTTATGGAGCAATTGATCTTGAGGGAGATCACACGGCACGTGCATGGCAATCAGGGGATCAGACCCAGCCAGCACGGGTTCACAAAGGGCAGGTCGTGCTTGTCCAACCTCATCTCCTTCTACGACTGGGTGACCAGACTGGTAGATGAGGGAAAGGCTGTTGATGTAGTCTACCTGGACTTCAGCAAAGCCTTTGACACGGTCTCCCACAGTATTCTCCTGCAGAAGCTGGCAGCCCATGGTGTGGACAGGTTCACTCTTCTCTGGGTTGAGAATTGGCTTGAGGGCCGTGCCCAGCGGGTAGTGGTTAATGGAGTCAAGTCCAGCTGGCGTCCTGTCACGAGTGGTGTCCCCCAAGGGTCGGTATTGGGGCCCGTCTTGTTTAATATCTTTATTGATGACCTGGATGAGGGGATTGAGTGTACCCTCAGTAAGTTTGCGGATGACACCAAGTTGGGAGGATGTGTTGATCTGCCTGAGGGTAGGGAGGCCCTTCAGCGGGATCTGGATAGGCTGGACAGTTGGGCTGAGGTCAATGGGATGAGGTTCAATAAGGCCAAGTGCCGGGTCCTGCACTTTGGCCACAATAACCCCATGCAATGCTATAGGCTTGGGGCAGAATGGCTTGAGGAGTGTATAGAGGAAAAGGACCTGGGGGTGTTGGTTGATGCTCGGCTCAGCATGAGCCGGCAGTGTGCCCAGGTGGCCAAGAAGGCCAATGGCATCCTGGCCTGTATTAGGAATAGTGTGGCCAGCAGGAGCAGGGAGGTGATCATCCCCCTGTACTCAGCTCTGGTGCGGCCGCACCTCGAGTACTGTGTTCAGTTTTGGGCCCCTCACTACAAGAGAGACATCGAGGCCCTGGAGCGTGTTCAGAGAAGGGCAACAAAACTGGTGAGGGGTCTGGAGCACAGGTCTTACGAGGAGCGGCTGAAGGAGCTGGGATTGTTTAGTTTGGGGAAAAGGAGGCTCAGAGGAGACCTCATTGCACTCTACCACTTCCTGAAGGGAGGCTGTGGTAAGGAGGGGGTCGGCCTCTTCTCCCAGGTAACTAATGACAGGACGAGAGGGAATGGCCACAAGTTGTGCCGGGGAAGATTTAGATTAGACTTGAGGAAAAATTTTTTCTCTGAGAGAGTGGTCCGGCACTGGAATGGCCTGCCTAGGGAGGTGGTTGAGGCACCGTCCCTAGCGCTGTTCAAGAAGCGTTTAGATGAGGTGCTGAGGGATTTGATTTAGTAGCTTGGTGGGTAGGGATGGTGGTGTGAGGAAGGTTGGACTAGATGATCTTGTAGGTCCTTTCCAACCTAATGTATCTATGAATCTATTAATCTATGAATCTATTGATTCCTATGGCCCCTTTGAGTTCTATAGCCACATTGATTCCTATGGTCCCATTGATCACTATAGCCCCACTGAGGTCTATGGTTCCACTGATTCCCATGGCCTCATTGATCCCTATGGCCCTATTAAGTTCTATGGCCACATTGAGTTCTACGGCTCCATTGATTCCTATGGCCCCATTGATGACTATGGCCCCATTGATCCCTATGGTCCCATTGATTCCTACGGCCCCATTGATCCCTATGTCCCCACTGATTTCTATGACCCCACTGATTCTTATGGCCACATTGATCCCTATGGCCCCATTGATTCTTGTGGCCCCATTGATCCCTATGGCCCCATTGGTTCCTACGGCCCCATTGATTCCTGTGGCCCCATTGATCCCTATGGCTTTATTGATCGCTGTGGCCACATTGATCCATATGGCCCCATTGATACATATGGCCCCATTGATTCCTGTGGTCCCATTGTTTCCTGTGGACCCATTGATCCTTATGGCCCAATTGATCCCTATGGCCCCATTGAATCCTATGGCCCTTTGATTCCTTTGGCCTCATTGATTCCTATGGCCCCATTGAGTTCTATGGCCCCATTGATCCCTATTGCCCCATTGATCCCTATGGCCCCATAGATCCCTGTGGCCCCATTGATTCCTATGGCCACATTGAGTTCTATGGCCCCATTAATCCCTATGCCCCATAGATTCCTAATGTCCCATTGATCTCTATGTCCCTATTGATACCTGTGGCCCTATTGATGACTATGGCCCCATTGATCCCTATGGCCCCTTTAATCCCTATGGCCCCATTGATTCCTATGTACCCATCGATCCCTATGGTCCCATTGATTCCTATGACCCCATTGATTCCTCAGGCCCCATTGATTCCTTTGGCTCCATTGATCGCTGTGGCCCCATTGTTCCATATGGCCCCATTGATCCCTATGTTCCCATTGATTCCTATGGCCCCATTGATCCCTAAGGCCCCTTTGAGTTCTATGGCCGCATAGATTCCTATGGTCCCATTGATCCCTATATCCCCATTGATCCCTGTGGCCCCATTCAGTTCTATGGCCCCATTGAGTTCTATGGTCCAATTGATTCCTATGGCCCCTTTGAGTTCTATGGCCGCATTTATTCCTATGGCCCCATTGATTTCTTTGGCCCCATTGATCCCTTTGGCCCCATTGAGTTCAATGGCTCCATTGATTCCTATGGCCCCTTTGATCCCTATGACCCCTTCAGCTCTATGGTCCCATCGATTCCTATGGCCCCATTGATTCCTATGGTCCCATTGATCCCTATGGCCCCATTGAGTTCTATGGCCCCAGTGATCCCTTTGGCCCCTTTGATTCCTATGGCTCCACTGATTCCTATGGTCTTATTGAGTTCTTTGGCCCCATTGAGTTCTATGGTCCCATTGATTCCTATGGCCCCGTTGAGTTCTATGGCTCCATTGATTCCTATGGCCCCAATGATTCCTATGGCCCCATTGAGTTCTATGGCCCCATTGATCCCAATGGCCTTATTGAGTTCTATGGCTCCAATGATTCCTAAGGCCCCATTGATTCCTCAGGCCCCATTGATCCCTATGGCAACATCGATCCCTATGGCCCCATCGATCCCTATGTCCACATTGATCACTATGGCTTCACTGATTCCTATGGCCCCATTGATCCCTATGGCCCCATTGATCCCTATGGCCCCACTGATTCCTATGGCCCCATTGATCCCTGTGGCCCACTGATTCCTATGGCCTCATTGATCCCTATGGCCCCATTGATCCCTATGGCTCCTTTGTGTTCTATGGCTTCATTGATCCCTATGGTTCCATTGATTCCTGTGGTCCCATTGATTCCTGTGGCCCCATTTATCCCTATGGCCCCATTGGTTCCTGTGGCCTTTTTGGTCCCTATGGCTCCATTGATCGCTGTGGCCCCACTGATTCCTATGGTCCCATTGATTCCAAGGGCCCCATTGATCCCTATGTCCCCATTGATTCCTATGGCCCCATTGATCCATATGGCACCATTGATCCTTATGGCCCCGTTGAGTTCTATGGCACCATTGAGTTCTAAGGCCCCATTGAACCCTATGGTCCCATCGCTCCCTATGGCCACATTGATCCCTATGGCCCCATTGATTCTTATCGTCTCATCGATCCCTATGGCCCCAATGAGTTCTATGGCTCCATTGATTCCTATGGCCCCATTGATTCTTATGGCCCCATTGATTCCTATGGCCCCATTGATTCCTATGGCCCCATTGATTCCTATGGCCGCATTGATTCTTATGATCCCATTGATCCCTATGGCCCCATTAATCCCTATGGCCCCATTGATTCCTATGGCCCTACTGATTCCTATGGCCCCATTGGTCCCTATGGCCATATTGATCCCTATGGCCATATTGATTCCTATGGCCCCACTGATTCCTATGGCCCCATTGATCCGTATGGCCCCATTGATCCCTATGGCCCCATTGATCCCTATGGCCCCATTGATCCCTATGGCCCCATTGATCCCTATGGCCCTATTAATTCCTATGGCCCAATTGATCCCTACTGCCCTTTGAGTTCTATGGCCCCATTGAGTTCTATGGCTCCATTGATTCCTGTGGCCCCATTGAGTTCTTTGGCCCTATTGATTCCTAAGTCCCCTTTAAGTTCTATGGCCACATTGATTCCTATGGCCCCATTGATCCCTATGGCTGCACTGAGTTCTATGGCCCCACTGATTCCTATGGCCCCATTGAGTTCAATGGCCCCATTGATCCCGATGTCCCCATTGATTCCTAAGGCCCCATTGATTCCTATGGCCCCATTGAGTTCTATGCCCCATTTATCCCTATGGCACCTTTGATTCGTAAGGCCCCATTGAGTTCTATGGCCGCATTGATTCCTATGGTCCCATTGATCCCTAAGGCCCCATTGAGTTCTACAGCTCCATTGATTCCTATGGCCCCATTGAGTTCTATTGCCTCATTGATTCCTATGGCCCCTTTGAGTTCTATAGCCACATTGATTCCTATGGTCCCTTTGATCACTATGGCCCCACTGAGGTCTATGGTTCCACTGATTCCCATGGCCTCTTTGATCCCTATGGCCCTATTAAGTTCTATGGCCCCATTGAGTTCTACGGCTCCATTGATTCCTATGGCCCCAGTGATTCCTACGGCCCCATTGGTCCCTATGTCCCCACTGATTTCTATGACCCCACTGATTCTTATGGCCACATTGATCCCTATGGCCCCATTGATTCTTGTGGCCCCATTGATCCCTATGGCCCCATTGGTTCCTATGACCCCATTGATTCCTGTGGCCCCATTGATCCCTATGGCTTTATTGATCGCTGTGGCCCCATTGATCCATATGGCCCCATTGATACATATGGCCCCATTGATTCCTGTGGTCCCATTGTTTCCTGTGGACCCATTGATCCTTATGGCCCAATTGATCCCTATGGCCCCATTGAATCCTATGGCCCTTTGATTCCTATGGCCTCATTGATTCCTATGGCCCCATTGAGTTCTATGGCCCCATTGATCCCTATTGCCCCATTGATCCCTATGGCCCCATAGATCCCTGTGGCCCCATTGATTCCTATGGCCACATTGAATTCTATGGCCCCATTAATCCCTATGCCCCATAGATTCCTATGGTCCCATTGATCTCTGTGTCCCTATTGATACCTGTGGCCCTATTGATGACTATGGCCCCATTGATCCCTATGGCCCCTTTAATCCCTATGGCCCCATTGATTCCTATGTACCCATCGATCCCTATGGTCCCATTGATTCCTATGACCCCATTGATTCCTGTGGCCCCATTGATTCCTTTGGCTCTATTGATCGCTGTGGCCCCATTGTTCCATATGGCCCCATTGATCCCTATGTTCCCATTGATTCCTATGGCCCCATTGATCCCTAAGGCCCCTTTGAGTTCTATGGCCGCATTGATTCCTATGGTCCCATTGATCCCTATATCCCCATTGATCCCTGTGGCCCCATTCAGTTCTATGGCCCCATTGAGTTCTATGGTCCAATTGATTCCTATGGCCCCTTTGAGTTCTATGGCCGCATTTATTCCTATGGCCCCATTGATTTCTTTGGCCCCATTGATCCCTTTGGCCCCATTGAGTTCAATGGCTCCATTGATTCCTATGGCCCCTTTGATCCCTATGACCCCTTCAGCTCTATGGTCCCATCGATTCCTATGGCCCCATTGATTCCTATGGTCCCATTGATCCCTATGGCCCCATTGAGTTCTATGGCCCCAGTGATCCCTTTGGCCCCTTTGATTCCTATGGCTCCACTGATTCCTATGGTCTTATTGAGTTCTATGGCCTCGTTGATCCCTATGGCCCCATTGATTCCTATGTCCCCATTGATCCCAAAGGCCTTTTTGAGTTCTTTGGCCCCATTGAGTTCTATGGTCCCATTGATTCCTATGGCCCCGTTGAGTTCTATGGCTCCATTGATTCCTATGGCCCCAATGATTCCTATGGCCCCATTGAGTTCTATGGCCCCATTGATCCCTATGGCCTTATTGAGTTCTATGGCTCCAATGATTCCTAAGGCCCCATTGATTCCTCAGGCCCCATTGATCCCTATGGCAACATCGATCCCTATGGCCCCATCGATCCCTATGTCCACATTGATCACTATGGCTTCACTGATTCCTATGGCCCCATTGATCCCTATGGCCCCATTGATCCCTATGGCCCCATTGATCCCTGTGGCCCCATTGATCCCTGTGGCCCACTGATTCCTATGGCCCCATTGATCCCTATGGCCCCATTGATCCCTATGGCTCCTTTGTGTTCTATGGCTTCATTGATCCCTATGGTTCCATTGATTCCTGTGGTCCCATTGATTCCTGTGGCCCCATTTATCCCTATGGCCCCATTGGTTCCTGTGGCCTTTTTGGTCCCTATGGCTCCATTGATCGCTGTGGCCCCACTGATTCCTATGGTCCCATTGATTCCAAGGGCCCCATTGATCCCTATGTCCCCATTGATTCCTATGGCCCCATTGATACATATGGCACCATTGATCCTTATGGCCCCGTTGAGTTCTATGGCACCATTGAGTTCTAAGGCCCCATTGAACCCTATGGTCCCATCGCTCCCTATGGCCACATTGATCCCTATGGCCCCATTGATTCTTATCGTCTCATCGATCCCTATGGCCCCAATGAGTTCTATGGCTCCATTGATTCCTATGGCCCCATTGATTCTTATGGCCCCATTGATTCCTATGGCCCCATTGATTCCTATGGCCGCATTGATTCTTATGATCCCATTGATCCCTATGGCCCCATTAATCCCTATGGCCCCATTGATTCCTATGGCCCTACTGATTCCTATGGCCCCATTGGTCCCTATGGCCATATTGATCCCTATGGCCATATTGATTCCTATGGCCCCACTGATTCCTATGGCCCCACTGATCCGTATGGCCCCATTGAGTTCTATGGCCCCATTGATCCCTATGGCCCCATTGATCCCTATGGCCCTATTAATTCCTATGGCCCAATTGATCCCTACTGCCCTTTGAGTTCTATGGCCCCATTGAGTTCTATGGCTCCATTGATTCCTGTGGCCCCATTGAGTTCTTTGGCCCTATTGATTCCTAAGTCCCCTTTAAGTTCTATGGCCACATTGATTCCTATGGTCCCATTGATCCCTATGGCCCCATTGATCCCTATGGCCCCACTGAGTTCTATGGTTCCACTGATTCCTATGGCCTCATTCATCCCTATGGCCCTATTAAGTTCTATGGCCCCATTGATGACTATGGCCCCATTGATCCCTATGGTGCCATTGATTCCTGTGGCCCCATTGATCCCTATGGCCCCACTGATTTCTATGACCCCACTGATCCCTATGGCCCCATTGATCCCTATGGCCCCATCGATTCCTATGGCCCCATTGATCCCTATGGCCCCATCGATTCCTATGGCACCATTGATCCTTATGGCCCCGTTGAGTTTTATGGCACCATTGAGTTCTAAGGCCCCATTGAATCCTATGGTCCCATCGATCCCTATGGCCCCATTGATCCCTATGGCCCCATTAATTCTTATGGCCCCATCGATCCCTATGGCCCCATTGAGTTCTATGGCCCCACTGATTCCTACAGCCTTATTGATTCCTATGGCCCCACTGATCCCTATAGCCCCATTGATCCCTATGGCCCCATTAATTCCTATGGCCCCATTGATCCCTTTGGCTGTATTGAGTTCTATGGCCGCATTGATTCCTATGGCCGCATTGATCACTATGGCCCCTCTGATCCCTATGGCCTCATTGATTTCTGTGGCCTGATTGATTCCTATGGCCCCATTGATTCCTGTGGCCACATTGATCCCTATGGCCCCATTGATCCCTATGGCCCCATTGATTCCTATGGCCCCATTGATTTTTATGGTCCTAGTGATCCCTATGTCCCCATTGAGTTCTATGGCCCCATTGATTCCTATCGCCTCATTGATCCCTATGGCCCCTTTGAGTTCTATTGCCCCACTGATTCCTATGTTCCCATTGATCCCTATGGCCGCACTGACTTCTATGGCCCCAGTGATTCCTATGGCCCCTTTGAGTTCTATGGCCCCATTGATCCCTATGTCCCCATTGATTCCTATGGCCCCATTGATCCCTATGTTTCCATTGATTCCTGTGGCCCCATTGATCCCTATGGCCACATTGTGTTCTACGGACCCATTGATTCCTATGGCCACATTGATCTCTATGGCCCCTTTGATCCCTATGGCCTCATTAATTCCTCTGGCCCCATTGATTCCTATGGCCCCATTGATCCCTATATCCCCATTGATTCCTATGGCCCCATTGATCCCTATGGTTCCATTGATTCCTATGGCCCCATTGATCCCTATGTCCACATTGATTCCTATGGCCCCATTGAGTTCTGTGGCCCCATTGAGTTCTATGGCCCCACTGATCCCTATGGCCTCATTGAGTTCTATGGCCCCATTGATTCCTATGGCCCCATTGATTCCTATGGTCCCATTGATCCCTACGGCCCCATTGAGTTCTACGGCCCCATTGATTCCTATGGCCCCATTGATTCCTATGGCCCCATTGAGTTCTATGGCCCAATTGATTTTTATGGTCCCATTGATCGCTATGGCCCCCTTGATCCCTATGGCCCCTGTGATAGAAATTGAGTTCCGTACTTTTTTTACTTGTTAATCAAACCGGTGTCTCAGTGTTTTTCACTTTCTATACTTGTTAATCAAACCAGTCACAAGACAGATGCCTCAGTATCCTTCAGTGTGTTTATCTTTTCCTTCTCTTAGAACTATGTAGCTTGTAGGAGGCTTAAAAATAGATATATGAATGTTTTTGTAAAATGGGGCCACCGCGTCTCGTCAGTTCTGATAGTTGCACAGATAGTAGTGACCTTCTAAAGAATTGAAAACAAGAAAAATAATAAGCAGGAGCCTTCTCTTAAGCCTCCATAATTGGAGCTGAAAAACACGGCAGCATTCATCTCTGCGAGGAGACAGAGGATGACTCCCAAATACCAGCCGGCGCAGCCCAGAAAGAAAAGAATAACAAGAAAACAGAGATAAGAGACAATAAAAAGAGGGGGTCGGAAGGTCCCGGTGCGCGCCTTTAGTGGAGCGGAGACTCCAGGCCGCCCAGCGCTGTTTCGCTCGTTTATTGCTTACTTAATAAATTACTTACTATTGGCAGCGGACGGTGTGTATCGTTCTTCACACTTATAACAATTTGGTGCCGTGACTCGGATCCAGGCGATTCCGCTGCGGAATTCTCACCCCAGGGGGGGCGCCCCATCTCTGGACGGCCCCTGGGCTGGGTAGTTCCGTTGCGGGGACCTGTAGCTCCGAACTCTAAATTTGATAAACGAGCGAAAGAAACTGCAGCACCCCATAATTCTTGTGTACGAAGACCCGAACAAAGACTCAGGATTGAGTAAGTATTTGTGTGGATCTGTTCGGTCGGGGTGGGTATCCCGGAGCACGCCTGACTGAGACGTCCTGTAGGGGCGAAGCGAGTGCGGACCCTCTAGTAGTGCAGTTCCCATTGCCCGCGAGGGCGTGGGTCATGACCGAGGGGTGCGAGTGTGTGTGTGTGTGTGAGAGTGCTCCAGAAGATGGGACAGAGTCAGAGTAAGCCCTCTGGCCCCATGGGTGGCTCACAGGAGAAGCTACCAGACATACCGCTAGAAAGTCCCCTAGGTTTAATGTTAAAACACTGGGGTGATTCTCCATCGAGACAAGGAAAGTGTAAGGTGAAGATGGTACATTATTGTATGGAAGTGTGGGGAGGAGAACAGGTAAGAGCAGATCAGTTGTTCTGGCCTGTATTCGGATCCTTTGATGACTGGATTTGTCAGGCTTTAAATATTTATGTGAATGAAAAACAGCCTTTTAATTCAGAAGAGAGTGAGTATGCCAAATTATGGATAGAATCTGATAGTCAAACCTTTGTATTCCCTTTAATTAAGAAAAGGAATACAACAGAGGAAGACATTATACACTATCCACCCCCGCCTTATGCTCCCCCTGAATCAAACCCAACAGCTCCCTTAGAGGAGCAGGTGGATTCTGATTCGGGGGATGAACGAAATGAACCCCTAGATTTCCCTAGGAGAACCACTAGAAGACAAGCTAGGCAGTGGCAGGAGAGGGGTCGAGGAAGAAATCTTCTCCCTTTAAGAGAAATACCCGTAGCTACTGGGGGACCAAACCCGGGGGTTGGATACGTTTCAATTCCCTTAAATTCAGGAGATGTAAGGGAGTTCAAAAAGGAGATGGGGAATTTGTTAGAGGATCCTTTAGGGGTCTCTGAGAGACTAGATCAATTTTTAGGTCCCAACCTTTATACCTGGGATGAAATACAGGCAATCCTAACTATACTATTTACAGTAGAAGAAAGGGATATGATCAGGAGAGCAGGTATGCGAATTTGGGATCGGCAACACCAAGCCGGTCCAGGAGCAGATGTAAAGTGGCCTTTACAGCGGCCCAATTGGGATAATCAGAACCAGGAACATCGTACCCATATGGCAGACTTGCGAATAATTATTATTCAAGGGATTAGAGAGTCTGTCCCTAGGGGACAGAATATCAATAAGGCTTTTAACGAGCAACAGAAAAAGGACGAAACCCCTACTGAATGGTTAGAGAGACTGCGTAGAAATTTGCAGTTATATTCGGGGTTAGATCCTGCTACCCCCTTAGGACAGACTCTCCTGAAAACGCAGTTTGTGGCTAAGTCCTGGACAGATATTCGAAAGAAACTAGAAAAGTTGGAAGATTGGCAGGAGAGAGGATTAGATGAATTGCTGAGGGAGGCCCAGAAAGTGTACGTAAGAAGAGAGGAAGAGATTCAGAAAAGACAGGCTAGACTCTTGGCAGCTGCAGTAAGAGAAGGACAGAAGGGGGCGTTTCAAACAAAGAAAAGAGGGAATATTCCTCAGACAGGGAGTGTGTTTCCGTCTAATCAGACGAGATCTAGAAATATGAGGACGGTAGAATGCTTCTACTGTCAGAAAAAGGGGCATATGAAGAAAGACTGTAGAAAAAGAATTCAGGATGAGAAAATGTTTAAAGAGGACTGAGGGGGTCAGGGGCTCTATGTGCTGGGGACTCAGGAGAAAAAGGAGCCCTTGATAAAATTGAAATTGGGTCCCCAGCGTCAAGAAATAGAATTTTTAGTAGATTCTGGGGCAGAAAGATCCACTATCCAGTATTTACCACGAGGATGTTCTTTATCCTCGGAAAAGTTACAAGTAATTGGAGCAAAAGGGGAGCCTTTTACAGTACCTGTTGTAAAGCAAGTAGAAATAGAATCACCTAATACTTTTGGAATTGGATCCTTTTTATTGGTACCTGAAGCAGGATATAATTTATTAGGGAGAGACTTAATTGTGGAGTTAGGAATAAATTTAGAAGTGAAAGATAAAGAATTAACTGTTAAGCTATGTACCTTAATGGCAGAAGATGAGGCAAAAATTGACCCAGAAGTTTGGTATACCCCAGAATCGGTGGGAAGGTTAGACATAGAACCTTTTGAAGTAACTATAAGAAACCCAGAAATCCCGGTTAGGATAAAACAATACCCCATTTCACAGGAAGGCAAGTTAGGGCTAAAACCTGAAATTGAGAGGTTAATATCTAAAGGGCTATTAGAACCTTGTATGTCTCCTTATAACACTCCTATACTCCCTGTTAAAAAACTTGATGGTACATACAGGTTGGTACATGACTTAAGAGAAATAAACAAAAGAACAATTACTCGCTTCCCAGTAGTGGCAAACCCCTATACCCTACTCAGCCAATTAAGCCCAGAATCTAGATGGTATAGTGTAATTGATTTAAAAGATGCTTTTTGGACCTGCCCCCTGAAGACAGAATGCAGAGATTACTTTGCTTTCGAATGGGAAGATCCAAACACCCATAGAAAGCAACAACTTAGATGGACAGTGCTCCCACAGGGATTCACAGAGTCCCCTAATTTGTTTGGACAAGCCCTTGAGCAAGTGTTAAAAACCTATGAATCAAACCCCCAAGTGACTTTAGTACAATATGTAGATGATTTACTCTTAGCTGGAACAAATGAGGAAATGGTTAGACAGGAAAGCATTAAACTATTAAATTTTCTGGGTTCAAAAGGATTGAAAATTTCTAGGACAAAATTACAATTTACAGAAGAAGAAGTGAAATATTTGGGACATTGGTTAAGCAAGGGGAATAAGAAATTAGATCCAGAACGAGTAAATGGCATTTTATCTTTAAAAGCCCCGAGGAGTAAGAGACAGGTGAGACAGATTTTAGGAATGTTAGGATATTGTCGACAATGGATTGAGAATTATAGCAGCAAAGTAAAATTTTTATACCAGAAATTAATACAAGATGGATTAGTAAAGTGGAGTCAGGAAGATGAGCAAAAATTAGAAAATTTAAAAATAGACCTTGTTAATGCACCAGTATTAAGCCTACCAGATATAAAAAGACCATTTTACCTTTTTGTAAATACAGAAGAAGGGACTGCTTTTGGAGTACTGACCCAGGAGTGGGCTGGGAAGAAAAAGCCAGTAGGATACTTTTCGAAACTCTTAGATCCTGTTAGTCGTGGGTGGCCGACATGTTTACAAGCAATAGTTGCTGTAGCTCTGTTAGTAGAAGAAGCAGAGAAAATTACTTTTGGGGGTGAATTAAAAGTGTATACCCCACATAACATAAGGGGGGTATTACAACAGAGGGCAAATAAGTGGATTACAGATGCTAGGCTATTAAAATATGAAGGGATCTTAATACACTCTCCTAAATTAGAAATAGAGACTACGAGTTTACAAAATCCTGCTCAATTTTTATATGGGGAACCAGATGAGGGGTTAACCCATAATTGTATTCAGTGCATAGAACAGCAAGTTAAAATACCGGAGGACCTAGAGGAGGAGGAATTATCAGAAGGGGAAAAGTTATTTGTAGATGGTTCATCCCGTATAGTAGAAGGAAAACGTAGATCAGGATATGCTATAATAAATGGAAAAACATTTACAGTAATTGAATCAGGACCATTGGATAAAACATGGTCAGCTCAGGCCTGTGAATTATATGCAGTCCTCAGAGCCTTACAGATGTTAAAAGGAAAAATTGGGACTATTTATACAGATTCTAGATACGCGTATGGGGTAGTTCATACCTTCGGGAAAATATGGGAAGAAAGAGGACTGGTGAATTCACATGGGAAAGGGTTAATCCATGAGTCATTGATAAGACAGACTCTTAAGGCAGTACGAGAACCAAAGAAAATTGCAGTAGTGTACGTAAAAGGTCACCAGAGGGGGATGTCGATTCAAGTAAGGGGAAATAATTTGGCTGACGAGGAAGCTAAAAGAGCGGCCTTAAAGATATTAAAAGAAATACAGACTGATGATTCCCGGAAAGAAATAAACGAGGCTAAGAGTTTTACTATACAAGAAAAAGAAAGACTAAGACAAATGAAAGTTGAGGAAAAAGAGGGAAAATGGTTATTACCTGATGGAAGGGAGGTAATCCCTAAAGGAAAATATTAGGAGAATTTCATAAACAAACTCATTGGGGAGTACAGGCCTTAGTAGATCAATTTGCAATTAAATATATGTGTATAGGCATTTATAATATAGCCAAACGAATAGTAGACAGTTGCATGATTTGTAGGAGAATAAATAAACAACAACTAAGGGAAAAAATACAAGGAGGAAGGGAATTAGCTGTTAGACCTTTTGCTAAAATACAGATAGACTTCACAGAACTCCCAAAAATTGGAAGGTATAAATACTTATTAGTAATAATAGATCATCTGACACATTTTGTGGAGGCCTACCCCACTGCTAGAGCAACAGCCCAGGTAGTAATTAAAACATTATTCGAACATATTATTCCCAGATATGGGAATATTGAAGTTATAGATTCAGATAGAGGCCCTCACTTTGTATCAAAGGCAGTGAAAGAAGCCTTAGCTCCTATGGGAACCAAATGGGAATATCATACCCCATGGCATCCACAGAGCTCTGGAAAAGTAGAAAGGATGAATGGGGAGATTAAAAAACAACTTACTAAATTGATGATTGAAACCAAAATGTCTTGGATCAAGTGTTTACCGTTGGCACTACTTAATCTAAGAACACAACCCAGAACAGATACTGGAATATCACCTTTTGAAATGTTATATGGAATGCCATATGATTTAGAACTACCATCAGAACATCCTAAAATAGAAGATAAATTATTACAGGAATATTTAATTGAAATCAATAAAAGGAGGAATGAATTAAGAAAAAAAGGATTGGTGGTACAAAGGCCTCCACTAGATATAGCAATGCATCGAATCAATCCAGGGGACAAGGTTTTAATTAAAACGTGGAAAGAATCTTCTTTAACTCCCCGCTGGGAAGGACCTTTTCTTGTTTTATTAACAACAGAAACAGCGATTCGGACAGCAGAGCGTGGATGGACTCATGCAAGTCGAGTGAAAGGACCAATCCATGATACAACACCTCCAGTGGAAAGTGCTAAATGATTTAGAAATTACTGCTTTTTTTTAGATATTTTATTATGTGAATTGTTTATTATTGTTTTTGTTTCCTTTTTTTTTTTTTAGACAATTTAAGCATTCTATTATATGATTTGTATATATATATATAGAAATATTGTGTTGTGCATTGCGAATATTGGTGAACTCACTTTTCCTATGAATACCTCTTAAGATAATTGGAAAATAATTTGATAAAAGAGGAACTACTCAATTCCTATCAAGAAAGGGATTAGGGGAACTAGTAAGGCAAGGACAGAGGAGGTTCCCCTGAAGAATACAACTGCTGTCGAGAAGATCATATACGCCGCTGCTCTAAGCAAAAGAGTAGGCGAGGGGAGACAGAGCCGTACAACAGTGGGGGTATGAGAATAACCTCCAAAGTGGAGCAAGAATTAACTTGACCTTTGTCCCCTAATCTAGATTGTATGCTTACAAAGCAATATTGAAAGTTGCTATTGGCAACGAAAGGGAAAGGGGGAGGCTAAGAAACATTTCAATATCTTAAGGATATTCAGTCTGGAAAATGAGTATACCAATAATAGCAGTGGTCTCGTTAATGACAACAGAGGTAAAATCAGATAACAGCCCTCATCAATCAGATCAGCTCATCCTGCTGAAAAGAGTGGTTGAAGAAAAGCTGGAGTATATTGAAAAGTCATTTTCTGCCTTGGAAAAATCCCTAACATTGTTATCTGAAGTAGTCTTACAGAATCGACGAGGATTGGATCTTGTATTTGTACAACAAGGAGGATTATGTGTAGCAATGAGGGAAGAGTGTTGTTCGTATGTTGATCACACAGCAGTAGTTAGAAATTCTATGGCTAAGATACTAGAAAAACAAGAAGTGTTTGAAAAAAGAAATCAAGTCCTGATCACGGCTTTATTATACACTATAGATGGGCCCTTAATTCTGATAACTTTAATACTGATCCTTAGTTTCTATATGCTAAGTAAGATAACCAATACCATAAAACACTATCTGATACACTGGAAAAGAAAAGATCATGTTTTAGCTCAAGATGCAGTGACACGGTTTGATAAACAAGATGATAAAAAAGAAAAGGGGGGATTGTGATAGAAATTGAGTTCTGTACTTTTTATACTTGTTAATCAAACCGGTGTCTCAGTGTTTTTCACTTTCTATACTTGTTAATCAAACCAGTCACAAGACAGATGCCTCAGTATCCTTCAGTGTGTTTATCTTTTCCTTCTCTTAGAACTATGTAGCTTGTAGGAGACTTAAAAATAGATATATGAATGTTTTTGTAAAATGGGGCCACCGCGTCTCGTCAGTTCTGATAGTTGCACAGATAGTAGTGACCTTCTAAAGAATTGAAAACAAGAAAAATAATAAGCAGGAGCCTTCTCTTAAGCCTCCATAATTGGAGCTGAAAAACACGGCAGCATTCATCTCTGCGAGGAGACAGAGGATGACTCCCAAATACCAGCCGGCGCAGCCCAGAAAGAAAAGAATAACAAGAAAACAGAGATAAGAGACAATAAAAAGAGGGGGTCGGAAGGTCCCGGTGCACGCCTTTAGTGGAGCGGAGACTCCAGGCCGCCCAGCGCTGTTTCGCTCGTTTATTGCTTACTTAATAAATTACTTACTATTGGCAGCGGACGGTGTGTATCGTTCTTCACACTTATAACAGCCTCATTGATTCCTATGGTCCCATTGATCCCTATGGCCCCATTGATCCCTATGGCCCCATTGAGTTCTATGGCCTCATTGATTCCTATGGCAGCATTGATTCCTATGGCCCAATTGATCCCTACGGCACCATTGATTCCTATGGCCCCTTTGATTCCTATGGCCCCATTGATTCCTAAGGTCCCATTGATCCCTATGGCCCCATTGAGTTTTAAGGCCCCTTTGATCCGTATGGCCCCACTGATCCCTATGGCCCTATTGATCCCTATGACCCCATTGATTCCTATGGCCCCACTGATTCCTAAGGTCCCATTGATCTCTATGGCCCCATTGAGTTCTATGGCCCCTTTGAGTTCTATGGCTCCATTGATTCCTATGGCCCCATTGAGTTCCACTGCCCCATTGACTACTAAGGCCCCATTGAGTTCTATGGCCACATTGATTCCTATCGTCCCATTGATCCCTATGGCCCTATTGAGTTGTATGGCACCATTGATAATTATGACCCCATCGATCCCTATGGCCCCACTGATTCCTATAGTCCCATTGATCCCTTGGGCCCAATTGAGTTCTATGGCCCCATTGATTCCTATGGCCCCTTTGATCTCTATGGCCCCATTGATCCCTATGGTCCCATTGATTCCTATGGTCTCATTGATCCCTATGGCCCCATTGATCCCTAGGGCCCCATTGAGTTCTATGGCCCCATAGAGTTTTATGGCCCCATTGATCCCTAGGGCCACATTGATCCCTATGGCCCCATTGATCCCTATGGCCCCACTGATTCCTATGGCCCCATTGATCCCTAAGGCCCCATTTAGTTCTATGGCCCCATTGATCTCTATGGCCCCTTTGATTTCAATGGCCCCATTGAGTTCTATGGCCTCATTGATTCCTATGGTCCCATTGAGTTCTATGGCCCCATTGAGCTCTATGGCCCCATTGATTCCTATGGTCCCATTGATCCCTATGGCCCCATTGAGTTCTATGGCCCCACTGATTCCTATGGCCACATTGATCCCTATGGCCCCATTGATCTTTATGGCCCGACTGATTCCTATGTTCCCATTGATCCCTATGGTCCCATTGATCCCTATGGCTTCATTGATCCCTATTGCCCCATTGAGTTCTATGGCCGCATGGATTCCTATGGCCTTATTTATCCCTATGGCCCCACTGATCGCTGTGGCCCCATTGATCCCTTTGGCCCAATTTAGTTCAATGGCTCCATTGATTCCTATGGCCCCATTGAGTTCTACGGCCCCATTGATCCATAAGGCTTCATTGATTCGTATGGCCCCATTGATTCCTAGGGTCCCATAGATCCCTTACGGCCCCAATGATCCCTACGGCCCCATTGAGTTCTATGGCCCCATTGAGTTCTTTGGCACCATTGATTCCTCTGGCCCCACTGATTCCCATCGCCCCTTTGAGTTCTTTGCCCTCATTGATTCCTATGGTCCCATTGATTCCTATGGTCCCATTGAGTTCTATGGCTCCATTGATTCCTATGGCCCCATTGATTCCTATGGCCCCATTGATCCCTATGGCCCCATTGATTCTTGTGGCCCCACTGATCCCTATGGCCCCATTGGTTCCTATGGCCCCATTGATTCCTGTGGCCTCATTGATCCCTATGGCTTTATTGATCGCTGTGGCCCCATTGATCCATATGGCCCCATTGATACATATGGCCCCATTGATTCCTGTGGTCCCATTGAGTTCTATGGCCCCACGGATCCCTCTTGCCCCATGGATCCCTATGGCCCCATTGAATCCTAAGGCCCTTTGATTCCTATGGTCCCATTGATCCCTATTTCCCCATTGATCGTTGTGGCTCCAGAGATCCCAATGGCCCAAATGATTTCAATGGCCCCATTGATTTCAATGACCCCATTGAGTTCTATGGCCACATTGATTCCTATGGCCCCATTGAGTTCTATGACCCAATTAATCCCTATGGCCCTATTAATCCCTATGGCCCAATTGATCCCTATGGCCCCATTGACTCCTATGTCCCCATTGATTCCCATGGTCCCATTGATCCCTACGGCCCCATTGAGATCTATGGCCCCATTGAGTTCTATGGCCCCATTGATTCCTATGGCCCCATAAATTCCTATGATCCCATTGATCCCTATGGCCCCATTGAGTTCTTTGGCCTCATTGATCCCTACGGCAGCATTGATATTTATGGCCCACTGATTCCTATGGACACATTGATCCCTATGGCACAATTGATTCCTATGGCCCCACTGATTCCTATGGCCCCATTGATTCCTATGGTCCCATTGATCTCTATGGCCCCATTGGGTTCTAGGGCCCCAGTGAGTTCTATGGCTCATTCGAGTTCTTTGCCTCCATTGATCCCTATGGCCCCATTGATCCCTATGGCCCAATTGATTCCTATGGCCCTATTGAGTTCTATGGCGCCATTGATTCCTATGGCCCCATTGAGTTCTATGGCTCCTTTGATTCCTATGGCTCCATTGATTATTATGGCCTCATTGAGTTCTATGGCTCCATTGATTCCTATGGCTCCATTGATCCCTATGGCCCCATTGATTCCTATGTCCCCATTGATCCCTATGGCCCCATTGATTCCTATGGCCCCACAGATCCCTATGTTCCCATCGATTCCTATGGCCCCATCGATTCCTATGGCCCCATTGATCCCTATGGCCCCATTGATCTCTATGGCCCCATTGATCCCTATGGCCCCAGTGATCTCTAAGTACCCATTGATTCCTATGGCCCCATTGATTCCAAAGATCCCCTTGATCCCTATGGCCCCATTGAGTTCTTTTGCCCTATTGAGTTCTATGGCTCCATCGATTCCTATGGCCACATTGAGTTCTATGGCCCCATTGATTCCTATGACCCCATTGATTTCTATGGCCCCATTGAGTTCTATGGCCCCATTGATTCCTATGGCCCCATTGAGTTCTATGGCCCCTTTGAGTTCTATGGCCCCATTGATTCCTATGGCCCCATTGATTTCTATGGCCCAATTGATCCATATGTCCCCATTGATCCCTATGTCCCCATTGATCCCTATGGCCCCATTGAGTTCTATGTCCCCATTGATCCCTATGGCCCCATTGAGTTCTATGGCTCCATTGATTCCTATGGCTCCGTTGATTCTTTTGGCCCAATTGAGTTCTATGGCTCCAATGATTCTTACGGCTCCATTGATTCCTAAGGCCCCATTGAGTTCTATGGCGCAATTGATCGCTATGGCCCCATTGATTCCTATGGCCCCATTGAGTTCTCTTGCCCAATTGATCCCAATGTCCACATTGATCCCTATGTCCCCATTGATCCCTATGGCCCCATTGAGTTCTATGGCGCAATTGATCCCTATGGCCCCATTGATTCCTAAGGCCCCATTGATCTCTACAACCCCATTGATCCCTATGGCCCCATTGATCCCTATGGTCCCATTGATCCCTATGGCCCCTCTGACACCTATGTCCCCATTAATCCCTATGGCCCTATTGATTCCTATGGCCCAATTGATCCCTATGGCCCCATTGAGTTCTATGGCCCCATTGATTCCTATGGCCCCATAGATTTCTATGGCCCAATTGATCCATATGTCCCCATTTATCCCTGTGTCCCCATTGATCCCTATGGCCCCATTGATCCCTATGGCCCTATTGATTCCTATGGCCCTATTGATTCCGATGGCCCCATTGAGTTCTATGGCCCCATTGATTCTTATGGCACCATTGAGTTCTATGGCTCCATTGATTCCTATGGCTCCATTGATTATTATGGCCTCATTGAGTTCTATGGCTCCATTGATTCCTATGGCTCCGTTGATCCCTATGGCCCCATTTATCCCTATGGCCCCATTGAGTTCTATGGCCCCACGGATCCCTATGGCCCCATGGATCCCTATGGCCCCATTGATTCCTATGGCCCAATTGATTCCTCTGGCCCCATTGAGTTCTATGGCCCCAGTGATTCCTATGGCCCCATTGATTTTTGTGGCCACATTGATTCCTATGGCCCCATTGAGTTCTATGGCCCAATTGATCCCTATGGCCCCATTGATCCTTATGGTCGCATTGATCCCTAAGGCCCCATTGATTCCTATGGTCCAATCGATCCCTATGGCCCCATTGATCACTATGGCCCCATTGATATCTATGGCCCCATTGATTCGTATGGCCCCACTGATCCCTATGTTCCCATCGATTCCTATGGCCCCATTGTTTCCTATGGCCCCATCGATTACTATGGCCCCATTGATCCCTAAGGCCCCATTGATCCCTATGGCCACATTGATCCCTGTGGCCCGAGTGATCTCTTAGGTCCCATTGATTCCTATGGCCCCATTGATTACAAAGATCCCATTGATCCCTATGGCCCCTTTGAGTTCTATGGCCTCATTGAGTTCTATGGCCCCATTGAGTTTTATGGCCCCATTGATTCCTATGGCCCCATTGATTCCTAAGGCCCCATTGAGTTCTATGGACCCATTGATTCCTATGGTCCCATTGATCGCGGTGGCCCCATTGATCCCTATTGCCCCATTGATTCCGATGTCCCCATTGATTATTATGACGCCTTTCAGTTCAATGGCCACATTGATTCCTATGGCCCCTTGGAGTTTTATGGCCCAATTGATCCCTATGGCCCCATTGATCACTGTGGCCCCAGTGAGTTCTATGGCTCATTCGAGTTCTTTGGCTCCATTGATCCCTATGGCCCCATTGATCCCTATGGCTCCATTGAGTTCTATGGCCCCACGGATCCCTATGGCCCCATGGATCCCTATGGCCCCATTGATTCCTATGGCCCAATTGATTCCTATGGCCCTATTGAGTTCTATGGCGCCATTGATTCCTATGGCCCCATTGAGTTCTATGGCTCCTTTGATTCCTATGGCTCCATTGATTATTATGGCCTCATTGAGTTCTATGGCTCCATTGATTCCTATGGCTCCATTGATCCCTATGGCCCCATTGATCCCTATGGCCCCATTGAGTTCTATGGCCCCACGGATCCCTCTTACCCAAGGATCCCTATGGCCCCATTGATTCCTATGGCCCAATTGATTCCTATGGCCCCATTGAGTTCTATGGCCCCATTGATTCCAATGGCCCCATTGAGCTCTATGGCTCCATTGATTCCTATGGCTCCATTGATTCTTATGGCCTCTTTGAGTTCTATGGCTCCATTGATTCCCATGGCTCCATTGATTTCTATGGCCCCATTGAGTTCTCTGGCCCAATTGATCCCTATGTCCACATTGATCCCTACGTCCCCATTGATCCCTATGGCCCCATTGAGTTCTACGGCTCCATTGATTCCTATGGCTCCATTGATTCTTATGCCCCCATTGAGTTCTATGGCCCCATTGATTCCTATGGCCCCATTGATTTTTGTGGCGACATTGATTCCTATAGCCCCATTGAGTTCTATGGCCCAATTGATCCCTATGGCCCCATTGATCCCTAAGGCCGCATTGATCCCTAAGGCCCCATTGATTCCTATGGTCCCATTGAGTTCTATGGCCCCATTGAGTTCTATGGCCCCATTGATTCCTATGGCCCCATTGAGTTCTATGGCCCCTTTGAGTTTTATGGCCCCATTGATTCCTATGGCCCTATTGATTCCTAAGGCCCCATTGAGTTCTATGGCCCCACGGATCCCTCTTGCCCCATGGATCCCTATGGCCCCATTGATTCCTATGGCCCAATTGATTCCTATGGCCCCATTGAGTTCTATGGCCCCATTGATTCCAATGGCCCCATTGAGCTCTATGGCTCCATTGATTCCTATGGCTTTATTGATTCTTATGGCCTCTTTGAGTTCTATGGCTCCATTGATTCCCATGGCTCCATTGATTTCTATGGCCCCATTGAGTTCTCTGGCCCAATTGATCCCTATGTCCACATTGATCCCTATGTCCCCATTGATCCCTATGGCCCCATTGAGTTCTACGGCTCCATTGATTCCTATGGCTCCATTGATTCTTATGGCCCCATTGAGTTCTATGGCCCCATTGATTCCTATGGCCCCATTGATTTTTGTGGCGACATTGATTCCTATAACCCCATTGAGTTCTATTGCCCAATTGATCCCTATGGCCCCATTGATCCCTAAGGCTGCATTGATCCCTAAGGCCCCATTGATTCCTATGTCCCCATTGATTCGTATGGCCCCATTGATCCCTATGGTCCCATTGATCCCTATGGCCCCAATGAGTTCAATGGCACCATTGATTCCTATGGCCTCACTGATCCCTATGGCCCCACTGATTCCTATGGCCCCATTGATCCTTATGGCCCTATTGAGTTCTATGGCCCCTTTGAGTTCTGTGGCCCCATTGAGTTCTATGGCCCCATTGATTCCTATGGCCCCATTGAGTTCTATGGCCCAATTAATCCCTATGTCCCCATTGATCCCTATGGCCGCATTGATCCCTAAGGCCCCATTGATTCCTATGTTCCCATCGATCCCTATGGCCCCATTGATCCCTATGGCCCCATTGATCTCTATGGTCCCATTGATTCATATGGCCCCATTGATCCCTATGTCCCCATTGATCCCTATGGCCCCAATGAGTTTTATGGCACCATTGATTCCTATGGCCTCATTGATCCCTATGGCCCCACTGATTCCTATGGCCCTATAGATCCTTATGGCCCTATTGAGTTCGAAGGCCCCTTTGAGTTCTGTGGCTCCATTGAGTCCTATGGCCGCATTGATTCCAACGGCCCCATTGATGACTATGGCCCCATTGATTCCTATGGCCCCACTGATCCGTATCTTCCCATCGATTCCTATGGCCCCATTGATTCCTATGGCCCCATCGATTCCTATGGCCCCATTGATCCCTATGGCCCCATTGATCCCTATGGCGCCATTGATCCCTGTGGCCCCATCGATTCCTATGGCCCAATTGATTCCTATGGCCCCATCGATTCCTATGGCCCCATTGATCCCTATGGCCCCATTGATCCCTATGGCGCCATTGATCCCTGTGGCCCCATTGATCTCTAAGGTCCCATTGATTCCTATGGCCCCATTGATTCCAAAGATCCCATTGATCCCTATGGCCACATTGAGTTCTATGGCCCCATTGATTCCTATCCCCATTGATTTCTATGGCCCCATTGAGTTCTATGGCCCAATTGATCCATATGTCCCCATTGATCCCTATGTCCTCTTTGATCCCTATGGCCCCATTGAGTTCTATGTCCCCATTGATCCCTATGGCCCCATTGAGTTCTATGGCCCCATTGATTCCTATGGCCCCATTGATTTCTATGGCCCAATTGATCCATATGTCCCCATTGATCCCTATGTCCCCATTGATCCCTATGGCCCCATTGAGTTCTATGTCCCCATTGATCCCTATGGCCACTTTGAGTTCTATGGCTCCATTGATTCCTATGGCTCCGTTGATTCTTATGGCCCAATTGAGTTCTATGGCTCCAATGATTCTTACGGCTCCATTGATTCCTATGGCCCCATTGAGTTCTATGGCGCAATTGATCCCTATGGCCCCATTGATTCCTATGGCCCCATTGAGTTCTCTTGCCCAATTGATCCCAATGTCCACATTGATCCCTATGTCCCCATTGATCCCTATGGCCCCATTGAGTTCTATGGCGCAATTGATCCCTATGGCCCCATTGATTCCTATGGCCCCATTGATCTCTACAACCCCATTGATCCCTATGGCCCCATTGATCTCTAAGGCCCCATTGATTCCAATGGCCCCATTGATTCGTATGGCCCCATTGATCCCTATGGTCCCATTGATCCCTATGTCCCCACTGACACCTATGTCCCCATTAATCCCTATGGCCCTATTGATTCCTATGGCCCAATTGATCCCTATGGCCCCATTGAGTTCTATGGCCCAATTGATTCCTATGGCCCCATAGATTTCTATGGCCCAATTGATCCATAAGTCCCCATTTATCCCTATGCCCCCATTGATCCCTATGGCCCCATTGATCCCTATGGCCCTATTGATTCTTATGGCCCTATTGATTCCTATGGCCCCATTGAGTTCTATGGCCCCATTGATTCTTATGGCCCCTTTGAGTTCTATGGCTCCATTGATTATTATGGCCTCATTGAGTTCTATGGCTCCATTGATTCCTATGGCTCCGTTGATCCCTATGGCCCCATTTATCCCTATGGCCCCATTGAGTTCTATGGCCCCACGGATCCCTATGGCCCCATGGATCCCTATGGCCCCATTGATTCCTATGGCCCAATTGATTCCTCTGGCCCCATTGAGTTCTATGGCCCCAGTGATTCCTATGGCCCCATTGATTTTTGTGGCCACACTGATTCCTATGGCCCCATTGAGTTCTATGGCCTCATTGAGTTTTATGGCTCCATTGATTCCCATGGCTCCATTGATTCCTAAGGCCCCATTGAGTTCTATGGCACAATTGATCCCTATGTATCCATTGATCACTATGGCCCCATTGATCCCTATGGCCCCATTGAGTTCTATGGCTCCATTGATTCCTATGGCTCCGTTGATTCTTATGGCCCAATTGAGTTCTATGGCTCCAATGATTCTTACGGCTCCATTGATTCCTATGGTTCCATTGAGTTCTATGGCGCAATTGATCCCTATGGCCCCATTGATTCCTATGGCCCCATTGAGTTCTATGGCTCCATTGATTCCTATGGCTCCGTTGATTCTTATGGCCCAATTGAGTTCTATGGCTCCAATGATTCTTACGGCTCCATTGATTCCTATGGCCCCATTGAGTTCTATGGCGCAATTGATCCCTATTGCCCCATTGATTCCTATGGCCCCATTGAGTTCTATGGCTCCATTGACTTCTACGGCCCCATTGATTCCTAAGGCCCTATTGATCCCTATGGTCCCATTGATCTCTACAACCCCTTTGATTCCTATTGCCCCTTTGAGTTCTATGGCCCCAGTGATTCCTATGGCCCCATTGACTTCTATGGCCCAATTGATCCATATGTCCCCATTGATCCCTATGTCCCCATTGATCCCTATGGCCCCATTGATTCCTATGGCCCCACAGATCCCTATGTTCCCATCGATTCCTATGGCCCCATTGATCTCTATGGCCCCATTGATCTCTATGGCCCCATTGATCCCTATGTCCCCATTGATCCCTATGGCCCCATTGAGTTCTACGGCTCCTTTGATTCCTATGGCTCCATTGATTCTTATGGCCCCTTTGAGTTCTATGGCCCCATTGATTCCTATGGCCCCATTGATATTTGTGGCCACATTGATTCCTATGGCCCCATTGAGTTCTATGGCCCAATTGATCCCTATGGCCCCATTGATCCTTATGGTCGCATTGATCCCTAAGGCCCCATTGATTCCTATGGTCCCATCGATCCCTATGGCCCCATTGAGTTCTATGGCCCCATTGATCTCTATGGCCCCATTGATTCGTATGGCCCCACAGATCCCTACGTTCCCATCGATTCCTATGGCCCCATCGATTCCTATGGCCCCATTGATCCCTATGGCCCCATTGATCTCTATGGCCCCATTGATCCCTATGGCCCCAGTGATCTCTAAGTTCCCATTGATTCCTATGGCCCCATTGATTCCAAAGATCCCATTGATCCCTATGGCCCCATTGAGTTCTTTGGCCCTATTGAGTTCTATGGCTCCATCGATTCCTATGGCCACATTGAGTTCTATGGCCCCATTGATTCCTATGACCCCATTGATTTCTATGGCCCCATTGAGTTCAATGGCCCCATTGATTCCTATGGCCCCATTGAGTTCTATGGCCCAATTGATCCATATGTCCCCATTGATCCCTATGTCCCCATTGATCCCTATGGCCCCTTTGAGTTCTATGTCACCATTGATCCCTATGGCCCCATTGAGTTCTATGGCTCCATTGATTCCTATGGCTGCATTGATTCTTATTGCCCAATTGAGTTCTATGGCTCCATTGATTCTTACGGCTCCATTGATTCTTATGGCCCCATTGAGTTCTATGGCGCAATTGATCCCTATGGCCCCATTGATTCCTATGGCCCCATTGATCTCTACAACCCCATTGATTCCTATTGCCCCATTGAGTTCTATGGCCCCATTGAGTTCTATGGCCCCATTGATTCCTATGGCCCCATTGAGTTCTATGGCCCCATTGAGTTTTATGGCCCCATTGATTCCTATGGCCCCATTGATTCCTAAGGCCCCATTGAGTTCTATGGACCCATTGATTCCTATGGTCCCATTGATCGCGGTGGCCCCATTGATCCCTATTGCCCCATTGATTCCGATGTCCCCATTGATTATTATGACGCCTTTCAGTTCAATGGCCACATTGATTCCTATGGCCCCTTGGAGTTTTATGGCCCAATTGATCCCTATGGCCCCATTGATCACTATGGCCCCAGTGAGTTCTATGGCTCATTCGAGTTCTTTGGCTCCATTGATCCCTATGGCCCCATTGATCCCTATGGCTCCATTGAGTTCTATGGCCCCACGGATCCCTATGGCCCCATGGATCCCTATGGCCCCATTGATTCCTATGGCCCAATTGATTCCTATGGCCCTATTGAGTTCTATGGCGCCATTGATTCCTATGGCCCCATTGAGTTCTATGGCTCCTTTGATTCCTATGGCTCCATTGATTATTATGGCCTCATTGAGTTCTATGGCTCCATTGATTCCTATGGCTCCATTGATCCCTATGGCCCCATTGATCCCTATGGCCCCATTGAGTTCTATGGCCCCACGGATCCCTCTTGCCCCATGGATCCCTATGGCTCCATTGATTCCTATGGCCCAATTGATTCCTATGGCCCCATTGAGTTCTATGGCCCCTTTGATTCCAATGGCCCCATTGAGCTCTATGGCTCCATTGATTCCTATGGCTCCATTGATTCTTATGGCCTCTTTGAGTTCTATGGCTCCATTGATTCCCATGGCTCCATTGATTTCTATGGCCCCATTGAGTTCTCTGGCCCAATTGATCCCTATGTCCACATTGATCCCTACGTCCCCATTGATCCCTATGGCCCCATTGAGTTCTACGGCTCCATTGATTCCTATGGCTCCATTGATTCTTATGGCCCCATTGAGTTCTATGGCCCCATTGATTCCTATGGCCCCATTGATTTTTGTGGCGACATTGATTCCTATAGCCCCATTGAGTTCTATGGCCCAATTGATCCCTATGGCCCCATTGATCCCTAAGGCCGCATTGATCCCTAAGGCCCCATTGATTCCTATGGTCCCATTGAGTTCTATGGCCCCATTGAGTTCTATGGCCCCATTGATTCCTATGGCCCCATTGAGTTCAATGGCCCCATTGATTCGTATGGCCCCATTGATTCCTATGGCCCCATTGATTCCTAAGGCCCCATTGAGTTCTATGGCCCCACGGATCCCTCTTGCCCCATGGATCCCTATGGCCCCATTGATTCCTATGGCCCCATTGATTCCTATGGCCCCTTTGAGTTCTATGGCCCCATTGATTCCAATGGCCCCATTGAGCTCTATGGCTCCATTGATTCCTATGGCTCCATTGATTCTTATGGCCTCTTTGAGTTCTATGGCTCCATTGGTTCCCATGGCTCCATTGATTTCTATGGCCCCATTGAGTTCTCTGGCCCAATTGATCCCTATGTCCACATTGATCCCTATGTCCCCATTGATCCCTATGGCCCCATTGAGTTCTACGGCTCCATTGATTCCTATTGCTCCATTGATTCTTATGGCCCCATTGAGTTCTATGGCCCCATTGATTCTTATGGCCCCATTGATTTTTGTGGCGACATTGATTCCTATAGCCCCATTGAGTTCTATGGCCCAATTGATCCCTATGGCCCCATTGATCCCTAAGGCCGCATTGATCCCTAAGGCCCCATTGATTCCTATGGTCCCACCGATCCCTATGGCCCCATTGATCCCTATGGCCCCATTGATCTCTATGGCCCCATTGATTCCTATGGCCTCATTGAGTTCTATGGCTCCATTGATTCCTATGGCTCCATTGATCCCTATGGCCCCATTGATCCCTATGGCCCCATTGAGTTCTATGTCCTCAATGATCCCTATGGCCCCACTGATTCCTATGGCCCCATTGATCCTTATGGCCCTATTGAGTTCTATGGCCCCTTTGAGTTCTGTGGCCCCATTGAGTTCTATGGCCCAATTGATTTTTATGGCCCCATTGATCCCTATGGCCGCATTGATCCCTAAGGCCCCATTGATTCCTATGGTCCCATCGATCCCTAAGGCCCCATTGATTCCTATGGCCTCATTGATCCCTATGGCCCTATTGAGTTCTATGGCTCCATTGAATTCTACGGCTCCATTGATTCCTATGGCCCCATTGATCCCTATGGCCCCATTGATTCCTATGTTCCCATTGATATCTATGGTCCCGTTGATCCCTATGGCCCCATTGATTCCTATGGACCCATTGATTCCTATGGCCCCATTGATCCCTATGGCCCCATTGAGTTCTATGGCCCCATTGATTCCTATGGTCCCTTCGATCCCAATGGCCCCATTGATTCCTAAGGTCTCATTGATCCCTATGGCCCCATTGATTTCTATGGCACCATTTATCCCTATGGTCTCATTGATCCCTATGGCCCCATTGATCTATATGGCCCCATGGAGTTCTATGGCCCCATTGATTCCTATGGCCCCATTGAGTTCTCTGGCCCCATTGATTCCTATGGCCCTATTGATTCCTAAGGTTCCATTGAGTTCTATGGCCCCATTGATTCCTATGGTCCCATTGATCGCTGTGGCCCCATTGATCCCTATGGCCCCACTGTTTCCTATGGTCCCTTTTATTATTATGACCCCTTTCAGTTCTATCGCCACATTGATTCCTATGGCCCCTTGGAGTTCTATGGCGCAATTGATCCCTATGGCCCCATTGATCACTATGGCACCAGTGACTTCTATGGCTCCTTCGAGTTCCTTGGCTCCATTGATCCCTATGGCCCCATTGATCCCTATGGCCCCTTTGGGTTCTATGGCCCCATGGATCCCTATGGCCCCATTGATCACTATTGCCCCATGGATTCCTATGGCCCCATTGATTCCTATGGTCCCATCGATCCCTATTGCCCCATTGATACGTATGGCCCAATTGATTCCTTTGGCTCCATTGATCCCTATTGCCCCATTGATTTTCTATGGTTCCATTGATTCCTATGGCCCCATTGAGTTCTATGGCCCCATTGATTCCTATGGCCTTATTGATTTTTATGGCCCCATTGAGTTCTATGGCCACATGGATTCCTATGGCCCCATTGAGTTATATGGCACTTTTGATCCCTATGGCCCCATTGATCCCTATGGCTCCATTGATTCCTGTGGCCCCATAAATTCCTATGACCCCATTGATTCCTATGGCCCCTTTGAGTTCTATGGCCCCACTGATTTCTATGGCCCCATTGATCCCTATGGCCCCATTGATTCCTATGGCCGCATTGATTCCTATGGCCCCATTGATTCCTGTGGCCCCATTGATTCGATGACCCCATTCATTCCTAAGGCCCCATTGAGTTCTATGGACCCATTGATTCCTATGGTCCCATTGATCGCTGTGGCCCCATTGATCCCTATTGCCCCATTTATTCCGATGGCCCCATTGATTATTATGACGCCTTTCAGTTCAATGGCCACATTGATTCCTATGGCCCCTTGGAGTTGTGTGGCCCAGTTGATCCCTATGGCCCCATTGATCACTATGGCCCCAGTGAGTTCAATGTCTCATTCGAGTTCTTTGGCTCCATTGATCCCTATGGCCCCATTGATCCCTATGGCCCCATTGAGTTCTATGGCCCCACGGATCACTATGGCCCCATGGATCCCTATGGCCCCATTGATTCCTATGGCCCAATTGATTCCTATGGCCCCATTGAGTTCTATGGCCCCATTGATTCCTATGGCCCCATTGAGTTCTATGGCTCCATTGATTCCTATGGCTCCATTGATTCTTATGGCCTCATTGAGTTCTATGGCTCCATTGATTCCCATGGCTCCATTGATTCCTATGGCCCCATTGAGTTCTATGGCCCAATTGATCCCTATGTATCCATTGATCACTACGGCCCCATTGATTTCAATTGCCCCATTGAGTTCTATGGCTCCATTGATTCCTATGGCCTTATTGATTTTTATGGCCCCATTGAGTTCTATGGCCACAT
This sequence comes from Callipepla californica brunnescens, assembly GCA_023055505.1. Taxonomy (NCBI): domain Eukaryota; kingdom Metazoa; phylum Chordata; class Aves; order Galliformes; family Odontophoridae; genus Callipepla; species Callipepla californica. The sequence goes on from JALIRH010000037.1 coordinate 4,382,692, forward strand.
TGATTCCTATGGCCCCATTGAGTTATATGGCACTTTTGATCCCTATGGCCCCATTGATTCCTATGGCTCCATTGATTCCTGTGGCCCCATTGATTCCTATGACCCCATTGATTCCTATGGCCCCTTTGAGTTCTATGGCCCCACTGATTTCTATGGCCCCATTGATCCCTAGGGCCCCATAGATTCCTATCGCCCCATTGATTCCTATGGCCCCATTGATTCCTATGGCCCAATTGATCCCTGTGGCGACATTGATCCATAGATTCATAGATTCATGAGATTGGAAATGACCAGAAGATCATCTAGTCCAACCATCCTCACACCAATATCCGTACCAACCAAGCTACTAAATCACATCCCTCAGCACCTCATCTAAACGCTTCTTGAACAGCGCTAGGGACGGTGCCTCAACCCCCTCCCTAGGCAGGCCATTCCTATGCCGGACCACTCTCTCAGAGAAAAAATTTTTCCTCAAGGCTCATCTAAATCTTCCCCGACCCAACTTGTGGCCATTCCCTCTCGTCCTGTCATTAGTTACCTGGGAGAAGAGGCCGACCCCCTCCTCACCACAGCCTCCCTTCAGGAAGTGGTAGAGTGCAGTGAGGTCTCCTCTAAGCCTCTTCTCCAGGCTAAATAATCGCAGCTCCCTCAGCCGCTCCTGGTCATCCTTGTGCTCCAGACCCCTCACCAGTTTTGTTGCCCTTCTCTGAACACGCTCCAGGGCCTCGATGTCTCTCTTGTAGTGAGGGGCCCAACACTGAACACAGTACTCGAGGTACAGGGGATGATCCCCTCCCTGCTCCTGCTGGCCACGCTGTTCCTAATCCAGGCCAGGATGCCGTTGGCCTTCTTGGCCACCTGGGCAGACTGCCGGCTCACGTTGGGCATCAACCAACACCCCCCGGTCCTTTTCCTCTGTACACTCCTCAAGCCGTTCTGCCCCAAGCCTATAGCATTGCATGGGGTTATTGTGGCCAAATACAGCACCCGGCACTTGGCCTTATTGAACCTCATCCCATTGAGCTCAGCCCAACTGTCTAGCCTATCCAGATCCCGCTGAAGGGCCTCCCTACCCTCAGGCACATCCACACATCCTCCCAACTCGGTGTCATCCGCAAACTTACCGAGGGTGCACTCAATCCCCTCATCGAGGTCATCAATAAAGAGATTAAACAGTATGGGCCCCAATACCGACCCTTGGGGGACACCACTTGTGACAGGACGCCAGCTGGACTTAACACCGTTCGCCACCACGACAGTATAAACATATATATCTTTACACAAATATACAAATTTAGATTTTTTTATATAAATATATAAATTTATCTTTCTATATGAATACATAAATTTATCTTTTGATGTAAATATATAAAAGTATACTTCTCAAAAGAGCTGTCAGGCTCCAGAACGTGCGGCCCGGGGAGGTGTTGCAGACACCGACCCCGGGGCTGTGAAGGAGCGTTTCGCCCTCGCGCTGAGGGCCACGGTTCAGTAGAACTGCTGGGGACGGCGTGACCTCGTAGGTTGGGTTCTCCGAACGCTGCTGCCAATTGCCCAGCCCTCCAGTTTGGCGAGATCTCTCAGCAGGACGTCCTAAGGGAGTCAGGAGCTCACCCCAAATCCGTGCGATCCGCAAACCTGCTCAGTCTGTGCCACGGTTTTATGATTTTGGGGCATTGGTATTCCACATCGTAACATCATGGAGTGCATGAAGAGTCAAAGAGTCAGGGCTCCAGCTCCGCGGATCATCAGTAGTTATGGGTGTACCTGTCCCAGAAGAGAACTCCATTCCCCAGAGCACTGTGCGATGCTTTGTATTTTTACGTATTTTCTGCTCAGAGGAAAAGATATCAACTGCTCGTGTGTCACGGGACGCTCTCTTTCCTTCGGGATCACTCGGCAGTGGGTGCTCGCTGCCGTTCGCCTTCAGCGTTAGCGTAAGGCCTTCGGTTTATCAGACACTCTCTTGCTCATTTTATTTGATTCATTAGCCTCAATTCCAATTAGATCGTATTAGATTGTGTCATTTTGCTGCCTGAGATCTTATTTAGTGAATTAGCTTTCCTCCTCAGATCGTTGCCGCTGCTTTGTCCCTAGGCCCATCTCCCTTTTCCCTTTCCCCTTTCCTGGGCCGTGGGTCCCCCCACACCAATGGTCGCGGAACCGTGCCGACCCATTCCGGTAAACCGTTGACAGCGTGCCTTCAGGTCCCGCACCCAGGTCAATTATGAAAGCATTACGAACCACTGGACGTGAGATTTCTGTTCTCCCACGGCTAGCTGCCGTCGCAAGGCCGGCCCAGCTCCGTGCTTCGTTAGCGCCAGGGACTTGCTGGAGCAGATCATTGGAAGCCACGGTTACAGGTTGACAAAGAACTGTAATGGTGGCTGTGATGCTGAGAAAAATCCCTTCTTTGTCTCACGAAGCAGAAAGGCCATGCCCTGATCCCCGGAGCCATGGAGGGGAGATCCTGTCCCTCATGCTGGCACAGGGCCCTTCCTGGGGCATTGAGATGGAGGTTTGTGTGATGTCAAATGAGAGACAAGGGAACAGCAGCACTCTGCGTGGGGTGCAAGATATTGCGAGGCCCAAGTCCCACGTGGGCAATGTGTCTCATCATAGGATTTGGGTGTGAGAAGGGCCCAGTCTGAACAAGCACTCAATCACAATGGAACTTTGAACTTCAGATCTCTCAGGCCCAAGGTGGAGGGATGTATGGGAACTGCTGAATCACGGCCTGAACCACTGATGGATCACCTGAGGCACTGAGTCAGCTGCAGGGGCACAACTGAGTGTGATTGGAAGGGGTGCAGTTTGACTCCACCTCTCCCAGACCCCATTTAAGGGCTGACCACCACCGGCGGGGAAGGATCTCTGGTTGGAGATCCCTCCCTGGTGGAGTTATCGGCAAGCCTCAACCATCACCAAGGTGAGGCAATCTCTTCTGCTATTTGTTTGTATACCATCTACTTAAAGCCTACTGAAAATATACCACCTTTCGCACCATTTCCTTGAGTGCTTTCCTCGGGGTTATTTGACCTACAGAGGTGGTTTGTTTTCCTGCTCCAGCAATTAATCGGACAGGCCTTGGTGCCCCGATCCTTTAAAAAAAAAAACCCTCCAATCTTTCAAAATTTGCGTGGACCGCTCCTCATCTTTCTGCATCACTTAGAGAAAAAGAAGAAGTCATTCTCTTTACGGGATTACTGTCAGCATATTAAGAATCCTTTCCATCTCACACGTGCGGAAGAGCTCCTTCACCTCCTTGAATACTTTTAGCCCTCCTTTTGATGCCTAATTAAGTTGTAATCAGTCCTTTGCAGCACTGCATCTCCCACTTTGTCATCCTGTGATGCATGAGGGCAGCTGAGCCTTATGGTTTTAGGTAAGCGAGAAACAGTTCTTGTCATTAAGTGCACACTTTTCTTTCACACTTTGAAATGCCGTTTCTCAGTCCTTAAAAGCATTCCCTTCTTCACCGACCATGGCTTGTGAAGAAGGAAAGTCAGCTTTAGGATGTTTGGGATTTTGTTTTTAGGCCACACTGATCGACTCGGTGCTTCTTAGAAATTACCTAGTTATTACTTAGGCAGAAATTGACGACAGGAAAATGCTCAGCAGGAATGCCAGGTTTGGCACACCCAGATCAGAAATCCCAAAACCTGCACGATTTCTGACTTCTTCGTGTTTGATGCACCGTTACCTCTGCCAAACGAAGGCAAGACGCTGAGTTATGAGACGATGGTAAATGTGACGTGCCAGGAACGCGTTACAAAGAGAACAGTTCCGTGGTAAAACAGTGAAGGAAGGATAACCACGCAATGGCCCCAACATCTTGTTTGTTGGAACTGCTGCTCCGTTGATCTGCCATGCGCCTATTTTGAAGGCATGTGGATTGGCTAATATTTCACAATTGCACATATGTTTTTTTTCATGTTATCCTGTATAGGATGTATACGTTGTCTGCATGCATATGCAGGACATCCCAGAATACACAGCTGCTGTGTCGCAACAGCTCAGTGCTCTCTGCTGCTGACCAACGGTGCTTTATCACTGCGCTCTCCTACGTACACACAGTGATATAAAATACCTAACACCACGCAAGAAATACCAGCTTTTTCGTACGTGTTTACTGCACAGAAAAAAGAAAAAACAAAAACAAATGCATGCCAGCAGTGAACGCTCACAATGGCAAGCTGAACTGTTCGTCATCCCTTGGTCTGCACCTCAAGCTGATTCTTCTGGAGTTGCGTCTGAGTGCTTTTGAAGACCGGCACGCCTTTGCAGACAAGCTGAGGTACGGCTGTAAGGCCTGTGGGAAGAGGAGCTGGGAGCAATGGGTGCTCTCTAGGGGACAAGGGGAGGGCCGGGGTCCATCACCTTAGCCAGCACCGGGGCAGCCAGGGGCACCGGAGCAGCCACAGGGGCCCATCCCTAGCGCTGTTCAAGAAGCATTTAGATGAGGTGCTAAGGGATTGGATTGAGTAGCTTGGTGGGTAGGGATGGTGGTGGGAGGACGGTTGGACTAGATGATCTTGTAGGTCCTTTCCAACCTCATGTATCTATGAAATTGGTCCACTGGGTGAGCTCAGTGGCCCCATAGCCAGGCAGGACTGTGTGGAGCTGGAGCCCAGCCTAGCTGCAGCCTCACTAAAGCAGGAGCTGATGGTCCTGGTATGAGGAGGGGCCTGATCAGCTCCAGGATACCCAAGTGGGTCAGACAGAGCTGTATGAGTCCTCAGGCCCTGACATTATCTCACTAAGAGGACACGATAAAATAATGCGTGGGGGTTGTTCATGTGCTTTGCAGGTATTGAGATCTGTCTGAAAAATGTATATTGGTTTATACAGCCAGCAGTCAATTCCATACCATGTGGCTTTGCACATATACATACCCCCTGTGCACCCAGTGCTGCTGAACCATGAGAACTGCTTCTCTACAGTAGAGACAACTGCAAATCATCCAGACCCAAAGGATCTGCTCACTGCGGATTTTATCTGTTGGGCCAGATGTGTTGGATGGGCTTAAATCAAACTGATAAGCTTGTCGGTAAGAAAGCAGGATGAACATCCTGCTGTTCCAACAAGATGAGCAAACAGGCATCTCTCTTCAGGAATAATGAGGAGCTGGAACCGCTGGAGTCAGGGAAACTGGGTACAAGAGGGACCAGGAAAAAGGGGCTTAGATATCAGGGGTGTTTTTAGGCCTAAACAACACATGTGCTTTGGAGTGGGGGTGCGGACATCTATTTTCTTGCTGCATAGACAGACCCCCGACCCAGGCGAATTGGGCCACCATTCCTTCCAGCTCCGTAACTTTCCGCAATCATGTACTGGAATTGTATTTTGGTATCGATTCACACTCTTCTTGTGTTGAGCGCTGCCTTAATTGCCACCGTGGTCTATCTTTTTTGGCCGTGCGAATGTCAATTGTGTCCTCCTGCTGTTCCTGATGTCTCCCCCAATCTTGTCGTTCCCCCTGAACCCCGACCATAACATTTTGTTATTCCCCTCAACTCCAAACTACTTTATAACATGTTTTGGTTTCATGAAATGTTCTGGGCCCCGATGATGCATGTGCATCAGGACCGGGGGGAGGTGGGAAGCCCTCATCCTGCTGCGCATGCTGATCCCAACCCCCGTGGATCGGAGCAGTGGATGGCGTGGACTTCATCTCCGGTATAATCGACAACGGATCACACCTCAATACTGATCTGAATCCACGTTGCTGTCTTTGCCTTGTTAACCCTTATTCTGGCTATTACTCTGACATTCATTTTTTGTCCTTGTAGATGTTTGCTGTGGAAACGTTCGCTGCATCTCTCTGCTGATCCGTCCGGGCCTCAAACGTAGTTCGTAAGACGTTACGGGTTTATAAAGTTAGTTAGTTTTATAGAATCATAGAATCATAGAACCACCAAGGTTGGAAAAGACCTACAAGATCAACCCGTCCAACCATTCACCCATCACCCATAGCTCCCACTGACCCATGTCCCTCAGCACAGCATCCAGTCGTTCTATGTCTGTTGTGGTTATGTGTCTGTTTGACTGTTGTCGGGAATGTTGTTGGAAAGGAAGAAAAAGGGGAAAAGTGTTTGCTATCGAAACGTTTGGCTGGGAATTTTGTTGTTGTTGTAACGCACCTTTCCTTGCCTTCGCGCGCTCCCTCTGTCCACGACCGCCGCAGCCATGGGATGCGTGAGGGCGAAGACGACGAAGAAAGCGGCGTGGGTGATCACCGAGAAGCACCATGCCCGTCTGGGCAACAACTTCCACACCAACAAGCGCGTGCGTGAGGAGATGGAAATCATCCCCAGCAAGAAGCGCATCCAGCGGGGCCCGCTCTGGGCTCTCCCCATCAAACTGCAGGAGGAGGAGGTGGAGCGCCGGGACAACCGCGTGCCCGAGGTCTCTGCTCTCGGATCATTGAAGCGGACCCGGGCACCAAGAAAGCTCCTGGACTTCGGCAGCCTGCCCAACCTGCGGGTCACGCGGGCCCGCCCTGGAGATGAACTTCAGAATGCCGCGAGGTGCTCTCTGAGGCACTTGTTGTTTTTACAATAGAGGTGGGGAAACCAGGTTAACGTGGAGGGGTTTATTAATTCACGAAGAGGGGGGAGATGTAGGGACACGGGGCAGACTCGTGATCTCTGGGGCTCCTGGTAGCCTCGTGAAGGGCTCATTGGGTGTCACGGGTATCCGGGGCAGTCGGGTATACGGGTCTAAGAAGCTCTGTTGTTGTGCAGCAATAAATTGGCGTTCGGCACTTGACACCGTGTGTCCGACCCATCTGTCCCGGGGCGGAGGATGTCTGGAACGGAGCGGGTGTTGAGCTTCGTGCTGCACCGTGTCTGCCCAACCGGCAGCAGCACAGCTCGGCCTAATGCTGAGCCAGCAAAGGTCTGAACACAAAGGGTCGGTTTTCTCTCCTTGCTCATGGGAATATGGAATATATTTAAGAATATAAAATATATATATCCAACATATATATATCCAATATATACAAGAATATTCAAAAATGCAATTAGGAACAATCAGTGCAGAACATGCAGCTCAGACGCCCATTCTGAACGGGGCTGATGGCGTCTCCTCCCTGAAGCTTCCGGAGCAGCTCCGCGTTTTTCCTGCTCGGTCTCTTCTTCGTTTCTTTCTCCACATGTTTTTGGAGATCGGCGTTCTCCTCTGACAGTTGCCTGGGGAGGGAAGCCAGACAGCGCCTGAGGACGGAGGGGGCAGGAGGCACCCACCTCCCTCCACACCTCCCCACCTTGTTCCCAGGGCTGCAGCTGGGACACAACTGTCCACGTACCTGGCCTGGGGACGTGGGTACGTCCAGAGGCTTCGGGCATCCTCATCACCGTCAGCTCAGGGCTGGGTTGCTTTCAGCCCCAAGAGCAGTGAAACTCATTGCATCGTCATCTCCCCTCATTCAGCACATGGGGGACGCAGGTGCCCCGCACAGTGCTGCGGCCTCTGCTTGCACAGTCTGCTCTCTGGTGCAGAGTTTCTTACCCAGAACTGTGCCCTTAGCCTCAGAGGCTCCAGACCCACTCCTGGGGTGGGGCCTGGTGCCATAGTGGTCACAGACACCCGCGCTTCCCAACCACCATAACCCAGAGGTGCTCGTTGAGCTGCCCCATCCACTCCAGGGCGGTGGAGTAGGGGCAAGCCTGAGTTTTAGGCATTTCTCTTTGTAGTCAAGGACACAACTCTGCTGCCAACTCCAGTGGCAGCTGTAACTCTCACCTTTGCTTCTGAACCCTGACACACACAGCCACCCATCACGCATTTCCAGGGCTCTGGCAGCTGAGGATTGCTGCTGCTTTGGCCACGTTTCCTACAGCAACAGAGCTACGGTGGCGGTGGCAGATATGTCTGCTTCTCTCCCTCTGACAATGCCGAACCACAGAGCAGCGCTTGCAGAGACAGAAGATTAAAAGATACGGGCTGGTAGAAGATTTTGGACAGCTGCTTGCCCAGTAGAGGAGAAAGATCCTATTCATGATCCCATTAGAGAAACAGCTTTGGGGTGAGCTCGAGGTCCAAACAGCATGAGAAAGCCTGCAAGGAGCATGACCTGGAGAAATAGCTCCATGGGAATGCTTTGCTGCATGTGGAATTACTTTTTCTTTTGCGGTGCCCAACAAGACAGGCCATAAACACAACACCCAAAGCCCCACTGCAGCCTTTCCTAACAAGCATTTGCTGAGAAAAAACAAAGGCACACCAGCACAAAAGCAGATGTCTCCTTTGGCAGTGAACCTTGTCACTCAAGTCAGGTGAAAATAACTTCCTATAGACAGGCAACCTTACTCGCGTTACAGGAAACAAACCCTGATATAAAACGGATTTGTTAATGAAACAGGCAGAGCAGGACAACCATACGCTTTCAAGAGGAAATATACTCAATTCTTCTCTTTCTGAAATCAGTGTCAGCCTTGGGCAGTTAACATTCGCAGCCTCTACACAAGCTCACATAGAGTACAAGTGTCTCAGCAAACCCTGCTGTGATGGTCTTCTGCTCAGCCCTGGCTCTGAGTTCTCCATTCCGCCGTTGCAGCACAGTGATTCTCTTTCCAGGATTACTGTTCTCTCAACCTGCAACAAAATGAGGTTATTTTTTCCATCTGAAGGTATCCCGAAGCCTACTCCGAGAAGATTTGTTCTTTATTTGGCCCCAGAGCAGCTTCTGAAACCTGAAGATGGATGGAGGTGGTCATCTCAACTGTAACTGAGGCTTAAGAGAGGTGACTCACCCCATTCATTCTGGTGAGGTCGGTGCGGCCATCAGCAGAGCTGATCTGTGGAATCATAGCATCACAGAGCCATTAAGGCTGGAAAACACCGCTCAGACACTGCGAGCACCCAATCCAACCATCAGCCCGTCCCCAGCGTGCCCACTAACCACGTCCTCCCCTGCCACGTCTCTACGGCTCTTGGATACCTCCAGGGACAGTGACTCTGTCACCTCCCCGGGCATCCTGTTCCAACAGAGGGACAAGAGGAGAGGCCAATTCCCACCTCCTCTTCTCCACACTGAACAATCCCAGTTCCCTCAGACGCTCCCCTGCAGACTCGTGCTACAGACCCTTTGCTGCTCCACTGCCTTCTCAGAGCGCGCTCCAGGGCCTCCATGTCCTTCTTGAGGAGCCCAGAATGAAACACGGTACCTGAGGTAACTAAACACAGCACCAGCGGGAGGCAGAACTGAAACAACCCTTCGTTTTTGTGTATTACATCACAGATACAGTTAGTGGCATGCACCACAGCCTCAGGCGCTCTGGTTTTTTTCCTCAAGTTTTGAACCTCACATACTTTATCACCTCTGTTCTTGCTTTTTTTTTCCTGCAGTCTGAATGCTGCTGAGTTCAACACTTCTGGAGGAAAACAAGATATTGCAGGGGAACCTTATCTCAGTGTGAGCTTGGTTACTGAATCTCCCCATCTTTTAGAAAGAATGAAAATGCTGTGCACTCGGGTTGGCAAGAACTCACACTTTACGGTGGAGGCATCAGTTTTCAGCAGTGATTTCCAACCCGTGCAGGTAACTGTAAGGGATGCTGCTGATTCGGAGATATCCTGGCCCACCACAGCAGATTCTGGCCTCATTTTGGAATGCTTTGAGAGAGGAATCACTGGCACAGCTACCTGTGCTGCTTCTCTAACCTCAATGGTTTTAATAAGCAGTAGCTGTGCCAGCACAAAGCGTAGGAGAGCTGCATCTCCTTCCCTCCTGAGTGCAGCCTTCATCCTCCAGCGCCCTTCTCCTGACACCCTCATTTCCAGCAGGCAAGGAATCAAGAGTGCCCTCGTTTGCTGCATGTCCCAGCTCCCCTCACAGCTTCGACAGTGCCTCCCAGCCCACCAAACCTGGCCGTCCCCACCGTGCCCCGTGCCGCCGCTGAGTCTCTTCCAGTCTATGCCGACCTCAGCTGAAATACAGAGCAGGGAGAGAGCCTCAGGAAGATCCGGGCCAAGAGATGTGTGGGAGAAGTCCAGTTGTCATGGGGAGGTGAAGGGGTGGGAAAAGATCCCAATTTCTAAGTGACAAACTGAGATGTTGTGGTGGAAGAAGCTGTGTGCTTGGCTGTGGAAGAGCACAGCCACTCAGGAACCAACTGAACGATGTCCCTCCGGCATTTCACCCTTTTTAAATTCACCTGCTGTAACCAAACTTTTACTTTTCTACCTCTCCTCCAAAACAACAACAAAAAATGACAACTCACTTGTTTCTCTCGCGCCACGATCTTCCTGTCCTGTTCATGGATCTGATCGTTCTTCAATTCCAGAACGTGTCTGAATCTCCTCAGATTTTCTTCTAAGGGCAGATACGGAGCTTTTGCCATCTAGGAAACGTGCCAGCAATTTGTCTGTGTCGGCCACAAATGCATCTTCAGCCGTGAGGTGAAGATTCCCAAAAGTCTACCCAGCGGTTTAGGACTGATGGTGCAATGAAGGGCAGATGGAGGCGGCCTCCCTCAGCCGATCTGAACCCTGACATTCTCCTGTGGCACACCCCTTTCTGTGGGCAGCCGCTGGAACCTTCCTCATGGCCTGCCTCGTGGTTCGATGCTGCTGATCCATGGCTTTCTGGACGTCTTGGACTGTGACCCACACTAGTGAGCTGCCTTGGAGTAGCGGGAGTTGACATCACGGTGACACAGCAAAATCTGTCCTGTCTTTATATAAACTAAGTACTGCAGCAGGCATGGAAGGCGCTGACGCTACCTGTCTCCATGGCCAAGCCGTTTTCAGACACTTGTGCTCCTTTCCTAAGGAGTTTTTCCCCATAAAAGCCTCCAGAGCCCCTCACCCACCCTACTATGTCCATTCCCCATCCCCTGCCATCTTGCTTACATGGCTGTGCTGTGACCACGCTGAAATGACCCAAATTAAAGAAAACCCATTTTAGGTTTCTTTCATTTCAGATAAATAATTGCAGAAAGTGTTCACTTGCACACTGTAAACTAATAACTTGGCCCCAGTAGACAGCAGCTGAACAAATATTTAATGGCCGGACAGGTCCGTCCACAGAAGCCGAGGAAAAAAATGAGGCAGTGCAGAGAACATCAGAGAAGTTTGCTCAGAATGTGAACAGGACGAGTGTGAAAAGACGAGAAGTAAAGAGAAAGAGAGGAAGAAGATGAACGCGTGAGATAGAGCACAGGGAATGTTCGGAAACAGAGCTACACAGTTTGGGTGAGAGAACAGAGGATAGAGGGAAGACCACTGACAGCAGCCCTGCGCTGAGGTGTGTTCAGGACAAAGCCATCGGCGCCGATGTTCCCACAGGATTCAAGATCCGGGGTCATGACTGAGGTGTGAGCCCCAGGCCTCGGGGTGGGACCCCATCGCTAACACTGCTGCGTGCCATACGCAGAAGCACAGATCTCGATGGCTATGTAACAATAGTTGCCAACTACCTTCACCTGTTCCTCACTGTTTTTGTTCAAAGCCTCCTCAGATGGGTTTGCTTTGGCCTTCAGGGACTGGCTCTGGAAGGGGAGGGTGCCTACCTGGTCCTGGAGGAGAGGAGAAATGAGCACACTGCTGTGTTATCGATCACCCCTCTCACATTCACATAGCCCAGTCTGAGCTGTGCCACCACCAGGGGAGATGACCACGGCTCAGAAACCACTGCCAGGCGAACTTTTAACACAAGGACACTTGAACGTACGATGGGCTTATTGTAACGAAGTGCCTCGGGGGAGCCCGAGATCCCTGCAATGCCTGCAGCTAGCTGGCAGCGGCTGCCACTGCTCCGTGACGTGTCTTCAGTGCTAAATCACCCCGTCACCTCGGCACGAATAAGAACAACCACACCTCCTCCAGACAGCGGGCGTTTATGGCGCGGGCATGAAAGAGATCTGCTGAACAGTTCCTGCGGTCTGAACAGATTCTCATCGTGCTTCCTCTACCTTTGTAGGCAACATTCCATCCTGCTCGGGGGCTCCTGAGAGGATAATGAGCAGCCGTGAGTTAACGGAGTGGGCTTTGAATGGCATCTCGGAGCTACCGGTGGAAACAATGTGCTATTTTAAGCAGTCTCATTTCTGTTCCCATGAAAGGCATCCCTGCGCCTTCCATACACCTGCAAAAGCTGCGGTCGCTGCGAGGCCACGTTCTGTGTTTTGTGTTTGTCATTTCTCAGCTGTAACGCTGCATCAGTGTGCGCTGCAGGATAGGCTGACACACCTGGAGCTGCCAATGCTGCACGAGGAGCACAGTGATGAGTAACAGTATGCACCAGTTGGGGTTTTTCTAAATCGTAATGATCTCTGACCAGGCAATCAAACAGAGCTGGCACTTTGTGCTCACACAAGGTTTCCAAAGTTAACACGGACCCCAGCTGCGCTTTTCTCCCTCTAGGTCTGCCTGCTCTTCCCTTCCAGACGCTGTATAATTCGAATCAGGCAAAGCAGGGAGAAGAGCCCAAGGGGCAGCGTGGCTGCTCACCTTTGGATGGAGCAGAAGAGGCCTTCAGAGAAGCTGAGCCTGGCACAGGGGTCCCTGGGCTGGAGGGATGTGTGGGGACCCACGGGAGCCGTGGCCTCGCAATGGGCGCCACAAACTACAGCTGGGAGGAAGCGAGGACCCAGTGTGCTCTGCCAGCACCGCTGTGGGGTGGGAAATAACAGAACTGCTAACCTGGAGGCACGGCCGCATCTGTTCAAAGCTTTCCTTTAATTGTGTTTTCTCCAGTTCGCAAGCAGCAGCCAGTTCTGGGGAAGACACACAGACACGACATCGCTAAGTGAAGTCCAGCAGAGCAGGGGATGGGAGCACAGAGGCTGGGAGCCAGGCACCGCATGGGAAACAGCTTCAGGGCACGGAGGTTGAGGAAGAAACCAGCAGTAACACGCCATGGGGTTCTGGGAGAGCTGCTTTGAGGATCAGCATTTCCCAGCCTTGCAGCGGTCCCTCTACGTCTGCGTGGTCAAATTTGGATTTCTCACATCTGTCAGCTCCCAGGGGCTGTGATCCAAAAAGGTTCAGTATAAAAGCGGGCAAACAACCACGGCAGGGTGAGTATCTCCAAGCCAAGGGGTTTGAAAGTGGGTACACTGACGAGTTTGGATTGCAGTTTCTTTGGGGAGATAAAAAGGGGAGCCAGCAGCTTGGACGCAAAAAGGCAAATAACGGTACTTGGCCAGGAGCTGCGGAGGACCTGTAAGGTTTAACGACGCTGTCACACCCTGGAGACAAAATGTCCTCTATTTCTAGTACATGATTAAGGGTTTCACTGCTAGAAAAGTTGCCTCGGACTGATTAATAACCAGAAGTTAATCAACAAAGTGGAATAGTTTACCCTCCAACCCAAGGGCATGAGACTGGCATTCGGTACTGTGTGGGAACTGCTGGATCATGGCCTGAACCACTGATGGATCACCTGAGGCGAGCACTGAGTCAGCCGCAGGGGCACAGGTGAAGGTAACGTACCTGTGTGACTGGAAGGGGTGGGGTCTGGCTCCACCTCTCCCAGACCCCATTGAAGGGCTGACCACCACCACAGAAGGATCTCTGGTTGGGGATCCCTCTGTAGTGGAGTAATTAGCGAGCCTCAACCGTCATCATGGTGAGCCTCTTATTCCTTACTAATTATCTGTATGTCGTCTACTTAAGCCCATCTAAAATACACCGTCTTCGGCACTATTTCTTTTGGGTGCTATTCTTGGGGGTTATTTGCCCTACAAGTAATTAAATGTTAGAGGAAGCACCGTGAATGTGATTGTTTTCAGAGTATTCCTGAAGTAGGTGGTTTACTTTTTGTTACTGATAAAGAGATGCTAGGGCTTCATACTAATCTAAAGTTTTAGTCGTTCTGATTAATATGAATTGTTCTACTGAGAGGAAAAAATGTACTTTGTCTCAATGCTGCTTTCAGATTTTTCCATTATTCCTGAAGCCAGACTGCGCAACGTGTTTTTGGTCAGAATAATTTACAACAGGCTCAGGAGGGAAGACCGGGTTTCCCTACAGCACAGCAGGGAGGCAGGGGAGGATCGACGACTGGCCGAGTGATATGCTCCTCCAGTGCTGATTCTCCTAAAATAAATGGGTTATCATCACTGAATTCTGGGCTTAAAGGCAAATACAGGGGAAAAAAAATAGCTCTGGAAGTGCTTTTGTTTCTGTAATGAGATCAACAAAAGCCTGGAGGCACTTTTGTGCCTTCTTGGAGAAGCAGAACAGCTGACGTTCTCAGGTTAGTCTGAGCTGTGTCAGAAAACTGTTCGGAGCAGTGTTGACTTGCTTGGAAATCAATCTTTGCACTGAGTGTTCTAGCAAGAAGTTATACTGGGGATGAGGGTTTCGGAAATAGTGCATCAGGCGCTGTTTGTTTCCTCTGCTTTTATTTCACTCAAACTTTGTGAAAATGCGTGCCTGAAATTTTCCGTTCTCCGAGTAGGAATGTTACTGGAGAAGAGCCTTGGGCAGACTGCTCCGCAGCAGAAGGAGGAGTGGCAGGCCCTCTGACTGGAGGGGCTTTGTAACAGACGTGCTCCGTGTTTCCCCAGATGACTTGAGGGGAAGGAATTCACAAAGAGCCATTCCGGGACACGGCAGCGTTTCTCTGACGGAGGACTTGGATGCTTGGTGAGATGGACGAGTGCAAATCGAGGAGAAACAGAAGCACCTGAGGGAAGGGACAGTGATGCCTGGCTTTGAACACAAGGCTAAGCTTTCTCCGGAGATGCTGAGGATTAGAAAGAGAGTGAGTGGTAGAAAACATTATACTGCTTTTATTTATTTTTTTCTCTCTTGATTTGCTTCCTTGAGGCCTCGTGTAATCACACAAGGGTTAGAGCCAGTCTTCTGGCCTACGGCAGCCTTTACTATAAAGTAAGCTGACCTAGGGATGGTAGGGGGTCAAACAGCAATTTATTTTTACTGTAACAAATATACCAGGACGTAGAATTCCTTTCCACTTCTGAAAGGTGAAGTGGAATGATCAAAGCATTAGATATCCGGAGCCTAGCATTCCTGCTGCCCGAGTTCTTCCCGCTGCCGCTGTTCACAGCATTTGTTTTTCTGTTGTGACTTGACAGGCCTCTGGGTTTCTGATCAAAGAAACTTGTAAGGACAAATACAATTCTGTAGCTCTTCCAATGCGTTGTTTTTGTTTTCTCAGCTTCAGAACATGAGGTTCAACTCCACCTCGTTGGCATTTTAACCAGACTTTCTCAGGACATTGCTGCAACAGCTACAGCTACCCCAGTGTGATACTGCAGGGGATACCCTGGGGGAGGGTGACCAGCCCACAGAAAAGATTAAGGGCTGGGAAGAAACACTGTCCTAGGACTATCAAGGCATCACTTGCACTCAAATTTTAATATTTTTCAGCTATCATTTCGCTGCTTGAAGTGGAAGTACATCAAGAGGTGTTTTTTTTTGTGTGTTAGAAGAAAATGCTTCTGAGAGAGTAGATGAATTTCCTAGTAGTGATGAGCCTTCAGCTGCTTTATCTGGGAAACAGGTCCTTCTTCAAGGAATTTTTGTGCAGCAGAGGACAACACAAGGAGCTGCTGTCAGTATCAGATTATTTGGAGATTGGACACCACCAGCAGTTTTGCAGGAATGAGATGTTGCCATTAATGCTTGCCATTAATGTTCCTTTGGGTGAAAGTGGTTCAACTGCTGATCTTGGAATACAAGCAGACAAGCTGGCTGGCCGGCATCACTTTGCTCTGTAACTCGGACCCTCTTTACCTCTGGGGAAGAGGGAGGGGCTGTTCTAGTTGAGCTTTTGAGTCCGACACAAGCGCGTATTGTACTACTTGTGCCGGACTGCAGAATCTGGGACAGAGGAAAAGAAAATCCTCCACTGGACTGCAGTCCACATTCAACATGTTGAAAATATTGTTAGAAAACTCCTGCTTAATTTAGACACAGACTTAGGGCGAGTGTTAGTCACTTAGTCCTACAGGCTATCACTTGTGTTCTCCATCAGTAGCGTGTCATCACAGACCAGACAGACGCCTGACCTCGTCCTTGGTCACTTAAAAAGTACAGTGCTGAGCCTTACTCTGGTTGGGCCTTGCTCATTTAAGCTGAGAAGCAACTCTTAAAACCTCTCACGCTTTCCAAACTGTCCAAGACTTCGTAAAACTCTGGCGTAGCTCCTTGCACTTGGTAACTGGTCGAGGAGGTCTTATCCTACTTAACTACAGCTTGTAGGAATGATTCCCGTGCCAAACTCCTGCAGAGCAGAGGAGCATCTCCCCAGGCACGTGTCCATCGCACTCTGCAAAGCACAGTGGCTGAGAGTGAATGCCTGGAGCTGTGTGCAGTGCAGCCTGTGAGGCTGGGAAGGAGTTGGCTTTCCCTCAGTGAGATGCCATTGTTAGGAAATATCTCCCTGAGGTCCTTCAGAGCTGTGAGCTGACCTTCAGGATGCAAATCTTTCCCATAGCCTGAAGAACAAAGTCCAGGGAAGAAGCAGAGAGAGCTGTGTGCATGGAAATGCTGTGGGGTTGGTGAAATGAATGTTAGGTGTCCTTTGTAAGAAGGGCAGTGATGAGATCTTGCTCACGTCCCTTGAGAAAGGGTGGGCGTTGTGTGATGCGCAGTCGTTTCCTCTTCTCTCAGCAGGGTCTGGCTTCTTTGAAAGGTAACACGGGAGTGTATTCTCCTTCCATCTCCAAACTTTGCTGTTTCACAGCAACTGGAAAGAAGCCCAGCGATCTCCCCTTATCCTGCATGAAGCAGCAGTGAATCCCTTTGCCTCTCAGGTCTCAGTCACAGCCATTCACACTGAGTGCAGCAGAAGTGCTCAGGATTTCTGACTTCACCGAGCACCCTTTGGGCATCATGAGTAGGATGAGACCACGGAGGAGAAAAAGCATCCCTACAACTTTGATTTGCAACGCACGTCTTTCTTGTGTCAGTTGCACAGACGCCTACAAGTACTTCTGCTGTAGAAGTGATCTCATCTGACCAACTCTGAAAAGAAAATCTGTGACCACAGCACCAACACGTTCCTCACAGGGACATGGCTGTTTCCTTCCGAGAAGGAAGGCAGAGGCCTTCGTGGCAGACACAACCTCATGAAGTGTAGCTTACATCACTGACCTCAAGAAGCATTTCCCCCATTGCAAGACCTGTCACTGACTTTTGTACTCCTTGACCAGGTCCTCATGCCCACAGGTGCTGATACCCAGCAGTACCAAATGCCCAACAGCAGCTCCATCAGCGAGTTCCTCCTGCTGGTGTTGGCAGACACGCGGCAGCTGCAGCTCCTGCACTTCTGGCTCTTCCTGGGCATCTCCCTGGCTGCCCTCCTGGGCAACGGCCTCAGCAGCACAGCCGCAGCCTGCGACCACGGCCTGCACAACCCCATGTACCTCTTTGTCCTCAACCTCGCCCTCCTTGACCTGGGCTGCATCTCCACCACTCTCTCCAAAGCCGCGGCCAATGCCCTCTGGGACACCAGGGCCATCTCCTACTTGGGATGTGCTGCACAGGTCTTCTTCTTTCTTTCTTTCTACTTCTTTCTTCGTCTCAGCAGAGTATTCCCTTCTCGCAGTCAAGTCCTATGACCGCTTTGTTGCCATCTGCAATCCCCTGCACTACGGGACCCTCCTGGGCAGCAGAGCTTGTGTCACCGTGGCAGCAGCTGCCTGGGGCACTGGGTTTTTCTATTCCATGCTGCACGCTGCCAATACATTTTCACTGCCACTCTGCCAAGGCGATGTTTTGAATCAATTCTTCGGTGAAATCCCCCAAATGTTAAAGCTCTCCTGCTCGCAGCCATACCTCAGGAAAGTTTGGCTTATTGTGGTTAGTGTCTCTTTGTATCTTGGGTGCTTTGTTTTCATTGTGCTGTCCTACGTGCAGATCTTCAGGGCAGTGCTGAGGATGCCCTCTGTGCACGGCCGGCACAGAGCCTTCTCCACGTGCCTCCCTCACCTGGCCGTGGTCCCCCTCTTTGTCTACACTGCTACGTTTGCCTACCTGAAGCATCCTTCTATCTCTTCTCCATCCCTGGACCTCCTGGTGTCATTTCTGTACTCGGTGGTGCCTCCAGCAGTGAATCCTCTCATCTACAGCCTGAGGAACCAGGAGCTCAAGGTTGCAGTGAGCAATACATACTTCTGCGCCCAAAAAATGCGCATCAGCCTAACAGGATCCCCATGGTAATTCACAATTCCTTGTTTATATTTGCCTTCATTATTGTTTCCACTGCCACGACTTTGATTTAATAAGAAGTTTTCTTCTTGGCCTGCTACATATCATTCATGTTTTGGCACACTCAACTCATGTACCTATAGATCAAGGCTCTCTGTTGATAAATACAATAAAGAAGCCAGCAGAAATTCATTTGTCTCCATTCCTTTGTTTTCCCATCTTCACTGAAACGGGGAGAGCAACTCACGTATGCAGGAGCAGTTCAGGGGCCAAGAGCCCAGCTGCACCACGGAGCAGCAGCCTCAGTGTTCACAGGGGGCTGCCCCTCACTGCCCCGTGGGCCTGTCCTCTCATCTGTGTTTGAAAACGGGCTGCTGCTTCCCAGGTCCAATGGCCACAGACGGCAGCAGGACACTGTTGTGGTTTTGTGGTTTTGATGCCGGTATTCCACATCAGAACATCATGCAGGCCGTTAAGGAGTTAATGCTGTGGGAGCAGGGGAGGGGCGGAGCTCCGCACCAGACACCAGGCCCGCGCTTTTTGGTGGCGCGCTCTCCGGGCGGCTGTGAGGAGTTCAGCACGTGTAACGTAAGCTCCCAGTTTTCTGGTTTGGAAATTTTGTATCTCTCTCTCAATTGTTCAATTTTAATAGATTTAGTAAAGTTACCGTTCCTTCTCAGATCGTGCCGTTGTAATTTTCTTTACAGACCCTTAATCCCCTCTGTTTTCCCCTCCCCCTGGAGCGTGAGGCTCTGCTGAGGCGGCCGCGTGGCAGTTTTTTTTCCCTCTCCCTTTCTCTTACCCTTCTCGGTTCCCTCTTGTGTTACTGTCACGGATAACACCGTGACAGGACCCATTGATTCCTATGGCCCCATTGATCCCTATATCCCCATTGATCCCTATGGCCCCATTGATTACTATGGCCCCATTGATGACTCTGGCCCCATTGATAACTATGGTCCCATTGATTCCTATGGCCCGATTGAATACTGTGGCCCCATTGATCCCTATGGCTCCATTGAGTTCTATGGCCCCATTGATCCCTATGGCCCCATTAATTTCTATGGCCCCAATGATCACTATGGCCCCATTGAGTTTTATGGCCCCTTTGAGTTCTATGGCCCAATTGAGTTCTATGGCCCCATTGATCCCTATGGCCCCTTGATTCCTATGGCCACATTGATTCCTATGGCCCCATTGATTCCTATGGTCCCATTGATTCCTAAGTCCCCATCGATCCCTATGGCCCCATTGATCCGTATGTCCCCATTGATTCCTATGGCCACATTGATCCCTATGGACCCATTGATTCCTAAGGCCCCATTGATTCCTATGGTCCCATTGATTCCTGTGGCCCCATTGAGCCCATGGCCCCATTGATCCCTATGTCCCCATTGATTCCTATGGCCCCATTGATCCCTATGGACCCACTGAGTTCTATGGCCCCACTGATTCATATGGCCCCATTGATTCCTATGGTCCAATTGATTCCTATGGTCCCATTGATCCCCATGGCACCATTGAGTTCTATGGCCCCATTGATCCCTATGGCCCCATTGATCCCTATGGCCCCATTGATTCCTATGGCCCCATTGATTCCTATGGCCCCATCGATCCCTATGGCCCCATTGATCCTAATGGCCCCATTGAGTTCTATGGCCCCATTGATTCCTAAGGCCCCATTGATTCTAATGGCCTCATTGATTCCTACGGTCCCATTGATTCCTGTGGCCCCATAGATCTCTATGGCCCCATTGATCCCTATGGCCCAATTGATTCCTATGGTCACATTGATTCCTATGGCCCCATTGATGACTCTCGCCCCATTGACACCTATGGTCCCATTGATTCCTATGGCCCCATTGATTGCTGTGGCCCCATTGATCCCTATGGCTCTATTGATTGCTGTGGCCACATTGATCCCTATGGCCCCATTGATTCCTATGGCCCCATAAATCCCTATGGCTCCATTGATTCCTATGACCCCATTGATTCCTATGGCCCCATCGATACCTATGGCCCCATTGATCCCTAAGGCCCCATTGATTCCTATGGCCCCACTCATCCCTACGGTCCCATTGATCCCTATGGCACCATTGATTCCTATGGCCCCATTGATTCCGATAGTCCCATTGATTCCTGTGGCCCCATCGATCCCTATGGTCCCATTGATCCCTATGGCCCCATTGATTCCTATGGCCCCATTGATCCCTATGGCCACACTGAGTTCTATGGCCCCTCTGATTCCTATGGCCCCACTGATTCCTATGGCCCCATTGATCCCTATGGCCCCATTGATTCCTATGGCCCCATTGATCCCTATGGCCCCACTGATTCCTATGGCCCCATTGATCCCTATGGCCCCACTGATTCCTATGGCACCAATGATCCCTATGGCCCCACTGATTCCTATGGCCCCATTGATCCCTATGGTCCCATTGATCCCTATGGCCCCATTGATCCCTATTGCCCCATTGATCCCTATGGCCCCATTTATTCCTCTGGCCACATTGATCCCTATGACTCCATTGATCGCTGTGGCCACATTAATCCCTATGGCCCCATTGATCCCTATGGCCCCATTTATTCCTCTGGCCACATTGATCCCTATGACTCCATTGATCGCTGTGGCCACATTAATCCCTATGGCCCCATTGATTCCTATGGCCCCAATGATTCCAATGGCCTCATTGATTCCTATGGTCCCGTTGATTCCTGTGGCCCCATTGAGTTCTATGGCCCCATCGATTCCTATGGCCCCATCGATTCCTATGGTCCCATTGATCCCTATGGCCCAATTGAGTTCTATGGCCCCATTGATCCCTAAGGCCCCATTGAGTTCTATGGCCCTATTGATCCCTATGGCCCTATTGATCCCTATGGCCACATTGATTCCTATGGCCCCATTGATTCCTATGGTCTTATTGAGTTCTATGTCCCCTTTGATCCCTATGGCCCCATTGATGCCTATGGCCCCCTTGATCCCCAAGGCCCCATTGAGTTCTATGGCTCCATTGAGTTCTATCATCCCATTGATTCCTATGGCCCCGTTGAGTTCTATGGCCCCAATGATTCCTATGTCCCCAATGATTCCTATGGCCCCATTGAGTTCTATGGCTCCATTGATTCCTAAGGCCCCATTGATTCCTAAGGCCCCCTTGATCCCTATGGCAACATCGATTCCTATGGCCCCATCGGTCCCTATGGCCCCATTGATTACTATGGCCCCACTGAATCCTATGGCCCCATTTATCCCTATGGCCCCACTGATTCCTATGGACACATTGATCCCTGTGGCCCACTGCTTCCTATGGCCCCATTGATTCTTATGTTCCCATTGATCAATATGGCCCCATTGAGTTCTACGGCACCGTTGATCCCTATGGCCCCATTGATCCCTATGGCTCCTTTGTGTTCTATGGCTTCATTGATCCCTATGGTTCCATTGATTCCTGGGGCCCCATTGATTCCTGTGGCCCCATTTATCCCTATGGCCCCATAGGTTCCTATGGCCCCATTGATTCTTATGTTCCCATTGATCAATATGGCCCCATTGAGTTCTACGGCACCGTTGATCCCTATGGCCCCATTGATCCCTATGGCTCCTTTGTGTTCTATGGCTTCATTGATCCCTATGGTTCCATTGATTTCTGGGGCCCCATTGATTCCTGTGGCCCCATTTATCCCTATGGCCCCATAGGTTCCTGTGGCCCCATTGATTCCTATGGCTCCATTGATCGCTGTGACCCCACTGATTCCTTGGTCCCATTGATTCCAAGGTACCCATTGATCCCTATGTCCCCATTGATTCCTAAGGCCCCTTTGATCCCTATGGCCCCTTTGAATTTTATTGCCCCATTGATCCCTATGGCCACTTGATCCCTATGGCCCCATTAATCTCTAAGGCCTCATTGATTTCTATGGACCCATCGATCCCTAAGGTCCCATTGATTCCTATGGCCCCATTGATTCCTGTGGCCCCTTTGATCCCTATGGCTCCATTGATCGCTGTGGCCCCATTGATCCCTATGGCCCCATTGATCCCTATGTCCCCATTGATTCCTAAGGGACCTTTGATCCCTATGGCTCCATTGAGTTCTATAGCCGCTTTGATTCCTATGGTCCCATCGCTCCCTATGGCCCCATTGATTCCTATGGTTCCATCGATCCCTATGGCCCCATTGATCCCTATGGCCCCATAGATCCCTTTGGCCCCATTGATTCCTATGGCCCCATTGAGTTCTATGGTCCCATTGAGTTCTATGGTCCCATTGAGTTCTATGGCTCCATTGATCCCTATGGCCCCTTCGATCCCTGTGGCCTAAATGAGTTCTATGGCCCCATCGATTCCTATGGCCCCATTGATCCCTATGGCCACATTGATTCCTATGGCCCCACTGATCCCTGTGGCTCCATTGATCGCTGTGGCCCCATTGAGCCTTGTGGCCCCATTGATTCCTAGAGTCACATTTATCCCTATGGCCCCATTGAGTTCGATGGCCACATTGATCCCTATGGTCCCATTGATTCCTATGGCCCCATTGATCTCTAAGGCCTCATTGATTTCCATGGACCCATCGATCCCTAAGGTCCCATTGATTCCTATGGCCCCATTGATTCCTGTATCCCCATTGATCCCTGTGGCTCCATTGATCGCTGTGGCGCCATTGATTCCTATGGCCCCATTGATCCCTATGGCCCCATTGAGTTCTATGGCCCCATTGAGTTCTTTGGTCCCATTGATTCCTAAGGCCCCTTTGAGTTCTATGGCCCCATTGAGTTCTATTGCCCCATTGATCCCTATGGCCCCCTTGAGTTCTATATCTCCATCGAACCCTATGGCCCCATTGATCCCTATGACTCCATTGATCGCTGTGGCCACATTGATCCCTATGGCCCCATTGATCCCTATGGCCCCATTGATTCCTATGGCCCCATTGATTCCTTAGGCCCCATTGATTCCTATGGCCCCATTGATTCCTATGGTCCCATTGACCGCTGTGGCCCCTTTGATCCCTATGGCCCCATTGATTCCTATGGGCCCATTGATTCCGATGGCCTTATTGATCACAATGTTGCCATTGATTCCGATGGCCCCATTGATTCCTGTGGCCCCAGTGATTCCTGTGGACCCATGTCCCAATGGCTGCATTGATCGCAGTGGCCCCACTGAGTTCGATGGCACCATTGATCCCTATGGCCCCATTGATCCCTATAACCCCATTTATCCCTTTGGCCTCATTGATTCCTATGGTCCCATTGATCTTTGTGGCCCCATTGATTCCTGTGGCCCCAATGATTCCTATGGCACATTTGATCCCTAGGGTTCCTTTGATTCCTATGGCCACATTGATTCCTGTGGCCCCATTGATTCCTATGGCCCCATTGATCCCTATGGCCCCATTGATTCCTATGGCCCCATTGATCCCTGTGTCCCCATTGATCTCTAAGGTCCCATTGATTCCTATGGCTCCATTGACTACAAAGATCCCATTGATCCCTATGGCCCCATTGAGTTCTATGGCCCCATTGAGTTCTATGGCTCCATCGATTCCTATGGCCACATTGAGTTCTAAGGCCCCATTGATACCTATGGCCCCATTGATTTCTATGGCCCCGTTTAGTTCTATGTCCCCATTGATCCCTATGGCCCCATTGAGTTCTATGGCTCCATTGATTCCTCTGGCTACATTGATTCTTATGGCCCAATTGAGTTCTATGGCTCCATTAATTCTTACGGCTCCATTGATTCCTATGGCCCCATTGAGTTCAAAGGCGCAACTGATCCCTATGGCCCCATTGATTCCTATGGCCCCATTGAGTTCTATGGCTCCATTGAGTTCTAAGGCCCCATTGATTCCTATGGCCGCATTGATCCCTATTGTCCCATTGATCTCTACATCCCCCTTGATTCCTATTGCCCCTTTGAGTTCTATGGCCCCTTTGAGTTCTATGGCGCTTTTGATTCCTATGGCCCCATTGAGTTTTATGGCCCCATTGAGTTTTATGGCCCCATTGATTCCTATGGCCCCATTGATTCCTAAGGCCCCATTGAGTTCTATGGACCCATTGTTTCCTATGGTCCCATTGATCGCTGTGGCCCCATTGATCCCTATTGCCCCATTGATTCCTATGGCCCCATTGATTCCTATGGCCCCATTGATCCCTATGGCCCCATTGATCCCTAAGGCCCCATTGATTTCTATGGCCGCATTGATTCCTATGGTACCATTGATCCCTAAGGTCCCTTTGATCCCTATGGCCCCATTGATCTCTAAGGTACCATTGATTCCTATGGCCCCATTGATTCCAAAGATCCCATTGATCCCTATGGCGCCATTGATTTCTATGGCCCCTTGAGTTCTATGGCTCCATTGATTCCTATGGCCTCATTGAGTTCTATGGCCCCATTGATTCCTATGGTTCCATTGATTTCTATGGAGCCGTTGAGTTCTATGGCCCAATTGATCCATAAGTCCCCATTGATCCCTATGGCCCCATTGAGTTCTATCGCTCCATTGATCCCTATGGCCCCATTGAGTTCTATGGCTTAATTGATTCCTAAGGCTCCATTGATTCTTATGGCCCCATTGAGTTCTATGGCTCCATTTATTACTATGGCTCCATTGATCCCTATGGCCCCGTTGAGTTCTATGGCTCCATTGAGTTCTATGGCCCCATTGATCCCTATGTCCCCAATGATTTTCTATGGCTCCATTGACTCCTAAGGCCCCTTTGAGTTCTATGGCCACTTTGATTCCTATGGCCTTATTGATTTTTATGGCCCCATTGAGTTCTATGGCCACATTGATTCCTATGGCCCCATTGAGTTCTATGGTACATTTGATCCCTATGGCCCCATTGCTCCCTATGGCCCCTTTGATCCCTATGGCCCCATTGATCCCTATGGCCTCATTGAGTTCTATGGCCCCATTGATTCCTAAGGTCCCATTTATCCCTATGGCCCCTTTGAGTTCTGTGGCCCCATTGATCCCTATGGCCCCATTGAGTCCTATGGCGCCATTGAACACTATGGCCCCATTGATCCCTATGGTCTCATTGATTCCTATGGCTCCTTTGATTCCTATGGTCCCACTGATCCCTATGGCCCCATTGATCCCTATGGTCCCATTGATCCCTATGGCCCCAATGAGTTCTATGGCACCATTGATTCCTATGGCCTCATTGATACCTAAGGCCCCACTGATTCCTATGGCCCCATTGATCCCTATGGCCCCAGTGATCTCTATGGCCCCATTGAGTTCTATGGCCCCATTGATCCCTATGGTCCCATTGATCCCTATGGCCCCAATGAGTTCTATGGCACCATTGATTCCTATGGCCTCATTGATCCCTATGGCCCCACTGACTCCTATGGCCCCATTGATCCCTATGGCCCCAGTGATTTCAATGGCCCCATTGATGACTATGGCCCCATTGATACCTTTTGCCCCACTGATCCCTATGTTCCCATCGATTCCTATGGCCCCATTGATTCCTATGGCCCCATCGATTCCTATGGCCCCATTGATTCCTATGGCCCCATTGATCCCTATGGCCCCATTGATCCTTATGGTCCCATTGATTTCTATGGCCGCATTGATTCCTATGGTACCATTGATCACTAAGGTCCCATTGATCCCTATGGCCCCATTGATCTCTACGGTACCATTGATTCCTATGGCCCCTTTGATTCCAAAGATCCCATTGATCCCTATGGCCCCATTGATTTCTATGGCCCCTTGAGTTTTATGGCTCCATTGATTCCTATGGCCTCATTGAGTTCTATGGCTCCATTGATTCCTATGGTTCCATTGATTTCTATGGAGCCGTTGAGTTCTATGTCCCAATTGATCCATATGTCCCCATTGATCCCTATGGCCCCATTGAGTTCTATGGCTCCATTGATCCCTATGGCCCCATTGAGTTCTATGGCTTTATTGATTCCTAAGGCTCCATTGATTCTTACGGCCCCATTGAGTTCTATGGCTCCATTTATTACTATGGCTCCATTGATCCCTATGGCCCCGTTGAGTTCTATGGCTCCATTGAGTTCTATGGCCCCAGTGATCCCTATGGCCTTATTGACTTTTATGGCCCCATTTAGTTCTATGGCCACATTGATTCCTATGGCCCCTTTGAGTTCTATGGTACATTTGATCCCTATGGCCCCATTGATCCCTATGGCCCCATTGATCCCTATGGCCCCATTGATCTCTATGGCCCCATTGATTCCTATGGCCACATTGATCCCTATGGCCCCATTGATCCCTATGGCCCCACTGATTCCTCTGGCCCCATGGATCCCTATGGCCCCATTGATCCCTCTGGCCCCATTGATCCCTGAGGCCCCATTGATCTCTAATGTCCCATTGATTCCTATGGCCCTATTGAGTTCTATGGCCCCATTGAGTTCTATGGCTCCATCGATTCCTATGGCCACCTTGAGTTCTATGGCCCCATTGATTCCTATTGCCCCATTGATTCCTATGGCCCCATTGATTATTAGGTTGCCTTTCAGTTCTATGGCCACATTGATTCCTATGGCCCCTTGGAGTTTTGTGGCCAAATTGATCCCTATGGCCCCATTGATCACTATGGCCCCAGTGAGTTCTATGGCTCCATTGAGTTCTTTGGCTCCATTGATCCCTATGGCCGCATTGATCCCTATGGCCCCATTGAGTTCTATGGCCCCAATGATTCCTATGGCCCCATTGATTCCTATGGCCCCTTTGAGTTATATGGCCCCATTGATCCCTATGGCCCCACTGAGTTCTATGGCTCCAATGATTCCTAAGGCCCCATTGATTCCTAAGGCCCCATTGATCCCTATGGCAACATCGATCCCTATGGCCCCATCGATCCCTATGGACCCATTGATTTCTATGGCCCCACTGATTCCTATGGTTCCATTGAACCCTATGGCCCAATTGATCCCTATGGCCCCACTGATTCCTATGGACCCATTGATTCCTGTGGCCCACTGCTTCCTATGGCCCCATTGATTCCTATGTTACCATTGATCAATATGGCCCCATTGAGTTCTATGGCCCCGTTGATCTCTATGATCCCATTTATCCCTATGGCTCCTTTGTGTTCTATGGCTTCATTGATCCCTATGGTTCCATTGATTCCTGGGGCCCCATTGATTCCTGTGGCCCCATTTATCCCTATGGCCCCATTGGTTCCTGTGGCCCCATTGATTCCTATGGCTCCATTGATCGCTGTGACCCCACTGATTCCTTGGTCCCATTGATTCCAAGGTACCCATTGATCCGTATGTCCCCATTGATTCCTAAGGCCCCTTTGATCCCTATGGCCCCATTGATTCCTACGGTCTTATTTATCCCTATGGCCCCTTTGAATTCTATCGCCCCATTGATCCCTACGGCCACTTGATCCCTATGGTCACATTGATCCCTACAACCCCATTGAGTTTCATGGTCCCATTGATTCCCACGGCCCCATTGAGTTCTAAGGCCACATTGAGTCCTATGGCCACATTGAGTCCTAAGGCAACATTGATTCCTATGCCCACATTGATTTCTATGGCCCCATTGATCCCTATGGCCCCTTTGATTCCTATGGTCCATTGATCACTTTGGACCTTTTGATCCCTATGGACCAATTGATGACTATGGCCCCATTGATCCCTACGGCCCAATTCATCCCTATGGCCCCATTGATCTCTAAGGCCCCATTTATTTCTATGGACAAATCGATCCCTAAGGTACCATTGATTCCTATGGCCCCATTGATTCCTGTGGCCCCTTTGATCCCTATGGCTCCATTGATCGCTGTGGCCCCATTGATCCCTATGGCCCCATTGATCCCTATGTCCCCACTGATTCCTAAGGCCACTTTGATCCCTATGGCCCCATTGAGTTCTATGGCCGCTTTGATTCCTATGGTCCCATTGCTCCCTATGGCCCCATTGATTCCTAAGGTCCCATCGATCCCTATGGCCCCATTGATCCCTATGGCCCCATAGATCCCTTTGGCCCCATTGATTCCTATGGCCCCATTGAGTTCTATGGTCCATTGAGTTCTACGGTCCCATTGAGTTCTATGGCTCCATTGATCCCTGTGGCCCCTTCGATCGCTGTGGCCTAAATGAGTTCTATGGCCTCATCGATTCCTACGGCCCCATTGATCCCTATGGCCACATTGATTCCTACGGCCCCACTGATCCCTATGGACCCATTTATTCCTAGAGTCACATTTATCCCTATGGCCCCATTGAGTTTGATGGCCACATTGATCCCCATGGTCCCATTGATTCCTATGGCCCCATTGATTCCTGTGGCCCCACTGATCCCTGTGGCTACATTGATCGCTGTGGCCCCATTGAGCCTTGTGGCCCCATTGATTCCTATGGCCCCAGTGATCCCTATGGCCCCATTGAGTTCTGTGGCCCCATTGAGTTCTTTGGTCCCATTGATTCCTGTGGCCCCACTGAGTTCTATGGCCCCATTGATCCCTATGGCCCCCTTGAGTTCTATATCTCCATCGATTCCTAAGGCCCCATTGATTCCTATGGCACCATCGAACCCTATGGCCACATTGATCCCTATGACTCCATTTATCGCTGTGGCCCCATTGATCCCTATGGCCTCATTGATTCCTATGGCCCCATTGATTCCTATGGTCCCATTGACCGCTGTGGCCCCGTTGATCCCTATGGCCCTATTGATTCCTATGGCCCCATTGATTCCGATGGCCTTATTGATCACAATGTTCCCATTGATTCCTATGGCCCCATTGATTCCTGTGGCCCCATTGATTCCTGTGGACCCATTGGTCAATATGGCACCATTGATCGCAGTGGCCCCATTGAGTTCGATGGCCCCTTTGATCCCTATGTCCCCATTGATTTTCTATGGCTCTATTGATTCCTAAGGCCCCTTTGAGTTCTATGGCCCCTTTGATTCCTAAGGCCTTATTGATTTTTATGGCCCCATTGAGTTCTATGGCCACATTGATTCCTATGGCCCCATTGAGTTCTACGGCATATTTGATCCCTATGGCCCCATTGATCCCTATGGCCCCATTGATCTCTATGGCCCCATTGATTCCTATGGCCCCATTGATCCCTATGGTCCCATTGATCTCTATGGCCCCACTGAATCCTATGTACCCATTGATCCCTATGTCCCCACTGATTCCTATGGCCCCATTGATTCCAAAGATCCCATTGATCCCTATGGCCCCTTTGAGTTCTATGGCCCGATTGAGTTCTGTGGCTCCATCGATTCCTATGGCCACTTTGAGTTCTATGGCCCCATTGATTCCTATGGCCCCAATGATTTCTATGGCCCAATTGATCCATATGTCCCTATTGATCCCTATGTCCCCATTGATCCCTTTGGCCCCATTGAGTTCTATGTCCCCATTGATCCCTATGGCCCCATTGAGTTCTATGGCTCCATTGATTCCTATGGCTCCATTGATTCTTATGGCCTCATTGAGTTCTATGGCTACATTGATTCCTAAGGCTCCATTGATCCCTATGGCCCAATTGAGTTCTATGGCCCAATTGATCCCTATGTATCCATTGATCACTATGGACCCATTGATTTCTATGGCCCCTAGAGTTCTCTGGCCCAATTGATCCCTATGTCCCCATTGATCCCTATGTCCCCATTGATCCCTATGGCCCCATTGAGTTCTACGGCTCCATTGATTCCTATGGCTCCATTGATTCTTATGGCCCCATTGAGTTCTATGGCCCCATTGATTCCTATGGCACCATCGATCCCTATGTCCCCATTGATCCCTATGACTCCATTGAGCGCTGTGGCCTCATTGATCCCTATGGCCCCATTGATCCCTAAGGCCTCATTGATTCCTACGGCCCCATTGAGTTCTATTGCCCCATTGATCCCTACGGCCCCAATGATCCCTACGGCCCCATTGAGTTCTACGGACCCATTGATTCCTATGGCCCCAGTGATTCCTATGGCCCCATTGATTTCTATAGCCTCATTGATTCCTATGGTACCATTGATTTCAGTGGCTCCATTGATTCCTATGGCCCCATTGATTCCTACGGCCCCATTGATTCCGATGGCCTCATTGAGTTCTATGGCTCCATTGATTCCTATGGCTCCATTGATCCCTATGGAACCATTTATTTTTATGGCCCCATTGATTCTTATGGCCCCAATGATTTCTATGGCCCCATTGATCCCTATGGCCCCATTGAGTTCTAGGGCCCCATTGAGTTCTAGGGCCGCATAGATCCCCAAGGGACCATTGATTCCTTTGGCCCCATGGATTCCTATGGCCACATTGATCTTGATGGTCCCATTGATTTCTATGGTCTCATTGATCCCAATGGCCCCATTGAGTTCTATGGCCCCATTGATCCCTATGGCCCCTTTGGTTCCTATGGCCCCTTTGATCCCTATGGCTTTATTGATCGCTGTGGCCCCATTGATCCGTAGGGCCCCATTTATTCCTGTGACCCCATTGATTCCTATGGCCCCATTGATTCCTATAACCCCATTGATTCCTATGGCCCCATTGATTCCTATGACCCCATTGATTCCTATGGTCTCATTGGTCGTTGTCGCTCCATAGATCCCTATGGCCCCATTGATCCCTATGGCCCCATTGATTCCTATGGCACATTTGATCCCTATGGTCCCTTTGATTCCTATGGCCACATTGATTCCTATGGCCCCATTGAGTTCTATGGCCACATTGATTCCTATGGCCCCTTTGAGTTCTAGAGCCCATTTGATCCCTATGGCCCCATTGATCCCTATGGCCCCATTGATTCCTATGGCCCCATTGATTCCTATAGCCCCATTGATTCCTACGGCCCCTTTGATTCCTACGGCCCCATTGCTTCCTATGGCCTCGTTGAGTTCTATGGCCCCATTGATTTTTATGTTCCCATCGATTCCTATGGCCCCATCTATTCCTATGGCCCCATCTATTCCTATGGCCCCATTTATTCCTGTGGCCACATCGATCCCTATGGACCCATCGTTCCCTATGGCCCCATCGATCCCTATGGCCCCATCCATCCCTATGGCCCCACTGATTCCTATGGCCCCACTGAACACTAAGGCCCCATTGATTCCTATGGCCCCATTGATTCATATGGCCACATTGATCCCTGTAGACAGATTAATTCCTGTGGCCCCATGGATCCCTATGGCCCCACTGATTCCTATGGCCCCTTGATCCCTATGGCCCCATTGATTTTTATGGCCCCTTTGAGTTCTATGGCCACATTGATTCCGATGGCCCCACTGAGTTCTATGGCCCATTTGATCCCTATGGCCCCTTTGATCCCTATGTCCCCTTTGATCCCTATGGCCCCATTGATCCCTATGGCCTTATTGAGTTCTATGGCCCCATTGATTTTTATGGCCCCATTGAGTTCTATGGCGACATTGATTCCTATGGCCCCTTTGAGTTCTATGGCCGATTTCATCCCTATGGCCCCATTGATCCCTATGGCCCCATTGATCCTTATTGCCCCATTGTGTTCTATGGCTCCATTGATCCCTATGGCCCCTTTGAGTTCTATGGCCCCTTTAAGTTCTATGGTCCCATTGATCCCTATGGCCTCATTGATCCCTATGGCCCCATTGATTCCTAAGGCCCCATTTATTCCTATGGCCCCATTGATCCCTATGGCCCAATTGATCCCTATAGTCCCTGTAATTCCTATGGCCCCATTGATCTCTGTGGCCCCATTGATCCCTATGGCCCCATTGATTTTTATTGCCCCATTGTTCCCTATGGCCCCATTGAATCCTATGTCCCCATTGATCCCAGAGGCCCCATTGATTCCTATGGCCCCATTGATTCCTATGGCCCCATTGATCCCTATGGCCCCATCGATCCCTGTGGCCCTATCGATCCCTGTGGCCCTATCGATCCCTGTGGCCCTATTGATCCCTATGGCCCGATTGATCCCTATGGCCGCATTGATCCCCATGGCCTCACTGATTCCTATGGCCACATGGATTTCTATGGCCCCATTGATTCCTGTGGCCCCATTGATCCCTATGACCCCTTTGGTTCCTATGTCCCCTTTGATTCCTGTGGCCCCATTGATCCCTATGGCTTTATTGATTGCTGTGGCCCGATTGATCTATATGGCCCCATTGATCCCTATGACCCCATTGATTTCTATGGTCCCATTGATTCCTGAGGCAACATTGATTCCCATGACCCCATTGATCCCTATGGCCCCTTTGATCCCTATGGCCCCATTGATTCCTATGGCCCCATTGATTCCTATGGTCCCATTGATCTCTAAGGCCCCATTGAGTTCTAAGGTCCCACTGATTCCTATGGCCCCATTGAGTCCTATGGTCCCATTTATCGTTGTGGCCCCATAGATCCCTAGGGCCCCATAGATCCCTATGGCCTTATTGATTCCTATGGCCCCTTTGATCCCTATGGTCCCTTTGATTCCTATGGCCACATTGATCCCTATGGCCCCATTGAGTTCTATGGCCCCATTGATTCCTGTGGCCACATTGATCCCTATGGCCCCTTTGGTTCCTATGGCCCCATTGATCCCTATGGCTTTATTGATCGCTGTGGCCCCATTGATCCATATGGCCCCATTGATTCCTATGACCCCTTGATTCCTATGGTCGCTTTGATTCCTGTGGCCCCATTGAGTTTTATGGCCGCATTGATCCCCATGTCCCCATGGATTCCAATGGCCCCATTGATTCCTGTGGCCCCATGGATCCCGATGACCACTTTGGTTCCTATGTCCCCTTTGATTCCTGTTACCCCCATTGATCCCTATGGCTTTATTGATCGCTGTGGCCCCATTGATTCCTATGACCACATTGATTCCTATGGTCCAATTGATTCCTGTGGCCCCGTTGATCGCTATGGACACATTGATCCCTATGGCCCCATTGATTCCTATGGCCCCTTTGATTCCTATGGCCCCATTGATTCCTATGGTCCCATTGATCGTTGTGGCCCCATTGATTCCTATGGCCCCATTGATTCCTATGGCCCCTTTGATTTCAATGGCCCCTTTGAATTCTATGGCCAAATTGAGTTCTATGGCCAAATTGAGTTCTATGGCCCCATTGAGTACTATGGCCCCATTGAGTTCTATGGCCCCATTGATCCCGATGTCCCCACTGATCCCTACGGCCCCATTGATCCCTATGGCCCCATTGATCCCTACGGCCCCATTGATCCCTACGGCCCCAATGAGTTCTATGGCCCCATTGATTCCTATGGCCCCATTGATTCCTATGGCCTCATTGATTCCTATGGTCTCATTGATCGTTGTGGCCCCATTGATTCCTATGGCCCCATTGATTCCTATGGCCCCATTGATTCCTATGGCACATTTGATCCCTATGGTCCCTTTGATTCCTATGGCCACATTGATTCCTGTGGCCCCATTGATTCCTATGGCCCCATTGATTTCAATGGCCCCTTTGAGTTCTATGGCCCCATTGATTCCTATGGCCCCATTGAGTTCTATGGCCCATTTGATCCCTATGTCCCCATTGAGTTTTATGGCCAATTTGATCCCTATGGCCTCATTGATTCATATGGCCCATTTGATCCCTATGGCCCCATTGATCCCTATGGCCCCATTCAGTCCTATGGCCCCATTCATTCCTAAGGCCCCATTGATTCCTATGGCGCCATTGATCCCTCTGGCCCCTTTGATCCCTATGGCCCCATTGATTCCTATTGCCCCATTGATTCCTATTGCCCATTGATTCCTATGGCCCCATTGATTCCTACGGCCCCTTTGATTCCTATGGCCCCATTGCTTCCTATGGCCTCGTGGAGTTCTATGGCCCCATTGATTTTTAAGTTCCCATTGATCCCTATGGCCCCTTTGAGTTCTATGGGTTAACTATTCCTATGGCCCCATCGATCCCTATGGCCCCATTGATTGCTTTGGCCCCACTAGTTCCTTTGGCCCCACTGGTTCCTTTGGCCCCTTTGATCCCTATAGCCCCATTGATCCCTACGTCCCCATTGATTTTTACGGCCCCATTGATTCCTACGGCCCCATTGATCCCTACGGCCCCATTGATCCCTACGGCGCCATTGATCCCTACGGCCCCATTGATTCCTACGTCCCCTTTGATAACTATGGCCTCATTGATTTCTATGTCTGCATTGATTCCTATGGCCCCATTGATCACTACGGAACCATTGAGTTCTATGGCTCCATTGATTCGTATGGCCCCATAGATTCCTATGGCCCCATTGATCCCTATGGCCCCATTGAGTTCTATGGCCGCATAGATCCCCATGGCCCCATTGATTCCGATTGCCCCATTGATTCCTGTGGCCCCACTGATTCCTTTGGCCCCATGGATTCCTATGGCCCCTTTGATCTAGATGGTTTCATTGATTCCTATGGTCTCATTGATCCCTATGGCCCCTTTGAGTTCTATGGCCACATTGATTCCTGTGGCCCCATTGATCCCTATGGCTTTATTGATCGCTGAGGCCCCATTGATCCATATGGCCCCATTGATT
Source organism: Callipepla californica brunnescens (assembly GCA_023055505.1). Lineage (NCBI taxonomy): Eukaryota > Metazoa > Chordata > Aves > Galliformes > Odontophoridae > Callipepla > Callipepla californica. Next base: position 4,417,327 of record JALIRH010000037.1, read on the forward strand.
CCTATGACCCCATTGATTGCTATGGTCCCATTGATTCCTGTGGCCCAATTGATCCCTTTGGCTTTATTGATTGCTGTGGCCCCATTGATCCCTATGGCCCAATTGATCCCTATAGTCCCTGTAATTCCTATGGCCCCATTGAGTTCTATGGCCACATTGATCCCTATGGCCCCATAGATTTTTATTGCCCCATTGTTCCCTATGGCCCCATTGAGTTCAATGGCCCCTTTGAATCCTATGGTCCCATTGATCCCTAAGGCCCCATTGATTCCTATGGCCCATTGATCGTTGTGGCCCCATTGATTCCTAAGGCCCCATTGATCCCTATGGACACTTGGAGTTCTATGGCCCCATCGATCCCTGAGGCCCTATCGATCCCAGTGGCCCCACTGATCCCTATGGCCCCATTGATCCCTACGGCCCCATTGATCCCTACGGCCCCACTGATCCCTACGGCCCCATTGATCCCTACGGCCCCAATGATCCCTACGGCCCCAATGATCCCTAAGGCCCCATTGAGTTCTATGGCCACAATGATTCCTATGGCCCCATTGATTCCTATGGCACCATTGATTCCGATGTTCTCATTGATCGTTGTGGCTCCATACATCCCTATGGTCCCATTGATTCCTATGGCCCCATTGATTCCTATGGCACATTTGATCCCTATGGTCCCTTTGATTACTGTGGCCCCATTGATTCCTGTGGCCCCATTGATTCCTATGGCCCCATTGAGTTCTATGGCCCCATTGAGTTCTATGGCCACATTGATTCCTATGGCTTCATTGAGTTCTATGGCCCATTTGACCCTATGGCCCCACTGAGTTCTATGGCCTATTTGATCTCTATGGCCTTATTGATCACTATGGCCCCACTGATCCCTATGGCCTCATTGATTTCTATGGCCTCATAGATTCCTATGGCCCCATTGATTCCTATGGCCCCATTGATCCCTATGGCCCCTTTCATTCCTATGGCCCCATTCATTCCTATGGCCCCATTCATTCCTATGGCCCCATTGATTCCTATTGCCCCATTGATTCCTAAGGCCCCATTGATTCCTATGGCTCTATTGATCCCTATGGCCCCATTGATTGCTGTGGCCCCACTGATTGCTGTGGCTCCACTGAATCCTATGGCCCCACTGATTCCAATGGCCCCATTGATCCCGATGGCCCCATTGATTTTTATGGCCACTTTGAGTTCTATGGCCCATTTGATCCCTACTGCCCCATTGAGTTCTATGGCCCATTTGATCCCTATGGCCCCAATGATCCCTACGGCCCCATTGATTCCTATGGCCCCATAGATCCCTATGGCCCCATTGATTCCTATGGCCTCGTTGAGTTCTATGGCCAATTTGATCCCTATGGCCCCATTGAGTTCTATGGCCCATTTGATCCCTGTGGCCCCATTGATCTCCATGGCCCAATTTATCCCTATGGCCTCATTGATTCCTATGGCCACTTTGATCCCTTTGGCCCCATTGATCCCTATGCCCCCATTCATTCCTATGGCCCCATTCAATCCTATGGCCCCATTGATCCCTATGGCCGCATTGATTCCTATGGCCCCATTGATCCCTATGGCCCCATTGATTGCTGTGGCCCCACTGATTGCTGTGGCCCCACTGATTCCTATGGCCCCACTGATTCCAATGGCCCCATTGATCCCGATGGCCCTATTGATTTTTATGGCCGCTTTGAGTTCTATGGCTCATTTGATCCCTACTGCCCCATTGATCCCTATGGCCCCATTGATTCCTATGGCCCCATTGATTCCTGGGGCCCCAATGATCCCTACGGCCCCATTGATTCCTATGGCCCCATAGATCCCTATGGCCCCATTGATTCCTATGGCCCCATTGATTCCTATGGCACATTTGATCCCTATGTTCCCTTTGATTCCTATGGCCACTTTGATTCCTGTGGCCCCATTGATTCCTATGGCCCCATTGATTTCAGTGGCACATTTGATCCCTATGTTCCCTTTGATTCCTATGGCCACTTTGATTCCTATGGCCCCATTGAGTTCTATGGCCCATTTGATCCCTATGTCCCCATTGAGTTCTATGGCCCATTTGATCCCTATGGCCCTTTGATCTCTATGGCCCAATTGATCCCTAAGGCCTCATTGATTCCTTTGGCCCCTTTCATCCCTATGGCCCCATTGATCCCTATGGCCCCATTCATTCCTATGGCCCCATTCAATCCTATGGCCCCATTGATCCCTATGGCCCCATTGATTCCTATGGCCCCATTGATTCCTACGGCCCCTTTGATTCCTATGGCCCCATTGCTTCCTATGGCCTCGTTGAGTTCTATGGCCCCATTGATTTTTATGTTCCCATTGATTCCTATGACCCCACTGATCCCTATGGCCCCATTGATTGTTTTGGCCCCACTGGTTCCTTTGGCCCCACTGGTTCCTTTGGCCCAACTGATTCCTATGGCCCCACTGAACCCTATGGCCCCTCTGAACCCTATGGCCCCTCTGATTACTATGGCCCCATTGATTCCTATGGCCCCTTTAATTCCTGTGGCCCCATTGATCCCCATGGGCCCACTGATCCCTATGGCCCCATTGATCCCTATGGCCCCATTCATTCCTATGGCCCCATTGATTCCTATGGCCCCATTGATTCCCATTGCCCCATTGATTCCTATGGCCCCATTGATTCCAATGGCCTCATTGATTCCTATGGCCCCATTGATTTCTAAGGCCCCATTGATTTCAATGGCCCCATTGAGTTCTATGGCCCATTTGATCCCTATGGCCTCATTGATTCCTATGGCTCATTTGATCCCTACTGCCCCATTGATCCCTACGGCCCCATTGATCCCTACGGCCCCAATGATCCCTATGGCCCCAATGATCCCTACGGCCCCATTGATTCCTATGGCCCCTTTGATTCCTATGGCACATTTGATCCCTATGTTCCCTTTGATTCCTATGGCCACATTGATTCCTGTGGCCCCATTGATTCCTATGGCCCCTTTGATTCCTATGGCACATTTGATCCCTATGTTCCCTTTGATTCCTATGGCCACATTGATTCCTGTGGCCCCATTGATTCCTATGGCCCCATTGATTTCAGTGGCACATTTGATCCCTATGTTCCCTTTGATTCCAATGGCCTCATTGATTCCTATGGCCCCATTGATTTCTAAGGCCCCATTGATTTCAATGGCCCCTTTGAGTTCTATGGCCCATTTGGTTCCTATGGCCCCATTGAGTTCTATGGCCCATTTGATCCCTATGGTCCCATTGAGTTCTATGGCCCATTTGATCCCTATGGCCTCATTGATTCCTATGGCCCCTTTGATTCCTATGGCCCCATTGATCCCTATGGCCCCATTCATTCCTTTAGCCCCATTCATTCCTATGGCCCCATTGATTCCTATTGCCCCATTCATTCCTATGGTTCCATTGATTCGTATGGCCCCATTGATTCCTATGGCCCCAATGATCCCTATGGCCCCATTGATCCCTATGGCCCCTTTCATTCCTATGGCCCCATTCATTCCTATGGCCCCTTTGATTCCTATTGCCCCATTGATTCCTATGGCCCCTTTGATTCCTATGGCCTCATTGATTCCTATGGCCCCATTATTCCTAAGGCCCCATTGATCCCTATGGCCCCATTGATTCCTATGGCCACATTGATTCCTACGGCCCCTTTGATTCCTATGGCCCCATTGCTTCCTATGGCCTCGTTGAGTTCTATGGCCCCATTGATTTATATGTTCCCATTGATCCCTATGGCCCCTTTGAGTTCTATGGCCCCATCTATTCCTATGGCCCCATTGATTCCTATGGCCCCATCGATTTCTAAGGTCCCTTTGATTCCTATGGCCCCATTGATCCCTATGGTCCCATCGATCCCTGCGGTCATATCGATCACTATGGCCCCATTGATCCCTATGACACCATTGATTCCTATGTCCACACTGATACCTATGGCCCCATTGATTGCTTTGGCCCCACTTGTTCCTTTGGCCCCACTGGTTCCTTTGGCCCCACTGGTTTTTTTGGCCCAACTGATTCCTATGGCCCCACTGAACCCTATGGCCTCACTGAACCCTCTGGCCCCACTGATTCCTATGGCCCCATTGATTCCTATGGCCACAGTGATACCTATGGCCACACTGATCCCTATGGCCCCATTGATCCCTATGGGCCCACTGATCCCTATGGCCCCATTGATTTTTATGGCCGCTTTGAGTTCTATGGCCCCATTGATCCCTATGTCCCCATTGATCCCTACGGCCCCATTGATCCCTACGGCCCCATTGATCCCTACGGCCCCGTTGATCCCTACGGACCCATTGATCCCTACGGCCCCATTGATCCCTACGGCCCCAATGATCCCTACGGCCCCATTGAGTTCTATGGCCCCATTGATTCCTGTGGCCCCATTCATCCCTATGGCCCCTTTGGTTACTATGGCCCCTTGGATTCCTGTGGCCCCATTGATCCCTATGGCTTTATTGATCGCTGTGGCCCCATTGATCCATATGGCCCCATTGATTCCTATGACCCCATTGATTCCTAAAGTCCCATTTATTTCTGTGGCCCCATTGAGTTCTATGGCCCATTTGATCCCTATGGCCGCATTGATCCCTATGGCCCCATTGATCTCTATGGCCCCATTGATCCCTATGGCCCCATTGATCCCTATGGCCCAATTGATCCTTATGGCCCCTTTGATTCCTATGGCCCCATACATTCCTATGGCCCCATTCATTCCTATGGCCCCATTCATTCCTATGGCCCTTTGATTCCTATGGCCCCATTGATTCCTATGGCCACATTGATCCCTAAGGCCCCATTGATTTCAATGGCCCCATTGATTCCTATGGCCCCATTGATTCCTGGGGCTCCATTGTTCCCTATGGCCCCTTTGGTTCCTATGGCCCTTTTGATTCCTGTGGCCTCATTGATCCTTATGGCTTTATTGATCGCTGTGGCCCCATTGATCCCTATGGCCCCTTTGAGTTCTATGGCCCCATCTATTCCTATGGACCCATTGAACCCTATGACCCCATCGATCCCTATGGCCCCATTGATCCCTATGACCCCATTGATTCCTTTGGCCCCACTGGTTCCTTTGGCCACACTGGTTCCTTTGGCCCAACTGATTCCTATGGCCCCACTGAACCCTATGGCCCCACTGAACCCTATGGCCCCACTGATTCCTATGGCCCCATTGATTCCTATGGCCACACTGATCCCTATGGCCCCTTTAATTCCTGTGGCCCATTGATCCCTATGGGCCCATTGGTCCCTATGGCCCCATTGATTTTTATGGCCCCTTTGAGTTCCATGGCCCCATTGATCCCTATGTCCCCACTGATCCCTACGGCCCCATTGATGCCTACGGCCTTATTGATCCCTACGGCCCCAATGATCCCTACGGCACCAATGATCCCGACGGCCCAATTGAGTTCTATGGCCCCATTGATTCCAATGTCCCCATTGATTCCTACGGCCTCATTGATTCCTATGGTCTCAATGATCGTTGTGGCCCCATTGATTCCTATGGCCCCATTGATTCCTATGGCCCCACTGATTACTATGGCACATTTGATCCCTATGAACCCTTTGATTCCTGTGGCCACATTGATTCCTGTGGCCCGATTGATTCCAATGGCCCCATTGATTTCAATTGCCCCATTGATTTCTATGGCCACATTGATTCCTATGGCCCCATTGATTCCTACGGCCCCTTTGATTCCTAAGGCCACATTGCTTCCTATGGCCTCTTGGAGTTCTATGGCCCCATTGATTTTTATGTTCCCATTGATCCCTATGGCCCCTTTGAGTTCTATGGCCCCATCGATCTCTATGGCCCCATCGATCCTTATGGCCCCATTGATTCCTATGGCCCCATTGATCCCTATGGCCCCATTGATTCCTATGGCCCCATTGATCCCTGTGTCCCCATTGATCTCTAAGGTCCCATTGATTCCTATGGCTCCATTGACTACAAAGATCCCATTGATCCCTATGGCCCCATTGAGTTCTATGGCCCCATTGAGTTCTATGGCTCCATCGATTCCTATGGCCACATTGAGTTCTAAGGCCCCATTGATACCTATGGCCCCATTGATTTCTATGGCCCCGTTTAGTTCTATGTCCCCATTGATCCCTATGGCCCCATTGAGTTCTATGGCTCCATTGATTCCTCTGGCTACATTGATTCTTATGGCCCAATTGAGTTCTATGGCTCCATTAATTCTTACGGCTCCATTGATTCCTATGGCCCCATTGAGTTCAAAGGCGCAACTGATCCCTATGGCCCCATTGATTCCTATGGCCCCATTGAGTTCTATGGCTCCATTGAGTTCTAAGGCCCCATTGATTCCTATGGCCGCATTGATCCCTATTGTCCCATTGATCTCTACATCCCCCTTGATTCCTATTGCCCCTTTGAGTTCTATGGCCCCTTTGAGTTCTATGGCGCTTTTGATTCCTATGGCCCCATTGAGTTTTATGGCCCCATTGAGTTTTATGGCCCCATTGATTCCTATGGCCCCATTGATTCCTAAGGCCCCATTGAGTTCTATGGACCCATTGTTTCCTATGGTCCCATTGATCGCTGTGGCCCCATTGATCCCTATTGCCCCATTGATTCCTATGGCCCCATTGATTCCTATGGCCCCATTGATCCCTATGGCCCCATTGATCCCTAAGGCCCCATTGATTTCTATGGCCGCATTGATTCCTATGGTACCATTGATCCCTAAGGTCCCTTTGATCCCTATGGCCCCATTGATCTCTAAGGTACCATTGATTCCTATGGCCCCATTGATTCCAAAGATCCCATTGATCCCTATGGCGCCATTGATTTCTATGGCCCCTTGAGTTCTATGGCTCCATTGATTCCTATGGCCTCATTGAGTTCTATGGCCCCATTGATTCCTATGGTTCCATTGATTTCTATGGAGCCGTTGAGTTCTATGGCCCAATTGATCCATAAGTCCCCATTGATCCCTATGGCCCCATTGAGTTCTATCGCTCCATTGATCCCTATGGCCCCATTGAGTTCTATGGCTTAATTGATTCCTAAGGCTCCATTGATTCTTATGGCCCCATTGAGTTCTATGGCTCCATTTATTACTATGGCTCCATTGATCCCTATGGCCCCGTTGAGTTCTATGGCTCCATTGAGTTCTATGGCCCCATTGATCCCTATGTCCCCAATGATTTTCTATGGCTCCATTGACTCCTAAGGCCCCTTTGAGTTCTATGGCCACTTTGATTCCTATGGCCTTATTGATTTTTATGGCCCCATTGAGTTCTATGGCCACATTGATTCCTATGGCCCCATTGAGTTCTATGGTACATTTGATCCCTATGGCCCCATTGCTCCCTATGGCCCCTTTGATCCCTATGGCCCCATTGATCCCTATGGCCTCATTGAGTTCTATGGCCCCATTGATTCCTAAGGTCCCATTTATCCCTATGGCCCCTTTGAGTTCTGTGGCCCCATTGATCCCTATGGCCCCATTGAGTCCTATGGCGCCATTGAACACTATGGCCCCATTGATCCCTATGGTCTCATTGATTCCTATGGCTCCTTTGATTCCTATGGTCCCACTGATCCCTATGGCCCCATTGATCCCTATGGTCCCATTGATCCCTATGGCCCCAATGAGTTTATGGCACCATTGATTCCTATGGCCTCATTGATACCTAAGGCCCCCACTGATTCCTATGGCCCCATTGATCCCTATGGCCCCAGTGATCTCTATGGCCCCATTGAGTTCTATGGCCCCATTGATCCCTATGGTCCCATTGATCCCTATGGCCCCAATGAGTTCTATGGCACCATTGATTCCTATGGCCTCATTGATCCCTATGGCCCCACTGACTCCTATGGCCCCATTGATCCCTATGGCCCCAGTGATTTCAATGGCCCCATTGATGACTATGGCCCCATTGATACCTTTTGCCCCACTGATCCCTATGTTCCCATCGATTCCTATGGCCCCATTGATTCCTATGGCCCCATCGATTCCTATGGCCCCATTGATTCCTATGGCCCCATTGATCCCTATGGCCCCATTGATCCTTATGGTCCCATTGATTTCTATGGCCGCATTGATTCCTATGGTACCATTGATCACTAAGGTCCCATTGATCCCTATGGCCCCATTGATCTCTACGGTACCATTGATTCCTATGGCCCCTTTGATTCCAAAGATCCCATTGATCCCTATGGCCCCATTGATTTCTATGGCCCCTTGAGTTTTATGGCTCCATTGATTCCTATGGCCTCATTGAGTTCTATGGCTCCATTGATTCCTATGGTTCCATTGATTTCTATGGAGCCGTTGAGTTCTATGTCCCAATTGATCCATATGTCCCCATTGATCCCTATGGCCCCATTGAGTTCTATGGCTCCATTGATCCCTATGGCCCCATTGAGTTCTATGGCTTTATTGATTCCTAAGGCTCCATTGATTCTTACGGCCCCATTGAGTTCTATGGCTCCATTTATTACTATGGCTCCATTGATCCCTATGGCCCCGTTGAGTTCTATGGCTCCATTGAGTTCTATGGCCCCAGTGATCCCTATGGCCTTATTGACTTTTATGGCCCCATTTAGTTCTATGGCCACATTGATTCCTATGGCCCCTTTGAGTTCTATGGTACATTTGATCCCTATGGCCCCATTGATCCCTATGGCCCCATTGATCCCTATGGCCCCATTGATCTCTATGGCCCCATTGATTCCTATGGCCACATTGATCCCTATGGCCCCATTGATCCCTATGGCCCCACTGATTCCTCTGGCCCCATGGATCCCTATGGCCCCATTGATCCCTCTGGCCCCATTGATCCCTGAGGCCCCATTGATCTCTAATGTCCCATTGATTCCTATGGCCCTATTGAGTTCTATGGCCCCATTGAGTTCTATGGCTCCATCGATTCCTATGGCCACCTTGAGTTCTATGGCCCCATTGATTCCTATTGCCCCATTGATTCCTATGGCCCCATTGATTATTAGGTTGCCTTTCAGTTCTATGGCCACATTGATTCCTATGGCCCCTTGGAGTTTTGTGGCCAAATTGATCCCTATGGCCCCATTGATCACTATGGCCCCAGTGAGTTCTATGGCTCCATTGAGTTCTTTGGCTCCATTGATCCCTATGGCCGCATTGATCCCTATGGCCCCATTGAGTTCTATGGCCCCAATGATTCCTATGGCCCCATTGATTCCTATGGCCCCTTTGAGTTATATGGCCCCCATTGATCCCTATGGCCCCACTGAGTTCTATGGCTCCAATGATTCCTAAGGCCCCATTGATTCCTAAGGCCCCATTGATCCCTATGGCAACATCGATCCCTATGGCCCCATCGATCCCTATGGACCCATTGATTTCTATGGCCCCACTGATTCCTATGGTTCCATTGAACCCTATGGCCCCATTGATCCCTATGGCCCCACTGATTCCTATGGACCCATTGATTCCTGTGGCCCACTGCTTCCTATGGCCCCATTGATTCCTATGTTACCATTGATCAATATGGCCCCATTGAGTTCTATGGCCCCGTTGATCTCTATGATCCCATTTATCCCTATGGCTCCTTTGTGTTCTATGGCTTCATTGATCCCTATGGTTCCATTGATTCCTGGGGCCCCATTGATTCCTGTGGCCCCATTTATCCCTATGGCCCCATTGGTTCCTGTGGCCCCATTGATTCCTATGGCTCCATTGATCGCTGTGACCCCACTGATTCCTTGGTCCCATTGATTCCAAGGTACCCATTGATCCGTATGTCCCCATTGATTCCTAAGGCCCCTTTGATCCCTATGGCCCCATTGATTCCTACGGTCTTATTTATCCCTATGGCCCCTTTGAATTCTATCGCCCCATTGATCCCTACGGCCACTTGATCCCTATGGTCACATTGATCCCTACAACCCCATTGAGTTTCATGGTCCCATTGATTCCCACGGCCCCATTGAGTTCTAAGGCCACATTGAGTCCTATGGCCACATTGAGTCCTAAGGCAACATTGATTCCTATGCCCACATTGATTTCTATGGCCCCATTGATCCCTATGGCCCCTTTGATTCCTATGGTCCATTGATCACTTTGGACCTTTTGATCCCTATGGACCAATTGATGACTATGGCCCCATTGATCCCTACGGCCCAATTCATCCCTATGGCCCCATTGATCTCTAAGGCCCCATTTATTTCTATGGACAAATCGATCCCTAAGGTACCATTGATTCCTATGGCCCCATTGATTCCTGTGGCCCCTTTGATCCCTATGGCTCCATTGATCGCTGTGGCCCCATTGATCCCTATGGCCCCATTGATCCCTATGTCCCCACTGATTCCTAAGGCCACTTTGATCCCTATGGCCCCATTGAGTTCTATGGCCGCTTTGATTCCTATGGTCCCATTGCTCCCTATGGCCCCATTGATTCCTAAGGTCCCATCGATCCCTATGGCCCCATTGATCCCTATGGCCCCATAGATCCCTTTGGCCCCATTGATTCCTATGGCCCCATTGAGTTCTATGGTCCATTGAGTTCTACGGTCCCATTGAGTTCTATGGCTCCATTGATCCCTGTGGCCCCTTCGATCGCTGTGGCCTAAATGAGTTCTATGGCCTCATCGATTCCTACGGCCCCATTGATCCCTATGGCCACATTGATTCCTACGGCCCCACTGATCCCTATGGACCCATTTATTCCTAGAGTCACATTTATCCCTATGGCCCCATTGAGTTTGATGGCCACATTGATCCCCATGGTCCCATTGATTCCTATGGCCCCATTGATTCCTGTGGCCCCACTGATCCCTGTGGCTACATTGATCGCTGTGGCCCCATTGAGCCTTGTGGCCCCATTGATTCCTATGGCCCCAGTGATCCCTATGGCCCCATTGAGTTCTGTGGCCCCATTGAGTTCTTTGGTCCCATTGATTCCTGTGGCCCCACTGAGTTCTATGGCCCCATTGATCCCTATGGCCCCCTTGAGTTCTATATCTCCATCGATTCCTAAGGCCCCATTGATTCCTATGGCACCATCGAACCCTATGGCCACATTGATCCCTATGACTCCATTTATCGCTGTGGCCCCATTGATCCCTATGGCCTCATTGATTCCTATGGCCCCATTGATTCCTATGGTCCCATTGACCGCTGTGGCCCCGTTGATCCCTATGGCCCTATTGATTCCTATGGCCCCATTGATTCCGATGGCCTTATTGATCACAATGTTCCCATTGATTCCTATGGCCCCATTGATTCCTGTGGACCCATTGGTCAATATGGCACCATTGATCGCAGTGGCCCCATTGAGTTCGATGGCCCCTTTGATCCCTATGTCCCCATTGATTTTCTATGGCTCTATTGATTCCTAAGGCCCCTTTGAGTTCTATGGCCCCTTTGATTCCTAAGGCCTTATTGATTTTTATGGCCCCATTGAGTTCTATGGCCACATTGATTCCTATGGCCCCATTGAGTTCTACGGCATATTTGATCCCTATGGCCCCATTGATCCCTATGGCCCCATTGATCTCTATGGCCCCATTGATTCCTATGGCCCCATTGATCCCTATGGTCCCATTGATTCCTAAGTCCCCATCGATCCCTATGGCCCCATTGATCCGTATGTCCCCATTGATTCCTATGGCCACATTGATCCCTATGGACCCATTGATTCCTAAGGCCCCATTGATTCCTATGGTCCCATTGATTCCTGTGGCCCCATTGAGCCCATGGCCCCATTGATCCCTATGTCCCCATTGATTCCTATGGCCCCATTGATCCCTATGGACCCACTGAGTTCTATGGCCCCACTGATTCATATGGCCCCATTGATTCCTATGGTCCAATTGATTCCTATGGTCCCATTGATCCCCATGGCACCATTGAGTTCTATGGCCCCATTGATCCCTATGGCCCCATTGATCCCTATGGCCCCATTGATTCCTATGGCCCCATTGATTCCTATGGCCCCATCGATCCCTATGGCCCCATTGATCCTAATGGCCCCATTGAGTTCTATGGCCCCATTGATTCCTAAGGCCCCATTGATTCTAATGGCCTCATTGATTCCTACGGTCCCATTGATTCCTGTGGCCCCATAGATCTCTATGGCCCCATTGATCCCTATGGCCCAATTGATTCCTATGGTCACATTGATTCCTATGGCCCCATTGATGACTCTCGCCCCATTGACACCTATGGTCCCATTGATTCCTATGGCCCCATTGATTGCTGTGGCCCCATTGATCCCTATGGCTCTATTGATTGCTGTGGCCACATTGATCCCTATGGCCCCATTGATTCCTATGGCCCCATAAATCCCTATGGCTCCATTGATTCCTATGACCCCATTGATTCCTATGGCCCCATCGATACCTATGGCCCCATTGATCCCTAAGGCCCCATTGATTCCTATGGCCCCACTCATCCCTACGGTCCCATTGATCCCTATGGCACCATTGATTCCTATGGCCCCATTGATTCCGATAGTCCCATTGATTCCTGTGGCCCCATCGATCCCTATGGTCCCATTGATCCCTATGGCCCCATTGATTCCTATGGCCCCATTGATCCCTATGGCCACACTGAGTTCTATGGCCCCTCTGATTCCTATGGCCCCACTGATTCCTATGGCCCCATTGATCCCTATGGCCCCATTGATTCCTATGGCCCCATTGATCCCTATGGCCCCACTGATTCCTATGGCCCCATTGATCCCTATGGCCCCACTGATTCCTATGGCACCAATGATCCCTATGGCCCCACTGATTCCTATGGCCCCATTGATCCCTATGGTCCCATTGATCCCTATGGCCCCATTGATCCCTATTGCCCCATTGATCCCTATGGCCCCATTTATTCCTCTGGCCACATTGATCCCTATGACTCCATTGATCGCTGTGGCCACATTAATCCCTATGGCCCCATTGATCCCTATGGCCCCATTTATTCCTCTGGCCACATTGATCCCTATGACTCCATTGATCGCTGTGGCCACATTAATCCCTATGGCCCCATTGATTCCTATGGCCCCAATGATTCCAATGGCCTCATTGATTCCTATGGTCCCGTTGATTCCTGTGGCCCCATTGAGTTCTATGGCCCCATCGATTCCTATGGCCCCATCGATTCCTATGGTCCCATTGATCCCTATGGCCCAATTGAGTTCTATGGCCCCATTGATCCCTAAGGCCCCATTGAGTTCTATGGCCCTATTGATCCCTATGGCCCTATTGATCCCTATGGCCACATTGATTCCTATGGCCCCATTGATTCCTATGGTCTTATTGAGTTCTATGTCCCCTTTGATCCCTATGGCCCCATTGATGCCTATGGCCCCCTTGATCCCCAAGGCCCCATTGAGTTCTATGGCTCCATTGAGTTCTATCATCCCATTGATTCCTATGGCCCCGTTGAGTTCTATGGCCCCAATGATTCCTATGTCCCCAATGATTCCTATGGCCCCATTGAGTTCTATGGCTCCATTGATTCCTAAGGCCCCATTGATTCCTAAGGCCCCCTTGATCCCTATGGCAACATCGATTCCTATGGCCCCATCGGTCCCTATGGCCCCATTGATTACTATGGCCCCACTGAATCCTATGGCCCCATTTATCCCTATGGCCCCACTGATTCCTATGGACACATTGATCCCTGTGGCCCACTGCTTCCTATGGCCCCATTGATTCTTATGTTCCCATTGATCAATATGGCCCCATTGAGTTCTACGGCACCGTTGATCCCTATGGCCCCATTGATCCCTATGGCTCCTTTGTGTTCTATGGCTTCATTGATCCCTATGGTTCCATTGATTCCTGGGGCCCCATTGATTCCTGTGGCCCCATTTATCCCTATGGCCCCATAGGTTCCTATGGCCCCATTGATTCTTATGTTCCCATTGATCAATATGGCCCCATTGAGTTCTACGGCACCGTTGATCCCTATGGCCCCATTGATCCCTATGGCTCCTTTGTGTTCTATGGCTTCATTGATCCCTATGGTTCCATTGATTTCTGGGGCCCCATTGATTCCTGTGGCCCCATTTATCCCTATGGCCCCATAGGTTCCTGTGGCCCCATTGATTCCTATGGCTCCATTGATCGCTGTGACCCCACTGATTCCTTGGTCCCATTGATTCCAAGGTACCCATTGATCCCTATGTCCCCATTGATTCCTAAGGCCCCTTTGATCCCTATGGCCCCTTTGAATTTTATTGCCCCATTGATCCCTATGGCCACTTGATCCCTATGGCCCCATTAATCTCTAAGGCCTCATTGATTTCTATGGACCCATCGATCCCTAAGGTCCCATTGATTCCTATGGCCCCATTGATTCCTGTGGCCCCTTTGATCCCTATGGCTCCATTGATCGCTGTGGCCCCATTGATCCCTATGGCCCCATTGATCCCTATGTCCCCATTGATTCCTAAGGGACCTTTGATCCCTATGGCTCCATTGAGTTCTATAGCCGCTTTGATTCCTATGGTCCCATCGCTCCCTATGGCCCCATTGATTCCTATGGTTCCATCGATCCCTATGGCCCCATTGATCCCTATGGCCCCATAGATCCCTTTGGCCCCATTGATTCCTATGGCCCCATTGAGTTCTATGGTCCCATTGAGTTCTATGGTCCCATTGAGTTCTATGGCTCCATTGATCCCTATGGCCCCTTCGATCCCTGTGGCCTAAATGAGTTCTATGGCCCCATCGATTCCTATGGCCCCATTGATCCCTATGGCCACATTGATTCCTATGGCCCCACTGATCCCTGTGGCTCCATTGATCGCTGTGGCCCCATTGAGCCTTGTGGCCCCATTGATTCCTAGAGTCACATTTATCCCTATGGCCCCATTGAGTTCGATGGCCACATTGATCCCTATGGTCCCATTGATTCCTATGGCCCCATTGATCTCTAAGGCCTCATTGATTTCCATGGACCCATCGATCCCTAAGGTCCCATTGATTCCTATGGCCCCATTGATTCCTGTATCCCCATTGATCCCTGTGGCTCCATTGATCGCTGTGGCGCCATTGATTCCTATGGCCCCATTGATCCCTATGGCCCCATTGAGTTCTATGGCCCCATTGAGTTCTTTGGTCCCATTGATTCCTAAGGCCCCTTTGAGTTCTATGGCCCCATTGAGTTCTATTGCCCCATTGATCCCTATGGCCCCCTTGAGTTCTATATCTCCATCGAACCCTATGGCCCCATTGATCCCTATGACTCCATTGATCGCTGTGGCCACATTGATCCCTATGGCCCCATTGATCCCTATGGCCCCATTGATTCCTATGGCCCCATTGATTCCTTAGGCCCCATTGATTCCTATGGCCCCATTGATTCCTATGGTCCCATTGACCGCTGTGGCCCCTTTGATCCCTATGGCCCCATTGATTCCTATGGGCCCATTGATTCCGATGGCCTTATTGATCACAATGTTGCCATTGATTCCGATGGCCCCATTGATTCCTGTGGCCCCAGTGATTCCTGTGGACCCATGTCCCAATGGCTGCATTGATCGCAGTGGCCCCACTGAGTTCGATGGCACCATTGATCCCTATGGCCCCATTGATCCCTATAACCCCATTTATCCCTTTGGCCTCATTGATTCCTATGGTCCCATTGATCTTTGTGGCCCCATTGATTCCTGTGGCCCCAATGATTCCTATGGCACATTTGATCCCTAGGGTTCCTTTGATTCCTATGGCCACATTGATTCCTGTGGCCCCATTGATTCCTATGGCCCCATTGATCCCTATGGCCCCATTGATTCCTATGGCCCCATTGATCCCTGTGTCCCCATTGATCTCTAAGGTCCCATTGATTCCTATGGCTCCATTGACTACAAAGATCCCATTGATCCCTATGGCCCCATTGAGTTCTATGGCCCCATTGAGTTCTATGGCTCCATCGATTCCTATGGCCACATTGAGTTCTAAGGCCCCATTGATACCTATGGCCCCATTGATTTCTATGGCCCCGTTTAGTTCTATGTCCCCATTGATCCCTATGGCCCCATTGAGTTCTATGGCTCCATTGATTCCTCTGGCTACATTGATTCTTATGGCCCAATTGAGTTCTATGGCTCCATTAATTCTTACGGCTCCATTGATTCCTATGGCCCCATTGAGTTCAAAGGCGCAACTGATCCCTATGGCCCCATTGATTCCTATGGCCCCATTGAGTTCTATGGCTCCATTGAGTTCTAAGGCCCCATTGATTCCTATGGCCGCATTGATCCCTATTGTCCCATTGATCTCTACATCCCCCTTGATTCCTATTGCCCCTTTGAGTTCTATGGCCCCTTTGAGTTCTATGGCGCTTTTGATTCCTATGGCCCCATTGAGTTTTATGGCCCCATTGAGTTTTATGGCCCCATTGATTCCTATGGCCCCATTGATTCCTAAGGCCCCATTGAGTTCTATGGACCCATTGTTTCCTATGGTCCCATTGATCGCTGTGGCCCCATTGATCCCTATTGCCCCATTGATTCCTATGGCCCCATTGATTCCTATGGCCCCATTGATCCCTATGGCCCCATTGATCCCTAAGGCCCCATTGATTTCTATGGCCGCATTGATTCCTATGGTACCATTGATCCCTAAGGTCCCTTTGATCCCTATGGCCCCATTGATCTCTAAGGTACCATTGATTCCTATGGCCCCATTGATTCCAAAGATCCCATTGATCCCTATGGCGCCATTGATTTCTATGGCCCCTTGAGTTCTATGGCTCCATTGATTCCTATGGCCTCATTGAGTTCTATGGCCCCATTGATTCCTATGGTTCCATTGATTTCTATGGAGCCGTTGAGTTCTATGGCCCAATTGATCCATAAGTCCCCATTGATCCCTATGGCCCCATTGAGTTCTATCGCTCCATTGATCCCTATGGCCCCATTGAGTTCTATGGCTTAATTGATTCCTAAGGCTCCATTGATTCTTATGGCCCCATTGAGTTCTATGGCTCCATTTATTACTATGGCTCCATTGATCCCTATGGCCCCGTTGAGTTCTATGGCTCCATTGAGTTCTATGGCCCCATTGATCCCTATGTCCCCAATGATTTTCTATGGCTCCATTGACTCCTAAGGCCCCTTTGAGTTCTATGGCCACTTTGATTCCTATGGCCTTATTGATTTTTATGGCCCCATTGAGTTCTATGGCCACATTGATTCCTATGGCCCCATTGAGTTCTATGGTACATTTGATCCCTATGGCCCCATTGCTCCCTATGGCCCCTTTGATCCCTATGGCCCCATTGATCCCTATGGCCTCATTGAGTTCTATGGCCCCATTGATTCCTAAGGTCCCATTTATCCCTATGGCCCCTTTGAGTTCTGTGGCCCCATTGATCCCTATGGCCCCATTGAGTCCTATGGCGCCATTGAACACTATGGCCCCATTGATCCCTATGGTCTCATTGATTCCTATGGCTCCTTTGATTCCTATGGTCCCACTGATCCCTATGGCCCCATTGATCCCTATGGTCCCATTGATCCCTATGGCCCCAATGAGTTCTATGGCACCATTGATTCCTATGGCCTCATTGATACCTAAGGCCCCACTGATTCCTATGGCCCCATTGATCCCTATGGCCCCAGTGATCTCTATGGCCCCATTGAGTTCTATGGCCCCATTGATCCCTATGGTCCCATTGATCCCTATGGCCCCAATGAGTTCTATGGCACCATTGATTCCTATGGCCTCATTGATCCCTATGGCCCCACTGACTCCTATGGCCCCATTGATCCCTATGGCCCCAGTGATTTCAATGGCCCCATTGATGACTATGGCCCCATTGATACCTTTTGCCCCACTGATCCCTATGTTCCCATCGATTCCTATGGCCCCATTGATTCCTATGGCCCCATCGATTCCTATGGCCCCATTGATTCCTATGGCCCCATTGATCCCTATGGCCCCATTGATCCTTATGGTCCCATTGATTTCTATGGCCGCATTGATTCCTATGGTACCATTGATCACTAAGGTCCCATTGATCCCTATGGCCCCATTGATCTCTACGGTACCATTGATTCCTATGGCCCCTTTGATTCCAAAGATCCCATTGATCCCTATGGCCCCATTGATTTCTATGGCCCCTTGAGTTTTATGGCTCCATTGATTCCTATGGCCTCATTGAGTTCTATGGCTCCATTGATTCCTATGGTTCCATTGATTTCTATGGAGCCGTTGAGTTCTATGTCCCAATTGATCCATATGTCCCCATTGATCCCTATGGCCCCATTGAGTTCTATGGCTCCATTGATCCCTATGGCCCCATTGAGTTCTATGGCTTTATTGATTCCTAAGGCTCCATTGATTCTTACGGCCCCATTGAGTTCTATGGCTCCATTTATTACTATGGCTCCATTGATCCCTATGGCCCCGTTGAGTTCTATGGCTCCATTGAGTTCTATGGCCCCAGTGATCCCTATGGCCTTATTGACTTTTATGGCCCCATTTAGTTCTATGGCCACATTGATTCCTATGGCCCCTTTGAGTTCTATGGTACATTTGATCCCTATGGCCCCATTGATCCCTATGGCCCCATTGATCCCTATGGCCCCATTGATCTCTATGGCCCCATTGATTCCTATGGCCACATTGATCCCTATGGCCCCATTGATCCCTATGGCCCCACTGATTCCTCTGGCCCCATGGATCCCTATGGCCCCATTGATCCCTCTGGCCCCATTGATCCCTGAGGCCCCATTGATCTCTAATGTCCCATTGATTCCTATGGCCCTATTGAGTTCTATGGCCCCATTGAGTTCTATGGCTCCATCGATTCCTATGGCCACCTTGAGTTCTATGGCCCCATTGATTCCTATTGCCCCATTGATTCCTATGGCCCCATTGATTATTAGGTTGCCTTTCAGTTCTATGGCCACATTGATTCCTATGGCCCCTTGGAGTTTTGTGGCCAAATTGATCCCTATGGCCCCATTGATCACTATGGCCCCAGTGAGTTCTATGGCTCCATTGAGTTCTTTGGCTCCATTGATCCCTATGGCCGCATTGATCCCTATGGCCCCATTGAGTTCTATGGCCCCAATGATTCCTATGGCCCCATTGATTCCTATGGCCCCTTTGAGTTATATGGCCCCATTGATCCCTATGGCCCCACTGAGTTCTATGGCTCCAATGATTCCTAAGGCCCCATTGATTCCTAAGGCCCCATTGATCCCTATGGCAACATCGATCCCTATGGCCCCATCGATCCCTATGGACCCATTGATTTCTATGGCCCCACTGATTCCTATGGTTCCATTGAACCCTATGGCCCCATTGATCCCTATGGCCCCACTGATTCCTATGGACCCATTGATTCCTGTGGCCCACTGCTTCCTATGGCCCCATTGATTCCTATGTTACCATTGATCAATATGGCCCCATTGAGTTCTATGGCCCCGTTGATCTCTATGATCCCATTTATCCCTATGGCTCCTTTGTGTTCTATGGCTTCATTGATCCCTATGGTTCCATTGATTCCTGGGGCCCCATTGATTCCTGTGGCCCCATTTATCCCTATGGCCCCATTGGTTCCTGTGGCCCCATTGATTCCTATGGCTCCATTGATCGCTGTGACCCCACTGATTCCTTGGTCCCATTGATTCCAAGGTACCCATTGATCCGTATGTCCCCATTGATTCCTAAGGCCCCTTTGATCCCTATGGCCCCATTGATTCCTACGGTCTTATTTATCCCTATGGCCCCTTTGAATTCTATCGCCCCATTGATCCCTACGGCCACTTGATCCCTATGGTCACATTGATCCCTACAACCCCATTGAGTTTCATGGTCCCATTGATTCCCACGGCCCCATTGAGTTCTAAGGCCACATTGAGTCCTATGGCCACATTGAGTCCTAAGGCAACATTGATTCCTATGCCCACATTGATTTCTATGGCCCCATTGATCCCTATGGCCCCTTTGATTCCTATGGTCCATTGATCACTTTGGACCTTTTGATCCCTATGGACCAATTGATGACTATGGCCCCATTGATCCCTACGGCCCAATTCATCCCTATGGCCCCATTGATCTCTAAGGCCCCATTTATTTCTATGGACAAATCGATCCCTAAGGTACCATTGATTCCTATGGCCCCATTGATTCCTGTGGCCCCTTTGATCCCTATGGCTCCATTGATCGCTGTGGCCCCATTGATCCCTATGGCCCCATTGATCCCTATGTCCCCACTGATTCCTAAGGCCACTTTGATCCCTATGGCCCCATTGAGTTCTATGGCCGCTTTGATTCCTATGGTCCCATTGCTCCCTATGGCCCCATTGATTCCTAAGGTCCCATCGATCCCTATGGCCCCATTGATCCCTATGGCCCCATAGATCCCTTTGGCCCCATTGATTCCTATGGCCCCATTGAGTTCTATGGTCCATTGAGTTCTACGGTCCCATTGAGTTCTATGGCTCCATTGATCCCTGTGGCCCCTTCGATCGCTGTGGCCTAAATGAGTTCTATGGCCTCATCGATTCCTACGGCCCCATTGATCCCTATGGCCACATTGATTCCTACGGCCCCACTGATCCCTATGGACCCATTTATTCCTAGAGTCACATTTATCCCTATGGCCCCATTGAGTTTGATGGCCACATTGATCCCCATGGTCCCATTGATTCCTATGGCCCCATTGATTCCTGTGGCCCCACTGATCCCTGTGGCTACATTGATCGCTGTGGCCCCATTGAGCCTTGTGGCCCCATTGATTCCTATGGCCCCAGTGATCCCTATGGCCCCATTGAGTTCTGTGGCCCCATTGAGTTCTTTGGTCCCATTGATTCCTGTGGCCCCACTGAGTTCTATGGCCCCATTGATCCCTATGGCCCCCTTGAGTTCTATATCTCCATCGATTCCTAAGGCCCCATTGATTCCTATGGCACCATCGAACCCTATGGCCACATTGATCCCTATGACTCCATTTATCGCTGTGGCCCCATTGATCCCTATGGCCTCATTGATTCCTATGGCCCCATTGATTCCTATGGTCCCATTGACCGCTGTGGCCCCGTTGATCCCTATGGCCCTATTGATTCCTATGGCCCCATTGATTCCGATGGCCTTATTGATCACAATGTTCCCATTGATTCCTATGGCCCCATTGATTCCTGTGGCCCCATTGATTCCTGTGGACCCATTGGTCAATATGGCACCATTGATCGCAGTGGCCCCATTGAGTTCGATGGCCCCTTTGATCCCTATGTCCCCATTGATTTTCTATGGCTCTATTGATTCCTAAGGCCCCTTTGAGTTCTATGGCCCCTTTGATTCCTAAGGCCTTATTGATTTTTATGGCCCCATTGAGTTCTATGGCCACATTGATTCCTATGGCCCCATTGAGTTCTACGGCATATTTGATCCCTATGGCCCCATTGATCCCTATGGCCCCATTGATCTCTATGGCCCCATTGATTCCTATGGCCCCATTGATCCCTATGGTCCCATTGATCTCTATGGCCCCACTGAATCCTATGTACCCATTGATCCCTATGTCCCCACTGATTCCTATGGCCCCATTGATTCCAAAGATCCCATTGATCCCTATGGCCCCTTTGAGTTCTATGGCCCGATTGAGTTCTGTGGCTCCATCGATTCCTATGGCCACTTTGAGTTCTATGGCCCCATTGATTCCTATGGCCCCAATGATTTCTATGGCCCAATTGATCCATATGTCCCTATTGATCCCTATGTCCCCATTGATCCCTTTGGCCCCATTGAGTTCTATGTCCCCATTGATCCCTATGGCCCCATTGAGTTCTATGGCTCCATTGATTCCTATGGCTCCATTGATTCTTATGGCCTCATTGAGTTCTATGGCTACATTGATTCCTAAGGCTCCATTGATCCCTATGGCCCAATTGAGTTCTATGGCCCAATTGATCCCTATGTATCCATTGATCACTATGGACCCATTGATTTCTATGGCCCCTAGAGTTCTCTGGCCCAATTGATCCCTATGTCCCCATTGATCCCTATGTCCCCATTGATCCCTATGGCCCCATTGAGTTCTACGGCTCCATTGATTCCTATGGCTCCATTGATTCTTATGGCCCCATTGAGTTCTATGGCCCCATTGATTCCTATGGCACCATCGATCCCTATGTCCCCATTGATCCCTATGACTCCATTGAGCGCTGTGGCCTCATTGATCCCTATGGCCCCATTGATCCCTAAGGCCTCATTGATTCCTACGGCCCCATTGAGTTCTATTGCCCCATTGATCCCTACGGCCCCAATGATCCCTACGGCCCCATTGAGTTCTACGGACCCATTGATTCCTATGGCCCCAGTGATTCCTATGGCCCCATTGATTTCTATAGCCTCATTGATTCCTATGGTACCATTGATTTCAGTGGCTCCATTGATTCCTATGGCCCCATTGATTCCTACGGCCCCATTGATTCCGATGGCCTCATTGAGTTCTATGGCTCCATTGATTCCTATGGCTCCATTGATCCCTATGGAACCATTTATTTTTATGGCCCCATTGATTCTTATGGCCCCAATGATTTCTATGGCCCCATTGATCCCTATGGCCCCATTGAGTTCTAGGGCCCCATTGAGTTCTAGGGCCGCATAGATCCCCAAGGGACCATTGATTCCTATGGCCCCATGGATTCCTATGGCCACATTGATCTTGATGGTCCCATTGATTTCTATGGTCTCATTGATCCCAATGGCCCCATTGAGTTCTATGGCCCCATTGATCCCTATGGCCCCTTTGGTTCCTATGGCCCCTTTGATCCCTATGGCTTTATTGATCGCTGTGGCCCCATTGATCCGTAGGGCCCCATTTATTCCTGTGACCCCATTGATTCCTATGGCCCCATTGATTCCTATAACCCCATTGATTCCTATGGCCCCATTGATTCCTATGACCCCATTGATTCCTATGGTCTCATTGGTCGTTGTCGCTCCATAGATCCCTATGGCCCCATTGATCCCTATGGCCCCATTGATTCCTATGGCACATTTGATCCCTATGGTCCCTTTGATTCCTATGGCCACATTGATTCCTATGGCCCCATTGAGTTCTATGGCCACATTGATTCCTATGGCCCCTTTGAGTTCTAGAGCCCATTTGATCCCTATGGCCCCATTGATCCCTATGGCCCCATTGATTCCTATGGCCCCATTGATTCCTATAGCCCCATTGATTCCTACGGCCCCTTTGATTCCTACGGCCCCATTGCTTCCTATGGCCTCGTTGAGTTCTATGGCCCCATTGATTTTTATGTTCCCATCGATTCCTATGGCCCCATCTATTCCTATGGCCCCATTGATTCCTATAACCCCATTGATTCCTATGGCCCCATTGATTCCTATGACCCCATTGATTCCTATGGTCTCATTGGTCGTTGTCGCTCCATAGATCCCTATGGCCCCATTGATCCCTATGGCCCCATTGATTCCTATGGCACATTTGATCCCTATGGTCCCTTTGATTCCTATGGCCACATTGATTCCTATGGCCCCATTGAGTTCTATGGCCACATTGATTCCTATGGCCCCTTTGAGTTCTAGAGCCCATTTGATCCCTATGGCCCCATTGATCCCTATGGCCCCATTGATTCCTATGGCCCCATTGATTCCTATAGCCCCATTGATTCCTACGGCCCCTTTGATTCCTACGGCCCCATTGCTTCCTATGGCCTCGTTGAGTTCTATGGCCCCATTGATTTTTATGTTCCCATCGATTCCTATGGCCCCATCTATTCCTATGGCCCCATCTATTCCTATGGCCCCATTTATTCCTGTGGCCACATCGATCCCTATGGACCCATCGTTCCCTATGGCCCCATCGATCCCTATGGCCCCATCCATCCCTATGGCCCCACTGATTCCTATGGCCCCACTGAACACTAAGGCCCCATTGATTCCTATGGCCCCATTGATTCATATGGCCACATTGATCCCTGTAGACAGATTAATTCCTGTGGCCCCATGGATCCCTATGGCCCCACTGATTCCTATGGCCCCTTGATCCCTATGGCCCCATTGATTTTTATGGCCCCTTTGAGTTCTATGGCCACATTGATTCCGATGGCCCCACTGAGTTCTATGGCCCATTTGATCCCTATGGCCCCTTTGATCCCTATGTCCCCTTTGATCCCTATGGCCCCATTGATCCCTATGGCCTTATTGAGTTCTATGGCCCCATTGATTTTTATGGCCCCTTTGAGTTCTATGGCCGATTTCATCCCTATGGCCCCATTGATCCCTATGGCCCCATTGATCCTTATTGCCCCATTGTGTTCTATGGCTCCATTGATCCCTATGGCCCCTTTGAGTTCTATGGCCCCTTTAAGTTCTATGGTCCCATTGATCCCTATGGCCTCATTGATCCCTATGGCCCCATTGATTCCTAAGGCCCCATTTATTCCTATGGCCCCATTGATCCCTATGGCCCAATTGATCCCTATAGTCCCTGTAATTCCTATGGCCCCATTGATCTCTGTGGCCCCATTGATCCCTATGGCCCCATTGATTTTTATTGCCCCATTGTTCCCTATGGCCCCATTGAATCCTATGTCCCCATTGATCCCAGAGGCCCCATTGATTCCTATGGCCCCATTGATTCCTATGGCCCCATTGATCCCTATGGCCCCATCGATCCCTGTGGCCCTATCGATCCCTGTGGCCCTATCGATCCCTGTGGCCCTATTGATCCCTATGGCCCGATTGATCCCTATGGCCGCATTGATCCCCATGGCCTCACTGATTCCTATGGCCACATGGATTTCTATGGCCCCATTGATTCCTGTGGCCCCATTGATCCCTATGACCCCTTTGGTTCCTATGTCCCCTTTGATTCCTGTGGCCCCATTGATCCCTATGGCTTTATTGATTGCTGTGGCCCGATTGATCTATATGGCCCCATTGATCCCTATGACCCCATTGATTTCTATGGTCCCATTGATTCCTGAGGCAACATTGATTCCCATGACCCCATTGATCCCTATGGCCCCTTTGATCCCTATGGCCCCATTGATTCCTATGGCCCCATTGATTCCTATGGTCCCATTGATCTCTAAGGCCCCATTGAGTTCTAAGGTCCCACTGATTCCTATGGCCCCATTGAGTCCTATGGTCCCATTTATCGTTGTGGCCCCATAGATCCCTAGGGCCCCATAGATCCCTATGGCCTTATTGATTCCTATGGCCCCTTTGATCCCTATGGTCCCTTTGATTCCTATGGCCACATTGATCCCTATGGCCCCATTGAGTTCTATGGCCCCATTGATTCCTGTGGCCACATTGATCCCTATGGCCCCTTTGGTTCCTATGGCCCCATTGATCCCTATGGCTTTATTGATCGCTGTGGCCCCATTGATCCATATGGCCCCATTGATTCCTATGACCCCTTGATTCCTATGGTCGCTTTGATTCCTGTGGCCCCATTGAGTTTTATGGCCGCATTGATCCCCATGTCCCCATGGATTCCAATGGCCCCATTGATTCCTGTGGCCCCATGGATCCCGATGACCACTTTGGTTCCTATGTCCCCTTTGATTCCTGTTACCCCAATGATCCCTATGGCTTTATTGATCGCTGTGGCCCCATTGATTCCTATGACCACATTGATTCCTATGGTCCAATTGATTCCTGTGGCCCCGTTGATCGCTATGGACACATTGATCCCTATGGCCCCATTGATTCCTATGGCCCCTTTGATTCCTATGGCCCCATTGATTCCTATGGTCCCATTGATCGTTGTGGCCCCATTGATTCCTATGGCCCCATTGATTCCTATGGCCCCTTTGATTTCAATGGCCCCTTTGAATTCTATGGCCAAATTGAGTTCTATGGCCAAATTGAGTTCTATGGCCCCATTGAGTACTATGGCCCCATTGAGTTCTATGGCCCCATTGATCCCGATGTCCCCACTGATCCCTACGGCCCCATTGATCCCTATGGCCCCATTGATCCCTACGGCCCCATTGATCCCTACGGCCCCAATGAGTTCTATGGCCCCATTGATTCCTATGGCCCCATTGATTCCTATGGCCTCATTGATTCCTATGGTCTCATTGATCGTTGTGGCCCCATTGATTCCTATGGCCCCATTGATTCCTATGGCCCCATTGATTCCTATGGCACATTTGATCCCTATGGTCCCTTTGATTCCTATGGCCACATTGATTCCTGTGGCCCCATTGATTCCTATGGCCCCATTGATTTCAATGGCCCCTTTGAGTTCTATGGCCCCATTGATTCCTATGGCCCCATTGAGTTCTATGGCCCATTTGATCCCTATGTCCCCATTGAGTTTTATGGCCAATTTGATCCCTATGGCCTCATTGATTCATATGGCCCATTTGATCCCTATGGCCCCATTGATCCCTATGGCCCCATTGATCCCTACGGCGCCATTGATCCCTACGGCCCCATTGATTCCTATGGCGCCATTGATCCCTCTGGCCCCTTTGATCCCTATGGCCCCATTGATTCCTATTGCCCCATTGATTCCTATTGCCCATTGATTCCTATGGCCCCATTGATTCCTACGGCCCCTTTGATTCCTATGGCCCCATTGCTTCCTATGGCCTCGTGGAGTTCTATGGCCCCATTGATTTTTAAGTTCCCATTGATCCCTATGGCCCCTTTGAGTTCTATGGGTTAACTATTCCTATGGCCCCATCGATCCCTATGGCCCCATTGATTGCTTTGGCCCCACTAGTTCCTTTGGCCCCACTGGTTCCTTTGGCCCCTTTGATCCCTATAGCCCCATTGATCCCTACGTCCCCATTGATTTTTACGGCCCCATTGATTCCTACGGCCCCATTGATCCCTACGGCCCCATTGATCCCTACGGCGCCATTGATCCCTACGGCCCCATTGATTCCTACGTCCCCTTTGATAACTATGGCCTCATTGATTTCTATGTCTGCATTGATTCCTATGGCCCCATTGATCACTACGGAACCATTGAGTTCTATGGCTCCATTGATTCGTATGGCCCCATAGATTCCTATGGCCCCATTGATCCCTATGGCCCCATTGAGTTCTATGGCCGCATAGATCCCCATGGCCCCATTGATTCCGATTGCCCCATTGATTCCTGTGGCCCCACTGATTCCTTTGGCCCCATGGATTCCTATGGCCCCTTTGATCTAGATGGTTTCATTGATTCCTATGGTCTCATTGATCCCTATGGCCCCTTTGAGTTCTATGGCCACATTGATTCCTGTGGCCCCATTGATCCCTATGGCTTTATTGATCGCTGAGGCCCCATTGATCCATATGGCCCCATTGATTCCTATGACCCCATTGATTGCTATGGTCCCATTGATTCCTGTGGCCCAATTGATCCCTTTGGCTTTATTGATTGCTGTGGCCCCATTGATCCCTATGGCCCAATTGATCCCTATAGTCCCTGTAATTCCTATGGCCCCATTGAGTTCTATGGCCACATTGATCCCTATGGCCCCATAGATTTTTATTGCCCCATTGTTCCCTATGGCCCCATTGAGTTCAATGGCCCCTTTGAATCCTATGGTCCCATTGATCCCTAAGGCCCCATTGATTCCTATGGCCCATTGATCGTTGTGGCCCCATTGATTCCTAAGGCCCCATTGATCCCTATGGACACTTGGAGTTCTATGGCCCCATCGATCCCTGAGGCCCTATCGATCCCAGTGGCCCCACTGATCCCTATGGCCCCATTGATCCCTACGGCCCCATTGATCCCTACGGCCCCACTGATCCCTACGGCCCCATTGATCCCTACGGCCCCAATGATCCCTACGGCCCCAATGATCCCTAAGGCCCCATTGAGTTCTATGGCCACAATGATTCCTATGGCCCCATTGATTCCTATGGCACCATTGATTCCGATGTTCTCATTGATCGTTGTGGCTCCATACATCCCTATGGTCCCATTGATTCCTATGGCCCCATTGATTCCTATGGCACATTTGATCCCTATGGTCCCTTTGATTACTGTGGCCCCATTGATTCCTGTGGCCCCATTGATTCCTATGGCCCCATTGAGTTCTATGGCCCCATTGAGTTCTATGGCCACATTGATTCCTATGGCTTCATTGAGTTCTATGGCCCATTTGACCCTATGGCCCCACTGAGTTCTATGGCCTATTTGATCTCTATGGCCTTATTGATCACTATGGCCCCACTGATCCCTATGGCCTCATTGATTTCTATGGCCTCATAGATTCCTATGGCCCCATTGATTCCTATGGCCCCATTGATCCCTATGGCCCCTTTCATTCCTATGGCCCCATTCATTCCTATGGCCCCATTCATTCCTATGGCCCCATTGATTCCTATTGCCCCATTGATTCCTAAGGCCCCATTGATTCCTATGGCTCTATTGATCCCTATGGCCCCATTGATTGCTGTGGCCCCACTGATTGCTGTGGCTCCACTGAATCCTATGGCCCCACTGATTCCAATGGCCCCATTGATCCCGATGGCCCCATTGATTTTTATGGCCACTTTGAGTTCTATGGCCCATTTGATCCCTACTGCCCCATTGAGTTCTATGGCCCATTTGATCCCTATGGCCCCAATGATCCCTACGGCCCCATTGATTCCAATGGCCCCATAGATCCCTATGGCCCCATTGATTCCTATGGCCTCGTTGAGTTCTATGGCCAATTTGATCCCTATGGCCCCATTGAGTTCTATGGCCCATTTGATCCCTGTGGCCCCATTGATCTCCATGGCCCAATTTATCCCTATGGCCTCATTGATTCCTATGGCCACTTTGATCCCTTTGGCCCCATTGATCCCTATGCCCCCATTCATTCCTATGGCCCCATTCAATCCTATGGCCCCATTGATCCCTATGGCCGCATTGATTCCTATGGCCCCATTGATCCCTATGGCCCCATTGATTGCTGTGGCCCCACTGATTGCTGTGGCCCCACTGATTCCTATGGCCCCACTGATTCCAATGGCCCCATTGATCCCGATGGCCCTATTGATTTTTATGGCCGCTTTGAGTTCTATGGCTCATTTGATCCCTACTGCCCCATTGATCCCTATGGCCCCATTGATTCCTATGGCCCCATTGATTCCTGGGGCCCCAATGATCCCTACGGCCCCATTGATTCCTATGGCCCCATAGATCCCTATGGCCCCATTGATTCCTATGGCCCCATTGATTCCTATGGCACATTTGATCCCTATGTTCCCTTTGATTCCTATGGCCACTTTGATTCCTGTGGCCCCATTGATTCCTATGGCCCCATTGATTTCAGTGGCACATTTGATCCCTATGTTCCCTTTGATTCCTATGGCCACTTTGATTCCTATGGCCCCATTGAGTTCTATGGCCCATTTGATCCCTATGTCCCCATTGAGTTCTATGGCCCATTTGATCCCTATGGCCCTTTGATCTCTATGGCCCAATTGATCCCTAAGGCCTCATTGATTCCTTTGGCCCCTTTCATCCCTATGGCCCCATTGATCCCTATGGCCCCATTCATTCCTATGGCCCCATTCAATCCTATGGCCCCATTGATCCCTATGGCCCCATTGATTCCTATGGCCCCATTGATTCCTACGGCCCCTTTGATTCCTATGGCCCCATTGCTTCCTATGGCCTCGTTGAGTTCTATGGCCCCATTGATTTTTATGTTCCCATTGATTCCTATGACCCCACTGATCCCTATGGCCCCATTGATTGTTTTGGCCCCACTGGTTCCTTTGGCCCCACTGGTTCCTTTGGCCCAACTGATTCCTATGGCCCCACTGAACCCTATGGCCCCTCTGAACCCTATGGCCCCTCTGATTACTATGGCCCCATTGATTCCTATGGCCCCTTTAATTCCTGTGGCCCCATTGATCCCCATGGGCCCACTGATCCCTATGGCCCCATTGATCCCTATGGCCCCATTCATTCCTATGGCCCCATTGATTCCTATGGCCCCATTGATTCCCATTGCCCCATTGATTCCTATGGCCCCATTGATTCCAATGGCCTCATTGATTCCTATGGCCCCATTGATTTCTAAGGCCCCATTGATTTCAGTGGCCCCATTGAGTTCTATGGCCCATTTGATCCCTATGGCCTCATTGATTCCTATGGCTCATTTGATCCCTACTGCCCCATTGATCCCTACGGCCCCATTGATCCCTACGGCCCCAATGATCCCTATGGCCCCAATGATCCCTACGGCCCCATTGATTCCTATGGCCCCTTTGATTCCTATGGCACATTTGATCCCTATGTTCCCTTTGATTCCTATGGCCACATTGATTCCTGTGGCCCCATTGATTCCTATGGCCCCTTTGATTCCTATGGCACATTTGATCCCTATGTTCCCTTTGATTCCTATGGCCACATTGATTCCTGTGGCCCCATTGATTCCTATGGCCCCATTGATTTCAGTGGCACATTTGATCCCTATGTTCCCTTTGATTCCAATGGCCTCATTGATTCCTATGGCCCCATTGATTTCTAAGGCCCCATTGATTTCAATGGCCCCTTTGAGTTCTATGGCCCATTTGGTTCCTATGGCCCCATTGAGTTCTATGGCCCATTTGATCCCTATGGTCCCATTGAGTTCTATGGCCCATTTGATCCCTATGGCCTCATTGATTCCTATGGCCCCTTTGATTCCTATGGCCCCATTGATCCCTATGGCCCCATTCATTCCTTTAGCCCCATTCATTCCTATGGCCCCATTGATTCCTATTGCCCCATTCATTCCTATGGTTCCATTGATTCGTATGGCCCCATTGATTCCTATGGCCCCAATGATCCCTATGGCCCCATTGATCCCTATGGCCCCTTTCATTCCTATGGCCCCATTCATTCCTATGGCCCCTTTGATTCCTATTGCCCCATTGATTCCTATGGCCCCTTTGATTCCTATGGCCTCATTGATTCCTATGGCCCCATTATTCCTAAGGCCCCATTGATCCCTATGGCCCCATTGATTCCTATGGCCACATTGATTCCTACGGCCCCTTTGATTCCTATGGCCCCATTGCTTCCTATGGCCTCGTTGAGTTCTATGGCCCCATTGATTTATATGTTCCCATTGATCCCTATGGCCCCTTTGAGTTCTATGGCCCCATCTATTCCTATGGCCCCATTGATTCCTATGGCCCCATCGATTTCTAAGGTCCCTTTGATTCCTATGGCCCCATTGATCCCTATGGTCCCATCGATCCCTGCGGTCATATCGATCACTATGGCCCCATTGATCCCTATGACACCATTGATTCCTATGTCCACACTGATACCTATGGCCCCATTGATTGCTTTGGCCCCACTTGTTCCTTTGGCCCCACTGGTTCCTTTGGCCCCACTGGTTTTTTTGGCCCAACTGATTCCTATGGCCCCACTGAACCCTATGGCCTCACTGAACCCTCTGGCCCCACTGATTCCTATGGCCCCATTGATTCCTATGGCCACAGTGATACCTATGGCCACACTGATCCCTATGGCCCCATTGATCCCTATGGGCCCACTGATCCCTATGGCCCCATTGATTTTTATGGCCGCTTTGAGTTCTATGGCCCCATTGATCCCTATGTCCCCATTGATCCCTACGGCCCCATTGATCCCTACGGCCCCATTGATCCCTACGGCCCCGTTGATCCCTACGGACCCATTGATCCCTACGGCCCCATTGATCCCTACGGCCCCAATGATCCCTACGGCCCCATTGAGTTCTATGGCCCCATTGATTCCTGTGGCCCCATTCATCCCTATGGCCCCTTTGGTTACTATGGCCCCTTGGATTCCTGTGGCCCCATTGATCCCTATGGCTTTATTGATCGCTGTGGCCCCATTGATCCATATGGCCCCATTGATTCCTATGACCCCATTGATTCCTAAAGTCCCATTTATTTCTGTGGCCCCTTTGAGTTCTATGGCCCCATTGATCCCTATGGACCCATTGATTCCTATGGCCCCATTGATTCCTATGGTCGCATTGATCCCTAAGGCCCCATTGATTCCTATGGCACATTTGATCCCTATGGTCCCTCTGATTCCTATGGCCAAATTGATTCCTGTGGCCCCATTGATTCCTATGGCCCCATTGATTTCAATGGCCCTTTTTAGTTCTAAGGCCACATTGATTCCTATGGCCCCATTGAGTTCTATGGCCCATTTGATCCCTATGGCCCCATTGATCCCTATGGCCCCATTGATCTCTATGGCCCCATTGATCCCTATGGCCCCATTGTTCCCTATGGCCCAATTGATCCCTATGGCCCAATTGATCCCTATGGCACCTTTGATTCCTATGGCCCCATTCATTCCTATGGCCCCATGCATTCCTATGGCCCCTTTCACTCCTATGGCCCTTTGATTCCTATGGCCCCTTTGATTCCTATGGCCACATTGATCCCTAAGGCCCCATTGATCCCTATGGCCCCATTGATTCCTATGGCCCCATTGATTCCTGGGGCCCCATTGTTCCCTATGGCCCCTTTGGTTCCTATGGCCCTTTTGATTCCTGTGGCCTCATTGATACTTATGGCTTTATTGATCGCTGTGGCCCCATTGATCCCTATCCCGCTTTGAGTTCTATGGCCCCATCTATTCCTATGGACACATTGATTCCTATGGCCCCATCGATTCCTAAGGTCCAATTGAGTTCTAAGGTCCCACTGATTCCTGTGTCCCCATTGATTCGTATGGTCCCATTGATCGTTGCGGCCCCATAGATCCCTATGGCCCCATTGATTCCTATGGCCCCATTGATTCCTGAGGCCCCATTGATTCTTATGGCCCCATTGATTTCAATGGCCCTATTGAATTCTATGTCCACATTGATTCCTATGGCCCTATTGAGTTCTATGGCCACATTGATCCCTATGGACCCATTGAGTTCTATTTCCCCACTGATCTCTATGGCCCCATTGATCTCTATGGCCCCATTCATCCCTATGGCCCCATTGATTCCTATGGCCCTATGATCCCTATGGCTCCATTGATTGCTTTCGCCACACTGGTTCCTTTGTCCCCACTGGTTCCTTTGGCCCAACTGATTCCTATGGCCCCACTGATTCCTATGGCCCCACTGATCCCTATGGCCCCACTGATTCCGATGGCCCCATTGATTCATATGGCCACACTGATCCCTATGGCCCCTTTAATTCCTGTGGCCCCATTGATCCCTATGGGCCCACTGATCCCTATGGCCCCATTGATTTTTATGGCCCCTTTGAGTTCTAAGGCCCCATTGATGCCTACGTCCCCATTGATCCCTACGGCCCCATTGATCCCTACGCCCCAATGATCCCTACGGCCCCAGTGATCCCTACGGCCCCTTTGATTCCAATGGCCCCTTTTATTCCTATGGCCCCATTGATTCTTATGGCCTCATTGATTCCTATGGCACATTTGATCCCTATGGTCCCTTTGATTCCTATGGCCACATTGATTCCTGTGGCCCCATTCATTCCTATGGCCCCATTGATTCCTATTTCTACATTGGTTCCTATGGCCTCATTGATTCCTATGGCCCCATTGATTACTATGGCCACATTGATTCCTGTGGCCCCATTGATTCATATGGCCCCATTGATTTCAATGGCCCCATTGAGTTCTAAGGCCACATTGATTCCCATGGCCCCATTGAGTTCTATGGCCCATTTGATCCCTATGGCCGCATTGATCCCTATGGCCCCATTGATCTCTATGGCCCCATTGATCCCTATGGCCCCATTGATCCCTATGGCCCAATTGATCCTTATGGCCCCTTTGATTCCTATGGCCCCATACATTCCTATGGCCCCATTCATTCCTATGGCCCCATTCATTCCTATGGCCCTTTGATTCCTATGGCCCCATTGATTCCTATGGCCACATTGATCCCTAAGGCCCCATTGATTTCAATGGCCCCATTGATTCCTATGGCCCCATTGATTCCTGGGGCTCCATTGTTCCCTATGGCCCCTTTGGTTCCTATGGCCCTTTTGATTCCTGTGGCCTCATTGATCCTTATGGCTTTATTGATCGCTGTGGCCCCATTGATCCCTATGGCCCCTTTGAGTTCTATGGCCCCATCTATTCCTATGGACCCATTGAACCCTATGACCCCATCGATCCCTATGGCCCCATTGATCCCTATGACCCCATTGATTCCTTTGGCCCCACTGGTTCCTTTGGCCACACTGGTTCCTTTGGCCCAACTGATTCCTATGGCCCCACTGAACCCTATGGCCCCACTGAACCCTATGGCCCCACTGATTCCTATGGCCCCATTGATTCCTATGGCCACACTGATCCCTATGGCCCCTTTAATTCCTGTGGCCCATTGATCCCTATGGGCCCATTGGTCCCTATGGCCCCATTGATTTTTATGGCCCCTTTGAGTTCCATGGCCCCATTGATCCCTATGTCCCCACTGATCCCTACGGCCCCATTGATGCCTACGGCCTTATTGATCCCTACGGCCCCAATGATCCCTACGGCACCAATGATCCCGACGGCCCAATTGAGTTCTATGGCCCCATTGATTCCAATGTCCCCATTGATTCCTACGGCCTCATTGATTCCTATGGTCTCAATGATCGTTGTGGCCCCATTGATTCCTATGGCCCCATTGATTCCTATGGCCCCACTGATTACTATGGCACATTTGATCCCTATGAACCCTTTGATTCCTGTGGCCACATTGATTCCTGTGGCCCGATTGATTCCAATGGCCCCATTGATTTCAATTGCCCCATTGATTTCTATGGCCACATTGATTCCTATGGCCCCATTGATTCCTACGGCCCCTTTGATTCCTAAGGCCACATTGCTTCCTATGGCCTCTTGGAGTTCTATGGCCCCATTGATTTTTATGTTCCCATTGATCCCTATGGCCCCTTTGAGTTCTATGGCCCCATCGATCTCTATGGCCCCATCGATCCTTATGGCCCCATCGATCCCTATGGCCCCACTGATCCCTATGGCCCCATTGATTCCTTTGGCCCCACTGATTCCTATGGCCCCACTGAGCCCTATGGCCACATTGATTCCTATGACCCCATT
Organism: Callipepla californica brunnescens; assembly: GCA_023055505.1. NCBI lineage: Eukaryota > Metazoa > Chordata > Aves > Galliformes > Odontophoridae > Callipepla > Callipepla californica. The sequence goes on from JALIRH010000037.1 coordinate 4,452,333, forward strand.
GATTCCTATGGTCCCTTTGATCGTTGTTGCCTCAGAGATCCCTATGGCCCCATTGAATTCTATGGCCACATTGATCCCTATGGCCCCACTGAGTTCTATGGCCCCATTGATTCCTGTGGCCCCATTCATTCCTATGCCCCCTTTGGTTCCTATGGCCCCTTTGATTCCTGTGGCCCCATTTATCCCTATGGCTGTATTGATCGCTGTGGCCCCATTGATCGTTATGGCCCCATTGATTCCTATGACCCCATTGATTCCTAAGGTCCCATTGATTTCTGTGGCCCCTTTGAGTTCTATGGTCCCACTGATCCCTAAGCCCCCATTGAGTTCTAAGGTCCCACTGATTCCTATGGCCCAATTGATTCGTATGGTCCCATTGATCGTTGTGGCCCCAGAGATCCCTATGGCCCCATCGATCCCTATGGCCCAGGTGATCCCTATGGCCCCAATGATTCCTTTGGCCCCACTGATTCCTATGGCCCCACTGAGTCCTATGGCCACATTGATTCCTATGACCCCATTGATGCCTATGGCCACATTGCTCCCTATGGCCCCATTGAGTTCTATTTCCCCATTGATCCCTATGGCCCCATAGATCCCTATGGCCCCATTGATCCCTATGGCCACATTGAGTTCTATTGCCTCATTGATTCCTATGGCCCCATTGATTCCTATGGCCCCATTGATTCCTATGGCCCCATTGCTTCCTATGGCCTCCTGATCCTTATGGCCCAATCGATCCCTATGGCCCCATTGATCCCTATGGCCCCATTGATTCCTGTGGCCCCATTGATCCCTATGGGCCCCCTGATCACTATGGCCCCACTTATTCCTATGGCCCCATTGATCCCTATGGCCCCCTTGATTTTTATGGCCCCATTGAGTTCTATGGCCTCATTGATTCCTATGGCCCCCTTGATTTTTATGGCCCCATTGATCCCTATGTCCCCATTGATCCCTATGGCCACATTGAGTTCTATGGCTCCATTGATCCCTAAGGCCCCATTGATCCCTATGGCCCCACTGAGCTCTTCGGCCCCATTGAGTCCTATGGCCCCATTGAGTTCTATGGCCCCATTGATCCCTATGGCCTCATTGATCCCTATGGCCCCATTGAGTTCTATGGCCCCATTGATCCCTATGGCCCAATTGAATCCTAATGCCTCATTGATTCTTATGGCCTCAATGATCCCGATGGCCCAATTGATCCCTATAGTCCCTTTAATTTTTATGGCCCCACTGATCCCTATGGCCCCATTGATTTTTATTGCCCCATTGTTCCCTATATCCCCATTGATTTTTATTGCCCCACTATTCCCTATAGCCCCATTGATCCCTATCTCCCAACTGAGTTCTATGTCCCCATTGATTCCTATGGTCCCTTTGATCCCTCTGGCCCCATTGAGTTCAATGGCCCCATTGAGTTCAATGGCCCCATTGATCCCTATGGTCCCATTGATCCCTATGGCCTCATTCTTTCCTATGGCCCCGTTGATTCCTATTGCCCCATTGATTCCTATGGTCCCATTGATCCCTATGGACACTCGGAGTTCTATGGCCCCATCGATCCCTATGGCCCCATCGATCCCTATGGCCCCATTGATCCCTATGGCTTCATTGATTCCTATGGCCCCACTGATTCCTATGGCCCCATAGATCCCTATGGCCCCAGTGAATTCTATGGCCCCATTGATCCCTATGGCCCCATTGATCTCTATGGCTCCATTGATCCCTATGGCCCCATTGAGTTCTATGGCCGCAATTATTCCTATGGCCACACTGATCCCTATGGCCCCACTGATTCCTATGGCCCCATTGATTCCTATGGCCCCTTTGATCCCTATGGTCCGTTTGATTCCTATGGCCACACTGATTCCTGTGGCCCCATTGATTCCTATGGCCCCATTGATTTCAATGCCCCTTTGAGTTCTATGGCCACATTGCTTCCTATGGCCCCATTGAGTTCTATGGCCCAATTGATCCCTATGGCCCCATTGAGTTCTATGGCCGCTTAGATCCCCTTGGCCCCATTGATTCCTATGGCCCCATTGATTCCTACGGCCCCACTGATTCCTTTGGCCCCATGGATTCCTATGGCCCCATTGATCCCGATGGTCCTATTGATTCCTATGTTCTCATTGATCCCTAAGGCCCCATTGAGTTCTATGGCCCGATTGATTCATGTGGCCCCATTGATCCCTATGGACCCTTTGGTTCCTATGGCCCCTTTGATTCCTGTGGCCCCATTGATCCCTATGGCTTTATTGATCGCTGTGGCCCCATTGATTCCTATGACCCCATTGATTCCTATGACCCCATTGATTCCTGTGGCCCCATTGATTCCTGTGGCCCCATTGATCCCTATGGCCCCATTGATTCCTATGGCCCTTTGATTCCTATGGCCCCATCGATCCCTATGGCGCCAGCGAGTTCTATGGCCCCATCGATCCCTATGGCCCCATTGATCCCTATGGCCCCATTGATTCCTATGGCCCCATTGATTCCTATGGCCCCATCGATCCCTATGGCCCCAGTGAGTTCTATGGCCCCATGTAGTTCTATGGCCGCAATTGTTCCTATGGTCCCATTGATACCTATGGCCCCATTGAGTTCTATGGCCAGACTGATTCCTATGGCCCCATTGATTCCTATGGCCCCTTTTATCCCTATGGTCTGTTTGATTCCTATGGCCACATTGATTCCTGTGGCCCCATTGATTCCTGTGGCCCCATTGATTTCAATGGCCCCTTTGAGTTCTATGGCCACATTGCTTCCTATGGCCTCGTTTTGTTCTATGGCCCCATTGATTTTTATGTTCCCATTGATCCCTATGGCCGCATTGAGTTCTATGGCCCCATCTATTCCTATGGCTCCATCGATTCCTAAGGTCCCATTGATTCCTATTGCCCCATTGATCCCTATGACCCCATTGATTCCTATGGCCCCACTGATCCCTGTGGCCCCATTGATTGCTTCGGCCCCACTGATTCCTTTGGCGCCACTGATTCCCATGGCCCCACTGAACCCTATTGCCCCAATTAACCCTATGGCCCCACTGAGTCCTATGGCCCCATTGATTCCTATGGCCCCATTGAGTTCTATGGCCCATTTGATCCCTATGGCCCCATTGAGTTCTATAGCCCATTTGATCCCTATGGCCTCATTGATCCCTATGGCCCCATTGATTCATAATGCCCCATTGATTCCTATGGCCTCTTTGATCCCTATGGCCCAATTGATCCCTACAGTCCCTTTTATTCCTATGGCCCTATTGATTTTTGTGGCCATATTGAGCTCTGTGGCCCCATTGATCCTTATGTCCCCATTGATTTTTATTGCCCCATTGTTCCCTATAGCCCCATTGATCCCTATGTCCCCACTGAGTTCTATGGCCCCACTGATTCCTACGGTCCCTTTGATCCCTATGGCCCCATTGAGTTCAATGGCCCCATTGGTTCCTATGGCCTCTTTGATCCCTATGGCCACATTGTTTCCTATGGCCCCATTGATTCCTATGGCTCCATTGATCACTATGGCCCCATTGAGTTCAATTGCCCCATTGATTCCTCTGGCCCAATTGATTCCTATGGCCCCATTGCTTCCTATGACCTCGTTGAGTTCTATGGCCCCATTGATTTTTATGTTTTCATTGATCCCTATGGCCCCATTGAGTTCTATGGCCCCATCTTTTCCTATGGCCCCATCGATCCCTATGGCCCCATCGATTCCGAAGGTCCCATTGATCCCTATGGCCCCATTGATCCCTATGGCCCCATCGATCCCTATAGCCCCATCGATCCCTATGGCCCCACTGATTCCTATGGCCCCGTTGATTCCTATGGCCCCGTTGATTCCTATGGCCCCATTGATTCTTATGGTCTCATTGAGTTCTATGGCTCCATTGAGTTCAATGGCTTTTTTGATTCCTATGGCCCCATTGATTCCTATGGCCCCATTGATCCCTATGGCCACATAGAGTTCTATGTCTCCAGTGAGTCCTATGGCCCCATTGATTCCTATGGCCCCATTGATCCCTATGGCCACATTGAGTTCTATGGTCGCATTGATCTCCATGGCCACATTGATTCCTATGGCCCCATTGATTCCTATGGCCCCTCTGATTCCTATGGCCCCATTGATTCCTATTGCCCCATTCATTCCTATAGTCCCATTGATCCCTACGGCCCCATTGAGTTCTATGGCCCCATTGAGTTTAATGGCCTCATTGATTCCTATGGTCCCATTGATTTTTCTGGCCCCTTTGAGTTCTACAGCCACATTGATTCCTATGGCCCCATTGATTCCTATAGCCCCATCGATCCTTATGTCCCCATTGATCCGCATGGCCCCATTGATCCCTAAGGCCATATAGATTCCTATGGTTCCATTGATTTCTACGGTCCCATTGATCCCTACGGCCCCAATGATCCCTACGGCCCCATTGATTCCTATGGCCCCTTTGGTTCCTATGGCCCCATTGATCCCCATGGCCCCATTGATCCTTAAGGCCCCATTGATTCATATGGCCCCATTGATTTCTACGGTTTCATGGATCCCTACGGCCCCAATGATCCCTACGGCCCCTTTGATTCCTATGGCCCCTTTGATTCCTATGGCCCCAGTGATTCCTATGGCCCCTTTGGTTCCTATGGTCTCATTGAGTTCTATGGCTCCATGGATTCCTATGGCCCCATTGATTCCTATGGCCCCACTGATTCCTTAGGCCCCATGGATTCCTATGGCCCCATCGATCCCGATGGTCCCATTGATTCCTATGGTCTCATTGATCCCTATGGCCCCTTTGAGTTCTATGGTTCCATTGATTCCTGTTGCCCCTTTGATCCTTATGGCCCCTTTGGTTCCTATGGCCCCTTTGATTCCTGTGGCCCCATTGATCCCTATGGCTTTATTGATCGCTGTGTCCCCATTGATTCCTATGACCCAATTGATTCCTAAGGTCCCATTGATTCCTGTGGCCCCATTGATCCTAATGGCCCCATTGATCCTATTGGCCCCATTGATCCCTATGGCTCCATTGATCCCTATGTCTTCATTGATTCCTATGGCCCCATTGATTCCTATGGTCTAACTGATCGTTGTGGCTCCATAGATCCCTATGGCCCCATTGATTCCTATGTCCCCATTGATTCCTATGGCAAATTTGATCCCTATGGTCCCTTTGATTCCTATGGCCACATTGATTCCAGTGGCCCCATTGGTTTATATGACCCCATTGATTTCAATGGCCCCACTGAGTTCTATGGCCACTTTGATTCCTATGGCCCCATTGAGGTCTATGGCCCATTTGATCCCTATGGCCCAATTGAGTTCTATGGCCCTTTAGATCCCTATGGCCCCATTGATCTCTATGGCCCCATTGATCCCGATGGCCCAATTTATCCCTATGGCCTCATTCATTCCTATGGCCCCTTTGATCCCTATGGCCCCCTTGATCCCTAGGTCGCATTGATTCCTATTGCCACATTGATTCCTATGGCCCCATTGATTCCTACGGCCCGTTTGATTCCTATGTCCCCATTGATCCCTATGGCCCCATTGAGTTCTATCTCCATTTTGAGTTCTATGGCCCCATTGATTCCTATGGCCCCACTGATTCCTATGGCCCCATTGATTCCTATTGCCACATTGATTCCTATGGCCCCATTGATTCCTACGGCCCGTTTGATTGCTATGGCCCCATTGATCCCTATGGCCCCATTGAGTTCTATCTCCATTTTGAGTTCTATGGCCCCATTGATTCCTATGGCCCCACTGATTCCTATGGCCCCATTGATTCCTATTGCCACATTGATTCCTATGGCCCCATTGATTCCTACGGCCCGTTTGATTCCTATGTCCCCATTGATCCCTATGGCCCCATTGAGTTCTATCTCCATTTTGAGTTCTATGGCCCCATTGATTCCTATGGCCCCACTGATTCCTATGGCCCCTTTGATTCCTATGGTCCCATTGAGTTCTATGGTCGCATTGATCTCCATGGCCCCATTGATTCCTATGGCCCCATTGATTCCTATGGCCCCACTGATTCCCATGGCCCCATTGATTTCTATTCCCCCATTCATTCCTATAGTCCCATTGATCCCTACGGCCCCATTGAGTTCTATGGCCCCATTGAGTTTAATGGCCTCATTGATTCCAATGGTCCCATTGATCGCTGTGGCCCCATTGATCCGTATGGCTTTATTGAGTTCTATGGCCCCGTTGATTTTTGTGGACCCTTTGAATTCTACAGCCACATTGATTCCAATGGCCCCATTGATTCCTATAGCCCCATCGATCCCTATGGCCCCATTGATCCCTGTGGCCCCATTGATCCTTAAGGCCCCATTGATTCCTATGGCCCCATTGATTTCTATGTTCCCATTGATTTCTATGGTCCCATTGATCCCTACGGCCTTAATGATTCCGACGGCTTCATTGATTCCTATGGCCCCATTGATTCCTATGGCTCCATTGAGTTCTATGGCTCCATTGATTCCTATGGCCCCTTCGATTCCTTTGGCCCCATTGATCCCTATGGCTCCATTGAGTTCTATGGCTCCATTGATCCCTATGGCCCTTTGATCCCTAAGGCCCCATTGATTCATATGTCCCCATTGATTTCTACGGCCCCAATGATCCCTACGGCCCCAATGATCCGTGCGGCCCCATTGATTCCTATGGCCCCATTGATTCCTATGGCCCCTTTGAGTTCTATGTCCTCATTGATTCCTACGGACTCATTGAGTTCTATGGCCCCACTGATTCCTTTGGCCCCATGGATTCCTATGGCCCCATTGAGTTCTATGGCCCCATTGAGTTCTATGGCCCTTTGATCCCTGTGGCCCCATTGATTTCTATGGCCCCATTGATTCCTATGGCCCCATTGATTCTTATGGCCACATTGATCCCTACGGCCCCATTTTGTCCTCAGGCCCCATTGATTCCTATGGCCCCATTGATTCCTATGGCCCCATTGATTCCTATGGCCCCATTGAGTTCTATGGCCCCATTGATTCCAATGGTCCCATTTATCGCTGTGGCCCCATTGATCCCTATGGCCCCTTTGATTCCTATGGTCCCATTGATCCCTATAGCCCAATCGATCCCTATGGCCCCATCGATCCCTGTGGCCCTATTGATTCCTATGGCCCCATTGATTCCTTTGGCCCCATTGATTGCTATGGCCCCATTGATTGCTATGGCCCTACTGATTCCTATGGCCCCACTGATCCCTACGGCCCCAATGATCCCTACGGCCCCAATGATCCCTACGGCCCCATTGATTCCTATGGCCCCGTTGATTCCTATGGCCCCGTTGATTCCTATGGCCCCATTGATTCCTATGGCCCCATTGATTCTTATGGTCTCTTTGGGTTCTATGGCTCCATTGAGTTCAATGGCTCCATTGATTCCTATGGCCCCATTGATTCCTATGGCCCCATTGATTCCTATGGCCCCATTGATCCCTATGGCCACCTAGAGTTCTATGTCTCCATTGATTCCTATGGCCTTGTTGATTCCTATGGCCCCATTGATTCCTATGGCCCCATTGAGTTCTATGGCCCCTTTGAGTTCTATGGTCGCATTGATCTCCATGGCCACATTGATTCCTATGGCCCCATTGATTCCTATGGCCCCTCTGATTCCTATGGCCCCACTGATTCCTGTGGCCCCATTGATTCCTATGGCCCCATTGATCCCTATGGCCCCATTGAGTTCTATGGACCCATTGATCCCTAAGGCCCCAATGACTCCTATGGCCCCACTCATCCCTATGGCCCAATTGAGTTATATGGCCCCATTGATTCCTATGGCCCTATTGATCCCTATGGCCCCATTGAGTTCTATGGCCCCATTCATTCCTAATGCCCCATTGATTCCTATGGTATCATTGATTCCTGTGGCTACATTGATCCCTATGTTCCCATTGATCCTTATAGCACCAGTGATTCCTATGGCCCCAATGATACATATGGCCCCAATTATTCCTATGGCCCCATTGATCCCTAAGGCCCCACTGAGTTCTATGGCCCCACTGATTCCTGTGGCCCCATTGATTTCTATGTTCCCATTGATACCTATGACCCATTGAGTTCTATGGCCCCTTTGAGTTCTATGGCTCCATTGATTCCTATGGTTCCATTGATTCCTTTAGACCCATTGATCGCTATGGCCCCATTGATCCCTAAGGTCCCATTGACCCCTATGGCCCCATTGATTCCTTAGGCCCCATCGATCCCTGTAGCCCCATTGATGACTATGGCCTCATTGATTCCTATGGCCCCATTGATCGCTATGGCCCCATTGGTTCCTGTGGGCACATTGATCCCTATGGCTCCAATGATCGCTGTAGCCCCATTGATCCCTATGGCCCAATTGATTCCTATGGCCCAATTGATTCCTATATCCCCTTTGATCCCTATGGCCCCATTGATTCCTATGGCCCCATTGATTCCTAAGGTCCCATTGATTCCTATGGCCCCATTGATGACTCTGGCCCCATTGACACCTATGGTCCCATTGATTCCTATGGCCCCATTGATTGCTGTGGCCCCATTGATCCCTATGGCTCTATTGATTGCTGTGGCCACATTGATCCCTATGGCCACATTGATTTCTATGGCCCCATGGATCCCTATGGCTCCATTGATTCCTATGACCCCATTGATTCCTATGGCCCCATCAGTATCTATGGCCCCATTGATCCCTATGGCTCTATTGATTGCTGTGGCCACATTGATCCCTATGGCCCCATTGATTCCTATGGTCCCATGGATCCCTATGTCTCCATTGATTCCTATGACCCCATTGATTCCTATGGCCCCATCGGTATCTAGGGTCCCATTGATCCCTATGGCCCCATTGATTCCTATGGCCCCACTCATCTCTATGGTCCCATTGATCCCGACGGCACCATTGATTCCTATGGCCCCATTAATTTCTACGGCCCCATTGATCACTATGGCCCCATTGAGTTCTATGGACCCTTTGAGTTCTATGGCCCAATTGAGTTCTATGGCCCCATTGATCCCTATGGCCCCTTGATTCCTATGGCCCCATTGATTCCTAAGGCTCCATTGATTCCTATGGTCCCATTGATTTCTATGGCCGCATTGATTCCTATGGTCCCATTGATCCCTATGTCCCCACTGATTCATATGGCCCCATTGATTCCTATGGTCCCATTGATTCCTATGGTCCCATTGATCCCTATGGCCCCATTGAGTTCTATGGCCCCATTGATTCCTATGGCCCATGGATCCCTATGGCCCCATTGATCCTTATGGCCCCATTGATCCCTAAGGCCCTAATGATTCCTATGGCCCCTCTCATCCCTATGGCCCAATTGAGTTCTGTGGCCCCATTGATTCCTATGGCCCCATTGAGTTCCATGGCCCCATTGAGTTCCATGGCCCCATTCATTCCGAATGCCCCATTGATTCCTAAGGTATCATTGATTCCTGTGGCCCCATTGATCCCTATGTTCCCATTGATCCCTAGGGCACCATTGATTCCTAAGGCCCCATTGATACCTATGACCCCATTGATTCCTAAGGTCCCATTGATCCCTATGGCCCCTTTGAGTTCTATGGCCCCATTGATCCCTATGGCCCCATTGAGTTCTATGGCCCCATTGATCACTATGGCCCCATTGATCCCTATAACCCCATTTATCCCTTTGGCCTCATTGATTCCTATGGCTCCTTTGATTCCTATGGTCCCATTGATCCCTATGGCCCCATTGATCCCTATGGTCCCATTGATCCCTATGGCCCCAATGAGTTCTATGGCACCTTTGATTCCTATGGCCTCATTGGTCCCTAAGGCCCCACTGATTCCTATGGCCCATTGACCTCTAAGGCCCACGTGATCCCTATGGCCCCATTGAGTTCTATGGCCCCGTTGTGTTCTTTGGTCCCATTGATTCCTATGGCCTCTATGAGATCTATTTCCCCTTTGATTCCTATGGCACCTTTGAGTTCTATGGCCCCATTGATCCATATGGCCCCCTTGAGTTCTATATCTCCATCGATTCCTAAGGCCCCGTTGATTCCTTTGGCACCAACGATCCCTATGGCCCCATTGATCCCTATGACTCCATTGATCGCTGTGGCCCCATTGATCCCTATGGCCCCATTGATTCCTAAGGCCCCCTTTATTCCTGTGGCCCCATTGATCCCTATGGCCCCATTGATCCCTATGGCCCTGTTGATTCCTATGGCCCCATTGATTCTTTAGGCCCCATTGATTCCTATGGCCCCATTGATTCCTATGGTCCCATTGACCGCTGCGGCCCCATTGATCCCTATGGCCCCATTGATTCCTATGGACCCATTGATTTTGATGGCCTTATTGATCACAATGTTCCCATTGATTCCTATGGCCCCATTGATTCCTGTGGCCCCATTGATTCCTGTGGACCTAATTGGTCCCTATGGCTCCATTGATCGCAGTGGCCCCATTGAGTTCGATGGCTCCATTGATCCCTATGGTCCCATTGATCCCTAAGGCCTCATTGAGTTCTATGGCCCCATTGATTCCTATGGCCCCATTGAGTTCTACGGCCCCATTGATCACTATGGCCCCATTGATCCCTATGGCCCCATTTATCTCTTTGGCCTCATTGATCCCTATGGCCCCATTGATTCCTATGGCCCCATTGATCCCTATGGCCCCATTGATTTTTATGGCCACATTGATTCCTATGGCCCCTTTGAGTTCTATGGCCTAATTGATCCCTATGGCCCCATTGATCCCTATGGGCGCATTGATCCCTAAGGCCCCATTGATTCCTATCCCATCGATCCCTATGGCCCCATTGATCCCTATGGCCCCATTGATTCCTATGGCCCCATTGATTCCTTAGGCCCCATTGATTCCTATGGCCCCATTGATTCGTATGACCCCATTGATCCCTATGGTCCCATTGATCCCTAATGCCCCAATGAGTTCTATGGCACCATTGATTCCTATGGCCTCATTTATCCCCATGGCCCCACTGATTCCTATGGCCCCATTGATCCTTATGGCCCTATTGAGTTCTATGGACCCTTTGAGTTCTATGGCTCCATTGAGTCCTATGGCCGCATTGATTCCAATGGCCCCATTCATGACTATGGCACCTTTGATTCCTATGGCCCCACTGATCCCTATGTTCCCATCCATTCCTATGGCCGCATGGATCCCTATGGCCCCATTGATTCCTGTGGCCCCATTGATCTCTAAGGTCCCATTGATTCCTATGGCCCCATTGATTCCAAAGATCCCATTGAACCCTATGGCCCCATTGAGTTCTATGGCCCCATTGATTCCTATGGCCCCATTGATTTCTATGGCCCTTTGAGTTCTATGGCCCAATTGATCCATATGTCCCCATTGATCCCTATGTATCCATTGATCCCTAAGGCCCCATTGAGTTCTATGTCCCCATTGATCCCTATGGCCCCATTGAGTTCTATGGCTCCATTGATTCCTATGGCTCCCTTGATTCTTATGGCCCAATTGAGTTCTATGGCTCCATTGATTCTTATGACTCCATTGATTCCTATGGCCCCATTGAGTTCTATGGCTCCATTGAGTTCTATGGCCCCACTGATTCCTATGGCCCTATTGAGTTCGATGGCCCCTTTGAGTTTTATGGCCCCATTGATTCCTATGGCCCCATTGAGTTCTATGGCCCCATTGAGTTTTATGGCCCCATTAATTCCTATGGCCCCATTGATTCCTATGGTCCCAATGATCGCTGTGGCCCTATTGATCCCTGTCGCCCCATTGATTCCTATGGCCCCATTGATTATTATGACGCCTTTCAGTTCTATGGCAACATTGATTCCTATGGCCCCTTGGAGTTTTATGGCACAGTTGATCCCTCTGGCCCCATTGAGTTCTATGGCCCCACGGATCCCTATGGCCCCATGGATCTCAATGGCCCCATTGATTAATCTGGCCAAATTGATTCCTATGGCCCCATTTAGTTCTATGGCTCCATTGATTCCTATGGCTCCATTGATTCTTATGGCCTCATTGAGTTCTATGGCCCCATTGAGTTCTATGGCCCCATTGATTCCTATGGCCTTATTGATTTTTATGGCCCCATTGAGTTCTATGACCCCCTTGATTCCTATGGCTCCATTGAGTTCTGTGGCACGTTTGATCCCTATGGCACATTTGATCCTTATGGCCCCACTGATCTCTATGGCCCCATTGAATCCTATTGCCCCATTGATTCGTATGGCCCCATTGATCCATATGGCCCTATTGACTTCTGTGGCCCCTTTGAGTTCTATGGGTTTATTGAGTCCTATGGCCCCATTGATTCCTATGGCCCCATTGATGACTATGGCCCCATTGTTTCCTATGGCCCCACTGATCCTTATGTTCCCATCGATTCCTATGGCCCCATTGATTCCCATGGCCCCTATGAGTTCTATTGCCCGATTGATTCCTATGGCCCTTTTGAGTTCTATGGCCCCATTGATCCACATGGCCCCCTTGAGTTCTATATCTCCATCGATTCCTAAGGCCCCATTGATTCCTATGGCACCATCGATCCCTATGTCCCCATTGATCCCTATGACTCCATTGATCGCTGTGGCCTCATTGATCCCTATGGCCCCATTGATTCCTATGCTGCCATTGATTCCTGTGGCCCCATTGATCCCTATGGCCACATTGATCCCTATGGCCCCATTGATTCCTATGGCCCCATTGAGTTCTATGGCCCCTTTGAGTTCTATGGCCCCATTGATTCCTATGGCCCCATTGAGTTCTATGGCCCCATTGAGTTTTATGGCCCCATTGATTCCTATGGCCCCATTGATTCCTAAGTCCCCTTTGAGTTCTATTGACCCACTGATTCCTATGGTCCCATTGATCGCTGTGGCCCCATTGATCCCTATTACCCCATTGATTCCTATGGCCCCACTGATTATTATGACGCCTTTCAGTTCTATCGCCACATTGATTCCTACGGCCCCTTGGAGTTTTATGGCCCAGTTGATCCCTATGGCCCCATTGATCACTATGGCCCCAGTGAGTTCTATGGCTCCTTCGAGTTCTTTGGCTCCATTGATCCCTATGGCCCCATTGATCCCTATGGCCCCATTGAGTTCTATGGCCCCACGGATCCCTATGGCCCCATGGATCTCTATGGCCCCATTGATTCCTATGGCCCCATTGAGTTCTATGGCTCCATTGATTTCTATGGCTCCATTGATTCTTATGGCCTCATTGAGTTCTATGGCTCCGTTGATTCCTATGGCTCCATTGATCCCTATGGCCCCATTGATCCCTATGGCCACATTGAGTTCTATGGCCCCACGGATCTTTATGGCCCCATGGATCCCTATGGCCCCATTGATTCTATGGCCCAATTGATTCCTATAGCCCCTCTGAGTTCTATGGCCCCATTGATTCCTATGGCCTTATTGATTTTTATGGCCCCATTGAGTTCTATGGCCACATTGATTCCTATGGCCCCATTGATCTCTATGGCCCCATTGAATCCTATGGCCCCATTGATTCGTATGGCCCCTTTGATCCCTATGGCCCCATTGATCCCTATGGCCCCATTGAGTTCTATGGCCTCAATGATCCCTATGGCCCCACTGATTCCTATGGCCCCTTTGATCCCTATGGCCCTATTGAGTTCTATGGCCCCTTTGAGTTCTATGGCTCCATTGAGTCCTATGGCCCGATTGATTCCAATGGCCCCATTGATGACAATGGCCCCATTGATTCCTATGGCCCCACTGATCGGTATGTTCCCATCGATTCCTATGGCCCCATTGATTCCTATGGCCCCATCGATTCCTATGGGCCTATTGATTTCTATGGCTGCATGGATCCCTATGGCCTCATTGATCCCTGTGGCCCCATTGATCTCTAAGGTCCCATTGATTCCAAAGATCCCATTGATCCCTATGGCCCCGTTGAGTTCTATGGCCCCATTGAGTTTTATGGCTCCATCGATTCCTATGGCCACATTGAGTTCTATGGCCCCATTGATTCCTAAGGCCCATTGATTTCTATGGCCCCATTGATCACTATGGCCGATTTGATCCATATGTCCCCATTGATCCCTATGTCCCCATTGATTCCTATGACCCCATTTAATTCTATATCCCCATTGATCCCTATGGCCCCATTGAGTTCTATGGCTCCATTGATTCCTACGGCTCCATTGATTCTTATGGCCTATTTGAGTTCTATGGCTCCATTGATTCTAATGGCTCCATTGATTCCTATGGCCCCATTGAGTTCTAAGGCGCAATTGATTCCTAAGGCCCCATTGATTCCTATGGCCCCATTGAGTTCTATGGCTCCATTGAGTTCTATGGCCCCATTGATTCCTATGGCCCCATTGATCCCTATGGTCCCATTGATCGCTACAACCCCATTGATTCCTATTTCCCCATTGAGTTCTATGGCTCCATTGAGTTCTATGACCCCATTGATTCCTATGGCCCCATTGAGTTCTATGTCCCCATTGAGTATTATGGCCCCATTGATTCCTATGGCCCCATTGATTCCTAAGCCCCCATTGAGTTCTATGGACCCATTGTTTCCTATGGTCCCATTGCTCGCTGTGGCCCCATTGATCCCTATTGCCCCATTGATTCCTATGGCCTCATTGATTTCTATGGCCCCACGGATCCCTATGGCCCCATGGATCCCTATGGCCCCATTGATTCCTATGGCCCAATTGATTCCTATGGCCCCATTGAGTTCTATGGCCCCACTGATTCCTATGGCCCCATTGAGTTCTATGGCTCCATTGATTCCTATGGCTCCATTGATTATTATGGCCTCATTGAGTTCTATGGCTCCATTGATTCCTATGGCCCCATTGATTCCTATGGCCCCATTGAGTTCTATGGCTCCATTGTGTTCTGTGGCCCCATTGATTCCTATGGCCCCATTGATCCCTATGGTCCCATTGATCTCTACATCCCCATTGATTCCTATTACCCATTGAGTTCTATGAACCCATTGAGTTCTATGACCCCATTGATTCCTATGGCCCCATTGAGTTCTATGGACCCATTGTTTCCTATGGTCTCATTGATCGCTGTGGCCCCATTGATCCATATTGCCCCATTGATTCCTATGGCCTCATTGATTTCTATGGCCCCACGGATCCCTATGGCCCCATGGATCCCTATGGCCCCATTGATTCCTATGGCCCAATTGATTCCTATGGCCCCATTGAGTTCTATGGCCCCACTGATTCCTATGGCCCCATTGAGTTCTATGGCTCCATTGATTCCTATGGCTCCATTGATTCTTATGGCCTCATTGAGTTCTACGGCTCCATTGATTCCTATGGCTCCATTGATTCCTATGGCCCCATTGAGTTCTATGGCCCAATTGATCCCCATGTATCCATTGATCACTATGGCCTCATTTATTTCTGTGGCCCCATTGAGTTCTCTTGCCCAATTGATCCCTATGTCCCCATTGATCCCTACGTCCCCATTGATCCCTATGGCCCCATTGTGTTCTACGGCTCCATTGATTCCTATGGCTCCATTGAATCTTATGGCCCCATTGAGTTCTATGGCCCCATTGATTCCTATGGCCCATTTGAGATCTATGGCCCAATTGATCCCTATGGCCCCATTGATCCCTATGGCCCCATTGATCCCTATGGCCCCATTGATCTCTATGGCCCCATTGATTCCTACGGCCCCATTGATTCGTATGGCCACTTTGATCCCTATGGTCCCATTGATTCCTATGGTGCCATTAATCGCTGTGGCCCCATTGATCCTTATTGCCCCATTGATTCCTATGGCCCCATTGAATATTATGACGCCTTTCAGTTCTATGGCCACATTGATTCCTATGGCCCCTTTGAGTTTAATGGCCCAATTGATCCCTATGGCCCCATTGATCCCTATGGCCACATTGAGTTCTATGTCCACACGGATCCCTATGGCCCCATGTATCCCTAAGGCCCCATTGATTCCTATGGCCCAATTGATTCCTATGGCCCCTTTGAGTTCTATGGCCCCATTGATTCCTATGGCCCCATTGAGTTCTAAGGCTCCTTTGATTCCTATGGCTCCATTGATCCCTATGGCCCAATTGAGTTCTATTTCTGCATTGATTGTTATGGCTCCTTTGATTCCTATGGCCCCATTGAGTTCTATGGCGCAATTGATACCTATGGCCCCATTGATTCCTATGGCCCCATTGATTCCTATGGTCCCATTGATCTCTACAACCCCATTGATTCCTATTGCCCCTTTGAGATCTATGGCCCCGTTGATTTCTATGGCCCCATTGATTCCTATGGCCCCATTGAGTTCTATGGCCCCATTGAGTTTTATGGCCCCATTGATTCCTATGGCCCCATTGATTCCTAAGTCCCCATTGAGTTCTATTTACCCATTGATTCCTATGGTCCCATTGATCGCTGTGGCCCCATTGATCCCTATTGCCCCATTGATTCCTATGGCCCCACTGATTATTATGACGCCTTTCAGTTCTATCGCCACATTGATACCAACGGCCCCTAGGAGTTTTATGGCCCATTTGATCCCTATGGCCCCATTGATCACTATGGCCCCAGTGAGTTCTATGGCTCCTTCGAGTTCTTTGGCTCCATTGATCCCTATGGCCCCCTTGATCCCTATGGCCCCATTGAGTTCTATGGCCCCACGGATCCCTATGGCCCCATTGATCACTATGGCCCCAGTGAGTTCTATGGCTCCTTCGAGTTCTTTGGCTCCATTGATCCCTATGGCCGCATTGATCCCTATGGCCCCATTGAGTTCTATGGCCCCACGGATCCCTATGGCCCCATGGATCTCTATGGCCCGTTGATTCCTATGGCCCCATTGAGTTCTATGGCTCCATTGATTCCTATGGCTCCATTGATTCTTATGGCCACTTTGAGTTCTATGGCCCCACGGATCCCTATGGCCCCATGGATCCCTATGGCCCCATTGATTCTATGGCGCAACTGATTCCTATGGCCCCATTGAGTTCTATGGCCCCATTGATTCCTATGTCCTTATTGATTTTTATGGCCCCATTGAGTTCTATGGTTACATTGATTCCTATGGCCCCATTGATCTCTATGGCCCCATTGAATCCGATGGCCCCATTGATTCGTATGGCCCCTTTGATCCCTATGGTCCCATTGATCCCTATGGCCCCACTGATTCCTACGGCCCCATTGATCCCTATGGCCCTATTGAGTTCTATGGACGCATTGATTCTTATGGCCCCATTGATCCCTATGGCCTCATTGAGTTCTATGGCCCCATTGATTCCTATGGTTCCTTTGATTTCTATGGAGCCATTGAGTTCTATGGCCCAATTGATCGATATGTCCCCATTGATCCCTACGGCCCCATTGAGTTCTATGGCTCCATTGATCCCTATGGCCCCATTGATTTCTATGGCTTTATTGATTCCTATGGCTCCATTGATTCTTATGGACCCATTGAGTTCTAAGGCTCCATTTATTACTATGGCTCCATTGATCCCTATGGTCCCATTGATCTCCAAAACCCCACTGATTCCTATTGCCCCTTTGAGTTCTATGGCCCCATTGAGTTCTATGTCCCCTTGAGTTTTATGGCCCCTTGATCCCTATGGCCCCATTGATCCCTATGGCTCCATTGATTTCTATGGCCGCATTGATTCCTATGGTCCCATTGATCCCTATGGTCCCATTGATCCCTATGGCCCCATTGATCTCAAAGGTCCCATTGATTCCTATGGCCCCATTGATTCCAAAGATCCCACTGATCCCTATGGCCCCATTGAGTTCTATGGCCCTATTGAGTTCTATGGCTACAATGATTCCTATGGCCTCATTGAGTTCTATGGCCCCATTGATTCCTATGGTTCCATTGATTTCTATGGAGCCATTGAGTTCTAAGGCCCAATTGATTCTTATGTCCGCATTGATTTCTATGGCCCCATTGAGTTCTATAGCTCCATTGATCCCTATGGCCCCTTTGAGTTCTATGGCTTTATTGATTCCTATGGCTCCATTGATTCTTATGGCCCCATTGAGTTCTATGGCTACATTTATTCCTATGGCTCCATTGATTCCTATGGCCCCATTGAGTTCTCTGGCCCAATTGATTCCTATGTCCCCATTGATGCCGATGGCCTGATTGATCACAATGTTCCCATTGATTCCTATGGCCCCATTGATTCCTGTAGCCCCATTGATTCCTGTGGACCCATTGGTCCCTATGGCCCCATTGATTCCTATGTCCTTATTGATTTTTATGGCCCCATTGAGTTCTATGGTTACATTGATTCCTATGGCCCCATTGATCTCTATGGCCCCATTGAATCCGATGGCCCCATTGATTCGTATGGCCCCTTTGATCCCTATGGTCCCATTGATCCCTATGGCCCCACTGATTCCTACGGCCCCATTGATCCCTATGGCCCTATTGAGTTCTATGGACGCATTGATTCTTATGGCCCCATTGATTCCTATGGCCTCATTGAGTTCTATGGCCCCATTGATTCCTATGGTTCCTTTGATTTCTATGGAGCCATTGAGTTCTATGGCCCAATTGATCCATATGTCCCCATTGATCCCTACGGCCCCATTGAGTTCTATGGCTCCATTGATCCCTATGGCCTCATTGATTTCTATGGCTTTATTGATTCCTATGGCTCCATTGATTCTTATGGACCCATTGAGTTCTAAGGCTCCATTTATTACTATGGCTCCATTGATCCCTATGGCCCCATTGATCTCCAAAACCCCACTGATTCCTATTGCCCCTTTGAGTTCTATGGCCCCATTGAGTTCTATGTCCCCTTGAGTTTTATGGCCCCTTGATCCCTATGGCCCCATTGATCCCTATGGCTCCATTGATTTCTATGGCCGCATTGATTCCTATGGTCCCATTGATCCCTATGGTCCCATTGATCCCTATGGCCCCATTGATCTCAAAGGTCCATTGATTCCTATGGCCCCATTGATTCCAAAGATCCCACTGATCCCTATGGCCCCATTGAGTTCTATGGCCCTATTGAGTTCTATGGCTACAATGATTCCTATGGCCTCATTGAGTTCTATGGCCCTATTGATTCCTATGGTTCCATTGATTTCTATGGAGCCATTGAGTTCTAAGGCCCAATTGATCCTTATGTCCGCACTGATCTCTATGGCCCCATTGAGTTCTATAGCTCCATTGATCCCTATGGCCCCTTTGAGTTCTATGGCTTTATTGATTCCTATGGCTCCATTGATTCTTATGGCCCCATTGAGTTCTATGGCTACATTTATTCCTATGGCTCCATTGATTCCTATGGCCCCATTGAGTTCTATGGCCCAATTGATCCCTATGGCCCCATTGATCCCTATGGCCCCATTGATTCCTATGGCCCCATTGATGCCGATGGCCTGATTGATCACAATGTTCCCATTGATTCCTATGGCCCCATTGATTCCTGTAGCCCCATTGATTCCTGTGGACGCATTGGTCCCTATGGCTCCATTGATCGCAGTGGCGCCATTGAGTTTGATGGCCGCATTGATCCCTATGGCCCCATTGATCCCTATGGCCTCATTGCGTTCTATGGCCCCATTGATTCCTATGGTCCCATTGCTCCCTATGGCCCCTTTGAGTTCTTTGGCTACATTGATCCCTATGGCCACATTGAGTTCTATGGCCCCATTTACCACTATGGCCCCATTGATCCCAATAACCCCTTTTATCCCTTTGGCCTCATTGATTCCTATGGCCCCATTTATCCCTATGGCCCCATTGATCCCTATGGTCCCATTGATCCCTACGGCCCCAATGAGTTTTATGGCACCATTGATTCCTATGGCCTAATTAATCCCTATGGCCCTATTGATTTTTATGGCCCCTTTGAGTTCTATGGCTCCATTGAGTCCTATGGCCCCATTGATTCCTATGGCCCCACTGATCCCTATATTCCCATCGATTCCTATGGCCCCATTGACCCCTATGGCCCCATTGATCCCTATGGCCACATTGATTTCTATGGCGGCTTTGATTCCTATGGTCCCATTGATGCCTATGGTCCCATTGATCCCTATGGCCCCATTGATCTCTAAGGTCCCATTGATTCCTATGGCCCCATTGGTTCCAAAGATCCCATTGATCCCCATGGACCCATTGAGTTCTATGGCCCCATTGAGTTCTATGGCTCCATTGATTCCTATGGCCTCATTGATTCCTATGGCCCCTTTGAGTTCTATGGCTCCATTGAGTCCTATGGCCCCATTGATTCCAATGGCCCCATTGATGACTATGGCCCCATTGATTCCTATAGCCCCACTGATGCCTATGTTCCCATCGATTCCTATGGACCCATTGATCCCTATGGCCCTATTGATTTCTATGGCCCCTTTGAGTTCTATGGCTCCATTGAGTCCTATGGCCCCATTGATTCCAATGGCCCCATTGATGACTATGGCCCCATTGATTTCTATGGCCCCACTGATCCCTATGTTCCCATCGATTCCTATGGCCTCATTGAGTTCTATGGCCCCATTGATTCCTATGGTTCCATTGATTTCTATGGAGCCATTGAGTTCTAAGGCCCAATTGATTCTTATGTCCGCATTGATCTCTATGGCCCCATTGAGTTCTATAGCTCCATTGATCCCTATGGCCCCTTTGAGTTCTATGGCTTTATTGATTCCTATGGCTCCATTGATTCTTATGGCCCCATTGAGTTCTATGGCTACATTTATTCCTATGGCTCCATTGATTCCTATGGCCCCATTGAGTTCTCTGGCCCAATTGATTCCTATGTCCCCATTGATGCCGATGGCCTGATTGATCACAATGTTCCCATTGATTCCTATGGCCCCATTGATTCCTGTAGCCCCATTGATTCCTGTGGACCCATTGGTCCCTATGGCCCCATTGATTCCTATGTCCTTATTGATTTTTATGGCCCCATTGAGTTCTATGGTTACATTGATTCCTATGGCCCCATTGATCTCTATGGCCCCATTGAATCCGATGGCCCCATTGATTCGTATGGCCCCTTTGATCCCTATGGTCCCATTGATCCCTATGGCCCCACTGATTCCTACGGCCCCATTGATCCCTATGGCCCTATTGAGTTCTATGGACGCATTGATTCTTATGGCCCCATTGACCCCTATGGCCCCATTGATCCCTATGGCCACATTGATTTCTATGGCGGCTTTGATTCCTATGGTCCCATTGATGCCTATGGTCCCATTGATCCCTATGGCCCCATTGATCTCTAAGGTCCCATTGATTCCTATGGCCCCATTGGTTCCAAAGATCCCATTGATCCCCATGGACCCATTGAGTTCTATGGCCCCATTGAGTTCTATGGCTCCATTGATTCCTATGGCCTCATTGATTCCTATGGCCCCTTTGAGTTCTATGGCTCCATTGAGTCCTATGGCCCCATTGATTCCAATGGCCCCATTGATGACTATGGCCCCATTGATTCCTATAGCCCCACTGATGCCTATGTTCCCATCGATTCCTATGGACCCATTGATCCCTATGGCCCTATTGATTTCTATGGCCCCTTTGAGTTCTATGGCTCCATTGAGTCCTATGGCCCCATTGATTCCAATGGCCCCATTGATGACTATGGCCCCATTGATTTCTATGGCCCCACTGATCCCTATGTTCCCATCGATTCCTATGGCCTCATTGAGTTCTATGGCCCCATTGATTCCTATGGTTCCATTGATTTCTATGGAGCCATTGAGTTCTAAGGCCCAATTGATTCTTATGTCCGCATTGATCTCTATGGCCCCATTGAGTTCTATAGCTCCATTGATCCCTATGGCCCCTTTGAGTTCTATGGCTTTATTGATTCCTATGGCTCCATTGATTCTTATGGCCCCATTGAGTTCTATGGCTACATTTATTCCTATGGCTCCATTGATTCCTATGGCCCCATTGAGTTCTCTGGCCCAATTGATTCCTATGTCCCCATTGATGCCGATGGCCTGATTGATCACAATGTTCCCATTGATTCCTATGGCCCCATTGATTCCTGTAGCCCCATTGATTCCTGTGGACCCATTGGTCCCTATGGCCCCATTGATTCCTATGTCCTTATTGATTTTTATGGCCCCATTGAGTTCTATGGTTACATTGATTCCTATGGCCCCATTGATCTCTATGGCCCCATTGAATCCGATGGCCCCATTGATTCGTATGGCCCCTTTGATCCCTATGGTCCCATTGATCCCTATGGCCCCACTGATTCCTACGGCCCCATTGATCCCTATGGCCCTATTGAGTTCTATGGACGCATTGATTCTTATGGCCCCATTGATTCCTATGGCCTCATTGAGTTCTATGGCCCCATTGATTCCTATGGTTCCTTTGATTTCTATGGAGCCATTGAGTTCTATGGCCCAATTGATCCATATGTCCCCATTGATCCCTACGGCCCCATTGAGTTCTATGGCTCCATTGATCCCTATGGCCTCATTGATTTCTATGGCTTTATTGATTCCTATGGCTCCATTGATTCTTATGGACCCATTGAGTTCTAAGGCTCCATTTATTACTATGGCTCCATTGATCCCTATGGTCCCATTGATCTCCAAAACCCCACTGATTCCTATTGCCCCTTTGAGTTCTATGGCCCCATTGAGTTCTATGTCCCCTTGAGTTTTATGGCCCCTTGATCCCTATGGCCCCATTGATCCCTATGGCTCCATTGATTTCTATGGCCGCATTGATTCCTATGGTCCCATTGATCCCTATGGTCCCATTGATCCCTATGGCCCCATTGATCTCAAAGGTCCCATTGATTCCTATGGCCCCATTGATTCCAAAGATCCCACTGATCCCTATGGCCCCATTGAGTTCTATGGCCCTATTGAGTTCTATGGCTACAATGATTCCTATGGCCTCATTGAGTTCTATGGCCCCATTGATTCCTATGGTTCCATTGATTTCTATGGAGCCATTGAGTTCTAAGGCCCAATTGATCCTTATGTCCGCATTGATCTCTATGGCCCCATTGAGTTCTATAGCTCCATTGATCCCTATGGCCCCTTTGAGTTCTATGGCTTTATTGATTCCTATGGCTCCATTGATTCTTATGGCCCCATTGAGTTCTATGGCTACATTTATTCCTATGGCTCCATTGATTCCTATGGCCCCATTGAGTTCTATGGCCCAATTGATCCCTATGGCCCCATTGATCCCTATGGCCCCATTGATTCCTATGGCCCCATTGATGCCGATGGCCTGATTGATCACAATGTTCCCATTGATTCCTATGGCCCCATTGATTCCTGTAGCCCCATTGATTCCTGTGGACGCATTGGTCCCTATGGCTCCATTGATCGCAGTGGCGCCATTGAGTTTGATGGCCGCATTGATCCCTATGGCCCCATTGATCCCTATGGCCTCATTGCGTTCTATGGCCCCATTGATTCCTATGGTCCCATTGCTCCCTATGGCCCCTTTGAGTTCTTTGGCTACATTGATCCCTATGGCCACATTGAGTTCTATGGCCCCATTTACCACTATGGCCCCATTGATCCCAATAACCCCTTTTATCCCTTTGGCCTCATTGATTCCTATGGCCCCATTTATCCCTATGGCCCCATTGATCCCTATGGTCCCATTGATCCCTACGGCCCCAATGAGTTTTATGGCACCATTGATTCCTATGGCCTAATTAATCCCTATGGCCCTATTGATTTTTATGGCCCCTTTGAGTTCTATGGCTCCATTGAGTCCTATGGCCCCATTGATTCTTATGGCCCCACTGATCCCTATATTCCCATCGATTCCTATGGCCCCATTGACCCCTATGGCCCCATTGATCCCTATGGCCACATTGATTTCTATGGCGGCTTTGATTCCTATGGTCCCATTGATGCCTATGGTCCCATTGATCCCTATGGCCCCATTGATCTCTAAGGTCCCATTGATTCCTATGGCCCCATTGGTTCCAAAGATCCCATTGATCCCCATGGACCCATTGAGTTCTATGGCCCCATTGAGTTCTATGGCTCCATTGATTCCTATGGCCTCATTGATTCCTATGGCCCCTTTGAGTTCTATGGCTCCATTGAGTCCTATGGCCCCATTGATTCCAATGGCCCCATTGATGACTATGGCCCCATTGATTCCTATAGCCCCACTGATGCCTATGTTCCCATCGATTCCTATGGACCCATTGATCCCTATGGCCCTATTGATTTCTATGGCCCCTTTGAGTTCTATGGCTCCATTGAGTCCTATGGCCCCATTGATTCCAATGGCCCCATTGATGACTATGGCCCCATTGATTTCTATGGCCCCACTGATCCCTATGTTCCCATCGATTCCTATGGCCCCATTGATTCCTATGGCCCCATCGATTCCTATGGCCCCATTGATCCCTATGGCCCTATTGATTTCTATGGCCCCTTAGAGTTCTATGGCTCCATTGAGTCCTATGGCCCCATTGATTCCAATGGCCCCATTGATGACTATGGCCCCATTGATTCCTATGGCCCCACTGATCCCTATGTTCCCATCGATTCCTATGGCCCCATTGATTCCTATGGCCCCATCGATTCCTATGGCCCCATTGATCCCTATGGCCCCATTGATCCCTATGACCCCTTTGATCCCTATGGCTCCATTGATTTCGATGGCCGCATTGATTCCTATGGTCCCATTGATCCCTATGGTCCCATTGATCCCAATGGCCCCATTGATCTCTAAGGTCCCATTGATTCCTATGGCCCCACTGATTCCAAAGATCCCATTGATCCCTATGGCCCCATTGAGTTCTATGGCCCCATTGAGTTCTATGGCTCCATTGATTCCTTTGGCCTCATTGAGTTCTATGGCCCCATTGATTCCTATGGTTCCATTGATTTCTATGGAGCCATTGAGTTCTAAGGCCCAATTGATCCTTATGTCCGCATTGATCTCTATGGCCCCTTTGAGTTCTATGGCTCCATTGATCCCTATGGCCCCATTGAGTTCTATGGCTTTATTGATTCCTATGGCTCCATTGATTCTTATGGCCCCATTGAGTTCTATGGCTACATTTATTCCTATGGCTCCATTGATTCCTATGGCCCCATTGAGTTCTATGGCCCAATTTATCCCTATGGCCCCATTGATCCCTACGGCCCCATTGATTCCTATGGCCCCATTGATTCCGATGGCCTGATTGATCACAATGTTCCCATTGATTCCTATGGCCCCATTGATTCCTGTCGCCGTATTGATTCCTGTGGACCCATGGTTCCCTATGGCTCCATTGATCGCAGTGGCCCCTTTGAGTTTGATGGCCGCATTGATCCCTATGGCCCCATTGATCCCTATGGCCTCATTGAGTTCTATGGCCCCATTGATTCCTATGGTCCCATTGCTCCCTATGGCCCCTTTGAGTTCTATGGCCCCATTGATCCCTATGGCCCCATTGAGTTCTATGGCCCCTTTGACCACTATGGCCCCATTGATCCCAATAACCCCATTTATTCCTTTGGCCTCATTGATTCCTATGGCCCCATTGATTCCTATGGTCCCATTGATCCCTATGGCCCCAATGAGGTCTATGGCACCATTGATTCCTATCGCCTCATTGATCCCTATGGCCCCACTGATTCCTATGGCCCTATTGATTTCTATGGCCCCTTTGAGTTCTATTTCTCCATTGAGTCCTATGTCCCCATTGATTCCAATGGCCCCATTGATGACTATGGCCCCATTGATTCCTATAGCCCCATTGATCCCTATGTTCCCATCGATTCCTATGGCCCCATTGATTCCTATGGCCCCATCGATTCCTATGGCCCCATTGATCCCTATGGCCCCATTGATCCCTATGGCCCCTTTGATCCCTATGGCTCCATTGATTTCGATGGCCGCATTGATTCCTATGGTCCCATTGATCCCTATGGTCCCATTGATCCCTATGGCCCCATTGATCTCTAAGGTCCCATTGATTCCTATGGCCCCACTGATTCCAAAGATCCCATTGATCCCTATGGCCCCATTGAGTTCTATGGCCCCATTGAGTTCTATGGCTCCATTGATTCCTTTGGCCTCATTGAGTTCTATGGCCCCATTGATTCCTATGGTTCCATTGATTTCTATGGAGCCATTGAGTTCTAAGGCCCAATTGATCCTTATGTCCGCATTGATCTCTATGGCCCCATTGAGTTCTATGGCTCCATTGATCCCTATGGCCCCATTGAGTTCTATGGCTTTATTGATTCCTATGGCTCCATTGATTCTTATGGCCCCATTGAGTTCTATGGCTACATTTATTCCTATGGCTCCATTGATTCCTATGTCCCCATTGAGTTCTATGGCCCAATTGATCCCTATGGCCCCATTGATTCCTATGGCCCCATTGATTTCTGTCGCCCCATTGAATCCTGTGGACCCATTGGTCCCTATGGCTCCATTGATCGCAGTGGCCCCATTTAGTTTGATGGCCGCATTGATCCCTATGGCCCCATTGATCCCTATGACCTCATTGAGTTCTATGGCCCCATTGATTCCTATGGTCCCATTGCTCCCTATGGCCCCTTTGAGTTCTATGGCCCTATTGATCCCTATGGCCCCATTGAGTTCTATGGCCCCATTGACCACTATGGCCCTATTGATCACTATAACCCCATTTATCCCTTTGGCCTCATTTATCCCTATGGCCCCATTGATCCCTATGGCCCCAATGAGTTCTATGGCCCCATTGAGTTCTATGGCTCCATCGATTCCTATGGCCACATTGAGTTCTATGGCCCCATTGATTCCTATGGCCCCATTGGTTTCTATGGCCGCATTCTGTTCTATGGCCCAATTGATCCATATTTCCCCATTGATCCCTATGTCCCCATTGATCCCTATGGCCCCTTTGAGTTCTATGACCCCATTGATCCCTATGGCCCCATTGAGTTCTATGGCTCCATTCATTCTTATGGCTCCATTGATTCTTATGGCCCAATTGAGTTTTATGGCTCCATTGATTCTTATGGCTCCATTGATTCCTATGGCCCCATTGAGTTCTATGGCTCCATTGAGTTCTATGGCTCCATTGATTCCTATGGCCCCATTGAGTTTTATGGCTCCATTGATTCCTATGACCCCATTGATTCTTAAGGCCCCATTGAGTTCTATGGACCCATTGATTCCTATGGCTTCAGTGGTCCCTATAACCCCATTTATTTCTATGGCCTCATTGATTCCTATGGTCCCATCGATCTCTGTGACCCCATTGATCCCTATGGCCCCATTGATTCCTATGGCCCCTTTGAGTTCTATGGCCCCACTGATTTCTATGGCCACATTGATTCCTATGGCCCCACTGATTTATATGGCCCCTTTGAGTTCTATGGCCCCGTTGATCCCTGTTGCCCCAGTGATCCCTGTGGCGACTTTGATCCATATATTCATAGATTCATGAGTTTGGAAATGACCTACAATATCATCTATTCCAACTATCCTCACACCACCATCCCTACCCAGGAAGGTACTAAATCAAATCCCTCAGCACCTCATCTAAACGCTTCTTGAACAGCGCTAGGGACGGTGCCTCAACCCCCTCCCTAGGCAGGCCATTCCAGTGCCGGACCACTCTCTCAGAGAAAAAGTTTTTCCTCAAGTCTAATCTAAATCTTCCCCGGCACAACTTGTGGCCATTCCCTCTCTTCCTGTCATTAGTTTCCTAGGAGAAGAGGCCGACCCCCTCCTCACCACAGCCTCCCTTCAGGAAGTGGTAGAGTGTGATGAGGTCTCCTCTGAGCCTCCTTTTTCCCAAACTAAACAATCCCAGCTCCCTCAGCCTCTCCTGGTCACCCTTGTGCTCCAGACCCCTCACAGCTTTGTCGCCCTTCTCTGAACACGCTCCAGGGCCTCGATGTCTCTCTTGTAGTGAGGTGCCCAACACTGAACACAGTACTCGAGGTACAGGGGATGTTCCCCTCCCTGCTCCTGCTGGCCACGCTGTTCCTAATCCAGGCCAGGATGCCGTTGGCCTTCTTGGCCACCTGGGCACACTGCCGGCTCATGTTGGGCATCAACCAACACCCCCAGGTCCTTTTCCTCTGTACACTCCTCAAGCCGTTCTGCCCCAAGCCTATAGCATTGCATGGGGTTATTGTGGCCAAATACAGCACCCGGCACTTGGCCTTATTGAACCTCATCCCATTGAGCTCAGCCCAACTGTCCAGCCTATCCACATCCCGCTGAAGGGCCTCCCTGTTCTCAGGCACATCCACACATCCTCCCAACTCGGTGTCATCCGCAAACTTACTGAGGGTGCACTCAATCCCCTCATCCAGGTCATCAATAAAGAGATTAAACGGTATTGGCCCCAATACCGACCCTTGGAGGACACCACTCGTGACAGGACGCCAGCTGGACTTAACACCGTTCGCCACCACGACAGTATAAACATATATATCTTTACACAAATATACAAATTTAGATTTTTTTATATAAATATATAAATTTATCTTTCTATATGAATACATAAATTTATCTTTTGATGTAAATATATAAAAGTATACTTCTCAAAAGAGCTGTCAGGCTCCAGAACGTGCGGCCCGGGGAGGTGTTGCAGACACCGACCCCGGGGCTGTGAAGGAGCGTTTCGCCCTCGCGCTGAGGGCCACGGTTCAGTAGAACTGCTGGGGACGGCGTGACCTCGTAGGTTGGGTTCTCCGAACGCTGCTGCCAATTGCCCAGCCCTCCAGTTTGGCGAGATCTCTCAGCAGGACGTCCTAAGGGAGTCAGGAGCTCACCCCAAATCCGTGCGATCCGCAAACCTGCTCAGTGTGTGCCACGGTTTTACGATTTTGGGGCATTGGTATTCCACATCGTAACATCATGGAGTGCATGAAGAGTCAAAGAGTCAGGGCTCCAGCTCCGCGGATCATCAGTAGTTATGGGTGTACCTGTCCCAGAAGAGGACTCCATTCCCCAGAGCACTGTGCGATGCTTTGTATTTTTACGTATTTTCTGCTCAGAGGAAAAGATATCAACTGCTCGTGTGTCACGGGACGCTCTCTTTCCTTCGGGATCACTCGGCAGTGGCTGCTCGCTGCCGTTCGCCTTCAGCGTTAGCGTAAGGCCTTCGGTTTATCAGACACTCTCTTGCTCATTTTATTTGATTCATTAGCCTCAATTCCAATTAGATCGTATTAGATTGTGTCATTTTGCTGCCTGAGATCTTATTTAGTGAATTAGCCTTCCTCCTCAGATCGTTGCCGCTACTTTGTCCCTAGGCCCATCTCCCTTTTCCCTTTCCCCTTTCCTGGGCCGTGGGTCCCCCACACCAATGGTCGCGGAACCGTGCCGACTCAGCCCGGTAAACCGTTGACAGCGTGCCTTCAGGTCCCGCACCCAGGTCAATTATGAAAGCATTACGAACCACTGGCCGTGAGATTTCTGTTCTCCCACGGCTAGCTGCCGTCGCAAGGCCGGCCCAGCTCCGTGCTTCGTTAGCGCCAGGGACTTGCTGGAGCAGATCATTGGAAGCCACGGTTACAGGTTGACAAAGAACTGTAATGGTGGCTGTGATGCTGAGAAATCCCTTCTTTGTCTCACGAAGCAGAAAGGCCATGCCCTGATCCCCGGAGCCATGGAGGGGAGATCCTGTCCCTCATGCTGGCACAGGGCCCTTCCTGGGGCATTGAGATGGAGGTTTGTGTGATGTCAAATGAGAGACAAGGGAACAGCAGCACTCTGTGTGGGGTGCAAGATATTGCGAGGCCCAAGTCCCACGTGGGCAATGTGTCTCATCATAGGATTTGGATGTGAGAAGGGCCCAGTCTGAACAAGCACTCAATCACAATGGAACTTTGAACTTCAGATCTCTCAGGCCCAAGGTGGAGGGATGTATGGGAACTGCTGAATCACGGCCTGAACCACTGATGGATCACCTGAGGCAAGCCCTGAGTCAGCTGCAGGGGCACAACTGAGTGTGATTGGAAGGGGTGCAGTTTGACTCCACCTCTCCCAGACCCCATTGAAGGGCTGACCACCACTGGCGGGGAAGGATCTCTGGTTGGAGATCCCTCCCTGGTGGAGTTATCGGCAAGCCTCAACCATTACCAAGGTGAGCCAATCTCTTCTGCTATTTGTTTGTATACCATCTACTTAAAGCCTACCGAAAATATACCACCTTTCGCACCATTTCCTTGAGTGCTTTCCTCGGGGTTATTTGACCTACAGAGGTGGTTTGTTTTCCTGCTCCAGCAATTAATCGGACAGGCCTCGATGCCCCGATCCTTTAAAAAAAAACCCTCCAATCTTTCAAAATTTGCGTGGACCGCTCCTCATCTTTCTGCATCACTTAGAGAAAAAGAAGAAGTCATTCTCTTTACAGGATTACTGTCACCATATTAAGAATCCTTTCCATCTCACACGTGCGGAAGAGCTCCTTCACCTCCTTGAATACTTTTAGCCCTCCTTTTGATGCCTAATTAAGTTGTAATCAATCCTTTGCAGCATTGCATCTCCCACTTTGTCATCCTGTGATGCATGAGGGCAGCTGAGCCTTATGGTTTTAGGTAAGCGAGAAACAGTTCTTGTCGTTAAGGGCACGCTTTTCTTTCACACTTTGAAATGCCGTTTCTCAGTCCTTAAAAGCATTCCCTTCTTCACCGACCGTGGCTTGTGAAGAAGGAAAGTCAGCTTTAGGATGTTTGGGATTTTGTTTTTAGGCCACACTGATCGACTCGGCGCTTCTTAGGAATTACCTAGTTATTACTTAGGCAGAAATTGACGACAGGAAAATGCTCAGCGGGAATGCCAGGTTTGGCACACCCGGATCAGAAATCCCAAAACCTGCACGATTTCTGACTTCTTCGTGTTTGATGCACCGTTACCTCTGCCAAACGAAGGCAAGACGCTGAGTTATGAGACGACGGTAAATGTGACGTGCCAGGAACGCGTTACAAAGAGAACAGTTCCGTGGTAAAACAGTGAAGGAAGGATAACCACGCAATGGCCCCAACATCTTGTTTGTTGGAACTGCTGCTCCGTTGAGCTGCCATGCGCCTATTTTGAAGGCATGTGGTTTGGCTAATATTTCACAATTGCACATATTTTTTTTTCATGTTATCCTGTATAGGATGTATACGTTGTCTGCATGCATATGCAGGACATCCCAGAATACACAGCTGCTGTGTCGCAACAGCTCAGTGCTCTCTGCTGCTGACCAACAGTGCTTTATCACTGCGCTCTCCTACGTACACACAGTGACATAAAATACCTAACGCCACACAAGAAACACCAGCTTTTTCACAAGCGTTTACTGCACAGAAAAAAGAAAACAAAAAAAAAAAAAACCAAAAACAAATGCATGCCAGCAGTGAACGCTCACAATGGCAAGCTGAACTGTTCGTCATCCCTTGGTCTGCACCTCAAGCTGATTCTTCTGGAGTTGCGTCTGAGCGCTTTTGAAGACCGGCACGCCTTTGCAGACAAGCTGAGGTACGGCTGTAAGGCCTGTGGGAAGAGGAGCTGGGAGCAATGGGTGCTCTCTAGGGGACAAGGGGAGGGCCGGGGTCCATCACCTTAGCCACCACTGGGGCAGCCAGGGGCACCGGAGCAGCCACAGGGGCCCATCCCTAGCGCTGTTCAAGAAGCATTTAGATGAGGTGCTAAGGGATTTGATTGAGTAGTTTGGTGGGTAGGGGTGGTGGTGGGAGGACGGTTGGACTAGATGATCTTGTAGGTCCTTCCCAACCTCATGTATCTATGAAATTGGTCCACTGGGTGAGCTCAGTGGCCCCATAGCCAGGCAGGACTGTGTGGAGCTGGAGCCCAGCCTAGCTGCAGCCTCACTAAAGCAGGAGCTGATGGTCCTGGTATGAGGTGGGGCCTGATCAGCTCCAGGATACCCAAGTGGGTCAGACAGAGCTGTATGAGTCCTCAGGTCCTGACATTATCTCACTAAGAGGACACGATAAAATAATGCGTGGGGGTTGTTCATGTGCTTTGCAGGTATTGAGATCTGTCTGAAAAATGTATATTGGTTTATACAGCCAGCAGTCAATTCCATACCATGTGGCTTTGCACATATACATACCCCCTGTGCACCCAGTGCTGCTGAACCATGAGAACTGCTTCTCTACAGTAAAGACAACTGCAAATCATCCAGACCCAAAGGATCTGCTCACTGCAGATTTTATCTGTTGGGCCAGATGTGTTGGATGGGCTTAAATCAAACTGATAAGCTTGTCGGTAAGAAAGCAGGATGAACATCCTGCTGTTCCAACAAGATGAGCAAACAGGCATCTCTCTTCAGGAATAATGAGGAGCTGGAACCGCTGGAGTCAGGGAAACTGGGTACAAGAGGGACCAGGAAAAAGGGGCTTAGATATCAGGGGTGTTTTTAGGCCTAAACAACACATGTGCTTTGGAGTGGGGGTGCGGACATCTATTTTCTCGCTGCATAGACAGACCCCCGACCCAGGCGAATTGGGCCACCATTCCTTCCAGCTCCGTAACTTTCCGCAATCATGTACTGGAATTGTATTTTGGTATCGATTCACACTCTTCTTGTGTTGAGCGCTGCCTTAATTGCCACCGTGGTCTATCTTTTTTGGCCGTGCGAATGTCAATTGTGTCCTCCTGCTGTTCCTGATGTCTCCCCCAATCTTGTCGTTCCCCCTGAACCCCGACCATAACATTTTGTTATTCCCCTCAACTCCAAACTACTTTATAACATGTTTTGGTTTCATGAAATGTTCTGGGCCCCGATGATGCATGTGCATCAGGACCGGGGGGAGGTGGGAAGCCCTCATCCTGCTGCGCATGCTGATCCCAAACCCCGTGGATCGGAGCAGTGGATGGCGTGGACTTCATCTCCGGTATAATCGACAACGGATCACACCTCAATACTGATCTGAATCCACGTTGCTGTCTTTGCCTTGTTAACCCTTATTCTGGCTATTACTCTGACATTCATTTTTTGTCCTTGTAGATGTTTGCTGTGGAAACGTTCGCTGCATCTCTCTGCTGATCCGTCCGGGCCTCAAACGTAGTTCGTAAGACGTTACGGGTTTATAAAGTTAGTTAGTTTTATAGAATCATAGAATCATAGAACCACCAAGGTTGGAAAAGACCTACAAGATCAACCCGTCCAACCATTCACCCATCACCCATAGCTCCCACTGACCCATGTCCCTCAGCACAGCATCCAGTCGTTCTATGTCTGTTGTGGTTATGTGTCTGTTTGACTGTTGTCGGGAATGTTGTTGGAAAGGAAGAAAAAGGGGAAAAGTGTTTGCTATCGAAACGTTTGGCTGGGAATTTTGTTGTTGTTGTAACGCACCTTTCCTTGCCTTCGCGCGCTCCCTCTGTCCACGACCGCCGCAGCCATGGGATGCGTGAGGGCGAAGACGACGAAGAAAGCGGCGTGGGTGATCACCGAGAAGCACCATGCCCGTCTGGGCAACAACTTCCACACCAACAAGCGCGTGCGTGAGGAGATGGAAATCATCCCCAGCAAGAAGCGCATCCAGCGGGGCCCGCTCTGGGCTCTCCCCATCAAACTGCAGGAGGAGGAGGTGGAGCGCCGGGACAACCGCGTGCCCGAGGTCTCTGCTCTCGGATCATTGAAGCGGACCCGGGCACCAAGAAAGCTCCTGGACTTCGGCAGCCTGCCCAACCTGCGGGTCACGCGGGCCCGCCCTGGAGATGAACTTCAGAATGCCGCGAGGTGCTCTCTGAGGCACTTGTTGTTTTTACAATAGAGGTGGGGAAACCAGGTTAACGTGGAGGGGTTTATTAATTCACGAAGAGGGGGGAGATGTAGGGACACGGGGCAGACTCGTGATCTCTGGGGCTCCTGGTAGCCTCGTGAAGGGCTCATTGGGTGTCACGGGTATCCGGGGCAGTCGGGTATACGGGTCTAAGAAGCTCTGTTGTTGTGCAGCAATAAATTGGCGTTCGGCACTTGACACCGTGTGTCCGACCCATCTGTCCCGGGGCGGAGGATGTCTGGAACGGAGCGGGTGTTGAGCTTCGTGCTGCACCGTGTCTGCCCAACCGGCAGCAGCACAGCTCGGCCTAATGCTGAGCCAGCAAAGGTCTGAACACAAAGGGTCGGTTTTCTCTCCTTGCTCATGGGAATATGGAATATATTTAAGAATATAAAATATATATATCCAACATATATATATCCAATATATACAAGAATATTCAAAAATGCAATTAGGAACAATCAGTGCAGAACATGCAGCTCAGACGCCCATTCTGAACGGGGCTGATGGCGTCTCCTCCCTGAAGCTTCCGGAGCAGCTCCGCGTTTTTCCTGCTCGGTCTCTTCTTCGTTTCTTTCTCCACATGTTTTTGGAGATCGGCGTTCTCCTCTGACAGTTGCCTGGGGAGGGAAGCCAGACAGCGCCTGAGGACGGAGGGGGCAGGAGGCACCCACCTCCCTCCACACCTCCCCACCTTGTTCCCAGGGCTGCAGCTGGGACACAACTGTCCACGTACCTGGCCTGGGGACGTGGGTACGTCCAGAGGCTTCGGGCATCCTCATCACCGTCAGCTCAGGGCTGGGTTGCTTTCAGCCCCAAGAGCAGTGAAACTCATTGCATCGTCATCTCCCCTCATTCAGCACATGGGGGACGCAGGTGCCCCGCACAGTGCTGCGGCCTCTGCTTGCACAGTCTGCTCTCTGGTGCAGAGTTTCTTACCCAGAACTGTGCCCTTAGCCTCAGAGGCTCCAGACCCACTCCTGGGGTGGGGCCTGGTGCCATAGTGGTCACAGACACCCGCGCTTCCCAACCACCATAACCCAGAGGTGCTCGTTGAGCTGCCCCATCCACTCCAGGGTGGTGGAGTAGGGGCAAGCCTGAGTTTTAGGCATTTCTCTTTGTAGTCAAGGACACAACTCTGCTGCCAACTCCAGTGGCAGCTGTAACTCTCACCTTTGCTTCTGAACCCTGACACACACAGCCACCCATCACGCATTTCCAGGGCTCTGGCAGCTGAGGATTGCTGCTGCTTTGGCCACGTTTCCTACAGCAACAGAGCTACGGTGGCGGTGGCAGATATGTCTGCTTCTCTCCCTCTGACAATGCCGAACCACAGAGCAGCGCTTGCAGAGACAGAAGATTAAAAGATACGGGCTGGTAGAAGATTTTGGACAGCTGCTTGCCCAGTAGAGGAGAAAGATCCTATTCATGATCCCATTAGAGAAACAGCTTTGGGGTGAGCTCGAGGTCCAAACAGCATGAGAAAGCCTGCAAGGAGCATGACCTGGAGAAATAGCTCCATGGGAATGCTTTGCTGCATGTGGAATTACTTTTTCTTTTGCGGTGCCCAACAAGACAGGCCATAAACACAACACCCAAAGCCCCACTGCAGCCTTTCCTAACAAGCATTTGCTGAGAAAAAACAAAGGCACACCAGCACAAAAGCAGATGTCTCCTTTGGCAGTGAACCTTGTCACTCAAGTCAGGTGAAAATAACTTCCTATAGACAGGCAACCTTACTCGCGTTACAGGAAACAAACCCTGATATAAAACGGATTTGTTAATGAAACAGGCAGAGCAGGACAACCATACGCTTTCAAGAGGAAATATACTCAATTCTTCTCTTTCTGAAATCAGTGTCAGCCTTGGGCAGTTAACATTCGCAGCCTCTACACAAGCTCACATAGAGTACAAGTGTCTCAGCAAACCCTGCTGTGATGGTCTTCTGCTCAGCCCTGGCTCTGAGTTCTCCATTCCGCCGTTGCAGCACAGTGATTCTCTTTCCAGGATTACTGTTCTCTCAACCTGCAACAAAATGAGGTTATTTTTTCCATCTGAAGGTATCCCGAAGCCTACTCCGAGAAGATTTGTTCTTTATTTGGCCCCAGAGCAGCTTCTGAAACCTGAAGATGGATGGAGGTGGTCATCTCAACTGTAACTGAGGCTTAAGAGAGGTGACTCACCCCATTCATTCTGGTGAGGTCGGTGCGGCCATCAGCAGAGCTGATCTGTGGAATCATAGCATCACAGAGCCATTAAGGCTGGAAAACACCGCTCAGACACTGCGAGCACCCAATCCAACCATCAGCCCGTCCCCAGCGTGCCCACTAACCACGTCCTCCCCTGCCACGTCTCTACGGCTCTTGGATACCTCCAGGGACAGTGACTCTGTCACCTCCCCGGGCATCCTGTTCCAACAGAGGGACAAGAGGAGAGGCCAATTCCCACCTCCTCTTCTCCACACTGAACAATCCCAGTTCCCTCAGACGCTCCCCTGCAGACTCGTGCTACAGACCCTTTGCTGCTCCACTGCCTTCTCAGAGCGCGCTCCAGGGCCTCCATGTCCTTCTTGAGGAGCCCAGAATGAAACACGGTACCTGAGGTAACTAAACACAGCACCAGCGGGAGGCAGAACTGAAACAACCCTTCGTTTTTGTGTATTACATCACAGATACAGTTAGTGGCATGCACCACAGCCTCAGGCGCTCTGGTTTTTTTCCTCAAGTTTTGAACCTCACATACTTTATCACCTCTGTTCTTGCTTTTTTTTTCCTGCAGTCTGAATGCTGCTGAGTTCAACACTTCTGGAGGAAAACAAGATATTGCAGGGGAACCTTATCTCAGTGTGAGCTTGGTTACTGAATCTCCCCATCTTTTAGAAAGAATGAAAATGCTGTGCACTCGGGTTGGCAAGAACTCACACTTTACGGTGGAGGCATCAGTTTTCAGCAGTGATTTCCAACCCGTGCAGGTAACTGTAAGGGATGCTGCTGATTCGGAGATATCCTGGCCCACCACAGCAGATTCTGGCCTCATTTTGGAATGCTTTGAGAGAGGAATCACTGGCACAGCTACCTGTGCTGCTTCTCTAACCTCAATGGTTTTAATAAGCAGTAGCTGTGCCAGCACAAAGCGTAGGAGAGCTGCATCTCCTTCCCTCCTGAGTGCAGCCTTCATCCTCCAGCGCCCTTCTCCTGACACCCTCATTTCCAGCAGGCAAGGAATCAAGAGTGCCCTCGTTTGCTGCATGTCCCAGCTCCCCTCACAGCTTCGACAGTGCCTCCCAGCCCACCAAACCTGGCCGTCCCCACCGTGCCCCGTGCCGCCGCTGAGTCTCTTCCAGTCTATGCCGACCTCAGCTGAAATACAGAGCAGGGAGAGAGCCTCAGGAAGATCCGGGCCAAGAGATGTGTGGGAGAAGTCCAGTTGTCATGGGGAGGTGAAGGGGTGGGAAAAGATCCCAATTTCTAAGTGACAAACTGAGATGTTGTGGTGGAAGAAGCTGTGTGCTTGGCTGTGGAAGAGCACAGCCACTCAGGAACCAACTGAACGATGTCCCTCCGGCATTTCACCCTTTTTAAATTCACCTGCTGTAACCAAACTTTTACTTTTCTACCTCTCCTCCAAAACAACAACAAAAAATGACAACTCACTTGTTTCTCTCGCGCCACGATCTTCCTGTCCTGTTCATGGATCTGATCGTTCTTCAATTCCAGAACGTGTCTGAATCTCCTCAGATTTTCTTCTAAGGGCAGATACGGAGCTTTTGCCATCTAGGAAACGTGCCAGCAATTTGTCTGTGTCGGCCACAAATGCATCTTCAGCCGTGAGGTGAAGATTCCCAAAAGTCTACCCAGCGGTTTAGGACTGATGGTGCAATGAAGGGCAGATGGAGGCGGCCTCCCTCAGCCGATCTGAACCCTGACATTCTCCTGTGGCACACCCCTTTCTGTGGGCAGCCGCTGGAACCTTCCTCATGGCCTGCCTCGTGGTTCGATGCTGCTGATCCATGGCTTTCTGGACGTCTTGGACTGTGACCCACACTAGTGAGCTGCCTTGGAGTAGCGGGAGTTGACATCACGGTGACACAGCAAAATCTGTCCTGTCTTTAT
Source organism: Callipepla californica brunnescens (assembly GCA_023055505.1). Taxonomy (NCBI): domain Eukaryota; kingdom Metazoa; phylum Chordata; class Aves; order Galliformes; family Odontophoridae; genus Callipepla; species Callipepla californica. The sequence goes on from JALIRH010000037.1 coordinate 4,490,151, forward strand.
ATAAACTAAGTACTGCAGCAGGCATGGAAGGCGCTGACGCTACCTGTCTCCATGGCCAAGCCGTTTTCAGACACTTGTGCTCCTTTCCTAAGGAGTTTTTCCCCATAAAAGCCTCCAGAGCCCCTCACCCACCCTACTATGTCCATTCCCCATCCCCTGCCATCTTGCTTACATGGCTGTGCTGTGACCACGCTGAAATGACCCAAATTAAAGAAAACCCATTTTAGGTTTCTTTCATTTCAGATAAATAATTGCAGAAAGTGTTCACTTGCACACTGTAAACTAATAACTTGGCCCCAGTAGACAGCAGCTGAACAAATATTTAATGGCCGGACAGGTCCGTCCACAGAAGCCGAGGAAAAAAATGAGGCAGTGCAGAGAACATCAGAGAAGTTTGCTCAGAATGTGAACAGGACGAGTGTGAAAAGACGAGAAGTAAAGAGAAAGAGAGGAAGAAGATGAACGCGTGAGATAGAGCACAGGGAATGTTCGGAAACAGAGCTACACAGTTTGGGTGAGAGAACAGAGGATAGAGGGAAGACCACTGACAGCAGCCCTGCGCTGAGGTGTGTTCAGGACAAAGCCATCGGCGCCGATGTTCCCACAGGATTCAAGATCCGGGGTCATGACTGAGGTGTGAGCCCCAGGCCTCGGGGTGGGACCCCATCGCTAACACTGCTGCGTGCCATACGCAGAAGCACAGATCTCGATGGCTATGTAACAATAGTTGCCAACTACCTTCACCTGTTCCTCACTGTTTTTGTTCAAAGCCTCCTCAGATGGGTTTGCTTTGGCCTTCAGGGACTGGCTCTGGAAGGGGAGGGTGCCTACCTGGTCCTGGACGAGAGGAGAAATGAGCACACTGCTGTGTTATCGATCACCCCTCTCACATTCACATAGCCCAGTCTGAGCTGTGCCACCACCAGGGGAGATGACCACGGCTCAGAAACCACTGCCAGGCGAACTTTTAACACAAGGACACTTGAACGTACGATGGGCTTATTGTAACGAAGTGCCTCGGGGGAGCCCGAGATCCCTGCAATGCCTGCAGCTAGCTGGCAGCGGCTGCCACTGCTCCGTGACGTGTCTTCAGTGCTAAATCACCCCGTCACCTCGGCACGAATAAGAACAACCACACCTCCTCCAGACAGCGGGCGTTTATGGCGCGGGCATGAAAGAGATCTGCTGAACAGTTCCTGCGGTCTGAACAGATTCTCATCGTGCTTCCTCTACCTTTGTAGGCAACATTCCATCCTGCTCGGGGGCTCCTGAGAGGATAATGAGCAGCCGTGAGTTAACGGAGTGGGCTTTGAATGGCATCTCGGAGCTACCGGTGGAAACAATGTGCTATTTTAAGCAGTCTCATTTCTGTTCCCATGAAAGGCATCCCTGCGCCTTCCATACACCTGCAAAAGCTGCGGTCGCTGCGAGGCCACGTTCTGTGTTTTGTGTTTGTCATTTCTCAGCTGTAACGCTGCATCAGTGTGCGCTGCAGGATAGGCTGACACACCTGGAGCTGCCAATGCTGCACGAGGAGCACAGTGATGAGTAACAGTATGCACCAGTTGGGGTTTTTCTAAATCGTAATGATCTCTGACCAGGCAATCAAACAGAGCTGGCACTTTGTGCTCACACAAGGTTTCCAAAGTTAACACGGACCCCAGCTGCGCTTTTCTCCCTCTAGGTCTGCCTGCTCTTCCCTTCCAGACGCTGTATAATTCGAATCAGGCAAAGCAGGGAGAAGAGCCCAAGGGGCAGCGTGGCTGCTCACCTTTGGATGGAGCAGAAGAGGCCTTCAGAGAAGCTGAGCCTGGCACAGGGGTCCCTGGGCTGGAGGGATGTGTGGGGACCCACGGGAGCCGTGGCCTCGCAATGGGCGCCACAAACTACAGCTGGGAGGAAGCGAGGACCCAGTGTGCTCTGCCAGCACCGCTGTGGGGTGGGAAATAACAGAACTGCTAACCTGGAGGCACGGCCGCATCTGTTCAAAGCTTTCCTTTAATTGTGTTTTCTCCAGTTCGCAAGCAGCAGCCAGTTCTGGGGAAGACACACAGACACGACATCGCTAAGTGAAGTCCAGCAGAGCAGGGGATGGGAGCACAGAGGCTGGGAGCCAGGCACCGCATGGGAAACAGCTTCAGGGCACGGAGGTTGAGGAAGAAACCAGCAGTAACACGCCATGGGGTTCTGGGAGAGCTGCTTTGAGGATCAGCATTTCCCAGCCTTGCAGCGGTCCCTCTACGTCTGCGTGGTCAAATTTGGATTTCTCACATCTGTCAGCTCCCAGGGGCTGTGATCCAAAAAGGTTCAGTATAAAAGCGGGCAAACAACCACGGCAGGGTGAGTATCTCCAAGCCAAGGGGTTTGAAAGTGGGTACATTGATGAGTTTGGATTGCAGTTTCTTTGGGGAGATAAAAAGGGGAGCCAGCAGCTTGGACGCAAAAAGGCAAATAACGGTGCTTGGCCAGGAGCTGCGGAGGACCTGTAAGGTTTAACGACGCTGTCATGCCCTGGAGACAAAATGTCCTCTATTTCTAGTACATGATTAAGGGTTTCACTGCTAGAAAAGTTGCCTCGGACTGATTAATAACCAGAAGTTAATCAACAAAGTGGAATAGTTTACCCTCCAACCCAAGGGCATGAGACTGGCATTCGGTACTGTGTGGGAACTGCTGGATCACGGCCTGAACCACTGATGGATCACCTGAGGCGAGCACTGAGTCAGCCGCAGGGCCACAGGTGAAGGTAACATACCTGTGTGATCAGAAGGGGTGGGGTCTGGCTCCACCTCTCCCAGACCCCATTGAAGGGCTGACCACCACCACAGAAGGATCTCTGGTTGGGGATCCCTCTGTAGTGGAGTAATTAGCGAGCCTCAGCCGTCATCATGGTGAGCCTCTCTTTCCTTACTAGTTATCTGTATGTCATCTACTTAAGCCCATCTGAAATATACCGTCTTCGGCACTATTTCTTTTGGGTGCTATTCTTGGGGGTTATTTGCCCTGCAAGTAATTAAATGTTAGAGGAAGCACCGTGAATGTGATTGTTTTCAGAGTATTCCTGAAGTAGGTGGTTTACTTTTTGGTACTGATAAAGAGATGCTAGGGCTTCATACTAATCTAAAGTTTTAGTCATTCTGATTAATATGAGTTCTTCTACTGAGAGGAAGAAATGCACTTTGTCTCAATGTTGCCTTCAGATTTTTCCATTACTCCTGAAGCCAGACCGTGCGACGTGTTTTTGGTCAGAATAATTTACAACAGGCTCAGGAGGGAAGACCGAGTTTCCCTACAGCACAGCAGGGAGGCAGGGGAGGATCGACGACAGGCTGAGTGATATGCTCCTCCAGTGCTGATTCTCCTAGAACAAATGGATTATAATCACTGAATTCTGGGCTTAAAGGCAAATACAGGGAAAAAAAAATAGCTCTGGAAGTGCTTTTGTTTCTGTAATGCGATCAACAAAAGCCCGGAGGCACTTTTGTGCCTTCTTGGAGAAGCAGAACAGCTGACGTTCTCAGGTTAGTCTGAGCTGTGTCAGAAAACTGTTCGGAGCAGTGTTGACTTGCTTGGAAATCAATCTTTGCACTGAGTGTTCTAGCAAGAAGTTATACTGGGGACGAGGGATTCGGAAATAGTGCATCAGGCGCTGTTTGTTTCCTCTGCTTTTATTTCACTCAAACTTGGTGAAAATGCGTGCCTGAAATTTTCCGTTCTCCGAGTAGGAATGTTACTGGAGAAGAGCCTTGGGCAGACTGCTCCGCAGCAGAAGGAGGAGTGGCAGGCCCTCTGACTGGAGGGGCTTTGTAACAGACGTGCTCCGTGTTTCCCCAGATGACTTGAGGGGAAGGAATTCACAAAGAGCCATTCCGGGACACGGCAGCGTTTCTCTGACGGAGGACTTGGATGCTTGGTGAGATGGACGAGTGCAAATCGAGGAGAAACAGAAGCACCTGAGGGAAGGGACAGTGATGCCTGGCTTTGAACACAAGGCTAAGCTTTCTCCGGAGATGCTGAGGATTAGAAAGAGAGTGAGTGGTAGAAAACATTATACTGCTTTTATTTATTTTTTTCTCTCTTGATTTGCTTCCTTGAGGCCTCGTGTAATCACACAAGGGTTAGAGCCAGTCTTCTGGCCTACAGCAGCCTTTACTACAAAGTAAGCTGACCTAGGGATGGCAGGGGGTCAAACAGCAATTTATTTTTACTGTAACAAATATACCAGGATGTAGAATTCCTTTCCACTTCTGAAAGGTGAAGTGGAATGATCAAAGCATTAGATATCCGGAGCCTTGCATTCCTGCTGCCCGAGTTCTTCCCGCTGCCGCTGTTCACAGCATTTGTTTTTCTGTTGTGACTTGACAGGCCTCTGGGTTTCTGATCAAAGAAACTTGTAAGGACAAATACAATTCTGTAGCTCTTCCAATGCGTTGTTTTTGTTTTCTCAGCTTCAGAACATGAGGTTCAACTCCACCTCGTTGGCATTTTAACCAGACTTTCTCAGGACATTGCTGCAACAGCTACAGCTACCCCAGTGTGATACTGCAGGGGATACCCTGGGGGAGGGTGACCAGCCCACAGAAAAGATTCAGGGCTGGGAAGAAACACTGTCCTAGGACTATCAAGGCAGCACTTGCACTCAAATTTTAATATTTTTCAGCTATCATTTCTCTGCTTGAAGTGGAAGTACATCAAGAGGTGTTTTTTTTTGTGTGTTAGAAGAAAATGCTTCTGAGAGAGTAGATGAATTTCCTAGTAGTGATGAGCCTTCAGCTGCTTTATCTGGGAAACAGGTCCTTCTTCAAGGAATTTTTGTGCAGCAGAGGACAACACAAGGAGCTGCTGTCAGTATCAGATTATTTGGAGATTGGACACCACCAGCAGTTTTGCAGGAATGAGATGTTGCCATTAATGCTTGCCATTAATGTTCCTTTGGGTGAAAGTGGTTTAACTGCTGATCTTGGAATACAAGCAGACAAGCTGGCTGGCTGGCATCACTTTGCTCTGTAACTCGGACCCTCTTTACCTCTGGGGAAGAGGGAGGGGCTGTTCTAGTTGAGCTTTTGAATCCGACACAAGCGCGTATTGTACTACTTGTGCCGGATTGCAGAATCTGGGACAGAGGAAAAGAAAATCCTCCACTGGACTGCAGTCCGCATTCAACATGTTGAAAATACTGTTAGAAAACTCCTGCTTAATTTAGGCACAGACTTAGGGCGAGTGTTAGTCACTTAGTCCTACAGGCTATCACTTGTGTTCTCCATCAGTAGCGTGTCATCACAGACCAGACAGACGCCTGACCTCGTCCTTGGTCATTTAAAAAGTACAGAGCTGAGCCTTACTCTGGTTGGGCCTTGCTCATTTAAGCTGAGAAGCAACTCTTAAAACCTCTCACGCTTTCCAAACTGTCCAAGACTTCGTAAAACTCTGGCGTGGCTCCTTGAACTTGGTAACTGGTCGAGGAGGTCTTATCCTACTTAACTACAGCTTGTAGGAATGATTCCCGTGCCAAACTCCTGCAGAGCAGAGGAGCATCTCCCCAGGCACGTGTCCATCGCACTCTGCAAAGCACAGTGGCTGAGAGTGAATGCCTGGAGCTGTGTGCAATGCAGCCTGTGAGGCTGGGAAGGAGTTGGCTTTCCCTCAGTGAGATGCCATTGTTAGGAAATATCTCCCTGAGGTCCTTCAGAGCTGTGAGCTGACCTTCAGGATGCAAATCTTTCCCATAGCCTGAAGAACAAAGTCCAGGGAAGAAGCAGAGAGAGCTGTGTGCATGGAAATGCTGTGGGGTTGGTGAAATGAATGTTAGGTGTCCTTTGTAAGAAGGGCAGTGATGAGATCTTGCTCACGTCCCTTGAGAAAGGGTGGGCGTTGTGTGATGCGCAGTCGTTTCCTCTTCTCTCAGCAGGGTCTGGCTTCTTTGAAAGGTAACACGGGAGTGTATTCTCCTTCCATCTCCAAACTTTGCTGTTTCACAGCAACTGGAAAGAAGCCCAGCGAGCTCCCCTTATCCTGCACGAAGCAGCAGTGAATCCCTTTGCCTCTCAGGTCTCAGTCACAGCCATTCACACTGAGTGCAGCAGAAGTGCTCAGGATTTCTGACTTCACCGAGCCACCCTTTGGGCATCATGAGTAGGATGAGACCACGGAGGAGAAAAAGCATCCCTACAACTTTGATTTGCAACGCACGTCTTTCTTGTGTCAGTTGCACAGACGCCTACAAGTACTTCTGCTGTAGAAGTGATCTCATCTGACCAACTCTGAAAAGAAAACCTGTGACCACAGCACCAGCACATTCCTCACAGGGACATGGCTGTTTCCTTCCGAGAAGGAAGGCAGAGGCCTTCGTGGCAGACACAACCTCATGAAGTGTAGCTTACATCACTGACCTCAGGAAGCATTTCCCCCATTGCAAGACCTGTCACTGACTTTTGTACTCCTTGACCAGGTCCTCATGCCCACAGGTGCTGATACCCAGCAGTACCAAATGCCCAACAGCAGCTCCATCAGCGAGTTCCTCCTGCTGGCGTTGGCAGACACGCGGCAGCTGCAGCTCCTGCACTTCTGGCTCTTCCTGGGCATCTCCCTGGCTGCCCTCCTGGGCAACGGCCTCAGCAGCACAGCCGCAGCCTGCGACCACGGCCTGCACACCCCCATGTACCTCTTTGTCCTCAACCTCGCCCTCCTCGACCTGGGCTGCATCTCCACCACTCTCTCCAAAGCCGCCGCCAATGCCCTCTGGGACACCAGGGCCATCTCCTACTTGGGATGTGCTGCACAGGTCTTCTTTCTTTCTTTCTTTCTGCTTCTTTCTTCGTCTCAGCAGAGTATTCCCTTCTCACAGTCAAGTCCTATGACCGCTTTGTTGCCATCTGCAATCCCCTGCACTACGGGACCCTCCTGGGCAGCAGAGCTTGTGTCACCGTGGCAGCAGCTGCCTGGGGCACTGGGTTTTTCTATTCCCTGCTGCACGCTGCCAATACATTTTCACTGCCACTCTGCCAAGGCGATGTTTTGAATCAATTCTTCGGTGAAATCCCCCAAATGTTAAAGCTCTCCTGCTCGCAGCCATACCTCAGGAAAGTTTGGCTTATTGTGGTTAGTGTCTCTTTGTATCTTGGGTGCTTTGTTTTCATTGTGCTGTCCTACGTGCAGATCTTCAGGGCAGTGCTGAGGATGCCCTCTGTGCACGGCCGGCACAGAGCCTTCTCCACGTGCCTCCCTCACCTGGCCGTGGTCCCCCTCTTTGTCTACACTGCCACGTTTGCCTACCTGAAGCATCCTTCTATCTCTTCTCCATCCCTGGACCTCCTGGTGTCATTTCTGTACTCGGTGGTGCCTCCAGCAGTGAATCCTCTCATCTACAGCCTGAGGAACCAGGAGCTCAAGGTTGCAGTGAGCAATACGTACTTCTGCGCCCAAAAAATGCGCATCAGCCTAACAGGATCTCCATGTTAATTCACAATCCCTTGTTTATATTTGCCTTCATTACTGTTTCCACTGCCACGACTTTGATTTAATAAGAAGTTTTCTTCTTGGCCTGCTGCATATCGTTCATGTTTTGGCACACTCAACTCATGTACCTATAGATCAAGGCTCTCTGTTGATAAATACAATAAAGAAGCCAGCAGAAATTCATTTGTCTCCATTCCTTTGTTTTCCCATCTTCACTGAAACGGGGAGAGCAACTCACGTATGCAGGAGCAGTTCAGGGGCCAAGAGCCCAGCTGCACCACGGAGCAGCAGCCTCAGTGTTCACGGGGGGCTGCCCCTCACTGCCCCGTGGGCCTGTCCTCTCATCTGTGTTTGAAAACGGGCTGCTGCTTCCCAGGTCCAATGGCCACAGACGGCAGCAGGACACTGTTGTGGTTTTGTGGTTTTGATGCCGGTATTCCACATCAGAACATCATGCAGGCCGTTAAGGAGTTAATGCTGTGGGAGCAGGGGAGGGGCGGAGCTCCGCACCAGACACCAGGCCCGCGCTTTTTGGTGGCGCGCTCTCCGGGCGGCTGTGAGGAGTTCAGCACGTGTAACGTAAGCTCCCAGTTTTCTGGTTTGGAAATTTTGTCTCTCTCTCTCAATTGTTCAATTTTATTAGATTTAGTAAAGTTACCGTTCCTTCTCAGATCGGGCCGTTGTGTTTTTCTTTACAGACCCTCAATCCCCTCTGTTTCCCCTCCCCCTGGAGCGCGAAGCTCTGCTGAGGCAGCCGCGCGGCAGTTGTTGTTTTTTTTTTTTTCCTCTCCCTTTCTTTTTCCCTTCTCGGTTCCCCCTTGGGTTACTGTCACGGATAACACCGTGACACATTATTGGTGGAGAATGCGGGCAATGCAGTTTTTGTACTCCACTGTAAAACTGGTGCTGAGTGGACTAAGTGTTTTCATGTACCTTAGAGCATGTTGGCGTCTTTTTAAGCTCCTCGTGTTCAGCATGGGAGTCATATATGCATACAGCTGCTTTAGCGTGCTGATGGGGTTACCCCCCTCCCGCCTAAACAGCCTGGCTAGTATGACAGATTATACGGCATTTGGATTGGTTTCCAGGTACTCTTTTCAGGTTTTTACCTATCTTCAAGGTGTCAGCCTGGCAACTGTGTTATCTGTTTTCCTGAATGTACTCTGTGCAATGGTATTTTACATCCAGTGGAGGAAGCCTTCCTCAGAACCAGAGGGTGTTGAATGGCAGGGAAGGTGGGAAAAGTTAGGGAAGAAATTAGAAGCGTGGGGACCCCCGGTGCAATGTGATTTTGATCTTGAGCACCTGCGGGATCCTGAGAAATTCAGTGAGTGTTTAGGTCAGGAGTCATGTGACTCAGGCAGATCTGAGAAGGAACGGATTGTTTGGGGCTTGACTTGTGCTTATCGAGCTATAATTGATATTCTTGAGAGAAATGGTTTCCAAACCGAGGTTCAGAACAAAAATGAAAACCTTGAGGTTAAACCTGACCAGTCACAGGAAGCACCGGCATCCGTGTCGGTTGCCCCTGTGGAAAGCCAGAAATGGAAACTTGTGTCCTCTCGGCTAGAACGGAAAGAAGAAGAAGCAGAGAAAAAAAAGGAAGATCCAGGTGAGGGGCCCTCTTCAGCACCACCACCACCACCACCACCACCTAAAAAGGCCACTAAGGAAGGTGAGAAACGTGGAGACGACAGAGATGAGAAAGAAGAGGAAGATCCAGGTGAGGGGCCCTCCTCAGCACCACCACCACCACCACCACCTAGAAAGGCCACTAAGAAAAGTGTGAGACATGGAGAGGACAGTGATAATGAAGAAATCACCGTTACTACTATTCGTCGGCCCCTAAAGATGACTGAAATCCAGGGTTCAGGAAAGGAGTTTGTACGGCGCTCAGATGAACCTATTGTCACCTGGTTGCTGCGGTGTTGGGACAACGGTGCCAGCAGCGTGTCCCTTGATGGCAACGAAGCCCGCCAACTGGGAAGCATTGCTCGAGACCCAGCTATCGACAGAGGGATTAGTAGATGTTTGAGTGGAGTTGCTACCCTCTGGGAACGAGTACTAGTAGCTGTAAAGGAGAGATTTCCTTACAAAGACGATCTGGAGCCTAAGGTGGAAAGATGGAATACTGTGGAGAAGGGCGTCCAATTTTTGAGAGAAATGGCTGTAGTAGAGATGCTGTACGATCCTACTTTTGTCCCTAACAATCCACACCAGGACCGCGATCCTGAGAAAGCATGGTGTAAAGCTGATGTATATCGGAAGCTCTCAAAAACAGCACCAGAAAGGTACGCAAGTACACTGGTAGCAACATTCAATATACTCGAGGGCCGAAACAGAAGACTCCCATTTCATGAAGTGGTTACTACACTTCAAAACTTTGAACAACAACTTCCACCATCACACGTTTCCATTGCAGCTGTATCATCGGTAGCAGGAGAAGTCAGTGACATAAAGAAGATACTGAAAATGATACTGGAGGAATTGTCCTTACTGATGAACCGGGAGGGACCTGTGTCAGTGTCTGAAACACCGGATGAAGACGGGGATGATCCAAAGAATCTGATGGAGAAACTGATCAAAGTGATAAAAGTGTCAGCCATCAAAGGCAACCGCCTCTCTGCTCGAGCAGATGACAGCAGTAACTTCATGTTGCGTGTGTCCATGTGGAGCTTCTTCCGAGAAAATGGAGAGGACATGAAGAAGTGGCATAAAAAACCCACCCCTGCACTACGAGAACGTGTGAGAGAATTACAGCAGAGATCAAGCTGCTGAAATTGGAAGTGTCTCAAATAGACGTGAACTGGCAGAACAAAGGAGAGTTATTTTTAGCTCGGTGGGCCCATGAGACCTCGGGCCATCAAGGAAGGGATGCGACCTATAAGTGGGCTAGAGACCGAGGGGTGGACTTAACTATGGATGTCATCGCACAGGTTACCCATGACTGTGATACATGCGCCATAATTAAACAGGCCAGGAGGATGAAACCTCTCTGGCAGGAAGGGAGATGGCAGAAGTATAAATATGGGGAGGCGTGGCAGGTTGATTATATCACCTTGCCGCGATCTTGCAATGGTAAGCGTTATGTGCTCACCATGGTGGAGGCGACCACTGGGTGGCGGGACATTTAAGCATTGGGAGAAAAATCTGTCAGAAGCCACCTGGTTGGTCAACACTAGGGGATCAGTGAACCGAGATGGTCCTACACAATCCAGCTCCCTACAGGGGGACATAAGGTCCCTGTAGTACATGTGAAGAGCATGTTGGGAAAAGCAGTGTGGGTCCTTCCAGCCTCTGGAAAGGGCAAACCCCTCCGTGGAACAGTTTTCGCACAGGGACCTGGGTGCACCTGGTGGGTAATGGATAAAAATGGGGATGTCCAGTGTGTACCACAAGGGAATCTGATGCTGGGGGAGTGCAGTCTGTGATTCCATGTGTATATGTATATGTATAGATATGTTTGTATGTAGTCTGTGTTATTACTGTTTTTGGTTCTATATAGATATGTGTTAAGCATGATGTGATGATGTGGAATAAGGGGTGGAATGTTGTGGTTTTGTGGTTTTGATGCCGGTATTCCACATCAGAACATCATGCAGGCCGTTAAGGAGTTAATGCTGTGGGAGCAGGGGAGGGGCGGAGCTCCGCACCAGACACCAGGCCCGCGCTTTTTGGTGGCGCACTCTCCGGGCGGCCGTGAGGAGTTCAGCACGTGTAACGTAAGCTCCCAGTTTTCTGGTTTGGAAATTTTGTATCTCTCTCTCAATTGTTCAATTTTAATAGATTTAGTAAAGTTACCGTTCCTTCTCAGATGGTACCGTTGTATTTATCTTTACAGACCCTTAATCCCATCTGTTTTCCCCTCCCCCTGGAGCGTGAGGCTCTGCTTAGGCGGCCGCGTGGCAGTTTTTTTTTCCTCTCCCTTTCTTTTACCCTTCTCGGTTCCCTCTTGGGTTACTGTCACGGATAACACCGTGACAGGCCCCAATGTGTTCTATGGCTCCATTGATTCCTATGGCCCCATTGATTTCTGTGGCCCCATAGATCGCTGTGGCCCCATTGATCCCTATGGCCCCATTGATCCCTATGGCCCCATTGATCCCTATGGCCCCATTGATCCCTAAAACCTCATTGATTCCTATGGTCCCATTGATCCCTATGGCTCCATTGATCCCTATGGCTCCATTGATCCCTAAGGCCACATTGACTCCTATGGTCCCATTGATCCCTATGGACCCATTGAGTTATATGGCGCCATTGATTCCTATGGCCCCATCGATCCCTATGGCCGCATTGATCCCTATGGCCCCATTGATTCCTATGGCCCCATTGATCCCTATGGCCCTATTGATCCCTATGGCCCTTTGATTCCTATGGCCCCATTGATCCCTTTGGCCGTATTGAGTTCTATGGCCGCATTGATTCCTATGGCTGCATTGATCACTATGGCCCCTCTGATCCCTATGGCCCCATTGATTCCTGTGGCCACGTTGATCCCTATGACCCCATTGATTCCTGTGGCCACATTGATCCCTATGGCCCCATTGCTTCCTATGGCCCCATTGATTCCTATGGCCCCATTGATTCCTATGGTTTCAGTGATCCCTATGGCCCCATTGAGTTCTATGGCCCCGTTGATTCCTATGGCCCCATTGATCCCTATGGCCCCACTGATTCCTATGGCCCCATTGATTCCTATGGTCCCATTGATCCCTATGGCCGCACTGAGTTCTCCGGCCCCACTGATTCCTATGGCCCCTCTTAGTTCTATGGCCCCATTGATTCTATGGCCCCTCTTAGTTCTATGTCCCAATTGATTCCTATGGCCCCATTGATCCCTATGGCCCCATTGATTCCTACGGCCCCATTGATCCCTATGGCCCCATTGAGTTCTATGGCATCATTGATCCCTGTGGCACCATTGATTCCTAAGGCCCCTTTGAGTTCTATGGCCGCAGTGATTCCTATGTCCCCATTGAGTTCTATGGCCACATTGATTCCTATGTTCCCATTGATCCCTATGGTCCCATTGAGATCTATGGCCCCATTGTTTCCTATGGCCCCACTGATCACTATGGCCCCATTGATCCCTATGGCCCCATTGATCCCTAAGGCCCCATTGATCCCTATGACCCCATTTATTCCTAAGGCCCCATTGATCCCTATGGCCTCATTGATCCCTATGGCCCCATTAATTCCTATGGCCCCCTTGATCCCTTTGACCCTATTGAGTTCTATGGCTGCATTGATTCCTATGGCCGCTTTGATCACTCTGGCCCCTCTGATCCCTATGGCCCCATTGATTCCTGTGGCCACATTCATCCCTATGGCCCCATGGAATCCTATGGTCCCAGTGATCCCTATGGCCCCATTGAGTTCTATGGGCCCATTGATTCCTATGGCCCCATTGATCCCTATGGCCCCACTGATTCCTATGGCTTCATTCATTCCTATGACCCCATTGATCCCTATGGCTGCACTGAGTTCTATGGCCCCACTGATTCCTATGGCCCCATTGAGTTCTATGGCCCCATTGATCCCGATGTCCCCATTGATTCCTAAGGCCCCATTGATTCCTATGGCCCCATTGAGTTCTATGCCCCATTTATCCCTATGGCACCTTTGATTCGTAAGGCCCCATTGAGTTCTATGGCCGCATTGATTCCTATGGTCCCATTGATCCCTATGGCCCCATTGATCCCTATGGCCCAATTGAGTTCTATGGCCCCATTGAGTTCTACAGCTCCATTGATTCCTATGGCCCCATTGAGTTCTATTGCCCCATTGCACAACCGGAGCTGCAGTGACAAATTTTGAGGTGAAGAGGGTTTTTTTTCGGGCGGTTTCTGTCACAGGGGAACCGAGGGAGAGCGGGCAGTCCCTTCAGCTCTCGGCAGCTCTCTCGCGAGAGGCTGACGTGGCGTAGGCGTTGCCCGGGAAACGGCACCCCTCGCCCACACCTTCAGCTCTGAAAAGGCCTCAGGGAGGGCAGCGACGTGTCGCTGCCCACCAGGCACAAGGAGGAGCTAACTACCTGTGAGTATCACCCCTCTCTATTATACTGAAGCTAGGTGCTAAGTGTGGGAGTGTGGGAGCTTGTGTAGCTGGGTGTAGGAGTTCTATTCCTCCTCTCTTGTGAATTCATCCTATTTACTACTGGCATCTGTGCTCTCACAGTTGTGTTCTACTTTTTGCTTATTTCATTTTTATTTATCTTATTATCATCATACATACATATATATTTATTTATTCTTTTTATTTATTATTCTTATTTCTGTACCATGGTCTCTACCAGACAGAGGGCTTGCCGTAAAAAGACGGTGGCGACCCAGACGGAAGGTCTGCCTAGAAATGTGGCTACACAGGTCTCTGGTTGCAGTGAGTGCCAGAGCCTGCTGCTGCTGGAGGAGGATGGCAAGCAGATCTCCTGCATGCGGTGTGAACAGGTTGAAGATCTGCTTAGCATGGTGATAGAACTGAAAGAGGAAGTTGAGAGACTGAGGGCCATCAGGGACTGTGAGAGGGAGATTGACTGGTGGAGTAGCTCCCTAAAGTGCCAGAGAGAAAGGCACCCAGGAGATCCCCCGAATTTGGTGGTGGACTCCCTGACCTGCCCCCGTCAGGTTGAGGGGGGGTATCTGAGGGATGGGGAGGGCTGGCAGAGAGTCCCAGCTCGGTACTGTAGGCGATCTCCCCCTCTGCCTACATCGTCTCCTCAAGTCCCTCTAAACAATAGGTTTGCGGTGTTGGATGTTGAAGGAGAAATAAGGGGGGAGGAGCGGGAAGATTCTCCCAAGAAGTCACCAATGGCAAGGCAGTCGACTCCATGCATTGAGACTGCAGCTGCCAAGAAGGAAAGAAAGGTGATCGTGGTGGGTGGCTCCCTTCTCAGGGGTACTGAGGGCCCCATTTGCAGACCAGACCCGTGCCGTAGGGAAGTGTGCTGTCTCCCTGGGGCCCGGGTTAGAGACATAACTAGAAGACTCCCAGATCTGATTCACCCCAATGACTACTATCCGTTGCTCATAGTTCAAGCAGATAGCAGTGAAATAACTCAAAGAAGCCTAAGAACTATGAAAAGAGATTTCAGGGGTCTAGGACGATTAGTTCAAGGTGTGGGAGCACAAGTGGTATTTGCTTCCATACCTTCTGGGGCAGCGAAGGACACGGAATGGGCTAGGAAAACACAAGTGATGAATAATTGGCTGAGAGGCTGGTGTAGAGACAGACACTTTGGGTTTTTTGACCACGGGGCAGTTTACTCAGCTCCTGGCCTGTCATCCACTGATGGAATACACCTGTCCCAAAGGGGGAAACGAATTCTAGCCCAGGAGCTAGCTGGACTAATTGAGAAAGCTTTAAACTAGCTGTGATGGGGGTAGGGGATATAACAGGGCTTCCCAGTGAAGAGCTCAGGGGGGCTGTGCTGGAACAAAGGGTGAGGCAAGTGTCTCAGCTGAAGTGCATATACACCAACGCATGCAGCATGGGCAATAAACAAGAAGAGCTTGAAACCATTGTAAGACAGGCAAACTATGACCTTGTTGCTATTACGGAAACATGGTGGGACCCCTCCCATGACTGGAGTACTGGGATGGATGGCTACAAGCTCTTCAGAAGGGATAGGCGGGGAAAAAAGGGTGGTGGCATAGCTCTCTATATCAAAGAGTGTCTTGATGTTGAAGAGCTTGAGGTTGGAAACGACCAAGTGGAGTGTCTGTGGGTAAGGATCAGGGGGATGGTCTGTAGGAGTGACATCGTGGTGGGGCTCTGTTATAGACCGCCTAGCCAAGATGAGGAGATAGATGAGGTGTTCTACAAGCAACTAGTAGATGTTGCACGATGGCCAGCACTAGTTCTCATGGGGGACTTCAACTTCCCTGATATATGCTGGAAATATAATACCGCGCAGAGGAAGCAGTCCATGAGATTTCTGGAGTGTGTGGAAGATTGCTTCCTGACACAGCTGGTGCAGGAACCTACCAGGGGAAGTGCCCTGCTAGACCTGCTCTTCACTAACAGAGATGGACTAGTAGGAGATGTGAAGGTTGGGGATCGTCTTGGCCAGAGTGACCATGAAATGGTAGAGTTTGCTATTCTTGGTGACATCAAGAGGGTGACTAGCAAAACTGCTGCCTTGGACTTCCGGAGGGCAGACTTTGACCTGTTCAGGACGCTTGTTGCAAGGGTCCCTTGGGACTCGCTCCTGTGGGGTAAAGGGGTCCAGGAAGCCTGGGCCCTCCTCAAGACGGAAATCTTAAAGGCACAGGAGCAGGCTGTCCCTGAGTACCGTAAGTCAAGCCGGAGGGGAAAAAGACCAGTGTGGATGAACCGAGATCTTTTGTTGAGACTCCGGGAGAAAAAGAGAGTCTATGTCCTCTGGAAGATGGGACAGGCTACTTGGGGAGACTACAGGGAACTTGCCAAGATTTGCAGGCAGGAAGTTAGAAATGCAAAAGCCCAGCTTGAACTTAGACTGGCTACTGCAGTAAAGGAGAACAAAAAATCCTTTTATAAATATATTAACAGTAAAAGAAGAACTAAGGAGAATTTCCCTCCTTTACTTGATGCGGCAGGGAATGTAACCACAGAGGATAAGGAAAAGGCTGAGGTTCTCAATGCCTTCTTCACGTCTGTCTTTAACAGACAGACCAGTTATCCTCAGGATACTCCTCGCCCTGACCTGGAAGTCTGGGACGAAGCGCATCATACACCCCCTGTGATCCCAGCAGAGACAGTCAGAGACCTGCTCCTCCATCTGAACTGCCACAAGTCCATGGGGCCAGATGGGATCCACCCAAGGGTGCTGAGGGAGCTGGCAGAGGTGATTGCCAAGCCGCTTTCTGCCATCTATCAGCATTCCTGGTCATCTGGAGAGGTCCCGCAAGATTGGAGGCTTGCCGATGTGACTCCCATCTACAAGAAAGGCCGTAAGGAAGATCCGGGGAACTACAGGCCTGTCAGCCTGACCTCGGTATCAGGGAAAGTTATGGAGCAATTGATCTTGAGGGAGATCACACGGCACGTGCATGGCAATCAGGGGATCAGACCCAGCCAGCACGGGTTCACAAAGGGCAGGTCGTGCTTGTCCAACCTCATCTCCTTCTACGACTGGGTGACCAGACTGGTAGATGAGGGAAAGGCTGTTGATGTAGTCTACCTGGACTTCAGCAAAGCCTTTGACACGGTCTCCCACAGTATTCTCCTGCAGAAGCTGGCAGCCCATGGTGTGGACAGGTTCACTCTTCTCTGGGTTGAGAATTGGCTTGAGGGCCGTGCCCAGCGGGTAGTGGTTAATGGAGTCAAGTCCAGCTGGCGTCCTGTCACGAGTGGTGTCCCCCAAGGGTCGGTATTGGGGCCCGTCTTGTTTAATATCTTTATTGATGACCTGGATGAGGGGATTGAGTGTACCCTCAGTAAGTTTGCGGATGACACCAAGTTGGGAGGATGTGTTGATCTGCCTGAGGGTAGGGAGGCCCTTCAGCGGGATCTGGATAGGCTGGACAGTTGGGCTGAGGTCAATGGGATGAGGTTCAATAAGGCCAAGTGCCGGGTCCTGCACTTTGGCCACAATAACCCCATGCAATGCTATAGGCTTGGGGCAGAATGGCTTGAGGAGTGTATAGAGGAAAAGGACCTGGGGGTGTTGGTTGATGCTCGGCTCAGCATGAGCCGGCAGTGTGCCCAGGTGGCCAAGAAGGCCAATGGCATCCTGGCCTGTATTAGGAATAGTGTGGCCAGCAGGAGCAGGGAGGTGATCATCCCCCTGTACTCAGCTCTGGTGCGGCCGCACCTCGAGTACTGTGTTCAGTTTTGGGCCCCTCACTACAAGAGAGACATCGAGGCCCTGGAGCGTGTTCAGAGAAGGGCAACAAAACTGGTGAGGGGTCTGGAGCACAGGTCTTACGAGGAGCGGCTGAAGGAGCTGGGATTGTTTAGTTTGGGGAAAAGGAGGCTCAGAGGAGACCTCATTGCACTCTACCACTTCCTGAAGGGAGGCTGTGGTAAGGAGGGGGTCGGCCTCTTCTCCCAGGTAACTAATGACAGGACGAGAGGGAATGGCCACAAGTTGTGCCGGGGAAGATTTAGATTAGACTTGAGGAAAAATTTTTTCTCTGAGAGAGTGGTCCGGCACTGGAATGGCCTGCCTAGGGAGGTGGTTGAGGCACCGTCCCTAGCGCTGTTCAAGAAGCGTTTAGATGAGGTGCTGAGGGATTTGATTTAGTAGCTTGGTGGGTAGGGATGGTGGTGTGAGGAAGGTTGGACTAGATGATCTTGTAGGTCCTTTCCAACCTAATGTATCTATGAATCTATTAATCTATGAATCTATTGATTCCTATGGCCCCTTTGAGTTCTATAGCCACATTGATTCCTATGGTCCCATTGATCACTATGGCCCCACTGAGGTCTATGGTTCCACTGATTCCCATGGCCTCATTGATCCCTATGGCCCTATTAAGTTCTATGGCCACATTGAGTTCTACGGCTCCATTGATTCCTATGGCCCCATTGATGACTATGGCCCCATTGATCCCTATGGTCCCATTGATTCCTACGGCCCCATTGATCCCTATGTCCCCACTGATTTCTATGACCCCACTGATTCTTATGGCCACATTGATCCCTATGGCCCCATTGATTCTTGTGGCCCCATTGATCCCTATGGCCCCATTGGTTCCTACGGCCCCATTGATTCCTGTGGCCCCATTGATCCCTATGGCTTTATTGATCGCTGTGGCCACATTGATCCATATGGCCCCATTGATACATATGGCCCCATTGATTCCTGTGGTCCCATTGTTTCCTGTGGACCCATTGATCCTTATGGCCCAATTGATCCCTATGGCCCCATTGAATCCTATGGCCCTTTGATTCCTTTGGCCTCATTGATTCCTATGGCCCCATTGAGTTCTATGGCCCCATTGATCCCTATTGCCCCATTGATCCCTATGGCCCCATAGATCCCTGTGGCCCCATTGATTCCTATGGCCACATTGAGTTCTATGGCCCCATTAATCCCTATGCCCCATAGATTCCTAATGTCCCATTGATCTCTAT
This sequence comes from Callipepla californica brunnescens, assembly GCA_023055505.1. Taxonomy (NCBI): domain Eukaryota; kingdom Metazoa; phylum Chordata; class Aves; order Galliformes; family Odontophoridae; genus Callipepla; species Callipepla californica. Next base: position 4,508,667 of record JALIRH010000037.1, read on the forward strand.
GTCCCTATTGATACCTGTGGCCCTATTGATGACTATGGCCCCATTGATCCCTATGGCCCCTTTAATCCCTATGGCCCCATTGATTCCTATGTACCCATCGATCCCTATGGTCCCATTGATTCCTATGACCCCATTGATTCCTCAGGCCCCATTGATCCCTTTGGCTCCATTGATCGCTGTGGCCCCATTGTTCCATATGGCCCCATTGATCCCTATGTTCCCATTGATTCCTATGGCCCCATTGATCCCTAAGGCCCCTTTGAGTTCTATGGCCGCATAGATTCCTATGGTCCCATTGATCCCTATATCCCCATTGATCCCTGTGGCCCCATTCAGTTCTATGGCCCCATTGAGTTCTATGGTCCAATTGATTCCTATGGCCCCTTTGAGTTCTATGGCCGCATTTATTCCTATGGCCCCATTGATTTCTTTGGCCCCATTGATCCCTTTGGCCCCATTGAGTTCAATGGCTCCATTGATTCCTATGGCCCCTTTGATCCCTATGACCCCTTCAGCTCTATGGTCCCATCGATTCCTATGGCCCCATTGATTCCTATGGTCCCATTGATCCCTATGGCCCCATTGAGTTCTATGGCCCCAGTGATCCCTTTGGCCCCTTTGATTCCTATGGCTCCACTGATTCCTATGGTCTTATTGAGTTCTTTGGCCCCATTGAGTTCTATGGTCCCATTGATTCCTATGGCCCCGTTGAGTTCTATGGCTCCATTGATTCCTATGGCCCCAATGATTCCTATGGCCCCATTGAGTTCTATGGCCCCATTGATCCCTATGGCCTTATTGAGTTCTATGGCTCCAATGATTCCTAAGGCCCCATTGATTCCTCAGGCCCCATTGATCCCTATGGCAACATCGATCCCTATGGCCCCATCGATCCCTATGTCCACATTGATCACTATGGCTTCACTGATCCCTATGGCCCCATTGATCCCTATGGCCCCATTGATCCCTATGGCCCCACTGATTCCTATGGCCCCATTGATCCCTGTGGCCCACTGATTCCTATGGCCTCATTGATCCCTATGGCCCCATTGATCCCTATGGCTCCTTTGTGTTCTATGGCTTCATTGATCCCTATGGTTCCATTGATTCCTGTGGTCCCATTGATTCCTGTGGCCCCATTTATCCCTATGGCCCCATTGGTTCCTGTGGCCTTTTTGGTCCCTATGGCTCCATTGATCGCTGTGGCCCCACTGATTCCTATGGTCCCATTGATTCCAAGGGCCCCATTGATCCCTATGTCCCCATTGATTCCTATGGCCCCATTGATCCATATGGCACCATTGATCCTTATGGCCCCGTTGAGTTCTATGGCACCATTGAGTTCTAAGGCCCCATTGAACCCTATGGTCCCATCGATCCCTATGGCCACATTGATCCCTATGGCCCCATTGATTCTTATCGTCTCATCGATCCCTATGGCCCCAATGAGTTCTATGGCTCCATTGATTCCTATGGCCCCATTGATTCTTATGGCCCCATTGATTCCTATGGCCGCATTGATTCTTATGATCCCATTGATCCCTATGGCCCCATTAATCCCTATGGCCCCATTGATTCCTATGGCCCTACTGATTCCTATGGCCCCATTGGTCCCTATGGCCATATTGATCCCTATGGCCATATTGATTCCTATGGCCCCACTGATTCCTATGGCCCCATTGATCCGTATGGCCCCATTGATCCGTATGGCCCCATTGATCCCTATGGCCCCATTGATCCCTATGGCCCCATTGATCCCTATGGCCCCATTGATCCCTATGGCCCTATTAATTCCTATGGCCCAATTGATCCCTACTGCCCTTTGAGTTCTATGGCCCCATTGAGTTCTATGGCTCCATTGATTCCTGTGGCCCCATTGAGTTCTTTGGCCCTATTGATTCCTAAGTCCCCTTTAAGTTCTATGGCCACATTGATTCCTATGGCCCCATTGATCCCTATGGCTGCACTGAGTTCTATGGCCCCACTGATTCCTATGGCCCCATTGAGTTCTATGGCCCCATTGATCCCGATGTCCCCATTGATTCCTAAGGCCCCATTGATTCCTATGGCCCCATTGAGTTCTATGCCCCATTTATCCCTATGGCACCTTTGATTCGTAAGGCCCCATTGAGTTCTATGGCCGCATTGATTCCTATGGTCCCATTGATCCCTAAGGCCCCATTGAGTTCTACAGCTCCATTGATTCCTATGGCCCCATTGAGTTCTATTGCCTCATTGATTCCTATGGCCCCTTTGAGTTCTATAGCCACATTGATTCCTATGGTCCCTTTGATCACTATGGCCCCACTGAGGTCTATGGTTCCACTGATTCCCATGGCCTCTTTGATCCCTATGGCCCTATTAAGTTCTATGGCCCCATTGAGTTCTACGGCTCCATTGATTCCTATGGCCCCAGTGATTCCTACGGCCCCATTGATCCCTATGTCCCCACTGATTTCTATGACCCCACTGATTCTTATGGCCACATTGATCCCTATGGCCCCATTGATTCTTGTGGCCCCATTGATCCCTATGGCCCCATTGGTTCCTATGACCCCATTGATTCCTGTGGCCCCATTGATCCCTATGGCTTTATTGATCGCTGTGGCCCCATTGATCCATATGGCCCCATTGATACATATGGCCCCATTGATTCCTGTGGTCCCATTGTTTCCTGTGGACCCATTGATCCTTATGGCCCAATTGATCCCTATGGCCCCATTGAATCCTATGGCCCTTTGATTCCTATGGCCTCATTGATTCCTATGGCCCCATTGAGTTCTATGGCCCCATTGATCCCTATTGCCCCATTGATCCCTATGGCCCCATAGATCCCTGTGGCCCCATTGATTCCTATGGCCACATTGAATTCTATGGCCCCATTAATCCCTATGCCCCATAGATTCCTATGGTCCCATTGATCTCTGTGTCCCTATTGATACCTGTGGCCCTATTGATGACTATGGCCCCATTGATCCCTATGGCCCCTTTAATCCCTATGGCCCCATTGATTCCTATGTACCCATCGATCCCTATGGTCCCATTGATTCCTATGACCCCATTGATTCCTGTGGCCCCATTGATTCCTTTGGCTCCATTGATCGCTGTGGCCCCATTGTTCCATATGGCCCCATTGATCCCTATGTTCCCATTGATTCCTATGGCCCCATTGATCCCTAAGGCCCCTTTGAGTTCTATGGCCGCATTGATTCCTATGGTCCCATTGATCCCTATATCCCCATTGATCCCTGTGGCCCCATTCAGTTCTATGGCCCCATTGAGTTCTATGGTCCAATTGATTCCTATGGCCCCTTTGAGTTCTATGGCCGCATTTATTCCTATGGCCCCATTGATTTCTTTGGCCCCATTGATCCCTTTGGCCCCATTGAGTTCAATGGCTCCATTGATTCCTATGGCCCCTTTGATCCCTATGACCCCTTCAGCTCTATGGTCCCATCGATTCCTATGGCCCCATTGATTCCTATGGTCCCATTGATCCCTATGGCCCCATTGAGTTCTATGGCCCCAGTGATCCCTTTGGCCCCTTTGATTCCTATGGCTCCACTGATTCCTATGGTCTTATTGAGTTCTATGGCCTCGTTGATCCCTATGGCCCCATTGATTCCTATGTCCCCATTGATCCCAAAGGCCTTTTTGAGTTCTTTGGCCCCATTGAGTTCTATGGTCCCATTGATTCCTATGGCCCCGTTGAGTTCTATGGCTCCATTGATTCCTATGGCCCCAATGATTCCTATGGCCCCATTGAGTTCTATGGCCCCATTGATCCCTATGGCCTTATTGAGTTCTATGGCTCCAATGATTCCTAAGGCCCCATTGATTCCTCAGGCCCCATTGATCCCTATGGCAACATCGATCCCTATGGCCCCATCGATCCCTATGTCCACATTGATCACTATGGCTTCACTGATTCCTATGGCCCCATTGATCCCTATGGCCCCATTGATCCCTATGGCCCCACTGATTCCTATGGCCCCATTGATCCCTGTGGCCCACTGATTCCTATGGCCCCATTGATCCCTATGGCCCCATTGATCCCTATGGCTCCTTTGTGTTCTATGGCTTCATTGATCCCTATGGTTCCATTGATTCCTGTGGTCCCATTGATTCCTGTGGCCCCATTTATCCCTATGGCCCCATTGGTTCCTGTGGCCTTTTTGGTCCCTATGGCTCCATTGATCGCTGTGGCCCCACTGATTCCTATGGTCCCATTGATTCCAAGGGCCCCATTGATCCCTATGTCCCCCTTGATTCCTATGGCCCCATTGATACATATGGCACCATTGATCCTTATGGCCCCGTTGAGTTCTATGGCACCATTGAGTTCTAAGGCCCCATTGAACCCTATGGTCCCATCGATCCCTATGGCCACATTGATCCCTATGGCCCCATTGATTCTTATCGTCTCATCGATCCCTATGGCCCCAATGAGTTCTATGGCTCCATTGATTCCTATGGCCCCATTGATTCTTATGGCCCCATTGATTCCTATGGCCCCATTGATTCCTATGGCCGCATTGATTCTTATGATCCCATTGATCCCTATGGCCCCATTAATCCCTATGGCCCCATTGATTCCTATGGCCCTACTGATTCCTATGGCCCCATTGGTCCCTATGGCCATATTGATCCCTATGGCCATATTGATTCCTATGGCCCCACTGATTCCTATGGCCCCACTGATCCGTATGGCCCTATTAATTCCTATGGCCCAATTGATCCCTACTGCCCTTTGAGTTCTATGGCCCCATTGAGTTCTATGGCTCCATTGATTCCTGTGGCCCCATTGAGTTCTTTGGCCCTATTGATTCCTAAGTCCCCTTTAAGTTCTATGGCCACATTGATTCCTATGGTCCCATTGATCCCTATGGCCCCATTGATCCCTATGGCCCCACTGAGTTCTATGGTTCCACTGATTCCTATGGCCTCATTCATCCCTATGGCCCTATTAAGTTCTATGGCCCCATTGATGACTATGGCCCCATTGATCCCTATGGTCCCATTGATTCCTGTGGCCCCATTGATCCCTATGGCCCCATTGATCCCTATGGCCCTATTAATTCCTATGGCCCAATTGATCCCTACTGCCCTTTGAGTTCTATGGCCCCATTGAGTTCTATGGCTCCATTGATTCCTGTGGCCCCATTGAGTTCTTTGGCCCTATTGATTCCTAAGTCCCCTTTAAGTTCTATGGCCACATTGATTCCTATGGTCCCATTGATCCCTATGGCCCCATTGATCCCTATGGCCCCACTGAGTTCTATGGTTCCACTGATTCCTATGGCCTCATTCATCCCTATGGCCCTATTAAGTTCTATGGCCCCATTGATGACTATGGCCCCATTGATCCCTATGGTCCCATTGATTCCTGTGGCCCCATTGATCCCTATGGCCCCACTGATTTCTATGACCCCACTGATCCCTATGGCCCCATTGATCCCTATGGCCCCATCGATTCCTATGGCCCCATTGATCCCTATGGCCCCATCGATTCCTATGGCACCATTGATCCTTATGGCCCCGTTGAGTTTTATGGCACCATTGAGTTCTAAGGCCCCATTGAATCCTATGGTCCCATCGATCCCTATGGCCCCATTGATCCCTATGGCCCCATTAATTCTTATGGCCCCATCGATCCCTATGGCCCCATTGAGTTCTATGGCCCCACTGATTCCTACAGCCTTATTGATTCCTATGGCCCCACTGATCCCTATAGCCCCATTGATCCCTATGGCCCCATTAATTCCTATGGCCCCATTGATCCCTTTGGCTGTATTGAGTTCTATGGCCGCATTGATTCCTATGGCCGCATTGATCACTATGGCCCCTCTGATCCCTATGGCCTCATTGATTCCTGTGGCCTGATTGATTCCTATGGCCCCATTGATTCCTGTGGCCACATTGATCCCTATGGCCCCATTGATCCCTATGGCCCCATTGATCCCTATGGCCCCATTGATTCCTATGGCCCCATTGATTTTTATGGTCCTAGTGATCCCTATGTCCCCATTGAGTTCTATGGCCCCATTGATTCCTATCGCCTCATTGATCCCTATGGCCCCTTTGAGTTCTATTGCCCCACTGATTCCTATGTTCCCATTGATCCCTATGGCCGCACTGACTTCTATGGCCCCAGTGATTCCTATGGCCCCTTTGAGTTCTATGGCCCCATTGATCCCTATGTCCCCATTGATTCCTATGGCCCCATTGATCCCTATGTTTCCATTGATTCCTGTGGCCCCATTGATCCCTATGGCCACATTGTGTTCTACGGACCCATTGATTCCTATGGCCACATTGATCTCTATGGCCCCTTTGATCCCTATGGCCTCATTAATTCCTCTGGCCCCATTGATTCCTATGGCCCCATTGATCCCTATATCCCCATTGATTCCTATGGCCCCATTGATCCCTATGGTTCCATTGATTCCTATGGCCCCATTGATCCCTATGTCCACATTGATTCCTATGGCCCCATTGAGTTCTGTGGCCCCATTGAGTTCTATGGCCCCACTGATCCCTATGGCCTCATTGAGTTCTATGGCCCCATTGATTCCTATGGCCCCATTGATTCCTATGGTCCCATTGATCCCTACGGCCCCATTGAGTTCTACGGCCCCATTGATTCCTATGGCCCCATTGATTCCTATGGCCCCATTGAGTTCTATGGCCCAATTGATTTTTATGGTCCCATTGATCGCTATGGCCCCCTTGATCCCTATGGCCCCTGTGATAGAAATTGAGTTCCGTACTTTTTTTACTTGTTAATCAAACCGGTGTCTCAGTGTTTTTCACTTTCTATACTTGTTAATCAAACCAGTCACAAGACAGATGCCTCAGTATCCTTCAGTGTGTTTATCTTTTCCTTCTCTTAGAACTATGTAGCTTGTAGGAGGCTTAAAAATAGATATATGAATGTTTTTGTAAAATGGGGCCACCGCGTCTCGTCAGTTCTGATAGTTGCACAGATAGTAGTGACCTTCTAAAGAATTGAAAACAAGAAAAATAATAAGCAGGAGCCTTCTCTTAAGCCTCCATAATTGGAGCTGAAAAACACGGCAGCATTCATCTCTGCGAGGAGACAGAGGATGACTCCCAAATACCAGCCGGCGCAGCCCAGAAAGAAAAGAATAACAAGAAAACAGAGATAAGAGACAATAAAAAGAGGGGGTCGGAAGGTCCCGGTGCGCGCCTTTAGTGGAGCGGAGACTCCAGGCCGCCCAGCGCTGTTTCGCTCGTTTATTGCTTACTTAATAAATTACTTACTATTGGCAGCGGACGGTGTGTATCGTTCTTCACACTTATAACAATTTGGTGCCGTGACTCGGATCCAGGCGATTCCGCTGCGGAATTCTCACCCCAGGGGGGGCGCCCCGTCTCTGGACGGCCCCTGGGCTGGGTAGTTCCGTTGCGGGGACCTGTAGCTCCGAACTCTAAATTTGATAAACGAGCGAAAGAAACTGCAGCACCCCATAATTCTTGTGTACGAAGACCCGAACAAAGACTCAGGATTGAGTAAGTATTTGTGTGGATCTGTTCGGTCGGGGTGGGTATCCCGGAGCACGCCTGACTGAGACGTCCTGTAGGGGCGAAGCGAGTGCGGACCCTCTAGTAGTGCAGTTCCCATTGCCCGCGAGGGCGTGGGTCATGACCGAGGGGTGCGAGTGTGTGTGTGTGTGTGAGAGTGCTCCAGAAGATGGGACAGAGTCAGAGTAAGCCCTCTGGCCCCATGGGTGGCTCACAGGAGAAGCTACCAGACATACCGCTAGAAAGTCCCCTAGGTTTAATGTTAAAACACTGGGGTGATTCTCCATCGAGACAAGGAAAGTGTAAGGTGAAGATGGTACATTATTGTATGGAAGTGTGGGGAGGAGAACAGGTAAGAGCAGATCAGTTGTTCTGGCCTGTATTCGGATCCTTTGATGACTGGATTTGTCAGGCTTTAAATATTTATGTGAATGAAAAACAGCCTTTTAATTCAGAAGAGAGTGAGTATGCCAAATTATGGATAGAATCTGATAGTCAAACCTTTGTATTCCCTTTAATTAAGAAAAGGAATACAACAGAGGAAGACATTATACACTATCCACCCCCGCCTTATGCTCCCCCTGAATCGAACCCAACAGCTCCCTTAGAGGAGCAGGTGGATTCTGATTCGGGGGATGAACGAAATGAACCCCTAGATTTCCCTAGGAGAACCACTAGAAGACAAGCTAGGCAGTGGCAGGAGAGGGGTCGAGGAAGAAATCTTCTCCCTTTAAGAGAAATACCCGTAGCTACTGGGGGACCAAACCCGGGGGTTGGATACGTTTCAATTCCCTTAAATTCAGGAGATGTAAGGGAGTTCAAAAAGGAGATGGGGAATTTGTTAGAGGATCCTTTAGGGGTCTCTGAGAGACTAGATCAATTTTTAGGTCCCAACCTTTATACCTGGGATGAAATACAGGCAATCCTAACTATACTATTTACAGTAGAAGAAAGGGATATGATCAGGAGAGCAGGTATGCGAATTTGGGATCGGCAACACCAAGCCGGTCCAGGAGCAGATGTAAAGTGGCCTTTACAGCGGCCCAATTGGGATAATCAGAACCAGGAACATCGTACCCATATGGCAGACTTGCGAATAATTATTATTCAAGGGATTAGAGAGTCTGTCCCTAGGGGACAGAATATCAATAAGGCTTTTAACGAGCAACAGAAAAAGGACGAAACCCCTACTGAATGGTTAGAGAGACTGCGTAGAAATTTGCAGTTATATTCGGGGTTAGATCCTGCTACCCCCTTAGGACAGACTCTCCTGAAAACGCAGTTTGTGGCTAAGTCCTGGACAGATATTCGAAAGAAACTAGAAAAGTTGGAAGATTGGCAGGAGAGAGGATTAGATGAATTGCTGAGGGAGGCCCAGAAAGTGTACGTAAGAAGAGAGGAAGAGATTCAGAAAAGACAGGCTAGACTCTTGGCAGCTGCAGTAAGAGAAGGACAGAAGGGGGCGTTTCAAACAAAGAAAAGAGGGAATATTCCTCAGACAGGGAGTGTGTTTCCGTCTAATCAGACGAGATCTAGAAATATGAGGACGGTAGAATGCTTCTACTGTCAGAAAAAGGGGCATATGAAGAAAGACTGTAGAAAAAGAATTCAGGATGAGAAAATGTTTAAAGAGGACTGAGGGGGTCAGGGGCTCTATGTGCTGGGGACTCAGGAGAAAAAGGAGCCCTTGATAAAATTGAAATTGGGTCCCCAGCGTCAAGAAATAGAATTTTTAGTAGATTCTGGGGCAGAAAGATCCACTATCCAGTATTTACCACGAGGATGTTCTTTATCCCCGGAAAAGTTACAAGTAATTGGAGCAAAAGGGGAGCCTTTTACAGTACCTGTTGTAAAGCAAGTAGAAATAGAATCACCTAATACTTTTGGAATTGGATCCTTTTTATTGGTACCTGAAGCAGGATATAATTTATTAGGGAGAGACTTAATTGTGGAGTTAGGAATAAATTTAGAAGTGAAAGATAAAGAATTAACTGTTAAGCTATGTACCTTAATGGCAGAAGATGAGGCAAAAATTGACCCAGAAGTTTGGTATACCCCAGAATCGGTGGGAAGGTTAGACATAGAACCTTTTGAAGTAACTATAAGAAACCCAGAAATCCCGGTTAGGATAAAACAATACCCCATTTCACAGGAAGGCAAGTTAGGGCTAAAACCTGAAATTGAGAGGTTAATATCTAAAGGGCTATTAGAACCTTGTATGTCTCCTTATAACACTCCTATACTCCCTGTTAAAAAACCTGATGGTACATACAGGTTGGTACATGACTTAAGAGAAATAAACAAAAGAACAATTACTCGCTTCCCAGTAGTGGCAAATCCCTATACCCTACTCAGCCAATTAAGCCCAGAATCTAGATGGTATAGTGTAATTGATTTAAAAGATGCTTTTTGGACCTGCCCCCTGAAGACAGAATGCAGAGATTACTTTGCTTTCGAATGGGAAGATCCAAACACCCATAGAAAGCAACAACTTAGATGGACAGTGCTCCCACAGGGATTCACAGAGTCCCCTAATTTGTTTGGACAAGCCCTTGAGCAAGTGTTAAAAACCTATGAATCAAACCTCCAAGTGACTTTAGTACAATATGTAGATGATTTACTCTTAGCTGGAACAAATGAGGAAATGGTTAGACAGGAAAGCATTAAACTATTAAATTTTCTGGGTTCAAAAGGATTGAAAATTTCTAGGACAAAATTACAATTTACAGAAGAAGAAGTGAAATATTTGGGACATTGGTTAAGCAAGGGGAATAAGAAATTAGATCCAGAACGAGTAAATGGCATTTTATCTTTAAAAGCCCTGAGGAGTAAGAGGCAGGTGAGACAGATTTTAGGAATGTTAGGATATTGTCGACAATGGATTGAGAATTATAGCAGCAAAGTAAAATTTTTATACCAGAAATTAATACAAGATGGATTAGTAAAGTGGAGTCAGGAAGATGAGCAAAAATTAGAAAATTTAAAAATAGACCTTGTTAATGCACCAGTATTAAGCCTACCAGATATAAAAAGACCTTTTTACCTTTTTGTAAATACAGAAGAAGGGACTGCTTTTGGAGTACTGACCCAGGAGTGGGCTGGGAAGAAAAAGCCAGTAGGATACTTTTCGAAACTCTTAGATCCTGTTAGTCGTGGGTGGCCTACATGTTTACAAGCAATAGTTGCTGTAGCTCTGTTAGTAGAAGAAGCAGAGAAAATTACTTTTGGGGGTGAATTAAAAGTGTATACCCCACATAACATAAGGGGGGTATTACAACAGAGGGACAACAAATAAGTGGATTACAGATGCTAGGCTATTAAAATATGAAGGGATCTTAATACACTCTCCTAAATTAGAAATAGAGACTACGAGTTTACAAAATCCTGCTCAATTTTTATATGGGGAACCAGATGAGGGGTTAACCCATAATTGTATTCAGTGCATAGAACAGCAAGTTAAAATACGGGAGGACCTAGAGGAGGAGGAATTATCAGAAGGGGAAAAGTTATTTGTAGATGGTTCATCCCGTATAGTAGAAGGAAAACGTAGATCAGGATATGCTATAATAAATGGAAAAACATTTACAGTAATTGAATCAGGACCATTGGATAAAACATGGTCAGCTCAGGCCTGTGAATTATATGCAGTCCTCAGAGCCTTACAGATGTTAAAAGGAAAAATTGGGACTATTTATACAGATTCTAGATACGCGTATGGGGTAGTTCATACCTTCGGGAAAATATGGGCAGAAAGAGGACTGGTGAATTCACATGGGAAAGGGTTAATCCATGAGTCATTGATAAGACAGACTCTTAAGGCAGTACGAGAACCAAAGAAAATTGCAGTAGTGTACGTAAAAGGTCACCAGAGGGGGATGTCGATTCAAATAAGGGGAAATAATTTGGCTGACGAGGAAGCTAAAAGAGCGGCCTTAAAGATATTAAAAGAAATACAGGCTGATGATTCCCGGAAAGAAATAAACGAGGCTAAGAGTTTTACTATACAAGAAAAAGAAAGACTAAGACAAATGAAAGTTGAGGAAAAAGAGGGAAAATGGTTATTACCCGATGGAAGGGAGGTAATCCCTAAAGGACTCACCTGGAAAATATTAGGAGAATTTCATAAACAAACTCATTGGGGAGTACAGGCCTTAGTAGATCAATTTGCAATTAAATATATGCGTATAGGCATTTATAATATAGCCAAACGAATAGTAGACAGTTGCATGATTTGTAGGAGAATAAATAAACAACAACTAAGGGAAAAAATACAAGGAGGAAGGGAATTAGCTGTTAGACCTTTTGCTAAAATACAGATAGACTTCACAGAACTCCCAAAAATTGGAAGGTATAAATACTTATTAGTAATAATAGATCATCTGACACATTTTGTGGAGGCCTACCCCACTGCTAGAGCAACAGCCCAGGTAGTAATTAAAACATTATTCGAACATATTATTCCCAGATATGGGAATATTGAAGTTATAGATTCAGATAGAGGCCCTCACTTTGTATCAAAGGCAGTGAAAGAAGCCTTAGCTCCTATGGGAACCAAATGGGAATATCATACCCCATGGCATCCACAGAGCTCTGGAAAAGTAGAAAGGATGAATGGGGAGATTAAAAAACAACTTACTAAATTGATGATTGAAACCAAAATGTCTTGGATCAAGTGTTTACCGTTGGCACTACTTAATCTAAGAACACAACCCAGAACAGATACTGGAATATCACCTTTTGAAATGTTATATGGAATGCCATATGATTTAGAACTACCATCAGAACATCCTAAAATAGAAGATAAATTATTACAGGAATATTTAATTGAAATCAATAAAAGGAGGAATGAATTAAGAAAAAAAGGATTGGTGGTACAAAGGCCTCCACTAGATATAGCAATGCATCGAATCAATCCAGGGGACAAGGTTTTAATTAAAACGTGGAAAGAATCTTCTTTAACTCCCCGCTGGGAAGGACCTTTTCTTGTTTTATTAACAACAGAAACAGCGATTCGGACAGCAGAGCGTGGATGGACTCATGCAAGTCGAGTGAAAGGACCAATCCATGATACAACACCTCCAGTGGAAAGTGCTAAATGATTTAGAAATTACTGCTTTTTTTTAGATATTTTATTATGTGAATTGTTTATTATTGTTTTTGTTTCCTTTTTTTTTTTTTTTTAGACAATTTAAGCATTCTATTATATGATTTGTATATATGTATATAGAAATATTGTGTTGTGCATTGCGAATATTGGTGAACTCACTTTTCCTATGAATACCTCTTAAGATAATTGGAAAATAATTTGATAAAAGAGGAACTACTCAATTCCTATCAAGAAAGGGATTAGGGGAACTAGTAAGGCAAGGACAGAGGAGGTTCCCCTGAAGAATACGACTGCTGTCGAGAAGATCATATACGCCGCTGCTCTAAGCAAAAGAGTAGGCGAGGGGAGACAGAGCCGTACAACAGTGGGGGTATGAGAATAACCTCCAAAGTGGAGCAAGAATTAACTTGACCTTTGTCCCCTAATCTAGATTGTATGCTTACAAAGCAATATTGAAAGTTGCTATTGGCAACGAAAGGGAAAGGGGGAGGCTAAGAAACATTTCAATATCTTAAGGATATTCAGTCTGGAAAATGAGTATACCAATAATAGCAGTGGTCTCGTTAATGACAACAGTGGTAAAATCAGATAACAGCCCTCATCAATCAGATCAGCTCATCCTGCTGAAAAGAGTGGTTGAAGAAAAGCTGGAGTATATTGAAAAGTCATTTTCTGCCTTGGAAAAATCCCTAACATTGTTATCTGAAGTAGTCTTACAGAATCGACGAGGATTGGATCTTGTATTTGTACAACAAGGAGGATTATGTGTAGCAATGAGGGAAGAGTGTTGTTCGTATGTTGATCACACAGCAGTAGTTAGAAATTCTATGGCTAAGATACTAGAAAAACAAGAAGTGTTTGAAAAAAGAAATCAAGTCCTGATCACGGCTTTATTATACACTATAGATGGGCCCTTAATTCTGATAACTTTAATACTGATCATTAGTTTCTATATGCTAAGTAAGATAACCAATAACATAAAACACTATCTGATACACTGGAAAAGAAAAGATCATGTTTTAGCTCAAGATGCAGTGACACGGTTTGATAAACAAGATGATAAAAAAGAAAAGGGGGGATTGTGATAGAAATTGAGTTCTGTACTTTTTATACTTGTTAATCAAACCGGTGTCTCAGTGTTTTTCACTTTCTATACTTGTTAATCAAACCAGTCACAAGACAGATGCCTCAGTATCCTTCAGTGTGTTTATCTTTTCCTTCTCTTAGAACTATGTAGCTTGTAGGAGACTTAAAAAAATATATATGAATGTTTTTGTAAAATGGGGCCACCGCGTCTCGTCAGTTCTGATAGTTGCACAGATAGTAGTGACATTCTAAAGAATTGAAAACAAGAAAAATAATAAGCAGGAGCCTTCTCTTAAGCCTACATAATTGGAGCTGAAAAACACGGCAGCATTCATCTCTGCGAGGAGACAGAGGATGACTCCCAAATACCAGCCGGCGCAGCCCAGAAAGAAAAGAATAACAAGAAAACAGAGATAAGAGACAATAAAAAGAGGGGGTCGGAAGGTCCCGGTGCGCGCCTTTAGTAGAGCGGAGACTCCAGGCCACCCAGCGCTGTTTCGCTCGTTTATTGCTTACTTAATAAATTACTTACTATTGGCAGCAGACGGTGTGTATCGTTCTTCACACTTATAACAGCCCCATTGATTCCTAAGGTCCCATTGATCCCTATGGCCCCATTGAATCCTATGGCCCCATAAATTCCTATGGTCCCATTGATCCCTTTGGCCTCATTGATCCCTATGGCAGCATTGATCCCTATGGCCCCATTGATTTCTATGGCCCATTGATCCCTATGGCCCCATTGATCCCTATGGCCCCATTGATTCCTATGGCCCCATTGATCCCCATGGCCCCATTGATTCCTATGGCCCCATTGATTGTTATGGCACCATTGATCCCTATGGCCCCATTGATCCCTATGGCCCCTTTGAGTTCTATGGCCCCATTGATTCCTATGGCCCCATTGATCCCTATGGCCCCATAGATCCCTATGGTCCCATTGATCCCTATGGCCCCATTGAGTTCCATGGCCCCATTGATCCCTATGGCCACATTGATCCCTATGGCCCCATTGATTCTTATGGCCCCATTGATTGTTATGGCCTTATTGAATTCTATGGCCCCATTGATTCCTATGGTCCCATTGATCCCTATTTCCCCTTTGAGTTCTATGGCCCCATTGAGTTCTATGGCTACGTTGAGTTCTAAGGCCCCATTGAGTTCTATGGCCCCATGGAGTTCGAAGGCACCATTGATTCCTATGTCTCCATTGATCCCTATGGACCCATTGATCCCTATGGACCCATTGATCCTATGGCCCCATTGATCCCTATGGCCCCATTGAGTTCTATGGCCCCATGGAGTTAGAAGGCCCCATTGATTCCTATGGCCCAATTGATTCCTATGGCTTCATTGATTCCTATGGTCCCATAGATCCCTATGGCCCCTTTGAGTTCTATGGCCCCATTGATTCCTATGGCCCCATTGATCCCTATGGCCCCATTGATCCCTATGGCCCCTTTGAGTTCTATGGCCCCATTGATTCCTATGGCCCCATTGATCCCTATGGCCCCATAGATCCCTATGGTCCCATTGATCCCTATGGCCCCATTGAGTTCTATGGCCACATTGATCCCTATGGCCACATTGATCCCTATGACCACATTGATCCCTATGGCCCCATTGATCCCTATGGCCCCATTGATCCCTATGGCCCCATTGATTCTTATGGCCCCATTGATCCCTATTGCTTCATTGATCCCTATTGCCCCATTGAGTCCTATGGCCCCATTGATTCCTATGGCCCCATTGATTCCTATGGCCCCATTGATTCCTATGGTCCCATTGATCCCTAAGGCCCCATTGAGTTCTATGGTCCCATTGATCCCTAAGGCCCCATTGAGTTCTATGGCCCCATTGATCCCTATGGCACCATTGATTACTATGTCCACATTGCGTTCTATGGCCGCAGTGATTCCTATGACCCCATTGAGTTCTATGACCTCACTGATTCCTATGGTCCCATTGACCCCGATGGCCCCTTTGAGATCTATTGCCCCATGGTTTCCTATGGCCCCATTGATCCCTATGGCCCCAGTGATCCCTATGGCCCCATTGATCCCTATGGCCCCACTGAGTTCATGGCCCCATTGATTCCTATGGCCCCGTTGATTCCTATGGCCCAATGATCCCTATGTTCCCATTGATTCCTTTGGCCCCATTTATCCCTATGGCCCCACTGAGTTCTATGGCCCCACTGATTCCTATGGCCCCACTGATTCCTATGGCCCCACAGATCCTTATGGCCCCATTGATTCCTATGGCCCCACTGATTCCTATGGCCCCATTGATTCCTATGGCCCCATTGATTCCAATGGCCCCTTTGAGTTCAATGGCCCCATTGATTCCTACGGTCCCATTGATCCCTATTTCTCATTTGAGTTCCATGGCCCCATTGAGTTCTATGGCTACGTTGAGTTCTAAGGCCCCATTGAGTTCTATGGCCGCATTGATTCCTATGGCAACATTGAGCTATAAGGCCCCATTGATTCCTAGGGCCCCATTGATTCCTAAGGCCACAGTGATTCCTATTGCCCCATTGATTCCTATGGCCACACTAATCCCTAAAGCCCCAATGATTCCTATGGCCCCATTGATCCCTATGGCCCCATTGATTCCTATGGCCCCATTGATTGTTAGGGCCTTATTGAATTCTATGGCCCCATTTATTCCTATGGTCCCATTGATCCCAATTTCCCCTTTGAGTTCTAAGGCCCCATTGAGCTCTATGGCCCCATTGGTTCCTATGGCCCCATTGATTGTTATGGCCTTATTTAATTCTATGGCCCCATTGATTCCGATGGTCCCATGGATCCCTCTTTCCCCTTTGCGTTCTATGGCCCCATTGAGTTCTATGGCTACGTTGAGTTCTAAGGCCCCATTGAGTTCTATGGCCACATTGATTCCTATGGCCCCATTGAACCTATGGCCCCATTGATCCCTATGGCCCCATTGAGTTCTATCGCCCCATTGATCCCTATGGCCCCATTGATTCCCATGGCCCCATTGATTCCTATGGCTTCATTGATTCCTATGGTCACATTGATCCCTATGGCCCCTTTGAGTTCTATGGCCCCATTGATTCCTATCGCCCCATTGATTCCTTTGGCCCCATTGATCCCTATGTCCCCATTGATTCCTATGGCCCCATTGATCCCTATGGCCACATTGATCCCTATGTCCCCATTGATTCCTATGGCCCCATTGATCCCTATGGCCACATTGATACCTATGGCCCCACTGATTCCTATGGCCTCATTGATCCCTATGGCCCCATTGATTCCTAAGGCCCCAGTCATCCCTATGGCCACACTGATTACTATGGCCCCATTGATCCCTATGGCCCCATTGATCCCTATGACCCCATTGATTCTTCTGGTTCCATTGATCCCTATTGCCACATTGAGTTCTATGGCCCCATTGATTCCTATGGCCCCATTGATCCCTATGGCCCCATTGGTTCCTATGGGCCCATTGATTCCTATGGTCCCATCGATCCCTATGGCCCCATTGATCCCTAAGGCCCCATTGATCCCTATGGCCACATTGATCACTATGGCCCAATTGATTCCTATGGCCCCATTGATTCCTATGGCCCCATCAATCTATATGGCCCCATTGATCCCTATGGCCACATTGAAACCTATGGCCCCACTGATTCCTATGACCTCACTAATCCCTATGGCCCCATTGATTCCTGCGGCCTCAGTCATCCCTATGGCCACAATGATTACTATGGCCCCATTGATCCCTATGGCCCCATTGATTCTGATGGTCTCATTGATCCCTATTGCCGCATTGATCCCTATTGCCCCATTGAGTTCTATGGCCCCATTGATCCCTACGGCACCATTGATTCCTATGTCCACATTGAGTTCGATGCCCGCAGTGATTCCTACGACCCCATTGAGTTCTATGGCCACACTGATTCCTATCGTCCCATTGATCCCTATGACCCCTTTGAGATCTATTGCCCCATTGATTCCTATGGTCCCATTGATCCCGATGGCCCCTTTGAGTTCTATGGCCCCATTGATTCCTATGGCCCCATTGATCCCTACGGCCCCATAGATCCCTATGGTCCCATTGATCCCTATGGCCCCATTGAGTTCTAAGGGCCCATTGATCCCTATTGCCCCATTGATCCCTAAGGCCCCATTGATCCCTATGGACACACTAATCCCTGTGGCCCAATTGATTCCTATGGCCCCATTGATTCCTATGGCCCCATCAATCTATATGGCCCCATTGATCCCTATGGCCACATTGATACCTATGCCCCACTGATTCCTATGGCCTCATTGATCCCTATGGCCCCATTGATTCCTATGGCCCCAGTCATCCCTATGGGCACATTGATCCCTATTGCCCCATTGATCCCTATGGCCACATTGATTCTTATTGTCCCATTGATCCCTATTGCCGCATTGATCGCTATTGCCCCATTGAGTTCTATGGCCCCATTGATTCCTATGGCCCCATTGATCCCTATGGCCCCCTTGATTCCTATGGCCCCATTGATTCCTAAGGTCCCATCGATCCCTATGGCCCCATCGATCCCTATATTCCCATTGATCCCTAAGGCCCCATTGATCGCTATGGCCCCATTGATCCCTAAGGCCCCATTGATCCCTATGGCCACATTGATCCCTATGGCCCAATTGATTCCTATGGCCCCATTGATTCCTATGGCCCCATTGATCCCTACGGCCCCATCGATTCCTATGGTCCCATTGATCCCTATGGCCCCAGTGAGTTCTATGGCCCCATTGATCCCTATGGCACCACTGATTCCTATGTCCACATTGAGTTCTATGGCCGCAGTGATTCCTATGACCCCATTGAGTTCTATGGCCACACTGATTCCTATGGTCCCATTGATCCCTATGGCCCCTTTGAGATCTATTGCCCCATTGTTTCCTATGGCCCCATTGATCCCTATGACCCCATTGATCCCTATGGCCCCTTTGATCTCTATGGCCCCATTGATCTCTAAGGCCCAATTGTTCCCTATGGCCCCCTTGATTGCTATGGTCCCATTGATCCCCATGGCCCTATTGACTGCTATGGCCCCATTGTTCCCTATGACCCCGTTGATTCCTATGGCCCAATGATCCCTATGTTCCCATTGATTCCTTTGGCCCCATTTATCCCTATGGCCCCACTGAGTTCTATGGCCCCACTGATTCCTATTACCCCACTGATTCCTATGGCCCCACAGATCCTTATGGCCCCATTGATTCCAATGGCTCCACTGATTCCTATGGCCTTTTTGATTCCTATGGCCCATTTGATTCCTATGGCCACATTGATCTTTATGGCCCCATTGATTCCTATGGCCACATTGATCCCTATGGCCCCACTGAGTTCTACGGCCCCACGGATTCCTATGGCCCCATTGATTCCTATGGCCCCTTTGATCCCAATGGTCCCATTGATTTCTATGACCCCACTGAGTTCTATGGTCCCATTGATTCCGATGGCCCCACTGATACCTATGGCCCCATTGATTGCTGTGGTCCCATTGATCCCTATGGCCCCATTGAGTTCTATGGCCACTTTGATCCCTATGGCCCCGTTGATTCTTATGGCCCAATGATCCCTATGTTCCCATTGATTCCGTTGGCCCCATTTATCCCTATGGACCCACTGAGTTCTATGGACCCACTGATTCCTATGGACCCACTGATTCCTGTGGCCCCTTTGATTCCTATGGCCACATTGATTCCTATGGCCCCATTGATTCCAATGGCCCATTTGAGTTCAATGGTCCCATTGATTCCTATGGTCCCATTGATTCCTATTGCACCATTGATTCCTATAGCCCCATTGATCCCTAAAGCCCCACTGATTCCTATGGCACCATTGATTCCTATAACCCCATTGATCCGTATGGCCTCATTGATTTCTATGGCCCATTGATAACTATGGCCCCATTGATCCCTATGGCCTCATTGATTCCTATGGCCCCATTGATTGTTATGGCCTTATTTAATTCTATGGCCCCATTGATTCTTATGGTCCCATGGATCCCTCTTTCCCCATTGAGTTCTATGGCCCCATTGAGTTCTATGGCTACGTTGAGTTCTAAGGCCCCATTGAGTTCTATGGCCACACTGATTCCTATGGCCCCATAGAGTTCTATGGCTCCTTTGAGTTCTATGGCTCCATTGATCCCTATGGCCCCACTGATCCCTATGGCCCCATTGAACCTATGGCCCCATTGATCCCTATGGCCCCATTGATTCCTATGGCTTCATTGATTCATATGGTCACATTGATCCCTATGGCCCCTTTGAGTTCTATGGCCCCATTGATTCCTATCGCCCCATTGATTCCTTTGGCCCCATTGATCCCTATGGCCCCATAGATCCCTATGGTCCCATTGATCCCTATGGCCCCATTGAGTTCTATGGGCCCATTGATCCCTAGGGCACCATTGATCCCTAAGGCCCCATTGATCCCTATAGCCCCATTGATCCCTAAGGCCCCATTGATCCCTATGGCTACATTGATTCCTATGGCCCCATCAATCTATATGGCCCCATTGATCCCTATGGCCACACTGATACCTATGGCCCCACAGATTCCTATGGCCTCATTGATCCCTATGGCCCCATTGATTCCTACGGCCTCAGTCATCCCTATGGCCACAATGATTACTATGGCCCCATTGATCCCTATGGCCCCATTCATTCTTATGGTCCCACTGATCCCTATTGCCGCATTGATCCCTATTGCCCCATTGAGTTCTATGGCTACGTTGAGTTCTAAGGCCCCATTGAGTTCTATGGCCCCATTGATTCCTATGGCCCCATTGATTCCTATGGTCCCATTGATCCCTATGGCCCCATCGATCCCTATGGTCCTATTGATCCCTAAGGCCCCATTGAGTTCTATGGCCCCATTGATCCCTATGGCACCACTGATTCCTATGTCCACATTGAGTTCTATGCCCGCAGTGATTCCTATGACCCCATTGAGTTCTATGGCCACATCGATTCTTATGGTCCCATTGATCCCTATGACCCCTTTGAGATCTATTGCCCCATTGATTCCTATGGTCCCATTGATCCCGATGGCCGCTTTGAGTTCTATGGCCCCATTGATCTCTATGGCCCCATTGATCCCTATGGCCCCATTGATCCCTATGGCCCCTTTGAGTTCTATGTCCCCATTGATTCCTATGGCCCCATTGATCCCTATGGCCCCATTGATTCCAATGGCTCCACTGATTCCTATGGCCTTTTTGATTTTTATGTCCCCATTGATTCCTATGGCCCCATTGATCCCTATGGCCCCATTGATTCCTAAGGCCACATTGATCCCTATGGCCACACTGAGTTCTATGGCCCCACCGATTCCTATGGCCCCATTGATTCCTAAGGCCCCATTGATTCCTATGGTCCCATTGTTTTCTATGGCCCCTTTGAGTTCTATGGCCCCATTGATTCCGATGGCCCCATTGATTCCGATGGCCCCATTGAGTTCTATGGCCCCGTTGATTCCTATGGCCCAATGATCCCTATGTTCCCTTTGATTCCTTTGGCCCCATTTATCCTTATGGCCCCACTGAGTTCTATGGCCCCACTGATTCCTATGACCCCACTGATTCCTATGGCCCCACAGATCCTTATGGCCCCATTGATTCCTATGGCCCCACTGATTCCTATGGCCCCATTGATTCCTATGGCCCCATTGATTCCTATGGCCCCATTGATTCCAAAGGCCCCTTTGAGTTCAGTGGCCCCATTGATTCCTATGGTCCCATTGATCCCTATTTCCCCATTGAGTTCTATGGCCCCATTGAGTTCTATGGCTACGTTGAGTTCTAAGGCCCCACTGAGTTCTATGGCCACACTGATTCCTATGGCCACATTGAGTTCTTAAGCCCCATTGATTCCTATGGCCCCATTGATTCCTAAGGCCACATTGATTCCTATTGCCCCATTGATTCCTATGGCCACACTAATCTCTAAAGCCCGAATGATTCCTATGGCCCCATTGATGCCTATGACCCCATTGATTCCTATGGCCCCATTGAAAGTTATGGCCTTATTGAATTCTATGGCCCCATTTATTCCTATGGTCCCATTGATCCCTATTTCCCCTTTGAGTTCTATGGCCCCATTGAGTTCTATGGCTACGTTGAGTTCTAAGGCCCCATTGAGTTCTATGGCCCCATTGATTCCTATGGCCCCATAGAGTTCTATGGCTCCATTGAGTTCTATGGCTCCATTGATCCCTATGGCCCTATTGATCCCTATGGCCCCATTGATCCTATGGCCCCATTGATCCCCATGGCCCCATTGAGTTCTATGGCCCCATTGAGTTCTATGGGCCCATTGATCCCTATTGCCCCATTGATCCCTAAGGCCCCATTGATCCCTATGGCCACATTGATCCCTATTGCCCCATTGAGTTCTATGGCCCCAGTGATTCCTATGGCCCCATTGATCCCTATGGTTCCATTGATTCCTATGGCCACATTGATTCCTATGGTCCCATTGATCCCTACGGCCCTATCGATTCCTATGGTCCCATTGATCCCTAAGGCCCCATTGAATTCTATGGCCCCATTGATCCCTATGGCACCACTGATTTCTATGTCCACATTGAGTTCTATGGCCGCAGTGATTCCTATGACCCCTTTGAGTTCTATGGCCCCATTGAGTTCTATGGCTACGTTGAGTTCTAAGGCCCCATTGAGTTCTATGGCCCCATTGATTCCTATGGCCCCATAGAGTTCTATGGCTCCATTGAGTTCTATGGCTCCATTGATCCCTATGGCCCTATTGATCCCTATGGCCCCATTGATCCTATGGCCCCATTGATCCCTATGGCCCCATTGAGTTCTATGGCCCCATTGAGTTCTATGGGCCCATTGATCCCTATTGCCCCATTGATCCCTAAGGCCCCATTGATCCCTATGGCCACATTGATCCCTATGGCCCAATTGATTCCTATGGCCCCATTGATTCCTATGGCCCCATCAATCTATATGGCCCTATTGATCCCTATGGCCACATTGATTCCTATGGCCCCACTGATTCCTATGGCCTCATTGATCCCTATGGCCCCATCGATTCCTATGGCCCCAGTCATCCCTATGGCCACATTGATTCCTATGGTCCCATTGATCCCTATGGCCCCATTGATTCTTATGGTCCCACTGATCCCTATTGCCGCATTGATCCCTATTGCCCCATTGAGTTCTATGGCCCCAGTGATTCCTATGGCCCCATTGATCCCTATGGTTCCATTGATTCCTATGGCCACATTGATTCCTATGGTCCCATTGATCCCTACGGCCCTATCGATTCCTATGGTCCCATTGATCCCTAAGGACCCATTGAATTCTATGGCCCCATTGATCCCTATGGCACCACTGATTTCTATGTCCACATTGAGTTCTATGGCCGCAGTGATTCCTATGACCCCATTGAGTTCTATGGCCACACTGATTCCTATGGTCCCATTGATCCCTATGGCCCCTTTGAGATCTATTGCCCCATTGTTTCCTATGGCCCCATTGATCCCTATGGCCCCATTGATCCCTATGGCCCCATTGATCCCTATGGCCCCATTGACCTCTAAGGCCCAATTGTTCCCTATGGCCCCATTGATTCCTATGGCCACATTGATCCCTATGGCCCCAATGAGTTCTATGGCCCCACCGATTCCTATGGCCCCATTGATTCCTATGGTCCCTTTGATCCCTATGGTCCCATTGATTTCTATGGCCCCATTGAGTTCTATGGCCACATTGATTCCTATGGCCCCTCTGATACCTATGGCCCCATTGATTGCTATGGTCCCATTGATCCCTATGGCCCCATTATTTCCTATGGCCCCATTGATCCCTATGGCCCCATTGATCCCTATGGCCCCATTGATCCCTATGGCCCCATTGATCTCTAAGGCCCAATTGTTCCCTATGCCCCCATTGATTCCTATGGCCACATTGATCCCTATGGCCCCACTGAGTTCTATGGTCCCACCGATTCCTATGGCCCCATTGATTCCTATGGTCCCTTTGATCCCTATGGTCCCATTGATTTCTATGGCCCCATTGAGTTCTATGGCCCCATTGATTCCTATGGCCCCTCTGATACCTATGGCCCCATTGATTGCTATGGTCCCATTGATCCCTATGGCCATATTGACTTCTATGGCCCCATTGTTCCTTATGGCCCCGTTGATTCCTATGGCCCAATGATCCCTATGTTCCCATTGATTCCTTTGGCCCCATTTATCCCTATAGCCCCACTGAGTTCTATGGCCCCACTGATTCCTATTGCCCCACTGATTCCTATGGCCCCACAGATCCTTATGGCCCCATTGATTCCAATGGCTCCACTGATTCCTATGGCCTTTTTGATTCCTATGGCCCCATTGATTCCTATGGCCCCATTGATCCTTATGGCCCCATTGATTCCTATGGCCACATTGATCCCTATGACCCCACTGAGTTCTACGGCCCCACCGATTCCTATGGCCCCATTGATTCCTATGGTCACTTTGATCCCAATATTCCCATTGATTTCTGTGTCCACACTGAGTTGTATGGCCCCATTGATTCCAATGGCCCCACTGATACCTATGGCCCCATTGATTGCTATGGTCCCATTGATTCCTATGGCCCCATTGAGTTCTATGGCCCCTTTGATCCCTATGGCCCCGTTGATTCTTATGGCCCAATGATCCCTATGTTCCCATTGATTCCGTTCGCCCTATTTATCCCTATGGCCCCACTGAGTTCTATGGACCCACTGATTCCTATGGACCCACTGATTCCTACGGCCCCACAGATCCTTATGGCCCCATTGATTCCTATGGCCCCACTGATTCCTGTGGCCCCTTTGATTCCTATGGCCACATTGATTCCTATGGCCCCATTGATCCCAATGGCCCCATTGATTCCTATGGTTCCATTGATTTTTATGGCCTTATTTAATTCTATGGCCTCTTTGATTCCTATGGTCCCATGGATCCCTCTTTCCCCTTTGAGTTCTATGGCCTCATTGAGTTCTATGGCTACGTTGTGTTCTAAGGCCCCATTGAGTTCTATGGCCACATTGATTCCTAAGGCCACATTGAGTTCTATGGCCTCATTGATTCCTATGGCCCCATAGAGTTCTATGCCTCCATTGAGTTCTATGGCTCCATTGATCCTATGGCCCCATTGATCCCTATGGCCCCATTGAGTTCTATCGCCCCATTGATCCCTATGGCCCCATTGATTCCTATGGCCGAATTAATTCCTATGGCTTCATTGATTCCTATGGTCCCATTGATCCCTATGGCCCCATTGATTCCTATGGTCCCTTTGATCCCTATGGTCCCATTGAGTTCTATGGCCCCATTGAGTTCTATGGCCCCATTGATTCCTATGGCCCCACTGATACCGATGGCCCCATTGATCCCTATGGCCCCATAGATCCCTATGGTCCCATTGATCCCTATGGCCCCATTGAGTTCTATGGGCCCATTGATCCCTATGGCACCATTGATCCCTAAGGCCCCATTGATCCCTATGGCCACATTGATCCCTATGGCCCAATTGATTCCTATGGCCCTTTTGATTCCTATGGCCCCATCAATCTATATGGCCCCATTGATCCCTATGGCCCCATTGATTCCTATGGCCCCAGTCATTCCGATGGCCACATTGATTACTATGGCCCCATTGATTCCTATGGCCCCATTGGTTCCTGTGGCCCCATTGATTCCTATGGTCCCATCGATCCCTATGGCCCCATCGATCCCTATGGTCCCATTGATCCCTAAGGCCCCATTGATCCCTATGGTCCCATTGATCCCTAAGGCTCCATTGAGTTCTATGGCCCCATTGATCCCTATGGCACGATTGATTCCTATGTCCACATTGAGTTCTATGCCCGCAGAGATTCCTACGACCCCATTTAGTTCTATGGCCACACTGATTCCTATGGTCCCATTGATCCCTAAGGCCCCTTTGAGATCTATTGCCCCATTGATTCCTATGGTCCCATTGATCCCTATGGCCCCTTTGAGTTCTATGGCCCCACTGATTTCTATGGCCCCATTGATTTTAATGGCCCCATTGATCCCTATGGCCCCTTTGATTTCTATGTCCCCATTGATTCCTATGGCCCCATTGATCCCTATTTCCCCATTGATCTCAAAGGCCCAATTGTTCCCTATGGCCCCATTGATTCTTATGGCCACATTGATCCCTATGGCCCCACTGAGTTCTATGGTCCCACCGATTCCTATGGCCCCATTGATTCCTATGGTCCCATTGATCCCTATGGTCCCATTGAGTTCTATGGCCCCATTGAGTTCTATGGCCCCATTGATTCCTATGGCCCCACTGATACCTATGGCCCCATTGATTGCTATGGCCACATTGATCCCTATGGCCCCACAGAGTTCTATGGCCCCACTGATTCCTATGGCCCAATTGATTCCTATGGTCCCTTTGATCCCTATGGTCCCCTTGATTTCTATGGCCCCATTGAGTTCTATGGCCCCATTGATTCCGATGGCCCCACTGATACCTATTGCCCCATTGATTGCTATGGTCCCATTGATCCCTATGGCCCCATTGAGTACTAAGGCCCCATTGATCCCTATGTCCCCGTTGATTCCTATGTCCCAATGATCCCTATGTTCCCAATGATTCCTTTGGCCCCATTTATCCCTATGGCCACACTGAGTTCTATGGCCCCACTGAATCCTATGGCCCTACTGATTCCTATGGCCCCACAGATCCTTATGGCCCCATTGATTCCTATGGCCACACTGATTCCTATGGCCCCTTTGATTCCTATGCCCCTTTGATACCTATGGCCCCATTGATTCCAATGGCCCCTTTGAGTTCAATGGCCTTATTGTTTCCTATGGTCCCATTGATCCCTATTTCCCCATTGAGTTCTATGGCCCCATTGAGTTCTATGGCTACGTTGAGTTCTAAGGCCACATTGAGTTCTATGGCCACATTGATTCCTATGGCCACATTGATTCCTATGGCCCCATTGATCCCTATGGCCCCTTTGATCCCTTTGGCCCAATTGATTGTTATGGCCTTATTGAGTTCTATGGCCACACTGATTCCTATGGCCACATTGACTTCTATGGCCACATTGAGTTCTATGGCCCCTTTGATTCCTATGGCCCCATAGAGTTCTATGTCTCCATTGAGTTCTATGGCTCCATTGATTCCTACGGTCACTTTCATCCCTATGGCCCCTTTGAGTTCTATGGCCCATTTGAGTTCTATGGCCCCATTGATTTTTATGGCCCCATTGATCCCTATGGCCCCATAGATCCCTATGGTCCCATTGATCCCTATGGCCACATTGAGTTCTATGGGCCCATTGATCCCTATGGCACCATTGATCCCTATGGCCACATTGATCCCTATGGCCCAATTGATTCCTATGGCCCAAAGAATTCCTATGGCCCCATCAATCTATATGGCCCCGTTGATCCCTATGGCCACATTGATACCTATGGCCCCACTGATTCCTATGGCCTCATTGATCCCTTTGGCCCCATTGATTCCTATGGCCCCAGTCATCCCTATGGCCACAATGATTACTATGGCCCCATTGATCCCTATGGCCCCATTTATCCCTATGGCCACATTGATGCCTAAGGCCCCATTGATCCCTATGGCCACATTGATCCCTATGGCCCAATTGAGTCCTATGGCCCCATTGATTCCTATGGCCCCATCAATCTATATTGCCCCATTGATCCCTATTGCCACATTGATATCTATGGCCCCACTGATTCCTATGGCCTCATTGATCCCTATTGCCCTATTGATTCCTATGGCCCCAGTCATCCCTATGGCCACACTGATTACTATGGCACCATTGATCCCTATACCCCATTGATTCTTATGGTCCCATTCATCCCTATTGCCGCATTGATCCCTATTGCCCCTTTGAGTTCTATGGCCCCATTGATTCCTATGGCCCCATTGATCGCTGTGGTCCCATTGATTCCAATGGCCCCTTTGAGTTCAATGGCCCCATTGATTCCTTTGGTCCCATTGATCTTTATTTCCCAATTGAGTTTTATGGCCCCATTGAGATCTATGGCTACGTTGAGTTCTAATGCCCCATTGAGTTCTATGGCCCCATTGAGTTCTATGGCCCCATTGATTCCTATGGCCCCATGTGTCCCTATGGCCCCATTGATTCCCGTGGCCCCATTGATCCCTGTGGCCCCATTGATCCGTATGGCCCCATTGATTCCTATGGACCCATTGATTCCTATGGCCCCACTGATTCCTATGGGCCCATTGATCGCTGTGGTCCCATTGATCGCTGTGGCCCCATTGAGTTCTATGGCCCCATTGAGTTCTATTGCCCCATTGAGTTCTATGGCCCCAATGAGTTCTATGGCCCCATTGAGTTCTATGTCCCCATTGATTCCTATGGCCCAATGATCTCTATGCCCCATTGATTCCTATGGTCCAGTTGATCCCTATGGCCCCCTTGAGTTCTATGGCCCCTTTTAGTTCTATTGCCCCAATGATCCCTATGGCCCCATTGATCCCTTCGGCCCCATTGCTTTCTACGGCTCCATTGATTCCTATGGCTCCATTGATTCCTATGGCCCCATTGAGTTCTATGGCCCCATTGATTTCTATGGCCCTCTTGATTCCTATAGCCATATCGATCCCTATGGCCCCATTGATCCCTAAGGCCCCTTTGATCCCTATGTCCCCATTGAGTTCTATGGCCCCATTGATTTTTATGGTCCCATTGATTCCTGTGGCCCCTTTGATCCCTATGGCCCCGTTGATCCCTATAGCCCCATTGAGTTCTACGGCCCCATTGACCCCTGTGGCCCCATTGATCCCTGAGGCCCCATTGATCCCTTTCGCCCCTTTGATTCCTGTGGCCCCATTGATCCCTGTGGCTCCATTGATCCCTATGGCTCCATTGAGATCTATGGCCCTATTGAGATCTATGACCCCATTAATCCCTATGGCCCCGTTTATTCCTGTGGCTCCATAGATCCATATGGCCCCATAGATCCCTATGGCCCCATTGATTCCTATTGCCCCATTGATTCCTATGTTCCCATTGATCCCTATGGCCCCATTGATTCCTGTGGCCCCATTGAGTTCTATGACCCCATTGATTCCTATGGCCCCATTGATCCCTATGGCCCCATTGAGTTCTATGGCTCCTTGGATTATAATTTACCCATTGAGTTCTATGGCCCCATTGATTCCTGTGGCCCCATTGATTCCTATGGCCCCATTGATTCCTAAGGCCCCATTGATCCCTATGACCCCGTTGATCCCTATGGTCCCATTTATCCCTATGGCCCCTTTGAGTTCTAAGGCCCCATTGATCCCTACGGCCCCATTGATCCCTATGGCCCAATGATCCTTTTGGTACCATTGATTCCATTGGCCCTATTGATTCCTGTGGCCCCAATTATCCCTATGGCCCCACTGAGTTCTAAGGCCCCATTGATCCCTAAGGCACCTTTGATCCCTATGGCCCCTTTGAGTTCTATGGCTCCATTGATTCCTATTGCCCAATTCATCCCTATGGCCCCATTGATTCCTATGGCCCCATTGATCCCTATGGCTCCTCTGAGTTCTATGGCGCCACTGATTCCTATGGCCGCATTGATTCCTGTGGCCCCATTGATTCCTATGGCCTTATTGATCCCTGTGTCCCCATTGATCCCTAAGGCACCTTTGATCCCTATGGCCCCTTTGAGTTCTATGTCCCCATTGATCCCTACGGCCCCGTTGATTCCTATGGCCCAATGATCCTTTAGGTACCATTGATTCCATTGGCCCTATTGATTCCTGTGGCCCCAATTATGCCAATGGGCCCACTGAGTTCTAAGGCCCCATTGATCCCTAAGGCACCTTTGATCCCTATGGCCCCTTTGAGTTCTATGGCTCCATTGATTCCTATTGCCCAATTCATCCCTATGGCCTCATTGATTCCTATGGCCCCATTGATCCCTATGGCCCCTCTGAGTTCTATGGCGCCCCTGATTCCCATGGCCGCATTGATTCCTGTGGCCCCATTGATTCCTATGGCCTTATTGATCCCTGTGGCCCCATTGATCCCTATGGCCCCATTGATTCCTGTGGCCCCATTGATTCCTATGGCCCCATTGATTCCGGTGGCCCCACTGATCCGTGTGGCCCCATTGATCCCTATGGCCCCATTGATATCTATTGCCCCATTGATTCCTATGGCCCCATTGATCCCTAAGGCACCACTGAGTTCTATGGCCTCACTGATTCCTATGGCCCCATTGATTCCTAAGGTCCCATTGATCCCTAAATCCCCATTGAGTTCTATGGCCCCTTTGAGTTTTATGGCCCCATTGATTCCTATGTCCCCTTTGATCCCTAAGGCCTCACTGAGTTCTATGGCCCCATTGATCCCTATGTTCCCATTTATCCCTATGGTACCATTAATCCCTATGGTCCCATTGATTCCTATGGCCCCTTTGAGTTCTATGGCCCCGTTGATCCCTGTGGCCCCATTGATCCCTGTGGCGACTTTGATCCATATATTCATAGATTCATGAGTTTGGAAATGACCTACAATATCATCTAGTCCAACCATCCTCACACCAGCATCCCTAACCAGCAAGGTACTAAATCAAATCCCTCAGCACCTCATCTAAACGCTTCTTGAACAGCGCTAGTGACGGTGCCTCAACCCCCTCCCTAGGCAGGCCGTTCCAGTGCCGGACCACTCTCTCAGAGAAAAAATTTTTCCTCAAGTCTAATCTAAATCTTCCCCGACACAACTTGTGGCCATTCCCTCTCGTCCTGTCATTAGTTACCTAGGAGAAGAGGCCGACCCCCTCCTCACCACAGCCTCCCTTCAGGAAGTGGTAGAGTGTGATGAGGTCTCCTCTGAGCCTCCTTTTTCCCAAACTAAACAATCCCAGCTCCCTCAGCCGCTCCTGGTCACGCTTGTACTCCAGACCCCTCACAGCTTTGTCACTCTTCTCTGAACACGCTCCAGGGCCTTGATGTCTCTCTTGTAGTGAGGGGCCCAACACTGAACACAGTACTCGAGGTACAGGGGATGATCCCCTCCCTGCTCCTGCTGGCCACGCTGTTCCTAATCCAGGCCAGGATGCCGTTGGCCTTCTTGGCCACCTGGGCACACTGCCGGCTCATGTTGGGCATCAACCAACACCCCCAGGTCCTTTTCCTCTGTACACTCCTCAAGGCGTTCTGCCTCCAGTCTATAGCATTGCATGGGGTTATTGTGGCCGAACTGCAGGACCCGGCACTTGGCTTTATTGAACCTCATCCCATTGAGCTCAGCCCAACTGTCCAGCCTATCCACATCCCGCTGAAGGACCTCCCTACCCTCAGGCACATCCACACATTCTCCCAACTCGGTGTCATCCGCAAACTTACTGAGGGTGCACTCAATCCCCTCATCCAGGTCATCAATAAAGAGATTAAACAGTATGGGCCCCAATACCGACCCTTGGGGGACACCACTCGTGACAGGACGCCAGCTGGACTTAACACCGTTCGCCACCACGACAGTATAAACATATATATCTTTACACAAATATACAAATTTAGATTTTTTTATATAAATATATAAATTTATCTTTCTATATGAATACATAAATTTATCTTTTGATGTAAATATATAAAAGTATACTTCTCAAAAGTGCTGTCAGGCTCCAGAACGTGCGGCCCGGGGAGGTGTTGCAGACACCGACCCCAGGGCTGTGAAGGAGCGTTTCGCCCTCGCGCTGAGGGCCACGGTTCAGTAGAACTGCTGGGGACGGCGTGACCTCGTAGGTTGGGTTCTCCGAACGCTGCTGCCAATTGCCCAGCTCTCCAGTTTGGCGAGATCTCTCAGCAGGACGTCCTAAGGGAGTCAGGAGCTCACCCCAAATCCGTGCGATCCGCAAACCTGCTCAGTGTGTGCCACGGTTTTATGATTTTGGGGCATTGGTATTCCACATCGTAACATCATGGAGTGCATGAAGAGTCAAAGAGTCAGGGCTCCAGCTCCGCGGATCATCAGTAGTTATGGGTGTACCTGTCCCAGAAGAGAAGAACTCCATTCCCCAGAGCACTGTGCGATGCTTTGTATTTTTACGTATTTTCTGCTCAGAGGAAAAGATATCAACTGCTCGTGTGTCACGGGATGCTCTCTTTCCTTCGGGATCACTCGGCAGTGGGTGCTCGCTGCCGTTCGCCTTCAGCGTTAGCGTAAGGCCTTCGGTTTATCAGACATTCTCTTGCTCATTTTATTTGATTCATTAGCCTCAATTCCAATTAGATCGTATTAGATTGTGTCATTTTGCTGCCTGAGATCTTATTTAGTGAATTAGCTTTCCTCCTCAGATCGTTGCCGCTGCTTTGTTCCTAGGCCCATCTCCCTTTTCCCTTTCCCCTTTCCTGGGCCGTGGGTCCCCCACACCAATGGTCGCGGAACCGTGCCGACCCATTCCGGTAAACCGTTGACAGCGTGCCTTCAGGTCCCGCACCCAGGTCAATTATGAAAGCATTACGAACCACTGGCCGTGAGATTTCTGTTCTCCCACGGCTAGCTGCCGTCGCAAGGCTGGCCCAGCTCCGTGCTTCGTTAGCGCCAGGGACTTGCTGGAGCAGATCATTGGAAGCCACGGTTACAGGTTGACAAAGAACTGTAATGGTGGCTGTGATGCTGAGAAATCCCTTCTTTGTCTCACGAAGCAGAAAGGCCATGCCCTGATCCCCGGAGCCATGAAGGGGAGATCCTGTCCCTCATGCTGGCACAGGGCCCTTCCTGGGGCATTGAGTTGGAGGTTTGTGTGATGTCAAATGAGAGACAAGGGAAAAGCAGCACTCTGCGTGGGGTGCAAGATATTGCGAGGCCCAAGTCCCACGTGGGCAATGTGTCTCATCATAGGATTTGGATGTGAGAAGGGCCCAGTCTGAACAAGCACTCAATCACAATGGAACTTTGAACTTCAGATCTCTCAGGCCCAAGGTGGAGGGATGTATGGGAACTGCTGAATCACGGCCTGAACCACTGATGGATCACCTGAGGCAAGCCCTGAGTCAGCTGCTGGGGCACAACTGAGTTCTATGGCTCCATTGATTATAATGGCCCCATAGAACTCTCCCAGACCCCATGTAAGGGCTGACCACCAGCAGGGAAGGATCTCTGGTTGGAGATCCCGCCCTGGTGGAGTTATCGGCAAGCCTCAACCATCACCAAGGTGAGCCAATCTCTTCTGCTATTTGTTTGTATACCATCTACTTAAAGCCTACCGAAAATATACCACCTTTCGAACCATTTCCTTGAGTGCTTTCCTCGGGGTTATTTGACCTACAGAGGTGGTTTGTTTTCCTGCTCCAGCAATTAATCGGACAGGCCTCGGTGCCCCGATCCTTTAAAAAAAAAAACCCTCCAATCTTTCAAACTTTGCGTGGACCGCTCCTCATCTTTCTGCATCACTTAGAGAAAAAGAAGAAGTCATTCTCTTTACGGGATTACAGAATCCTTTCCATCTCACACGTGCGGAAGAGCTCCTTCACCTCCTTGAATACTTTTAGCCCTCCTTTTGATGCCTAATTAAGTTGTAATCAATCCTTTGCAGCATTGCATCTCCCACTTTGTCATCCTGTGATGCATGAGGGCAGCTGAGCCTTATGGTTTTAGGTAAGCGAGAAACAGTTCTTGTCCTTAAGGGCTCGCTTTTCTTTCACACTTTGAAATGCCGTTTCTCAGTCCTTAAAAGCATTCCCTTCTTCACCGACCGTGGCTTGTGAAGAAGGAAAGTCAGCTTTAGGATGTTTGGGATTTTGTTTTTAGGCCACACTGATTGACTCGGCGCTTCTTAGGAATTACCCATTTATTACTTAGGCAGAAATTGACGACAGGAAAATGCTCAGCGGGAATGCCAGGTTTGGCATACCTGGATCAGAAATCCCAAAACCTGCATGATTTCTGACTTCTTCGTGTTTGATGCACCGTTACCTCTGCCAAACGAAGGCAAGACGCTGAGTTATGAGACGACGGTAAATGTGACGTGCCAGGAACGCGTTACAAAGAGAACAGTTCCGTGGTAAAACAGTGAAGGAAGGATAACCACGCAATGGCCCCAACATCTTGTTTGTTGGAACTGCTGCTCCGTTGAGCTGCCATGCGCCTATTTTGAAGGCATGTGGTTTGGCTAATATTTCACAATTGCACATATGTTTTTTTCATGTTATCCTGTATAGGATGTATACGTTGTCTGCATGCATATGCAGGACATCCCAGAATACACAGCTGCTGTGTCGCAACAGCTCAGTGCTCTCTGCTGCTGACCAACAGTGCTTTATCACTGCGCTCTCCTACGTACACACAGTGATATAAAATACCTAACGCCACACAAGAAACACCAGCTTTTTCACAAGTGTTTACCGCACAGAAAAAAAGAAAAAAACAAAAACAAATGCATGCCAGCAGTGAACGCTCACAATGGCAAGCTGAACTGTTCGTCATCCCTTGGTCTGCACCTCAGGCGGATTCTCCTGGAGTTGCGTCTGAGTGCTTTTGAAGACTGGCACGCCTTTGCAGACAAGCTGAGGTATGGCTGTAAGGCCTGTGGGAAGAGGAGCTGGGAGCAATAGGTGCTCTCTAGGGGACAAGGGGAGGGCCGGGGTCCATCACCCTAGCCAGCACCGGGGCAGCCAGGGGCACCGGAGCAGCCACAGGTGCCCATCCCTGGCACTGTTCAAGAAGCGTTTAGATGAGGTTCTAAGGGATTTGATTGAGTAGCTTGGTGGGTAGGGATGGTGGTAGGAGGACAGTTGGACTAGATGATCTTGTAGGTCCTTTCCAACCTCATGTATCTATGAAATTGGTCCACTGGGTGAGCTCAGTGGCCCCATAGCCAGGCAGGACTGTGTGGAGCTGGAGCCCAGCCTGGCTGCAGCCTCACTAAAGCAGGAGCTGATGGTCCTGGTATGAGGAGGGGCCTGATCAGCTCCAGGATACCCAAGTGGGTCAGGCCGAGCGGTTTGAGTCCTCAGGCCCTGACATTATCTCACCGAGAGGGCACAATAAAATAATGCGCGGGGTTGTTCATGTGCTTTGCAGGTATTGAGATCTGTCTGAAAAATTGGTTTATATTGGTTTATACAGTCAGCAGTCAATTCCATATGTGCAGCTTTGCACATATACATACCACATTACTGAGATGTCGATGACATCTGAGCACCTCAGCAAAATCAGTCCCTGCCAATGACCGATATAACAGCTAAGTTTCCTTTCCCCTTTTTTTTTTCCTTCCTTTCCCCCCTTTTTCCTTCCTTCCTTTCCCCCCTTTTTCCTTCCCTTCCCCTTCCCTTCTGCAAACGTTGATTGCATCCTCCTGCTGTTCCTGTTGTCTCCCCCAATCTTGTTGTTCCCCCCGAACCCCGACCATAACATTTTGTTATTCCCCTCAACCCCAAACTACTTTGTAACATGTTTTTGTTTCACGGAATTTTCTGGGCCCCGATGATGCATGCGCATCAGGACCGGGGGGAGGTGGGAAGCCCTCATCCTGCTGCGCATGCTGATCCCAACCCCTGTGGACCGGAGCAGCGGACGGCGTGGACTTCATCTCTGGTATAATCAACAAAGGATCACACCTCGATACTGATCTGAATCCACGTTGCTGTCTTTGCCTTGAGAACCCTAATTCTGGCTATTGTTCTGACATTCATTTTTTGTCCTTGTAGATGTTTGCCGTGGAAACGTTTGCTGCGTCTCTCTACTGATCCGTCCGGGCCTCAAACTACTTTGTGCCAACACAAAGCGTAGGAGAGCTGCATCTCCTTCACTCCTGAGTGCAGCCTTCATCCTCCAGCGCCCTTCTCCTGACACCCTCATTTCCAGCAGGCAAGGAATCAAGAGTGCCCTCGTTTGCTGCATGTCCCAGCTCCCCTCCCAGCTTCGGCAGTGCCTCCCAGCCCACCAAACCTGGCCGTCCCCACCGTGCCCCGTGCCGCCGCTGAGTCTCTTCCAGTCTATGCCGACCTCAGCTGAAATACAGAGCAGGGAGAGAGCCTCAGGAAGATCCGGGCCAAGAGATGTGTGGGAGAAATCCAGTTGTCATGGGGAGGTGAAGGGGTGGGAAAAGATCCCAATTTCTAAGTGACAAACTGAGATGTTGTGGTGGAAGAAGCTGTGTGCTTGGCAGTGGAAGAGCACAGCCACTCAGGAACCAACTGAACGATGTCCCTCCGGCATTTCACCCCTTTTAAATTCACCTGCTGTAACCAAACTTTTACTTTTCTACCTCTCCTCCAAAACAACAACAAAAAATGACAACTCACTTGTTTCTCTCGCGCCACGATCTTCCTGTCCTGTTCATGGATCTGATCGTTCTTCAATTCCAGAACGTGTCTGAATCTCCTCAGATTTTCTTCTAAGGGCAGATACGGAGCTTTTGCCATCTAGGAAACGTGCCAGCAATTTGTCTGTGTCGGCCACAAATGCATCTTCAGCTGTGAGGTGAAGATTCCCAAAAGTCTACCCAGCGGTTTAGGACTGATGGTGCAATGAAGGGCAGATGGAGGCGGCCTCCCTCAGCCGATCTGAACCCTGACATTCTCCTGTGGCACACCCCTTTCTGTGGGCAGCCGCTGGAACCTTCCTCATGGCCAGCCTCGTGGTTCGATGCTGCTGATCCATGGCTTTCTGGACGTCTTGGACTGTGACCCACACTAGTGAGCTGCCTTGGAGTAGCGGGCGTTGACATCACGGTGACACAGCAAAATCTGTCCTGTCTTTATATAAACTAAGTACTGCAGCAGGCATGGAAGGCGCTGACGCTACCTGTCTCCATGGCCAAGCCGTTTTCAGACACTTGTGCTCCTTTCCTAAGGAGTTTTCCCCCCTAAAAGCCTCCAGAGCCCCTCACCCACCCTACTATGTCCATTCCCCATCCCCCACCATCTTGCTTACGTGGCTGTGCTGTGACCACGCTGAAATGACCCAAATTAAAGAAAACCCATTTTAGGTTTCTTTCATTTCAGATAAATAATTGCAGAAAGTGTTCGCTTGCACACTGTAAATTAATAACTTGGCCCCAGTAGACAGCAGCTGAATAAATATTTAATGGCCAGACAGGTCCGTCCACAGAAGCCGAGGAAAAAAATGAGGCAGTGCAGAGAACATCAGAGAAGTTTGCTCAGAATGTGAACAGGACGAGTGTGAAAAGACGAGAAGTAAAGAGAAAGAGAGGAAGAAGATGAACGCGTGAGATAGAGCACAGGGAATGTTTCGGAAACGGAGCTACACAGGTTGGGTGAGAGAACAGAGGATAGAGGGAAGACCACTGACAGCAGCCCTGCGCTGAGGTGTGTTCAGGACAAAGCCATCGGCGCCGATGTTCCCACAGGATTCAAGATCTGGGGTCATGACTGAGGTGTGAGCCCCCGGCCTCGGGGTGGGACCCCATTGCTAACACTGCTGTGTGCCATACGCAGAAGCACAGATCTCGATGGCTATGTAACAATAGTTGCCAACTACCTTCACCTGTTCCTCACTGTTTTTGTTCAAAGCCTCCTCAGATGGGTTTGCTTTGGCCTTCAGGGACTGGCTCTGGAAGGGGAGGGTGCCTACCTGGTCCTGGACGAGAGGAGAAATGAGCACACTGCTGTGTTATCGATCACCCCTCTCACATTCACACAGCCCAGTCTGAGCTGTGCCACCACCAGGGGAGATGACCACGGCTCAGAAACCACTGCCAGGCGAACTTTTAACACAAGGACACTTGAACGTACAATGGGCTTATCGTAACGAAGTGCCTCGGGGGAGCCCGAGATCCCTGCAATGCCTGCAGCTAGCTGGCAGCGGCTGCCACTGCTCTGTGACGTGTCTTCAGTGCTAAATCACCCCGTCACCTCGGCATGAATAAGAACAACCACGCCTCCTCCAGACAGCGGGCGTTTATGGCGCGGGCGTGAAAGAGATCTGCTGAACAGTTCCTGCGGTCTGAACAGATTCTCATCGTGCTTCCTCTACCTTTGTAGGCAACATTCCATCCTGCTCGGGGGCTCCTGAGAGGATAATGAGCAGCCGTGAGTTAACGGAGTGGGCTTTGAATGGCATCTCGGAGCTACCGGTGGAAACAATGTGCTATTTTAAGCAGTCTCATTTCTGTTCCCATGAAAGGCATCCCTGCGCCTTCCATACACCTGCAAAAGCTGCGGTCGCTGCGAGGCCACGTTCTGTGTTTTGTGTTTGTCATTTCTCAGCTGTAACGCTGCATCAGTGTGCGCTGCAGGATAGGCTGACACACCTGGAGCTGCCAATGCTGCACGAGGAGCACAGTGACGAGTGCTGCGTGTAACAGTACGCACCAGTTGGGGTTTTTCTAAATCGTAATGATCTCTGACCAGGCAATCAAACAGAGCTGGCACTTTGTGCTCACACAAGGTTTCCAAAGTTAACACGGACCCCAGCTGCGCTTTTCTCCCTCTAGGTCTGCCTGCTCTTCCCTTCCAGACGCTGTATAATTCGAATCAGGCAAAGCAGGGAGAAGAGCCCAAGGGGCAGCGTGGCTGCTCATCTTTGGATGGAGCAGAAGAGGCCTTCAGAGGAGCTGAGCCTGGCACAAGGGTCCCTGTGCTGGAGGGATGTGTGGGGACCCACGGGAGCCGTGGCCTCGCAATGGGCGCCACAAACTACAGCTGGGAGGAAGCGAGGACCCAGTGTGCTCTGCCAGCACCGCTGTGGGGTGGGAAATAACAGAACTGCTAACCTGGAGGCACGGCCGCATCTGTTCAAAGCTTTCCTTTAATTGTGTTTTCTCCAGTTTGCAAGCAGCAGCCAGTTCTGGGGAAGACACACAGACACGACATCGCTAAGTGAAGTCCAGCAGAGCAGGGGATGGGAGCACAGAGGCTGGGAGCCAGGCACCGCATGGGAAACAGCTTCAGGGCACGGAGGTTGAGGAAGAAACCAGCAGTAACACGCCATGGGGTTCTGGGAGAGCTGCTTTGAGGATCAGCATTTCCCAGCCTTGCAGCGGTCCCTCTACGTCTGCGTGGTCAAATTTGGATTTCTCACATCTGTCAGCTCCCAGGGGCTGTGATCCAAAAAGGTTCAGTATAAAAGCGGGCAAACAACCACGGCAGGGTGAGTATCTCCAAGCCAAGGGGTTTGAAAGTGGGTACATTGACGAGTTTGGATTGCAGTTTCTTTGGGGAGATAAAAAGGGGAGCCTGCAGCTTGGACACAAAAAGGCAAATAACGGTGCTTGGCCAGGAGCTGCGGAGGACCTGTAAGGTTTAACGACGCTGTCACACCCTGGAGACAAAATGTCCTCTATTTCTAGTACATGATTAAGGGTTTCACTGCTAGAAAAGTTGCCTCGGACTGATTAATAACCAGAAGTTAATCAACAAAGTGGAATAGTTTACCCTCCAACCCAAGGGCATGAGACTGGCATTCGGTACTGTGTGGGAACTGCTGGATCACGGCCTGAACCACTGATGGATCACCTGAGGCGAGCACTGAGTCAGCCGCAGGGCCACAGGTGAAGGTAACATACCTGTGTGATCAGAAGGGGTGGGGTCTGGCTCCACCTCTCCCAGACCCCATTGAAGGGCTGACCACCACCAGGGAAGGATCTCTGGTTGGGGATCCCTCTGTAGTGGAGTAATTAGCGAGCCTCAACCGTCATCATGGTGAGCCTCTCTTTCCTTACTAGTTATCTGTATGTCATCTACTTAAGCCCATCTGAAATATACCGTCTTCGGCACTATTTCTTTTGGGTGCTATTCTTGGGGGTTATTTGCCCTACAAGTAATTAAATGTTAGAGGAAGCACCGTGAATGTGATTGTTTTCAGAGTATTCCTGAAGTAGGTGGTTTACTTTTTGGTACTGATAAAGAGATGCTAGGGCTTCATACTAATCTAAAGTTTTAGTCATTCTGATTAATATGAGTTCTTCTACTGAGAGGAAGAAATGCACTTTGTCTCAATGTTGCCTTCAGATTTTTCCATTACTCCTGAAGCCAGACCGTGCGACGTCTTTTTGGTCAGAATAATTTACAACAGGCTCAGGAGGGAAGACCGAGTT
The DNA here is from genome assembly GCA_023055505.1 of Callipepla californica brunnescens. Classification (NCBI taxonomy): domain Eukaryota; kingdom Metazoa; phylum Chordata; class Aves; order Galliformes; family Odontophoridae; genus Callipepla; species Callipepla californica. Next base: position 4,548,481 of record JALIRH010000037.1, read on the forward strand.
TCCCTACAGCACAGCAGGGAGGCGGGGGAGGATCGACGACTGGCCGAGTGATATGCTCCTCCAGTGCTGATTCTCCTAGAACAAATGGGTTATCATCACTGAATTCTGGGCTTAAAGGCAAATACAGGGGGAAAAAAATAGCTCTGGAAGTGCTTTTGTTTCTGTAATGCGATCAACAAAAGCCCGGAGGCACTTTTGTGCCTTCTTGGAGAAGCAGAACAGCTGACGTTCTCAGGTTAGTCTGAGCTGTGTCAGAAAACTGTTTGGAGCAGTGCTGACTTGCTTGGAAATCAATCTTTGCACTGAGTGTTCTAGCAAGAAGTTATACTGGGGACGAGGGATTCGGAAATAGTGCATCAGGCGCTGTTTGTTTCCTCTGCTTTTATTTCACTCAAACTTCGTGAAAATGCGTGCCTGAAATTTTCCGTTCTCCGAGTAGGAATGTTACTGGGGAAGAGCCTTGGGCAGACTGCTCCGCAGCAGAAGGAGGAGTGGCAGGCCCTCTGACTGGAGGGGCTTTGTAACAGATGTGCTCCGTGTTTCCCGAGATGACTTGAGGGGAAGGAATTCACAAAGAGCCATTCCGGGACACGGCAGCGTTTCTCTGACGGAGGACTTGGATGCTTGGTGAGATGGACGAGTGCAAATCGAGGAGAAACAGAAGCACCTGAGGGAAGGGACAGTGATGCCTGGCTTTGAACACAAGGCTAAGCTTTCTCCGGAGATGCTGAGGATTAGAAAGAGAGTGAGTGGTAGAAAACATTATACTGCTTTTATTTATTTATTTTTCTCTTGATTTGCTTCCTTGAGGCCTCGTGTAATCACACAAGGGTTAGAGCCAGTCTTCTGGCCTACGGCAGCCTTTACTACAAAGTAAGCTGACCTAGGGATGGCAGGGGGTCAAACAGCAATTTATTTTTACTGTAACAAATATACCAGGACGTAGAATTCCTTTCCACTTCTGAAAGGTGAAGTGGAATGATCAAAGCATTAGATATCCGGAGCCTAGCATTCCTGCTGCCCGAGTTCTTCCTGCTGCCGCTGTTCACAGCATTTGTTTTTCTGTTGTGACTTGACAGGCCTCTGGGTTTCTGATCAAAGAAACTTGTAAGGACAAATACAATTCTGTTGCTCTTCCAATGCGTTGTTTTTGTTTTCTCAGCTTCAGAACATGAGGTTCAGCTCCACCTCGTTGGCATTTTAACTAGACTTTCTCAGGACATTGCTGCAACAGCTACAGCTACCCCAGTGTGATACTGCAGGGGATACCCTGGGGGAGGGTGACCAGCCCACAGAAAAGATTAAGGGCTGGGAAGAAACACTGTCCTAGGACTATCAAGACAGCACTAGCACTCAAACTTTATTATTTTTCAGCTATCATTTCGCTGCTTGAAGTGGAAGTACATTAAGAGGTGTTTTTTTTGTGTGTTAGAAGAAAATGCATCTGAGAGAGTCGATGAATTTCCTAGTAGTGATGAGCCTTAAGCTGCTTTATCTGGGAAACAGGTCCTTCTTCCACTAATGTTCCTTTGGGTGAAAGTGGTTTAACTGCTGATCTTGGAATACAAGCAGACTGGCTGGCTGGCCGGCATCACTTTGCTCTGTAACTCGGACCCTCTTTACCTCTGGGGAAGAGGGAGGGGCTGTTCTAGTTGAGCTTTTGAGTCCGACACAAGAGCGTATTGTACTACTTGTGCCGGACTGCAGAATCTGGGACAGAGGAAAAGAAAATCCTCCACTGGACTGCAGTCCGCATTCAACATGTTGAAAATATTGTTAGAAAACTCCTGCTTAATTTAGGCACAGACTTAGGGCGAGTGTTAGTCACTTAGTCCTACAGGCTATCACTTGTGTTCTCCATCAGTAGCGTGTCATCACAGACCAGACAGACGCCTGACCTCGTCCTTGGTCACTTAAAAAGTACAGAGCTGAGCCTTACTCTGGTTGGGCCTTGCTCATTTAAGCTGAGAAGCAACTCTTAAAACCTCTCACGCTTTCCAAACTGTCCAAGACTTCGTAAAATTCTGGCGTAGCTCCTTGCACTTGGTAAATGGTCGAGGAGGTCTTATCCTACTTAACTACAGCTTGTAGGAATGATTCCCGTGCCAAACTCCTGCAGAGCAGAGGAGCATCTCCCCAGGCACGTGTCCATCGCACTCTGCAAAGCACAGTGGCTGAGAGTGAATGCCTGGAGCTGTGTGCAATGCAGCCTGTGAGGCTGGGAAGGAGTTGGCTTTCCCTCAGTGAGATGCCATTGTTAGGAAATATCTCCCTGAGGTCCTTCAGAGCTGTGAGCTGACCTTCAGGATGCAAATCTTTCCCATAGCCTGAAGAACAAAGTCCAGGGAAGAAGCAGAGAGAGCTGTGTGCATGGAAATGCTGTGGGGTTGGTGAAATGAATGTTAGGTGTCCTTTGTAAGTGTCAACGGTTTACCGGGCTGGATCGGCCCGGTTCCGTGACGATTGGTGCGGGGGACCCACGGACCCACGCCCCAGGAAAGGGCAAGGAAAAAGGGAAAAGGGAAAAGGGAGATGGGCCTAGAAACAAAACAGCGGCAACGATCTGAGGAGGAAAGCTAATTTACTAAATAAGATATTAGAAAGCAAAATAACACAATATAATACAATGTAATTGGAATTGAGGCTAATGAATCAAATAAAATGAGCAAGAGAGAGTGTCCGATAAACCGTAGGCCTTACGCTAACGCTGAAGGCGATACGGCAGCGAGCACCCACTGCTGAGTCGATCCCGAAGGAAAGAGACTGTCCCGTGACCGCTGAGGGTTTTTATCTGTTCCCTCTGAGCGGAAAACACGTAAAAATACAAAGCTTCGCAAAGACCTCTGGGGAATGTAGTTCTTCTTCTCTTCTGAGACAGGTATACCTGGAATTATCAATGATCTATGGAGCTGGAGTATTAGCTCTTTAACTCTTAATGCAATACATGATGTTATGATGTGGAATACCAGTACCAAAAATCATAAAACCATGACAGTAAGAAGGGCAGTGATGAGATCTTGCTCACGTCCCTTGAGAAAGGGTGGGCGTTGTGTGATGCGCAGTCGTTTCCTCTTCTCTCAGCAGGGTCTGGCTTCTTTGAAAGGTAACACGGGAGTGTATTCTCCTTCCATCTCCAAACTTTGCTGTTTCACAGCAACTGGAAAGAAGCCCAGCGAGCTCCCCTTATCCTGCATGAAGCAGCAGTGAATCCCTTTGCCTCTCAGGTCTCAGTCACAGCCATTCACACTGAGTGCAGCAGAAGTGCTCAGGATTTCTGACTTCACCGAGCACCCTTTGGGCATCATGAGTAGGATGAGACCACGGAGGAGAAAAAGCATCCCTACAACTTTGATTTGCAACACACGTCTTTCTTGGTTCAGTTGCACAGACGCCTACAAGTACTTCTGCTGTAGAAGTGATCTCATCTGACCAACTCTGAAAAGAAAAGCTGTGACCACAGCACCAACACGTTCCTCACAGGGACATGGCTGTTTCCTTCCGAGAAGGAAGGCAGAGGCCTTCGTGGCAGACACAACCTCATGAAGTGTAGCTTACATCACTGACCTCAGGAAGCATTTCCCCCATTGCAAGACCTGTCACTGACTTTTGTACTCCTTGACCAGGTCCTCATGCCCACAGGTGCTGATACCCAGCAGTACCAAATGCCCAACAGCAGCTCCATCAGCGAGTTCCTCCTGCTGGTGTTGGCAGACACGCGGCAGCTGCAGCTCCTGCACTTCTGGCTCTTCCTGGGCATCTCCCTGGCTGCCCTCCTGGGCAATGGCCTCAGCAGCACAGCCGCCGCCTGCGACCACGGCCTGCACACCCCCATGTACCTCTATGTCCTCAACCTCGCCCTCCTCGACCTGGGCTGCATCTCCACCACTCTCTCCAAAGCCGCGGCCAATGCCCTCTGGGACACCAGGGCCATCTCCTACTTGGGATGTGCTGCACAGGTCTTCTTTCTTTCTTTCTTTCTACTTCTTTCTTCATCTCAGCAGAGTATTGCCTTCTCACAGTCAAGTCCTATGACCGCTTTGTTGCCATCTGCAATCCCCTGCACTACGGGACCCTCCTGGGCAGCAGAGCTTGTGTCACCGTGGCAGCAGCTGCCTGGGGCACTGGGTTTTTCTATTCCCTGCTGCACGCTGCCAATACATTTTCACTGCCACTCTGCCAAGGCGATGTTTTGAATCAATTCTTCGGTGAAATCCCCCAAATGTTAAAGCTCTCCTGCTCGCAGCCATACCTCAGGAAAGTTTGGCTTATTGTGGTTAGTGTCTCTTTGTATCTTGGGTGCTTTGTTTTCATTGTGCTGTCCTACGTGCAGATCTTCAGGGCAGTGCTGAGGATGCCCTCTGTGCACGGCCGGCACAGAGCCTTCTCCATGTGCCTCCCTCACCTGGCCGTGGTCCCCCTCTTTGTCTACACTGCTACGTTTGCCTACCTGAAGCATCCTTCTATCTCTTCTCCATCCCTGGACCTCCTGGTGTCATTTCTGTACTCGGTGGTGCCTCCAGCAGTGAATCCTCTCATCTACAGCCTGAGGAACCAGGAGCTCAAGGTTGCAGTGAGCAATACGTACTTCTGCGCCCAAAAAATGCGCATCAGCCTAACAGGATCCCCATGGTAATTCACAATCCCTTGTTTATATTTGCCTTCATTATTGTTTCCACTGCCACGACTTTGATTTAATAAGAAGTTTTCTTCTTGGCCTGCTACATATCGTTCATGTTTTGGCGCACTCAACTCATGTACCTATAGATCAAGGCTCTCTGTTGATAAATACAATAAAGAAGCCAGCAGAAATTCATTTGTCTCCATTCCTTTGTTTTCCCATCTTCACTGAAACGGGGAGAGCAACTCACGTATGCAGGAGCAGTTCAGGGGCCAAGAGCCCAGCTGCACCACGGAGCAGCAGCCTCAGTGTTCACGGGGGGCTGCCCCTCACTGCCCCGTGGGCCTGTCCTCTCATCTGTGTTTGAAAACGGGCTGCTGCTTCCCAGGTCCAAAGGCCACAGACGGCAGCAGGACACTGTTGTGGTTTTGTGGTTTTGATGCCGGTATTCCACATCAGAACATCATGCAGGCCGTTAAGGAGTTAATGCTGTGGGAGCAGGGGAGGGGCGGAGCTCCGCACCAGACACCAGGCCCGCGCTTTTTGGTGGCGCGCTCTATGGGCGGCTGTGAGGAGTTCAGCACGTGTAACGTAAGCTCCCAGTTTTCTGGTTTGGAAATTTTGTCTCTCTCTCTCAATTGTTCAATTTTAATAGATTTAGTAAAGTTACCGTTCCTTCGCAGATCGTGCCGTTGTATTTTTCTTTACAGACCCTTAATCCCCTCTGTTTTCCCCTTCCCCTGGAGCGTGAGGCTCTGCTGAGGCGGCCGTGTGGCAGTTTTTTTTTTCCTCTCCCTTTCTTTTACCCTTCTCGGTTCCCTCTTGGGTTACTGTCACGGATAACACCGTGACAGGCCCCATTGATTCCTATGGCCCCACTGATTCCTGTGGCCCCATTGATTTCTGTGGCCCCATTGATCCCTATGGCCCCATTGAGTTCTATGGACCCATTGATCCCTATGGCCCCAATGATTCCTATGGCCCCACTCATCCCTATGGCCCAATTGAGTTCTATGTCCCCATTGATTCCTATGGCCCTATTGATCCCTATGGCCCCATTGAGTTCTATGGCCCCATTCATTCCTAATGCCCCATTGATTCCTATGGTATCATTGATTCCTGTGGCCCCATTGATCCCTATGTTCCCATTGATCCCTATAGCACCACTGATTCCTATGGTCCCATTGATACCTATGGCCCCAATTATTCCTATGGCCACATTGATCCCTAAGGCCCCACTGAGTTCAATGGCCCCACTGATTCCTATGGCCCCATTGATTTCTATGTTCCCATTGATCCCTATGGCCCATTGAGTTCTATGGCCCCTTTGAGTTCTATGGCTCCATTGATTCCTATGGCCCCATTGATTCCTTTAGTCCCATTGATCGCTATGGCCCCATTGATCCCTATGGTCCCATTGACCCCTATGGCCCCATTGATTCCTAAGGCCCCATCGATCCCTGTAGCCCCATTGATGACTATGGCCTCATTGATTCCTATGGCCCCAATGATCGCTATGGCCCCACTGGTTCCTGTGGCCACATTGATTCCTATGGCTCCAATGATCGCTGTAGCCCCATTGATCCCTATGGCCCAATTGATTCCTATGGCCCCATCGATCCCTATGGCCCCATTGATTCCTATGGCCCCATTGATTCCTATGGCCCCATCGATCCCTATGGCACCATTGATCCCTATGACTCCATTGATTGCTGTGGCCTCATTGATCCCTATGGCCCCATTGATTCCTATGCCCCCATTGATCCCGATGGCCCCATTGATTCCTATGGCCCCATTAATTCCTTAGGCCCCATTGTTTCCTAAGTCCCCATTGATTCCTATGGTCCCATTGACCGCTGTGGCCCCATTGATCCCTATGGCCCCATTGATTCCTATGGCCCCATTGATTCCGATGGCCTTATTGATCACAATGTTCCCATTGATTCCTATGGCCCCATTGATTTCTGTGGCCCCATTGATTCCTTGTGACCCATTGGTCCCTATAGCCCCATTGATCCCTATGGTCCCATTGATCTCTACAACCCCATTGATTCCTATGGCCCCATTGAGTTCTATGGCCCCATTGAGTTCTATGGCCCTTTGATTCCTATGGCCCCATTGAGTTCTAAGGCCCCTTTGAGTTTTATGGCACCATTGATTCCTATGGCCCCATTGATTCCTAAGGCCCCATAGAGTTCTATGGACGCATTGATTCCTATGGCCCCATTGAGTTCTATGGCTCCATTGATTCCTATGGCTCCATTGATTTCTATGGCCCCATTGAGTTCTATGGCGCAATTGATCCCTATGGCCCCATTGATTCCTATGGCCCCATTGAGTTCTATGGCTCCATTGAGTTCTATGGCCCCATTGATTCCTATGGCCACATTGATCCCTATGGTCCCATTGATCTCTGCAACCCCATTGATTCCTATTGTCCCATTGATTTCTATGGCCCCTTTCAGTTCTACGGTCCCATTGATTCCTATGGCCCCTTTGATTCCTATGGCCCCATAGAGTTCTATGGCCCCATTGAGTTTTATGGCCCCATTGATTCCTATGGCCCCATTGATTCCTAAGGCCCCATTGAGTTCTATTGACCCATTGATTCCTATGGTCCCATTGATCGCTGTGGCCCCATTGATCCCTATTGCCCCATTGATTCCTATGGCCACACTGATTATTATGACGCCTTTCAGTTCTATCGCCACATTGATTCCTACGGCCCTTTGGAGTTTTATGGCCCAATTGATCCCTATGGCCCCATTGATCACTATGGCCCCAGTGAGTTCTATGGCTCCTTCGAGTTCTTTGGCTCCATGGATCCCTATGGCCCCATTGATCCCTATGGCCCCATTGAGTTCTATGGCCCCACGGATCCCTATGGCCCCATGGATCTCTATGGCCCCATTGATTCCTATGTCCCCATTGAGTTCTATGGCTCCTTTGATTCCTATGGCTCCATTGATTCTTATGGTCCCATTGATCTCTACAACCCCATTGATTCCTATTGCCCCATTGAGTTCTATGGCCCCTTTGAGTTTTATGGCCCCATTGATTCCTATGGCCTCATTGAGTTCTATGGCCCCATTGAGTTTTATGGCCCCATTAATTCCTATGGCCCCATTGATTCCTAAGGCTCCATTGATCCATGTGGCCCCACTGATCCCTATTGCCCCATTGATTCCTATGGCCCCATTGACTATTATGACGCCTTTCAGTTCTATGGCCACATTGATTCCTATGACCCCTTGGAGTTTTATGGCCCAATTGATCCCTATAGCCCCATTGATCACTATGGCCCCAGTGAGTTCTATGGCTCATTCGAGTTCTTTGGCTCCATTGACCCCTATGGCCCCATTGATCCCTATGCCCCCATTGATTTCTATGGCCCCATGGATCTCTATGGCCCCATTGATCCCTATAGCCCCATTGATCCCTGTGGCCCCATTGATCTCTAAGATCCCATTGATTCCTATGGCCCCATTGATTCCAAAGATCCCATTGATCCCTATGGCCCCATTGAGTTCTATGGCCCCATTAAGTTCTATGGCTCCATTGATTCCTATGGCCTCATTGAGTTCTATGGCCCCATTGATTCCTATGGTTCCATTGATTTCTATGGAGCCATTGAGTTCTATGGCCCAATTGATCCATATGTCCCCATTGATTCCTATGGCCCCATTGATTTCTATGGTTCCACTGATCCCTATGGCCCCTTTGAGTTCTATGGCTTTATTGATTCCTATGGCTCCATTGATTCCTATGACCCCATTGAGTTCTATGGCTCCATTTATTAGTATGGCTCCATTGATTCCTATGGCCCCATTGAGTTCTATGGCCCATTTGATCCCTATGACCCCATTGATCCCTATGGCCCCATTGAGTTCTATGGCCCCATTGATTATTATCACGCCTTTCAGTTCTATGGCCACATTGATTCCTATGGCCCCTTGGAGTTTTATCGCCAAATTGATCCCTATGGCCCTAGTGATGTCAATGGCTCCATCGAGTTCTTTGGCTCCATTGATCCCTATGGCCCCATTAATCCCTATGGCCCCATTGATCCCTATGGCCACTTTGAGTTTTATGGCCCCATTGATTCCTATGGCCCCATTGATTCCTTAGGCCCCATTGATTCCTATGCCCCCATTGATTCCTATGGTCCCATTGACCGCTGTGGCCCCATTGATCCCTATGGCCCCATTGATTCCTATGGCCCCATTGATTCCAAAGGCCTTATTGATCACAATGTTCCCATTGATTCCTAAGGCCCCATTGATTCCTGTGGCCCCATTGACTCCTGTGGACCCATTGGTCCAAATGGCTCCATTGATCGCAGTGGCCCCATTGAGTTCGATGGCCCCATTGATCCCTATGGCCCCGTTGAGTTCTTTGGCCCCATTGATTCCTAAGGTCCCATTGATCCCTATGGCCCCATTGAGTTCTAGGGCCCCATTGATCCCTATGGCCCCATTGAGTTCTATGGCCCCATTGATCACTATGGCCCCATTGATCCCTATAACCCCATTTATCCCTTTGGTCTCATTGATTCCTATGGCCCCATTGATTCCTATGGTCCCATTGATCCCTATGGCCCCATTGATCCCTATGGTCCCATTGATCCCTATGGCCCCAATGAGTTTTATGGCACCATTGATTCCTATGGCCTCATTGATCCCTATGGCCCCACTGATTCCTATGGCCCCATTGATCCCTATGGCCGCAGTGATCCCTATGGCCTCATTGAGTTCTATGGCCTCATTGAGTTCTTTGGTCCCATTGATTCCTATGGCCCCTATGAGTTCTATTGCCCCATTGATTCCTATGGCCTCTTTGAGTTCTATGGCCTCATTGATCCATATGGCCCCCTTGAGTTCTATACCTCCATTGATTCCTAAGGCCCCATTAATTCCTATGGCACCATCGATCCCAATGGCCCCATTGATCCCTATGGCTCCATTGATCGCTGTGGCCCCATTGATCGCTATAGCACCATTGATTCCTATGGCCCCATTGATTCCTGTGGCCCCATTGATCCCTAAGGCCCAATTGATCCCTATGGCCCCATTGATTCCTATGGCCCCATTGATTCCTTAGGCCCCATTGATTCCTATGTCCCCATTGATTCCTATGGTCCCATTGACCTCTGTGGCCCCATTGATCCCTATGGCCCCATTGATTCCTATGGCCCCATTGATTCCAATGGCCTTATTGATCACAATGTTCCCATTGATTCCAATGGCCTTATTGATCACAATGTTCCCATTGATTCCTATGGCCCCATTGATTTCTGTGGCCCCATTGATTCCTGGGGACCCATTGGTCCCTATGGCCCCATTGATCCCTATGGTCCCATTGATCTCTACAACCCCATTGATTCCGATTGCCCCATTGAGTTCTATGGCCCCATTGAGTTCTATGGCCCGTTGATTCCTGTGGCCCCATTGAGTTCTACGGCCCCTTTGAGTTTTATGGCCCCATTGATTCCTATGGCCCCATTGATTCCTAAGGCCCCATAGAGTTCTATGGACGCATTGATTCCTATGGCCCCATTGAGTTCTATGGCTCCATTGATTCCTACGGCTCCATTGATTCTTACGGCCTCATTGAGTTCTATGGCTCCATTGATTCCTATGGCTCCATTGATCCCTATGGCCCAATTGAGTTCTATGGCTCCATTGATTCTTATGGCTCCATTGATTCCTATGGCCCCATTGAGTTCTATGGCCCCTTTGAGTTCTATGGCCCCATTGATTCCTATGGCCCCATTGATTCCTGTGGCCCCATAGAGTTCTATGGCCCCATTGAGTTTTATGGCCCCATTGATTCCTACGGCCCCATTGATTCCTAAGTCCCCATTGAGTTCTATTGACTTATTGATTCCGTTGGTCCCATTGATCGCTGTGGCCCCATTGATCCCTATTGCCCCATTGATTCCTATGGCCCCACTGATTATTATGACGCCTTTCAGTTCTATCGCCACATTGATTCCTACGGCCCTTTGGAGTTTTATGGCCCAATTGATCCCTATGGCCCGATTGATCCCTATGGCCCCATTGAGTTCTATGGCCCCACGGATCCCTATGGCCCCATGGATCTCTATGGCCCCATTGATTGCTATGGCCCCATTGAGTTCTATGGCTCCTTTGATTCCTATGGCTCCATTGATTCTTATGGCCTCATTGAGTTCTATGGCTCCGTTGATTCCTATGGCTCCATTGATCCCTATGGCCCCATTGATCCCTACGGCCACATTGAGTTCCATGGCCCCACGGATGCCTATGGCCCCATGGATCCCTATGGCCCCATTGACTCCTATGGCCCAATTGATTCCTATGTCCCCATTGAGTTCTATGGCCCCATTGATTCCTATGGCCTTATTGATTTTTATGGCCCCATTGAGTGCTATGGCCACATTGATTCCTAAGGCCCCATTGATCTCTATGGCCCCATTGAATCCTATGGCCCCATTGATTCGTATGGCCCCTTTGATCCCTATGGTCCCATTGATCCCTATGGCCCCACTGATTCCTATGGCCCCATTGATCCCTAGGGCCCTATTGAGTTCTATGGCCCCTTTGAGTTCTATGGCTCCATTGAGTCCTATGGCCCCATTGATTCCAATGGCCCCATTGATTCCAATGGCCCCATTGATGACTATGGCCCCATTGATTCCTATGGCCCCACTGATCCCTATGTTCCCATCGATTCCTATGGCCCCATTGATTCCTATGGCCCCATCGATTCCTATGGCCCCATTGGTCCCTATGGCCCCATTGATCATTATGGCCCCAGTGAGTTCTATGGCTCATTCGAGTTCTTTGGCTCCATTAACCCCTATGGCCCCACTGATCCCTATGGCCCCATTGATTTCTGTGGCCCCACGGATCCCTGTGGCCCCATGGATCCCTATGGCCCCATTGATTCCTATGGCCCAATTGATTCCTATGGCCCCATTGAGTTCTATGGCCCCACTGATTCCTATGGCCCCTTTGAGTTCTATGGCTACATTGATTCCGATGGCTCCATTGATTATTATGGCCTCATTGAACTCTATGGCTCCATTGATTCCTATTGCTCCATTGATCCCTATGGCCCCATTGATCCCTATGGCCCCAATGAGTTCTATGGCCCCACGGATCCCTATGGCCTTAAGGATCCCTATGGCCCCATTGATTCCTATGGCCCCATTGATACCTATGGCCCCATTGATCCCTATGGCCCCATTGATTCCTATGGCTCCATTGATTCTTATGGCCTCATTGAGTTCTACGGCTCCATTGACTCCTATGGCTCCACTGATTCCTATGGCCCCATTGAGTTCTATGGCCCAATTGATCCCTATGTATCCATTGATCACTATGGCCCCATTGATTTCTATGGCCCCATTGAGTTCTCTGGCCCAATTGATCCCTATGTCCCCATTGATCCCTATGTCCACATTGATCCCTATGGCCCGATTGTGTTCTACGGCTCCATTGATTCCTATGGCTCCATTGATTCTTATGGCCCCATTGAGTTCTATGGCCCCATTGATTCCTATGGCCCCATTGATTTTTATGGCCACATTGATTCCTATGGCCCCTTTGAGATCTATGGCCCAATTGATCCCTAAGGCCCCATTGATCCCTATGGCCGCATTAATCCCTAAAACCCTTTGATTCCTATGGTCCCATCGATCCCTATGTCCCCATTGATCCCTATGGCCCCATTGATCTCTATGGCCCCATTGATTCCTACGGCCCCATTGATTCGTATGGCCCCTTTGATCCCTATGGTCCCATTGATTCCTATGGTACCATTGATCACTGTGGCCCCATTGATCCCTATTGCCCCATTGATTCCTATGGCCTTATTGATTATTATGACGCCTTTCAGTTCTATGGCCACATTGATTCCTATGGCCCCTTGGAGTTTTATGGCCCAATTGATCCCTATGGCCCCATTGATCCCTATGGCCACATTGAGTTCTATGGCCCCATGGATCCCTATGGCCCCATGGATCCCTATGGCCCCATTGATTCCTATGGCCCAATTGATTCCTATGGCCCCATTGAGTTCTATGACCCCATTGATTCCTAAGGCCCCATTGAGTTCTATGGCTCCATTGATTCCTATGGCTCCATTGATCCCTATGGCCCAATTGAGTTCTATGGCTCCATTGATTCTTATGGCTCCATTGATTCCTATGGCCCCATTGAGTTCTATGGCTCCATTGAGTTCTATGGCCCCAATGATTCCTATGGCCCCATTGATTCCTATGGTCCCATTGATCTCTACAACCCCATTGATTCCTATTGCCCCTTTGAGTTCTATGGCCCCTTTGATTCCTATGGCCCAATTGATTCCTATGGCCCCATTGAGTTCTATGGCCCCATTGATTCCTATGGCCTAATTGATTTTTATGGCCCCATTGATTCGTATGACCCCTTTGATTCCTATGGCCCCATTGATCTCTATGGCCCCATTGAATCCTATGGCCCCATTGATTCATATGGCCCCTTTGATTCCTATGGCCCCTTTGAGTTCTATGGCTCCATTGAGTCCTATGGCCCCATTGATTCCAATGGCCCCATTGATGACTATGGCCCCATTGATTCCTATGGCCCCACTGATCCCTATGTTCCCATCGATTCCTATGGCCCCATTGATTCCTATGGCCCCATCGATTCCTCTGGCCCCATTGATCCCTATGGCCGCATGGATCCCTATGGCCCCATTGATCCCTGTGTCCCCATTGATCTCTAAGGTCCCATTGATTCCTATGGCCCCATTGATTCCAAAGATCCCATTGATCCCTATGGCCCCGTTGAGTTCTATGGCCCCATTGAGTTCTATGGCTCCATCGATTCCTATGGCCACATTGAGTTCTATGGCCCCATTGATTCCTATGGCCCATTGATTTCTATGGCCCCATTGAGTTCTATGGCCCAATTGATCCATATGTCCCCATTGATCCCCATGTCCCCATTGATTCCTATGGCCCCATTGAATTCTATGTCCCCATTGATCCCTATGGCCCCATTGAGTTCTATGGCTCCATTGATTCCTATGGCTCCATTGATTCCTATGGCTTCATTGAGTTCTAAGGCGCAATTGATCCCTATGGCCCCATTGATCCCTATGGCCCCATTGAGTTCTATGGCCCCATTGATTCCTATGGCCCCATTGATCCCTATGGTCCCATTGATCTCTACAACCCCATTGATTCCTATTGCCCCATTGAGTTCTATGGCCCCATTGAGTTCTATGGCCCCATTGATTCCAATGGCCCCATTGAGTTCTATGGCCCCATTGAGTTCTATGGCCCCATTGATTCCTGTGGCACCATTGATTCCTAAGGCCACATTGAGTTCTCTGGACCCATTGATTCCTATGGTCCCATTGATCGCTGTGGCCCCATTGATCCCTATTGCCCCATTGATTCCTATGGCCCCATTGATTATTATGACGCCTTTCAGTTCTTTGGCCACATTGATTCCTATGGCCCCTTGGAGTTTTATGGCCCAATTGATCACTATGGCCCCATTGATCACTATGTCCCCTGTGAGTTCTATGGCTCATTCGAGTTCTTTGGCTCCATTGACCCCTATGGCCCCATTGATCCCTGTGGCCTTACTGATTTCTATGGCCCCACGGATCCCGATGGCCCCATGGATCTCTATGGCCCTTTTGATTCCTATGGCCCAATTGAGTTCTATGTCTCCATTGATTCCTATGGCTCCATTGATTCTTATGGTTTCATTGAGTTCTATGGCTCCGTTGATTCCCATGGCTCCATTGATCCCTATGGCCACATTGATCCCTATGGCCACATTGAGTTCTATGATCCCACGGATCCCTATGGCCCCATGGATCCCTATGGCTCCATTGATTACTATGGCCCAATTGATTCCTATGGCCCCATTGAGTTCTATGACCCCATTGATTCCTATGCCCTAATTGATTTTTCTGGCCCCTTTGAGTTCTATGGCCCAATGATCTCTATGGCCCCATTGAATCCTATGGCCCCATTGATTCGTATGGCCCCTTTGATCCCTATGGTCCCATTGATCCCTATGGCCCCACTGATTCCTATGGCCCCATTGATCCCTATGGCCCTATTGAGTTCTATGGCCCCTTTGAGTTCTATGGCTCCATTGAGTCCTATGGCCCCATTGATTCCAATGGCCCCATTGATGACTATTGCCCCATTGATTCCTATGGCCCCACTGATCCCTATGTTCCCATCGATTCCTACGGCACCATTGATTCCTATGGCCCCATCGATTCCTATGGCCCCATTGATCCCTATGGCCGCATGGATCCCTATGGCCCCATTGATCCCTGTGGCCCCATTGATCTCTAAGGTCCCATTGATTCCTATGGCCGCATTGATTCCAAAGATCCCATTGATCCCTATGGCCCCGTTGAGTTCTATGGCCCCATTGAGTTCTATGTCTCCATCGATTCCTATGGCCACATTGAGTACTATGGCCCCATTGATTCCTATGGTCCTTTGATTTCTATGGAGCCATTGATCCCTATGGCCCCATTGAGTTCTATGGCCACATTGAGTTCTATGGCTTCATTGATCTCTATGGCCCCATTGAATCCTATGGCCCCATTGATTCGTATGGCCCCTTTGATCCCTATGGTCCCATTGATCCCTATGGCCCCATTGAGTTCTATGTCTCCATCGATTCCTATGGCCACATTGAGTACTATGGCCCCATTGATTCCTATGGTCCTTTGATTTCTATGGAGCCATTGATCCCTATGGCCCCATTGAGTTCTATGGCCACATTGAGTTCTATGGCTTCATTGATCTCTATGGCCCCATTGAATCCTATGGCCCCATTGATTCGTATGGCCCCTTTGATCCCTATGGTCCCATTGATCCCTATGGCCCCACTGATTCCTATGGCCCCATTGATCCCTATGGCCCTATTGAGTTCTATGGCCCCTTTGAGTTCTATGGCTACATTGAGTCCTATGGCCCCATTGATTCCAATGGCCCCATTGATGACTATTGCCCCATTGATTCCTATGGCCCCACTGATCCTTATGTTCCCATCGATTCCTATGGCCCCATTGATTCCTATGGCCCCATCGATTTTTATGGCCCCATTGATCCCTATGGCCGCATGGATCCCTATGACCCCATTGATCCCTGTGGCCCCATTGATCTCTAAGGTCCCATTGATTCCTATGGCCCCATAGATTCCAAAGATCCCATTGATCCCTATGGCCCCGTTGAGTTCTATGGCCCCATTGAGTTCTATGGCTCCATCGATTCCTATGGCCACATTGAGTTCTATGGCCCCATTGATTCCTATGGCCCATTGATTTCTATGGCCCCATTGAGTTCTATGGCCCAATTGATCCATATGTCCTTATTGATCTGTATGTCCACATTGACTCCTATGGCCCCATTGAATTCTATGTCCCCATTGATCCCTATGGCCCCATTGAGTTCTATGGCTCCATTGATTCCTATGGCTACATTGATTTTTATGGCCCAATTGAGTACTATGGCTCCATTGATTCTTATGGCTCCATTGATTCCTATGGCCCTATTGAGTTCTAAGGCGCAATTGATCCCTATGGCCCCATTGATTCCTATGGCCCCATTGAGTTCTATGGCTCCTTTGAGTTCTATGGCCCCATTGAATCCAATGGCCCCATTGATCCCTATGGTCCCATTGATCTCTACAACCACATTGATTCCTATTGCCCCATTGAGTTCTATGGCCGCATTGAGTTCTATGGCCCCATTGATTCCTATGGCCCCATTGATCCCTATGGCCACATTGAGTTCTATGGCCCCACGGATCCCTATGGCCCCATGGATCCCTATGGCAACATTGATTCCTATGGCCCAATTGATTCCGATGGCCCCATTGAGTTCTATGGCCCCATTGATTCCTATGGCCTTATTGATTTTTATGGCCCCATTGAGTTCTATGGCCACATTGATTCCTATGGCCCCATTGATCTCTATGGCCCCATTGAATCCTATGGCCACATTGATTCGTATGGCCCCTTTGATTCCTATGATCCCATTGATCCCTATGGCCCCACTGATTCCTATGGCCACATTGATCCCTATGGCCCTATTGATTCCTATGGCCCCTTTGAGTTCTATGGCTCCATTGAGTCCTATGGCCCCATTGATTCCTATGGCCACATTGATGACTATGGCCCCATTGATTCCTATGGCCCCACTGATCCCGATGTTCCCATCGATTCCTATGGCCCCATTGATTCCTATGGCCCCATCGATTCCTATGGCCCCATTGATCCCTATGGCCGCATGGATCCCTATGGCCCCATGGATCCATGTGGCCCCATTGATCTCTAAGGTCCCATTGATTCCTATGGCCCCATTGATTCCAAAGATCCCATTGATCCCTATGGCCCCGTTGAGTTCTATGGCCCCATTGAGTTCTATGGCTCCATCGATTCCTATGGCCACATTGAGTTCTATGGCCCCATTGATTCCTATGGCCCATTGATTTCTATGGCCCCATTGAGTTCTATGGCCCAATTGATCCATATGTCCCCATTGATCCCTATTTCCCCTTGATTCCTATGGCCCCATTGAATTCTATGTCCCCATTGATCCCTATGGCCCCATTGAGTTCTATGGCTCCATTGATTCCTATGGCTCCATTGATTCTTATGGCCCTATTGAGTACTATGGCTCCATTGATTCTTATGGCTCCATTGATTCCTATGGCACCTTTGAGTTCTAAAGGCGCAATTGATCCCTATGGCCCCATTGATTCCTATGGCCCCATTGAGTTCTATGGCTCCATTGAGTTCTATGGCCCCATTGATTCCTATGGCCCCATTGATCCCTATGGTCCCATTGATCTCTACAACCCCATTGATTCCTATTGCCCCATTGAGTTCTATGGCCCCATTGAGTTCTATGGCCCCATTGATTCCTATGGCCCCATTGAGTTCAATGGCCCCATTGAGTTTAATGGCCCCATTGATTCCTATGGCCCCATTGATTCCTAAGGCCACATTGAGTTCTATGGACCCATTGATTCCTATGGTCCCATTGATCACTGTGGCCCCATTGATCCCTATTGCCCCATTGATTCCTATGGCCCCATTGATTATTATGACGCCTTTCAGTTCTATGGCCACATTGATTCCTATGGCCCCTTGGAGTTTCATGGCCCAATTGATCCCTATGGCCCCATTGATCACTATGGCCCCAGTGAGTTCTATGGCTCATTCGAGTTCTTTGGCTCCATTGACCCCTATGGCCCCATTGATCCCTATGGCCCAATTGATTTCTATGGCACCACGGATCCCTGTGGCCCCATGGATCCCTATGGCCCCATTGATTCCTATGGCCCAATTGATTCCTATGGCCCCATTGAGTTCTATGGCCCCACTGATTCCTATGGCCCCATTGAGTTCAATGGCTACATTGATTCCTATGGCTCCATTGATTATTATGGCCTCATTGAACTCTATGGCTCCATTGATTCCTATTGCTCCATTGATCCCTATGGCCCCATTGATCCCTATGGCCCCATTGATTTCTATGGCCCCACTGATCCCTGTGGCCCCATGTATCCCTATGGCCAAATTGATTCCTATGGCCCAATTGATTCCTATGGCCCCATTGAGTTCTATGGCCCCACTGATTCCTATGGCCCCATTGAGTTCAATGGCTACATTGATTCCTATGGCTCCATTGATTATTATGGCCTCATTGAACTCTATGGCTCCATTGATTCCTATTGCTCCATTGATCCCTATGGCCCCATTGATCCCTATGGCCCCATTGAGTTCTATGGCCCCACGGATCCCTATGTCCTTATGGATCGCTATGGCCCCATTGATTACTATGGCCCCATTGATACCTATGGCCCCATTGAGTTCTATGGCCCCATTGATTCCTATGGCTCCATTGATTCTTATGGCCTCATTGAGTTCTACGGCTCCATTGATTCCTATGGCTCCATTGATTCCTATGGCCCCATTGAGTTCTATGGCCCAATTGATCCCTATGTATCCATTGATCACTATGGCCCCATTGAGTTCAATGGCCCCATTGAGTTCTCTGACCCAATTGATCCCTATGTCCCCATTTATCCCTATGTCCCCATTGATCCCTATGGCCCCATTTTGTTCTACGGCTCCATTGATTCCTAGGCTCCATTGATTCTTATGGCCCCATTGAGTTCTATGGCCCCATTGATTCCTACGGCCCCATTGATTTTTATGGCCACATTGATTCCTATGGCCCCTTTGAGATCTATGGCCCAATTGATCCCTATGGCCTCATTGATCCCTATGGCCGCATTAATCCCTAAGACCCCATTGATTCCTATGTTCCCATCGATCCCTATGTCCCCATTGATTCGTATGGCCCCTTTGATCCCTATGGTCCCATTGATTCCTATGGTCCCATTGATCGCTGTGGCGCCATTGATCCCTATTGCCCCATTGATTCCTATGGCCCCATTGATTATTATGACGCCTTTCAGTTCTATGGCCACATTGATTCCTATGGCCCCTTGGAGTTTTATGGCCCAATTGATCCCTATGGCCCCATTGATCCCTATGGCCACATTGAGTTCTATGGCCCCATGGATCCGTATGGCCCCATGGATCCCTATGGCCCCATTGATTCCTATGGCCCACTTGATTCCTATGGCCTTTTTGAGTTCTATGGTCCCATTGATTCCTATGGCCCCATTGAGTTCTATGCCTCCATTGATTCCTATGGCTCCATTGATCCCTATGGCCCAATTGAGTTCTATGCCTCCATTGATTCTTATGGCTCCATTGATTCCTATGGCCCCATTGAGTTCTATGGCGCAATTGATCCCTATGGCCCCATTGATTCCTATGGCCCCATTGAGTTCTATGGCTCCATTGAGTTCTATGGCCCCAATGATTCCTATGGCCCCATTGATTCCTATGGTCCCATTGATCTCTACAACCCCATTGATTCCTATTGCTCCTTTGAGTTCTATGGCCCCATTGATTCCTATGGCCCAATTGATTCCTATGGCCCCATTGAGTTCTATGGCCCCATTGATTCCTATGGCCTTATTGATTTTTATGGCCCCATTGATTCGTATGGCCCCTTTGATTCCTATGGCCCCATTGATCTCTATGGCCCCATTGAATCCTATGGCCCCATTGATTCCAATGGCCCCATTGATGACTATGGCCCCATTGATTCCTATGGCCCCACTGATCCCTATGTTCCCATCGATTCCTATGGCCCCATCGATTCCTATGGCCCCATCGATTCCTATGGCCCCATTGATCCCTATGGCCGCATGGATCCCTATGGCCCCATTGATCCCTGTGGCCCCATTGATCTCTAAGGTCCCATTGATTCCTATGCCCCCATTGATTCCAAAGATCCCATTGATCCCTATGGCCCCGTTGAGTTCTATGGCCCCATTGAGTTCTATGGCTCCATCGATTCCTATGGCCACTTTGAGTTCTATGGCCCCATTGATTCCTATGGCCCATTGATTTCTATGGCCCCATTGAGTTCTATGGCCCAATTGATCCATATGTCCCCATTGATCCCTATGTCCCCATTGATTCCTATGGCCCCATTGAATTCTATGTCCCCATTGATCCCTATGGCCCCATTGAGTTCTATGGCTCCATTGATTCCTATAGCTCCATTGATTCTTATGGCTTCATTGAGTTCTAAGGCGCAATTGATCCCTATGGACCCATTGATCCCTATGGCCCCATTGATTCCCATGGCCCCATTGATTTCTATGGCCTTATTGATTCCTATGGCCCCATTGATCCCTATGGTCCCGTTGATCTCTACAACCCCATTGATTCCTATTGCCCCATTGAGTTCTATGGCCCCATTGAGTTCTACGGCCCCATTGAGTTTAATGGCCCCATTGATTCCTGTGGCCCCATTGATTCCTAAGGCCACATTGAGTTCTATGGACCCATTAATTCCTATGGTCCCATTGATTGCTGTGGCCCCATTGATCCCTATTGCCCCATTGATTCCTATGGCCCCATTGATTATTATGACGCCTTTCAATTCTATGGCCACATTGATTCCTATGGCCCCTTGGAGTTTTATGGCCCAATTGATCCCTATAGCCCCATTGATCACTATGTCCCCAGTGAGTTCTATGGCTCATTCGAGTTCTTTGGCTCCATTGACCCCTATGGCCCCATTGATCCCTATGGCCTTACTGATTTTTATGGCCCCACGGATCCCTATGGCCCCATGGATCTCTATGGCCCTTTTGATTCCTATGGTCCCATTGAGTTCTATGGCGCAGTTGATTCCTATGGCTCCATTGATTCTTATGGCCTCATTGAGTTCTATGGCTCCGTTGATTCCTATGGCTCCATTGATCCCTATAGCCCCATTGATGCCTATGGCCACATTGAGTTCTATGTCCCCACGGATCCCTATGGCCCCATGGATCCCTATGGCTCCATTGATTACTATGGCCCAATTGATTCCTATGGCTCCATTGAGTTCTATGGCCCCATTGATTCCTGTGCCCTTATTGATTTTTATGGCCCCTTTGAGTTCTATGGCCCCATTGATCTCTATGGCCCCATTGAATCCTATGGCCCCATTGATTCGTATGGCCCCTTTGATCCCTATGATCCCATTGATCCCTATGGCCCCACTGATTCCTATGGCCCCATTGATCCCTATGGCCCTATTGATTCCTATGGCCCCTTTGAGTTCTATGGCTCCATTGAGTCCTATGGCCCCATTGATTCCAATGGCCACATTGATGACTATGGCCCCATTGATTCCTATGGCCCCACTGATCCATATGTTCCCATCGATTCCTATGGCCCCATTGATCCCTATGGCCGCATGGATCCCTATGGCCCCATTGATCCCTGTGGCCCCATTGATCTCTAAGGTCCCATTGATTCCTATGGCCGCATTGATTCAAAAGATCCCATTGATCCCTATGGCCCCGTTGAGTTCTATGGCCCCACTGAGTTCTATGTCTCCATCGATTCCTATGGCCACATTGAGTACTATGGCCCCATTGATTCCTATGGCCCATTGATTTCTATGGCCCCTTTGAGTTCTATGGCCCCATTGATCCCTATGGCCCCATTGAGTTCTATGGCCACATTGAGTTCTATGGCCCCTTTGATCTCTATGGCCCCATTGAATCCTATGGCCCCAGTGATTCGTATGGCTCCTTTGATCCCTATGGCCCCATTGATCCCTATGGCCCTATTGAGTTCTATGGCCCCTTTGAGTTCTTTGGCTACATTGAGTCCTATGGCCCCATTGATTCCAT
The DNA here is from genome assembly GCA_023055505.1 of Callipepla californica brunnescens. NCBI lineage: Eukaryota > Metazoa > Chordata > Aves > Galliformes > Odontophoridae > Callipepla > Callipepla californica. The sequence continues at coordinate 4,570,390 of JALIRH010000037.1, forward strand.
TGGCCCCATTGATGACTATTGCCCCATTGATTCCTATGGCCCCACAGATCCCTATGTTCCCATCGATTCCTATGGCCCCATTGATTCCTATGGCCCCATCGATTCCTATGGCCCCATTGATCCCTATGGCCGCATGGATCCCTATGGCCCCATTGATCCCTGTGGCCCCATTGATCTCTAAGGTCCCATTGATTCCTATGGCCCAATTGATTCCAAAGATCCCATTGATCCCTATGGCCCCGTTGAGTTCTATGGCCCCATTGAGTTCTATGGCTCCATCGATTCCTATGGCCACATTGAGTTCTATGGCCCCATTGATTCCCATGGCCCATTGATTTCTATGGCCCCATTGAGTTCTATGGCCCAATTGATCCATATGTCCCCATTGATCCCTATGTCCCCATTGACTCCTATGGCCCCATTGAATTCTATGTCCCCATTGATCCCTATGGCCCCATTGAGTTCTATGGCTCCTTTGATTCCCATGGCTCCATTGATTCTTATGGCCCAATTGAGTACTATGGCTCCATTGATTCTTATGGCTCCATTGATTCCTATTGCCCCATTGAGTTCTAAGGCGCAATTGATCCCTATGGCCCCATTGATTCCTATGGCCCCTTTGAGTTCTATGGCTCCATTGAGTTCTATGGCCCCATTGAATCCAATGGCCCCATTGATCCCTATGGTCCCATTGATCTCTACAACCCCATTGATTCCTATTGCCCCATTGTGTTCTATGGCCCCATTGAGTTCTATGGCCCCATTGATTCCTATGGCCCCATTGATCTTTATGGCCACATTGAGTTCTATGGCCCCACGGATCCCTATGGCCCCATGGATCCCTATGGCCCCATTGATTCCTATGGCCCAATTGATTCCGATGGCCCCATTGAGTTCTATGGCCCCATTGATTCCTATGGCCCCATTGATCTCTATGGCCCCATTGAATCCTATGGCCTTATTGATTCGTATGGCCCCTTTGATCCCTATGATCCCGTTGATCCCTATGGCCCCACTGATTCCTATGTCCCCATTGATCCCTATGGCCCTATTGATTCCTATGGCCCCTTTGAGTTCTATGGCTCCATTGAGTCCTATGGCCCCATTGATTCCAATGGCCACATTGATGACTATGGCCCCATTGATTCCTATGGCCCCACTGATCCCTAAGTTCCCATCGATTCCTATGGCCCCATTGATCCCTATGGCCGCATGGATCCCTATGGCCCCATTGATCCCTGTGGCCCCATTGATCTCTAAGGTCCCATTAATTCCTATGGCCCAATTGATTCCAAAGATCCCATTGATCCCTATGGCCCCGTTGAGTTCTATGGCCCCACTGAGTTCTATGTCTCCATCGATTCCTATGGCCACATTGAGTACTATGGCCCCATTGATTCCTATGGCCCATTGATTTCTATGGCCCCATTGAGTTCTATGGCCCCATTGATCCCTATGGCCCCATTGAGTTCTATGGCCACATTGAGTTCTATGGCCCCATTGATCTCTATGGCCCCATTGAATCCTATGGCCCCATTGATTCGTATGGCCCCTTTGATCCCTATGGTCCCATTGATCCCTATGGCCCCACTGATTCCTATGGCCCCATTGATCCCTATGGCCCTATTGAGTTCTATGGCCCCTTTGAGTTCTTTGGCTACATTGAGTCCTATGGCCCCATTGATTCCATTGGCCCCATTGATGACTATTGCCCCATTGATTCCTATGGCCCCACAGATCCCTATGTTCCCATCGATTCCTATGGCCCCATTGATTCCTATAGCCCCATCGATTCCTATGGCCCCATTGATCCCTACGGCCGCATAAATCCCTATGGCCCCATTGATCCCTGTGGCCCCATTGATCTCTAAGGTCCCATTGATTCCTATGGCCCCATTGATTCCAAAGATCCCATTGATCCCTATGGCCCCGTTGAGTTCTATGGCCCCATTGAGTTCTATGGCTCCATCGGTTCCAATGGCAACATTGAGTTCTATGGCCCCATTGATTCCTATGGCCCATTGATTTCTATGGCCCCATTGAGTTCTATGGCCCAATTGATCCATATGTCCCCATTGATCCCTATGTCCCCATTGACTCCTATGGCCACATTGAATTCTATGTCCCCATTGATCCCTATGGCCCCATTGAGTTCTATGGCTCCATTGATTCCTATGGCTCCATTGATTCTTATGGCCCAATTGAGTACTATGGCTCCATTGATTCTTATGGCTCCATTGATTCCTATGGCCCCTTTGAGTTCTAAGGCGCAATTGATCCCTATGGCCCCATTGATTCCTATGGCCCCTTTGAGTTCTATGGCTCCATTGAGTTCTATGGCCCCATTGAATACAATGGCCCCATTGATCCCTATGGTCCCATTGATCTCTACAACCCCATTGATTCCTATTACCCCATTGAGTTCTATGGCCCCATTGAGTTCTATGGCCCCATTGATTCCTATGGCCCCATTGATCTTTATGGCCACATTGAGTTCTATGGCCCCACTGATCCCTATGTCCCCATGGATCCCTATGGCCCCATTGATTCCTATGGCCCAATTGATTCCGATGGCCCCATGGAGTTCTATGGCCCCATTGATTCCTATGGCCTTATTGATTTTTATGGCCCCATTGAGTTCTATGGCCACATTGATTCCTATGGCCCCATTGATCTCTATGGCCCCATTGAATCCTATGGCCCCATTGATTCGTATGGCCCCTTTGATCTCTATGATCCCATTGATCCCTAAGGCCCCACTGATTCCTATGGCCACATTGATCCCTATGGCCCTATTGATTCCTATGGCCCCTTTGAGTTCTATGGCTCCATTGAGTCCTATGGCCCCACTGATTCCAATGGCCACATTGATGACTATGGCCCCATTGATTCCTATGGCCCACTCATCCTGATGTTCCCATCGATTCCTATGGCCCCATTGATTCCTATGGCCCCATCGTTTCCTATGGCCCCATTGATCCCTATGGCCGCATGGATCCCTATGGCCCCATTGATCCCTGTGGCCCCATTGATCTCTAAGGTCCCATTGATTCCTATGGCCCCATTGATTCCAAAGATCCCATTGATCCCTATGGCCCCGTTGAGTTCTATGGCCCCATTGAGTTCTATGGCTCCATCGATTCCTATGGCCACATTGAGTTCTATGGCCCCATTGATTCCTATGGCCCATTGATTTCTATGGCCCCATTGAGTTCTATGGCCCAATTGATCCATATGTCCCCATTGATCCCTATTTCCCCTTGATTCCTATGGCCACATTGAATTCTATGTCCCCATTGATCCCTATGGCCCCATTGAGTTCTATGGCTCCATTGATTCCTTTGGCTCCATTGATTCTTATGGCCCAGTAGAGTTCTATGGCTCCATTGATTCTTATGGCTCCATTGATTCCTATGGCCCCACTGAGTTCTAAGGCGCAATTGATCCCTATGGCCACATTGATCCCTATGGCCCCATTGATTCCTATGGCCCCATTGAGTCCTATGGCCCCATTGATTCCTATGGCCACATTGATTCCTATGGCCCCTTTGAGATCTATGGCCCAATTGATCCCTATGGCCCCATTGATCCCTATGGCCGCATTAATCCCTAAGACACCATTGATCCCTAAGGTCCCATTGATTCCTATGGTCCCATTGATCGCTGTGGCCCCATTGATCCCTATTGCCCCATTGATTCCTATGGCCCCATTGATTATTATGACGCCTTTCAGTTCTATGGCCACATTGATTCCTATGGCCCCTTGGAGTTTTATGGCCCAATTGATCCCTATGGCCCCATTGATCCCTATGGCCACATTGAGTTCTATGGCCCCATGGATCCCTATGGCCCCATTGATTCCTATGGCCCAATTGATTCCTATGGCCCCATTGAGTTCTATGGCCCCATTGATTCCTAAGGCCCCATTGAGTTCTATGGCTCCATTGATTGCTATGGTCCATTGATCTCTATGGCCCAATTGAGTTCTATGGCTCCTTTGTTTCTTATGGCTCCATTGTTTCCTATGGCCCCATTGAGTTCTATGGCACAATTGATCCCTATGGCCCCATTGATTCCTATGGCCCCATTGAGTTCTATGGCTCTATTGAGTTCTATGGCCCCAATGATTCCTATGGCCCCATTGATTCCTATGGTCCCATTGATCTCTACAACCCCATTGATTCCTATTGCCCCTTTGAGTTCTATGGCCCCATTGATTCCTATGGCCCAATTGATTCCTATGGCCCCATTGAGTTCTATGGCCCCATTGATTCCTAAGGCCTTATTGATTTTTATGGCCATATTGATTCGTATGGCCCCTTTGATTCCTATGGCCCCATTGATCTCTATGGCCCCATTGAATCCTATGGCCCCATTGATTCGTATGGCCCCTTTGATTCCTATGGCCCCTTTGAGTTCTATGGCTCCATTGAGTCCAATGGCCCCATTGATTCCAAAGGCCCCATTGATGACTATGTTCCCATCGATTCCTATGGCCCCATTGATTCCTATAGCCCCATCGATTCCTATGGCCCCATTGATCCCTATGGCCACATGGATCCCTATGGCCCCATTGATCCCTGTGGCCCCATTGATCTCTAAGGTCCCATTGATTCCTATGGCCCCATTGATTCCAAAGATCCCATTGATCCCTATGGCCCCGTTGAGTTCTATGGCCCCATTGAGTTCTATGGATCCATCGATTCCTATGGCCACATTGAGTTCTATGGCCCCATTGATTCCTATGGCCCATTGATTTCTATGGCCCCATTGAGTTCTATGGCCCAATTGATCCATATGTCCCCATTGATCCCTATGTCCCCATTGATTCCTATGGCCCCATTGAATTCTATGTCCCCATTGATCCCTATGGCCCCATTGAGTTCTATGGCTCCATTGATTCCTATGGCTCCATTGATTCCTATGGCTTCATTGAGTTCTAAGGCGCAATTGATCCCTATGGCCCCATTGATCCCTATGGCCCCATTGATTCCCATGGCCCCATTGAGTTCTATGGCCCCATTGATTCCTATGGCCCCATTGATCCCTTTGGTCCCATTGATCTCTACAACCCCATTGATTCCTATTGCCCCATTGAGTTCTATGGCCCCATTGAGTTCTATGGCCCCATTGATTCCAATGGCCCCATTGAGTTCTATGGCCCCATTGAGTTTAATGGCCCCATTGAATCCTGTGGCCCCATTGATTCCTAAGGCCACATTGAATTCTATGGACACATTGATTCCTATGGTCCCATTGATCACTGTGGCCCCATTGATCCCTATTGCCCCATTGATTCCTATGGCCCCATTGATTATTATGACGCCTTTCAGTTCTATGGCCACATTGATTCCTATGGCCCCTTGGACTTTTATGGCCCAATTGATCCCTATGGCCCCATTGATCACTATGTCCCCAGTGAGTTCTATGGCTCATTCGAGTTCTTTGGCTCCATTGACCCCTATGGCCCCATTGATCCCTATGGCCTTACTGATTTCTATGGCCCCACGGATCCCTATGGCCCCATGGATCTCTATGGCCCTTTTGATTCCTATGGCCCCATTGAGTTCTATGTCTCCATTGATTCCTATGGCTCCATTGATTCTTATGGCATCATTGATTTCTATGGCTCCGATGATTCCTATGGCTCCATTCATCCCTATGGCCCCAATGATCCCTATGGCCACATTGAGTTCTATGTCCCCACGGATCCCTATGGCCCCATGGATCCCTATGGCTTCATTGATTCCTATGGCCCAATTGATTCCTATGGCCCCTTTGAGTTCTATGGCCCCATTGATTCCTATGGCCTTATTGATTTTTATGGCCCCTTTGAGTTCTATGGCCCCATTGATCTCTATGGCCCCATTGAATCCTATGGCCCCATTGATTCGTATGGCCCCTTTGATCCCTATGATCCCATTGATCCCTATGGCCCCACTGATTCCTATGGCCCCATTGATCCCTATGGCCCTATTGATTCCTATGGCCCCTTTGAGTTCTATGGCTCCATTGAGTCCTATGGCCCAATTGATCCCTATGGCCCCATTGATCTCTATGGCCACATTGAGTTCTATGGCCCCATGGATCCCTATGGCCCCATTGATTCCTATGGCCCCATCGATTCCTATGGCCCCATTGATCCCTATGGCCGCATGGATCCCTATGGCCCCATTGATCCCTGTGGCCCCATTGATCTCTAAGGTCCCATTGATTCCTATGGCCCCATTGATTCCAAAGATCCCATTGATCCCTATGGCCCCGTTGAGTTCTATGGCCCCATTGAGTTCTATGGCTCCATCGATTCCTATGGCCACATTGAGTTCTATGGCCCCATTGATTCCTATGGCCCATTGATTTCTATGGCCCCATTGAGTTCTATGGCCCAATTGATCCATATGTCCCCATTGATCCCTATTTCCCCTTGATTCCTATGGCCCCATTGAATTCTATGTCCCCATTGATCCCTATGGCCCCATTGAGTTCTATGGCTCCATTGATTCCTATGGCTCCATTGATTCTTATGGCCCAATAGAGTTCTATGTCTCCATTGATTCTTATGGCTCCATTGGTTCCTATGGCACCACTGAGTTCTAAGGCGCAATTGATCCCTATGGCCCCACTGATCCCTATGGCCCCATTGATTCCTATGGCCCCATTGAGTCCTATGGCCCCATTGATTCCTATGGCCCCATTGATCCCTATGGTCCCATTGATCTCTACAACCCCATTGATTCCTATTACCCCATTGAGTTCTATGGCCCCATTGATTCCTATGGCCCCATTGAGTTCTACGGCCCCATTGAGTTTAATGGCCCCATTGATTCCTGTGGCCCCATTGATTCCTAAGGCCACATTGAGTTCTATGGACCCATTGATTCCTATGGTCCCATTGTTCGCTGTGGCCCCATTGATCCCTATTGCCCCATTGATTCCTTTGGCCCCATTGATTATTATGACGCCTTTCAGTTCTATGGCCACATTGATTCCTATGGCCCCTTGGAGTTTTATGGCCAAATCGATCCCTATGGCCCCATTGATCACTATGTCCCCAGTGAGTTCTATGGCTCATTCGAGTTCTTTGGCTCCATTGACCCCTATGGCCCCATTGATCCCTATGGCCCCATTGATTTCTATGGCCCCACGGATCCCTATGGCCCCATGGATCTCTTTAACCCCTTTGATTCCTACGGCCCCATTGAGTTCTATGTCTCCATTGATTCCTATGGCTCCATTGATTCTTATGGCCTCATTGAGTTCTATGGCTCCGTTGATTCCTATGGCTCCATTGATACCTATAGCCCCATTGATCCCTATGGCCACATTGAGTTCTACGTCCCCACGGATCCCTATGGCCACATGGATCCCGATGGCTCCATTGATTCCTATGGCCCAATTGATTCCTATGGCCCCATTGAGTTCTATGGCCCCATTGATTCCTATGGCCTTATTGATTCGTATGGCCCCTTTGATCCCTATGGTCCCATTGATCCCTATGGCCCCACTGATTCCTATGGCCCCATTGATCCCTATGGCCCTATTGAGTTCTATGGCCCTTTTGAGTTCTATGGCTCCATTGAGTCCTATGGCCCCATTGATTCCAATGGCCACATTGATTCCTATGGCCCCACTGATCCCTATGTTCCCATCGATTCCTATGGCCCCATTGTTTCCTATGGCCCCATCGATTCCTATGGCCCCATCGATTCCTATGGCCCCATTGATCCCTATGGCCGCATGGATCACTATGGCCCCATGGATCCATGTGGCCCCATTGATCTCTAAGGTCCCATTGATTCCTATGGCCCAATTGATTCCAAAGATCCCATTGATCCCTATGGCCCCGTTGAGTTCTATGGCCCCTTTGAGTTCTATGGCTCCTTCGATTCCTATGGCCACATTGAGTTCTATGGCCCCATTGATTCCTATGGCCCATTGATTTCTAAGGCCCCTTTGAGTTCTATGGCTCCATTGATTCCTATGTCTCCATTGATTCTTATGGCCCAATTGAGTTCTATGGCTCCATTGATTCTTATGGCTCCATTGATTCCTAAGGCCCCATTGAGTTCTAAGGCGCAATTGATCCCTATGGCCCCATTGATCCCTATGGCCCCATTGATTCCTATGGCCCCATTGAGTTCTATGGCCCCATTGAGTTCTATGGCCCCATTGATCCCTATGGTCCCATTAATCTCTACAACCCCATTGATTCCTATTGCCCCATTGAGTTCTATGGCCCCATTGAGTTCTATGGCCCGATTGATTCCTATGGCCCCATTGAGTTCTATGGCTCCATTGATTCCTATGGCTCCATTGATTCCTATGGCCCCATTGAGTTCTATGGCCCAATTGATCCCTATGTATCCATTGATCACTATGGCCCCATTGATTTCTATGGCCCCATTGAGTTCTCTTGTCCAATTGATCCCTATCTCCCCATTGATCCCTATGTCCCCATTGATCCCTATGGCCCCATTGAGTTCTACGGCTCCACTGATTCCTATGGCTCCATTGATTCTTATGGCCCCATTGAGTTCTATGGCCCCTTTGAGTTCTATGGCTCCATTGAGTTCTATGGCCCCATTGATTCCTATGGCCCCATTGATCCCTATGGTCCCATTGATCTCTACAACCTTATTGATTCCTATTGCCGCATTGAGTTCTATGGCCCCTTTGAGTTTTATGGCCCCATTGATTCCTATGGCCCCATTGAGTTCTATGGCCCCATTGAGTTTTATGGCCCCATTAATTCCTATGGCCCCATTCATTCCTAGAGCTCCGTTGATCGCTGTGGCCCCATTGATCACTATGGCCCCAGTGAGTTCTATGGCTCATTCGAGTTCTTTGGCTCCATTGACCCCTATGGCTCCATTGATCCCTATGGCCCCATTGATTTCTACGGCCCAACGGATCCCTATGGCCCCATTGATCCCTATGACCCCATTGATCTCTAAGGTCCCATTGATTCCTATGGCCCCATTGATTCCAAAGATCCCATTGATCCCTATGGCCCCATTGAGTTCTATGGCTCCATTAAGTTCTATGGCACCATTGATTCCTATGGCCTCATTGAGTTCTATGGCCCCATTGATTCCTATGGTTCCATTGATTTCTATGGAGCCATTGAGTTCTATGGCCCAATTGATCCATATGTCCCCATTGATTCCTATGGCCCCATTGATTTCTATGGCTCCACTGATCCGTATGGCCCGTTTGAGTTCTATGGCTTTATTGATTCCTATGGCTCAATTGATTCTTATGACCCCATTGAGTTCTATGACCCAATTGATCCCTATGGCCCAATTGATCCCTATGGCCCCATTGAGTTCTATGGCCCCATTGATTATTATCATGCCTTTCAGTTCTATGGCCACATTGATTCCTATGGCCCCTTGGAGTTTTATGGCCCAATTGATCCCTATGGACCCTTTGATCACTATGGCCCTAGTGATGTCAATGGCTCCTTCGAGTTCTTTGGCTCCATTGATCCCTATGGCCCCATTAATCTTTATGGCCCCATTGATCCCTATGGCCCCTTTGAGTTCTGTGGCCCCATTGATTCCTATGGCCACACTGATTCCTTTGGCCCCATTGATTCCTATGTCCCCATTGATTCCTATCGTCCCATTGACCGCTGTGGCCCCATTGATCCCTATGGCCCCATTGATTCCTATGGCCCCATTGATTCCAAAGGCCTTATTGATCACAATGATCCCATTGATTCCTATGGCCCCATTGAGTTCTATGGCCCCATTGATCCCTATGGCCCCATTGAGTTCTATGGCCCCATTGATCACTATGGCCCCATTGATCCCTATAACCCCATTTATCCCTTTGGCCTCATTGATTCCTATGGCCCCATTGATTCCTATGGTCCCATTGATTCCTAAGGCCCCATTGATCCCTATGGTCCCATTGATCCCTATGACCCCAATGAGTTCTATGGCACCATTGATTCCTATGGCCTCATTGATCCCTATGGCCCCACTGATTCCTATGGCCCCATTGATCCCTATGGCCCCAGTGATCCCTATGGCCCCATTGAGTTCTATGGCCCCATTGAGTTCTTTGGTCCCATTGATTCCTATGGCCCCTATGAGTTCTATTGCCCCATTGATTCCTATGGCCCCTTTGAGTTCTATGGCCCCATTGATCCATATGGCCGCCTTGAGTTCTATATCTCCATCGATTCCTAAGGCCCCATTAATTCCTATGGCACCATCGATCGCAATGGCCCCATTGATCCCTCTGGCTCCATTGATCGCTGTGGCCCCATTGATCCCTATGGCCCCATTGATTCCTATGGCCCCATTGATTCCTGTGGCCTCATTGATCCCTATGGCCCCATTGATCCCTATGGCCCCATTGATTCCTATGGCCCCATTGATTCCTTAGGCCCCATTGATTCCTATGTCCCCATTGATTCCTATGGTCCCATTGACCGCTGTGGCCCCATTGATCCCTATGGCCCCATTGATTCCTATGGCCCCATTGATTCCGATGGCCTTATTGATCACAATGTTCCCATTGATTCCTATGGCCCCATTGATTTCTGTGGCCCCATTGATTCCTGTGGACCCATTGGTCCCTATGGCCCCATTGATCCCTATGGTCCCATTGATCTCTACAACCCCATTGATTCCGATTGCCCCATTGAGTTCTATGGCCCCATTGAGTTCTATGGCCCGTTGATTCCTATGGCCCCATTGAGTTCTATGGCCCCTTTGCGTTTTATGGCCCCATTGATTCCTATGGCCCCATTGATTCCTAAGGCCCCATAGAGTTCTACGGACGCATTGATTCCTATGGCCCCATTGAGTTCTATGGCTCCATTGATTCCTATGGCTCCATTGATTCTTATGGCCTCATTGAGTTCTATGGCTCCATTGATTCCTATGGCTCCATTGATCCCTATGGCCCAATTGAGTTCTATGGCTCCATTGATCCCTATGGCCCCATTGATTCCTATGGCCCCATTGAGTTCTATGGCCCCATTGTGTTTTATGGCCCCATTGATTCCTATGGCCCCATTGATTCCTAAGTCCCCATTGAGTTCTATTGACCCATTGATTCCTATGGCTCCATTGATTCTTATGGCCTCATTGAGTTCTATGGCTCCATTGATTCCTATGGCTCCATTGATCCCTATGGCCCAATTGAGTTCTATGGCTCCATTGATCCCTATGGCCCCATTGATCCCTATGGCCCAATTGAGTTCTATGGCTCCATTGATCCCTATGGCCCCATTGATTCCTATGGCCCCATTGAGTTCTATGGCCCCATTGTGTTTTATGGCCCCATTGATTCCTATGGCCCCATTGATTCCTAAGTCCCCATTGAGTTCTATTGACCCATTGATTCCTATGGCTCCATTGATTCTTATGGCCTCATTGAGTTCTATGGCTCCATTGATTCCTATGGCTCCATTGATCCCTATGGCCCAATTGAGTTCTATGGCTCCATTGATCCCTATGGCCCCATTGATTCCTATGGCCCCATTGAGTTCTATGGCCCCATTGTGTTTTATGGCCCCATTGATTCCTATGGCCCCATTGATTCCTAAGTCCCCATTGAGTTCTATTGACCCATTGATTCCTAAGGCCCCACTGATTATTATGACGCCTTTCAGTTCTATCGCCACATTGATTCCTACGGCCCTTTGGAGTTTTATGGCCCAATTGATCCCTATGGCCCCATTGATCACTATTGCCCCAGTGAGTTCTATGGCTCCTTCGAGTTCTTTGGATCCATTGATCCCTATGGCCCCATTGATCCCTATGGCCCCATTGAGTTCTATGGCCCCACGGATCCCTATGGCCCCATGGATCTCTATGGCCCCATTGATTCCTATGGCCCCATTGAGTTCTATGGCTCCTTTGATTCCTATGGCTCCATTGATTCTTATGGCCTCATTGAGTTCTATGGCTCCGTTGATTCTTATGGCTCCATTGATCCCTATGGCCCCATTGATCCCTATGGCCACATTGAGTTCTATGGCCCCACGGATCCCTATGGCCCCATGGATCCCTATGGCTCCATTGATTACTATGGCCCAATTGATTCCTAAGGCCCCATTGAGTTCTATGGCCCCATTGATTCCTATGGCCTTATTGATTTTTATGGCCCCATTGAGTTCCATGGCCTTATTGATTTTTATGGCCCCATCGAGTTCTATGGCCCCATTGAATCCTATGGCCCCATTGATTCGTATGGCCCCTTTGATCCCTATGGTCCCATTGATCCCTATGGCCCCACTGATTCCTATGGCCCCACTGATCCCTATGTTCCCATCGATTCCTATGGCCCCATTGTTTCCTATGGCCCCATCGATTCCTATGGCCCCAACGATTCCTATGGCCCCATTGATCCCTATGGCCGCATGGATCCCTATGGCCCCATGGATCCATGTGGCCCCATTGATCTCTAAGTTCCCATTGATTCCTATGGACCAATTGATTCCAAAGATCACATTGATCCCTATGGCCCCGTTGAGTTCTATGGCCCCATTGAGTTCTATGGCTCCATCGATTCCTATGCCCACATTGAGTTCTATGGCCCCATTGATTCCTATGGCCCATTGATTTCTATGGCCCCATTGAGTTCTATGGCCTAATTGATCCATATGTCACCATTGATCCCTATGTCCCCATTGATTCCTATGGCCCCATTGAATTCTATGTCCCCATTGATCCCTATGGCCCCATTGTGTTCTGCAGCTCCATTGATTCCTATGGATCCATTGATTCTTATGGCCCCATTGAGTTCTATGGACCCATTGATTCCTATGGCCCCATTGATTTTTATGGCCACATTTATTCCTATGGCCCCTTTGAGATCTATGGCCCAACTGATCCCTATGGCCCCTTTGATCCCTATGGCCGCATTGATCCCTAAGACCCCACTGATTCCTATGGTCCCATCGATCCCTATGGCCCCATTGATCTCTATGGCCCCATTGATTCCTACGGCCCCATTGATTCGTATGGCCCCTTTGATCCCTATGGTCCCATTGATTCCTATGGTCCCATTGATTCCTATGGTCCCATTGATCGCTGTGGCCCCATTGATCCCTATTGCCCCATTGATTCCTATGGCCCCATTGATTATTATGACGCCTTTCAGTTCTATGGCAACATTGATTCCTATGGCCCCTTGGAGTTTTATGGCTCAATTGATCCCTATGGCCCCATTGATCCCTATGGCCACATTGAGTTCTATGGCCCCACGGATCCCTATGGCCCCATGGATCCCTATGGCCCCATTGATTCCTATGGCCCAATTGATTCCTATGGCCCCATTGAGTTCTATGGTCCCATTGATTCCTATGGCTCCTTTGATTCTTATGGCCCCATTGAGTTCTAAGGCTCCATTTATTACTATGGCTCCATTGATCCCTATGGTCCCATTGATCTCTACAACCCCACTGATTCCTATTGCACCATTGAGTTCTATGGCCCCTTTGAGTTCTATGCCCCATTGATTCCTATGGCCCCATTGCGTTCTATGGCCCCATTGAGTTTTATGGCCCCATTGATTCCTATAGCCCCATTGATTCCTAAGGCCCCTTTGAGTTCTATGGACCCATTGTTTCCTATGGTCCCATTGATCGCTGTGGCGCCATTGATCACTATTGCCCCATTGATTCCTATGGCCCCATTGATTATTATGACGCCATTCAGTTCTATGGCCACATTGATTCCTATGGCCACTTGGAGTTTTATGGCCCAATTGATTCCTATGGCCCCATTGATCACTATGGCCATAGTGATGTGTATGGCTCCTTCGAGTTCTTTGGCTCCATTTATCCCTATGGCCCCATTGATCCCTATGGCCCCATTGATTCCTATGGCCCCATTGATTCCTTAGGCCCCATTGATTCCTATTGCCCCTTTGATTCCTATGGTCCCATTGACCGCTGTGGCCCCATTGATCCCTATGGCCCCATAGATTCCTATGGCCCCATTGATTCCAAAGTCCTTATCGATCACAATGTTCCCATTTTAATCCTATGGCCCCATTGATTCCTGTGGCCCCATTGATTCCTGTGGCCTCATTTAGTTCTATGGCCCCATTGATTCCTAAGGTCCCATTGATCCCTATGGCCCCTTTGAGTTCTATGGCCCCATTGATCCCTATGGCCCCATTGAGTTCTATGGCCTCATTGATCACTATGGCCCCAATGATCCCTATAACCCCATTTATCCCTTTGGCCTCATTGATTCCTATGGCCCCATTGATTCCTATATTCCCTTTGATCCCTATGGCCCCAATGAGTTCTATGCCATCATTGATTCCTATGGCCTCATTGATCTCTATGGCCCCAATGATTCCTATGGCAACCTTTGATCCCTAAGGCCCCAGTGATCCCTATGGCCCAATTGAGTTCTATGGCCCAACTGAGTTCTTTGGTCCCATTGATTCCTATGGCCCCTATGAGTTCTATTGCCCCATTGATCCCTATGGCCCCTTTGAGTTCTGTGGCCCCATTGATTCCTATGGCCACACTGATTCCTTTGGCCCCATTGATTCCTATGTCCCCATTGATTCCTATCGTCCCATTGACCGCTGTGGCCCCATTGATCCCTATGGCCCCATTGATTCCTATGGCCCCATTGATTCCAAAGGCCTTATTGATCACAATGATCCCATTGATTCCTATGGCCCCATTGATTCCGGTGGTCCCATTGACTCCTGTGGACCCATTGGTCCAAATGGCTCCATTGATTGCAGTGGCCCCATTGAGTTCGATTGCCCCATTGATCCCTATGGCCCCGTTGAGTTCTATGGCCCCATGGATTCCTAAGGTCCCATTGATCCCTATGGCCCCATTGAGTTCTATGGCCCCATTGATCCCTATGGCCCCATTGAGTTCTATGGCCCCATTGATCACTATGGCCCCATTGATCCCTATAACCCCATTTATCCCTTTGGCCTCATTGATTCCTATGGCCCCATTGATTCCTATGGTCCCATTGATTCCTAAGGCCCCATTGATCCCTATGGTCCCATTGATCCCTATGACCCCAATGAGTTCTATGGCACCATTGATTCCTATGGCCTCATTGATCCCTATGGCCCCACTGATTCCTATGGCCCCATTGATCCCTATGGCCCCAGTGATCCCTATGGCCCCATTGAGTTCTATGGCCCCATTGAGTTCTTTGGTCCCATTGATTCCTATGGCCCCTATGAGTTCTATTGCCCCATTGATTCCTATGGCCCCTTTGAGTTCTATGGCCCCATTGATCCATATGGCCGCCTTGAGTTCTATATCTCCATCGATTCCTAAGGCCCCATTAATTCCTATGGCACCATCGATCGCAATGGCCCCATTGATCCCTCTGGCTCCATTGATCGCTGTGGCCCCATTGATCCCTATGGCCCCATTGATTCCTATGGCCCCATTGATTCCTGTGGCCTCATTGATCCCTATGGCCCCATTGATCCCTATGGCCCCATTGATTCCTATGGCCCCATTGATTCCTTAGGCCCCATTGATTCCTATGTCCCCATTGATTCCTATGGTCCCATTGACCGCTGTGGCCCCATTGATCCCTATGGCCCCATTGATTCCTATGGCCCCATTGATTCCGATGGCCTTATTGATCACAATGTTCCCATTGATTCCTATGGCCCCATTGATTTCTGTGGCCCCATTGATTCCTGTGGACCCATTGGTCCCTATGGCCCCATTGATCCCTATGGTCCCATTGATCTCTACAACCCCATTGATTCCGATTGCCCCATTGAGTTCTATGGCCCCATTGAGTTCTATGGCCCGTTGATTCCTATGGCCCCATTGAGTTCTATGGCCCCTTTGCGTTTTATGGCCCCATTGATTCCTATGGCCCCATTGATTCCTAAGGCCCCATAGAGTTCTACGGACGCATTGATTCCTATGGCCCCATTGAGTTCTATGGCTCCATTGATTCCTATGGCTCCATTGATTCTTATGGCCTCATTGAGTTCTATGGCTCCATTGATTCCTATGGCTCCATTGATCCCTATGGCCCAATTGAGTTCTATGGCTCCATTGATCCCTATGGCCCCATTGATTCCTATGGCCCCATTGAGTTCTATGGCCCCATTGTGTTTTATGGCCCCATTGATTCCTATGGCCCCATTGATTCCTAAGTCCCCATTGAGTTCTATTGACCCATTGATTCCTATGGCTCCATTGATTCTTATGGCCTCATTGAGTTCTATGGCTCCATTGATTCCTATGGCTCCATTGATCCCTATGGCCCAATTGAGTTCTATGGCTCCATTGATCCCTATGGCCCCATTGATCCCTATGGCCCAATTGAGTTCTATGGCTCCATTGATCCCTATGGCCCCATTGATTCCTATGGCCCCATTGAGTTCTATGGCCCCATTGTGTTTTATGGCCCCATTGATTCCTATGGCCCCATTGATTCCTAAGTCCCCATTGAGTTCTATTGACCCATTGATTCCTATGGCTCCATTGATTCTTATGGCCTCATTGAGTTCTATGGCTCCATTGATTCCTATGGCTCCATTGATCCCTATGGCCCAATTGAGTTCTATGGCTCCATTGATCCCTATGGCCCCATTGATTCCTATGGCCCCATTGAGTTCTATGGCCCCATTGTGTTTTATGGCCCCATTGATTCCTATGGCCCCATTGATTCCTAAGTCCCCATTGAGTTCTATTGACCCATTGATTCCTAAGGCCCCACTGATTATTATGACGCCTTTCAGTTCTATCGCCACATTGATTCCTACGGCCCTTTGGAGTTTTATGGCCCAATTGATCCCTATGGCCCCATTGATCACTATTGCCCCAGTGAGTTCTATGGCTCCTTCGAGTTCTTTGGATCCATTGATCCCTATGGCCCCATTGATCCCTATGGCCCCATTGAGTTCTATGGCCCCACGGATCCCTATGGCCCCATGGATCTCTATGGCCCCATTGATTCCTATGGCCCCATTGAGTTCTATGGCTCCTTTGATTCCTATGGCTCCATTGATTCTTATGGCCTCATTGAGTTCTATGGCTCCGTTGATTCTTATGGCTCCATTGATCCCTATGGCCCCATTGATCCCTATGGCCACATTGAGTTCTATGGCCCCACGGATCCCTATGGCCCCATGGATCCCTATGGCTCCATTGATTACTATGGCCCAATTGATTCCTAAGGCCCCATTGAGTTCTATGGCCCCATTGATTCCTATGGCCTTATTGATTTTTATGGCCCCATTGAGTTCCATGGCCTTATTGATTTTTATGGCCCCATCGAGTTCTATGGCCCCATTGAATCCTATGGCCCCATTGATTCGTATGGCCCCTTTGATCCCTATGGTCCCATTGATCCCTATGGCCCCACTGATTCCTATGGCCCCACTGATCCCTATGTTCCCATCGATTCCTATGGCCCCATTGTTTCCTATGGCCCCATCGATTCCTATGGCCCCAACGATTCCTATGGCCCCATTGATCCCTATGGCCGCATGGATCCCTATGGCCCCATGGATCCATGTGGCCCCATTGATCTCTAAGTTCCCATTGATTCCTATGGACCAATTGATTCCAAAGATCACATTGATCCCTATGGCCCCGTTGAGTTCTATGGCCCCATTGAGTTCTATGGCTCCATCGATTCCTATGCCCACATTGAGTTCTATGGCCCCATTGATTCCTATGGCCCATTGATTTCTATGGCCCCATTGAGTTCTATGGCCTAATTGATCCATATGTCACCATTGATCCCTATGTCCCCATTGATTCCTATGGCCCCATTGAATTCTATGTCCCCATTGATCCCTATGGCCCCATTGTGTTCTGCAGCTCCATTGATTCCTATGGATCCATTGATTCTTATGGCCCCATTGAGTTCTATGGACCCATTGATTCCTATGGCCCCATTGATTTTTATGGCCACATTTATTCCTATGGCCCCTTTGAGATCTATGGCCCAACTGATCCCTATGGCCCCTTTGATCCCTATGGCCGCATTGATCCCTAAGACCCCACTGATTCCTATGGTCCCATCGATCCCTATGGCCCCATTGATCTCTATGGCCCCATTGATTCCTACGGCCCCATTGATTCGTATGGCCCCTTTGATCCCTATGGTCCCATTGATTCCTATGGTCCCATTGATTCCTATGGTCCCATTGATCGCTGTGGCCCCATTGATCCCTATTGCCCCATTGATTCCTATGGCCCCATTGATTATTATGACGCCTTTCAGTTCTATGGCAACATTGATTCCTATGGCCCCTTGGAGTTTTATGGCTCAATTGATCCCTATGGCCCCATTGATCCCTATGGCCACATTGAGTTCTATGGCCCCACGGATCCCTATGGCCCCATGGATCCCTATGGCCCCATTGATTCCTATGGCCCAATTGATTCCTATGGCCCCATTGAGTTCTATGGTCCCATTGATTCCTATGGCTCCTTTGATTCTTATGGCCCCATTGAGTTCTAAGGCTCCATTTATTACTATGGCTCCATTGATCCCTATGGTCCCATTGATCTCTACAACCCCACTGATTCCTATTGCACCATTGAGTTCTATGGCCCCTTTGAGTTCTATGCCCCATTGATTCCTATGGCCCCATTGCGTTCTATGGCCCCATTGAGTTTTATGGCCCCATTGATTCCTATAGCCCCATTGATTCCTAAGGCCCCTTTGAGTTCTATGGACCCATTGTTTCCTATGGTCCCATTGATCGCTGTGGCGCCATTGATCACTATTGCCCCATTGATTCCTATGGCCCCATTGATTATTATGACGCCATTCAGTTCTATGGCCACATTGATTCCTATGGCCACTTGGAGTTTTATGGCCCAATTGATTCCTATGGCCCCATTGATCACTATGGCCATAGTGATGTGTATGGCTCCTTCGAGTTCTTTGGCTCCATTTATCCCTATGGCCCCATTGATCCCTATGGCCCCATTGATTCCTATGGCCCCATTGATTCCTTAGGCCCCATTGATTCCTATGGCCCCTTTGATTCCTATGGTCCCATTGACCGCTGTGGCCCCATTGATCCCTATGGCCCCATAGATTCCTATGGCCCCATTGATTCCAAAGTCCTTATCGATCACAATGTTCCCATTTTAATCCTATGGCCCCATTGATTCCTGTGGCCCCATTGATTCCTGTGGCCTCATTTAGTTCTATGGCCCCATTGATTCCTAAGGTCCCATTGATCCCTATGGCCCCTTTGAGTTCTATGGCCCCATTGATCCCTATGGCCCCATTGAGTTCTATGGCCTCATTGATCACTATGGCCCCAATGATCCCTATAACCCCATTTATCCCTTTGGCCTCATTGATTCCTATGGCCCCATTGATTCCTATATTCCCTTTGATCCCTATGGCCCCAATGAGTTCTATGCCATCATTGATTCCTATGGCCTCATTGATCTCTATGGCCCCAATGATTCCTATGGCAACCTTTGATCCCTAAGGCCCCAGTGATCCCTATGGCCCAATTGAGTTCTATGGCCCAACTGAGTTCTTTGGTCCCATTGATTCCTATGGCCCCTATGAGTTCTATTGCCCCATTGATCCCTATGGCCCCTTTGAGTTCTGTGGCCCCATTGATTCCTATGGCCACACTGATTCCTTTGGCCCCATTGATTCCTATGTCCCCATTGATTCCTATCGTCCCATTGACCGCTGTGGCCCCATTGATCCCTATGGCCCCATTGATTCCTATGGCCCCATTGATTCCAAAGGCCTTATTGATCACAATGATCCCATTGATTCCTATGGCCCCATTGATTCCGGTGGTCCCATTGACTCCTGTGGACCCATTGGTCCAAATGGCTCCATTGATTGCAGTGGCCCCATTGAGTTCGATTGCCCCATTGATCCCTATGGCCCCGTTGAGTTCTATGGCCCCATGGATTCCTAAGGTCCCATTGATCCCTATGGCCCCATTGAGTTCTATGGCCCCATTGATCCCTATGGCCCCATTGAGTTCTATGGCCCCATTGATCACTATGGCCCCATTGATCCCTATAACCCCATTTATCCCTTTGGCCTCATTGATTCCTATGGCCCCATTGATTCCTATGGTCCCATTGATTCCTAAGGCCCCATTGATCCCTATGGTCCCATTGATCCCTATGACCCCAATGAGTTCTATGGCACCATTGATTCCTATGGCCTCATTGATCCCTATGGCCCCACTGATTCCTATGGCCCCATTGATCCCTATGGCCCCAGTGATCCCTATGGCCCCATTGAGTTCTATGGCCCCATTGAGTTCTTTGGTCCCATTGATTCCTATGGCCCCTATGAGTTCTATTGCCCCATTGATTCCTATGGCCCCTTTGAGTTCTATGGCCCCATTGATCCATATGGCCGCCTTGAGTTCTATATCTCCATCGATTCCTAAGGCCCCATTAATTCCTATGGCACCATCGATCGCAATGGCCCCATTGATCCCTCTGGCTCCATTGATCGCTGTGGCCCCATTGATCCCTATGGCCCCATTGATTCCTATGGCCCCATTGATTCCTGTGGCCTCATTGATCCCTATGGCCCCATTGATCCCTATGGCCCCATTGATTCCTATGGCCCCATTGATTCCTTAGGCCCCATTGATTCCTATGTCCCCATTGATTCCTATGGTCCCATTGACCGCTGTGGCCCCATTGATCCCTATGGCCCCATTGATTCCTATGGCCCCATTGATTCCGATGGCCTTATTGATCACAATGTTCCCATTGATTCCTATGGCCCCATTGATTTCTGTGGCCCCATTGATTCCTGTGGACCCATTGGTCCCTATGGCCCCATTGATCCCTATGGTCCCATTGATCTCTACAACCCCATTGATTCCGATTGCCCCATTGAGTTCTATGGCCCCATTGAGTTCTATGGCCCGTTGATTCCTATGGCCCCATTGAGTTCTATGGCCCCTTTGCGTTTTATGGCCCCATTGATTCCTATGGCCCCATTGATTCCTAAGGCCCCATAGAGTTCTACGGACGCATTGATTCCTATGGCCCCATTGAGTTCTATGGCTCCATTGATTCCTATGGCTCCATTGATTCATATGGCCTCATTGAGTTCTATGGCTCCATTGATTCCTATGGCTCCATTGATCCCTATGGCCCAATTGAGTTCTATGGCTCCATTGATCCCTATGGCCCCATTGATTCCTATGGCCCCATTGAGTTCTATGGCCCCATTGTGTTTTATGGCCCCATTGATTCCTATGGCCCCATTGATTCCTAAGTCCCCATTGAGTTCTATTGACCCATTGATTCCTATGGCTCCATTGATTCTTATGGCCTCATTGAGTTCTATGGCTCCATTGATTCCTATGGCTCCATTGATCCCTATGGCCCAATTGAGTTCTATGGCTCCATTGATCCCTATGGCCCCATTGATTCCTATGGCCCCATTGAGTTCTATGGCCCCATTGTGTTTTATGGCCCCATTGATTCCTATGGCCCCATTGATTCCTAAGTCCCCATTGAGTTCTATTGACCCATTGATTCCTAAGGCCCCACTGATTATTATGACGCCTTTCAGTTCTATCGCCACATTGATTCCTACGGCCCTTTGGAGTTTTATGGCCCAATTGATCCCTATGGCCCCATTGATCACTATTGCCCCAGTGAGTTCTATGGCTCCTTCGAGTTCTTTGGATCCATTGATCCCTATGGCCCCATTGATCCCTATGGCCCCATTGAGTTCTATGGCCCCACGGATCCCTATGGCCCCATGGATCTCTATGGCCCCATTGATTCCTATGGCCCCATTGAGTTCTATGGCTCCTTTGATTCCTATGGCTCCATTGATTCTTATGGCCTCATTGAGTTCTATGGCTCCGTTGATTCTTATGGCTCCATTGATCCCTATGGCCCCATTGATCCCTATGGCCACATTGAGTTCTATGGCCCCACGGATCCCTATGGCCCCATGGATCCCTATGGCTCCATTGATTACTATGGCCCAATTGATTCCTAAGGCCCCATTGAGTTCTATGGCCCCATTGATTCCTATGGCCTTATTGATTTTTATGGCCCCATTGAGTTCCATGGCCTTATTGATTTTTATGGCCCCATCGAGTTCTATGGCCCCATTGAATCCTATGGCCCCATTGATTCGTATGGCCCCTTTGATCCCTATGGTCCCATTGATCCCTATGGCCCCACTGATTCCTATGGCCCCACTGATCCCTATGTTCCCATCGATTCCTATGGCCCCATTGTTTCCTATGGCCCCATCGATTCCTATGGCCCCAACGATTCCTATGGCCCCATTGATCCCTATGGCCGCATGGATCCCTATGGCCCCATGGATCCATGTGGCCCCATTGATCTCTAAGTTCCCATTGATTCCTATGGACCAATTGATTCCAAAGATCACATTGATCCCTATGGCCCCGTTGAGTTCTATGGCCCCATTGAGTTCTATGGCTCCATCGATTCCTATGCCCACATTGAGTTCTATGGCCCCATTGATTCCTATGGCCCATTGATTTCTATGGCCCCATTGAGTTCTATGGCCTAATTGATCCATATGTCACCATTGATCCCTATGTCCCCATTGATTCCTATGGCCCCATTGAATTCTATGTCCCCATTGATCCCTATGGCCCCATTGTGTTCTGCAGCTCCATTGATTCCTATGGATCCATTGATTCTTATGGCCCCATTGAGTTCTATGGACCCATTGATTCCTATGGCCCCATTGATTTTTATGGCCACATTTATTCCTATGGCCCCTTTGAGATCTATGGCCCAACTGATCCCTATGGCCCCTTTGATCCCTATGGCCGCATTGATCCCTAAGACCCCACTGATTCCTATGGTCCCATCGATCCCTATGGCCCCATTGATCTCTATGGCCCCATTGATTCCTACGGCCCCATTGATTCGTATGGCCCCTTTGATCCCTATGGTCCCATTGATTCCTATGGTCCCATTGATTCCTATGGTCCCATTGATCGCTGTGGCCCCATTGATCCCTATTGCCCCATTGATTCCTATGGCCCCATTGATTATTATGACGCCTTTCAGTTCTATGGCAACATTGATTCCTATGGCCCCTTGGAGTTTTATGGCTCAATTGATCCCTATGGCCCCATTGATCCCTATGGCCACATTGAGTTCTATGGCCCCACGGATCCCTATGGCCCCATGGATCCCTATGGCCCCATTGATTCCTATGGCCCAATTGATTCCTATGGCCCCATTGAGTTCTATGGTCCCATTGATTCCTATGGCTCCTTTGATTCTTATGGCCCCATTGAGTTCTAAGGCTCCATTTATTACTATGGCTCCATTGATCCCTATGGTCCCATTGATCTCTACAACCCCACTGATTCCTATTGCACCATTGAGTTCTATGGCCCCTTTGAGTTCTATGCCCCATTGATTCCTATGGCCCCATTGCGTTCTATGGCCCCATTGAGTTTTATGGCCCCATTGATTCCTATAGCCCCATTGATTCCTAAGGCCCCTTTGAGTTCTATGGACCCATTGTTTCCTATGGTCCCATTGATCGCTGTGGCGCCATTGATCACTATTGCCCCATTGATTCCTATGGCCCCATTGATTATTATGACGCCATTCAGTTCTATGGCCACATTGATTCCTATGGCCACTTGGAGTTTTATGGCCCAATTGATTCCTATGGCCCCATTGATCACTATGGCCATAGTGATGTGTATGGCTCCTTCGAGTTCTTTGGCTCCATTTATCCCTATGGCCCCATTGATCCCTATGGCCCCATTGATTCCTATGGCCCCATTGATTCCTTAGGCCCCATTGATTCCTATGGCCCCTTTGATTCCTATGGTCCCATTGACCGCTGTGGCCCCATTGATCCCTATGGCCCCATAGATTCCTATGGCCCCATTGATTCCAAAGTCCTTATCGATCACAATGTTCCCATTTTAATCCTATGGCCCCATTGATTCCTGTGGCCCCATTGATTCCTGTGGCCTCATTTAGTTCTATGGCCCCATTGATTCCTAAGGTCCCATTGATCCCTATGGCCCCTTTGAGTTCTATGGCCCCATTGATCCCTATGGCCCCATTGAGTTCTATGGCCTCATTGATCACTATGGCCCCAATGATCCCTATAACCCCATTTATCCCTTTGGCCTCATTGATTCCTATGGCCCCATTGATTCCTATATTCCCTTTGATCCCTATGGCCCCAATGAGTTCTATGCCATCATTGATTCCTATGGCCTCATTGATCTCTATGGCCCCAATGATTCCTATGGCAACCTTTGATCCCTAAGGCCCCAGTGATCCCTATGGCCCAATTGAGTTCTATGGCCCAACTGAGTTCTTTGGTCCCATTGATTCCTATGGCCCCTATGAGTTCTATTGCCCCATTGATTCCTAGGGCCCCTTTGAGTTCTATGGCCCCGTTGATCCATAAGGCCCCCTTGAGTTCTATATCTACATCGATTCCTAAGGCCCCTTTGATTCCTACGGCACCATCGATCCCAATGGCCCCATTGATCCCTATGACTCCATTGATCGCTGTGGCCCCATTGATCCCTATGACCCCATTGATTCCTATGGCCCGATTGATTCCTGTGGCCCCATTGATCCCTATGGCCCCATTGATCCCTATGGCCCCATTGATTCCTATGGCCCCATTGTTTCCTTAGGCCCCATTGATTCCTATGTCCCCATTGATTCCTATGGTCCCATTGACCGCTGTGGCCCCATTGACCCCTATTGCCCCATTGATTCCTATGGCCCCATTGATTCCGATGTCCTTATTGATCACAATGTTCCTATTGATTCCTATGGCCCCATTGATTCCTGTGGCCCCAGTGATTCCTGTGGACCCATTGGTCCCTATGGCTCCATTGATCATAGTGGCCCCATTGAGTTCGATGGCCCCATTGATCCCCATGGCCCCATTGCTCCCTATGGCCCCTTTGAATTCCATGGCCCCATTGATCTCTATGGCCCCATTGAGTTCTATTGCCCCATTGACCACTATGGCCCCATTGATTCCTATAAACCCATTTATGCCTTTGGCCTCATTGATTCCTATGGCCCCATTGATTCCTATGGACCCATTTATCCCTATGGTACCATTGATCCCTATGGCCCCATTGAGTTTTATGGCACCACTGATTCCGATGGCCCCATTGATCCCTATGGCCCTATTGATTTCTATGGCCCCTTTGAGTTCTATGGCTCCATTGAGTCCTATGGCCCCATTGATTCCAATGGCACCATTGATGACTATGGCCCCATTGATTCCTATGGCCCCACTGATCCCTATGTTCCCATCGATTCCTATGTCCCCATTGATTCCTATGGCTCCATCGATTCCTATGGCCCCATTGGCCCCTATGGCCCCATTGATCCCTATGGCCACATTGATTTCTATGGGCGCATTGATTCCTATGGTCCCATTGATCCCTATGGTCCCATTGATCCCTATGGCCCCATTGATCTCTAAAATCCCATTGATTCCTATGGCCCCATTGGTTCCAAAAATCCCATTGATCCCCATGGCCCCATTGAGTTCTATGGCCCCATTGATCCCTATGGCTCCATTGGTTCCAATGGCCTCATTGAGTTCTAAGGCCCCATTGATTCCTAAGGTCCCATTGTTCCCTATGGCCCCACTGAGTTCTATGGCCCCATTGATCCCTATGGCCCCATTGAGTTCTATGGCCCCATTGATCACTATGGCCCCATTGATCCCTATAACCCCATTTATCCCTTTGGCCTCATTGATTCCTATGGCCCCATTGATTCCTATGGAAACATTGATCCCTATGGCCCCAATTAGTTCTATTGCACCATTGATTCCGATGGCCTCATTGATCCCTATGGACCCACTGATTCCGATGGCCCTATTGATTTCTATGGCCCCTTTGAGTTCTATGGCTCCATTGAGTCCTATGGCCACACTGATTCCAATGGCCCCATTGATGACTATGGCCCCATTGATTCCTATGGCCCCACTGATCCCAATGTTCCCATCGATTCTTATGGCCCCATCAATTCCTATGGCCCCATTGACCCCTATGGCCCCATTGATCCCTATGGCCACATTGATTTCTATGGCCGCTTTGATTCCTATGGTCCCATTGATCCCTATGGTCCCATTGATCCCTATGGCCCCATTGATCTCTAAGGTCCCATTGATTCCTATGGCCCCATTGGTTCCAAAGATCCCATTCATCCCCATGGCCCCATTGAGTTCTATTGCCCCATTGAGTTCTACGGCTCCATTGATTCCTATGGCCTCATTGAGTTCTATGGCCCCATTGATCCCTATGGCCCCATTGAGTTCTATGGCCCCATTGATCACTACGGCCCCATTGATCCCTATAACCCCATTTATCCCTTTGGCCTCATTGATTCCTATGGCCCCATTGATTCCTATGGTAACATTGATCCCTATGGCCCCATTGATCCCTATGGTCCCATTGATCCCTATGGCCCCAATGAGTTCAATGGCACCATTGACTCCTATCGCCTCATTGATCCCTATGGCCCCACTGATTCCTATGGCCCCATTGATTTCTATGGCCCCTTTGAGTTCTAGGGCTCCATTGAGTCCTATGGCCCCATTGATTCCAATGGCCTCATTGATGACTATGGCCCCATTGATTCCTATAGCCCCACTGATCCCTATGTTCCCATCGATTCCTATGACCCCATTGATTCCTATGGCCCCATCGATTCCTATGACTCCATTGATCCCTATGGCCCTATTGTTTTCTATGGCCCCTTTGAGTTCTATGGCGTCATTGAGTCCTATGGCCCCATTGATTCCAATGGCTCCATTGATGACTATGGACCCATTGATTCCTGTAGCCCCACTGATCCCTATGTACCCATCGATTCCTATGGCCCCATTGATTCCTATGGCCCAATCGATTCCTATGGCCCCATTGATTCCTATGGCCCCATTGATCCCTATGGCTCCTTTGATTTCTATGGCTGCATTGATTCCTATTGTCCCATTGATCCCTATGGTTCCTTTGATCCCTATGGCCCCATTGATTCGTATGGCCCCATTGATCCCCATGGCCCCATTGAGTGCTATGGCCCCATTGAGTTCTATGGCTCCTTTGTTTCCTATGGCCTCATTGAGTTCTATGGCCCCATTGATTCCTAAGGTCCCATTGATCCCTATGGCCCTTTGAGTTCTATGGCCCCATTGATCCCTATGGCCCCATTGAGTTCTATGGCCCCATTGATCACTATGGCCCCATTGATCCCTATAACGCCATTTATCCCTTTGGCCTCATTGATTCCTATGGCCCCATTGATTCCTATGGTCCCATTGATCCCTATGGCCACATTGATCCCTATGGTCCCATTGATCCCTATGGCCCCAATGAGTTCTATGGCACCATTGATTCCTATCGCCTCATTGATCCCTATGGCCCCACTGATTCCTATGGCCCCATTGATTTCTATGGCCCCTTTGAGTTCTATGGCTTTATTGAGTCCTATGGCCCCATTGATTCCAATGACCCCATTGATGACTATGGCCCCATCGATTCCTATAGCCCCACTGATCCCTATGTTCCCATCGATTCCTATGGCCCCATTGATTCCTATGGCCCCATCGATTCCTATGGCCCCATTGTTCCCTATGGCCCTATTGATTTCTATGGCCCCTTTGAGTTCTATGGCTCCATTGAGTCCTATGGCCCCATTGATTCCAATAGCCCCATTGATGACTATGGCCCCATTGATTCCTTTGGCCCCACTGATCCCTATGTTCCCATCGATTCCTATGGCCCCATTGATCCCTATGACCCCATTGATCCCTATGGCTCCACTGATTTCTATGGCCGCATTGATTCCTATGGTCCCATTGATCCCTATGGTCCCATTGATCCCTATGGCCCCATTGAGTTCTATGGCTCCATTGATTCCTATGGCTCCATTGATTCCAAAGATCCCATTGATCCCTAGGGCCCCATTGAGTTCTATGGATACATTGAGTTCTATGGCTCCATTGATTCCTATGGCCTCATTGAGTTCTATGGCCCCATTGATCCCTATGGCCCCATTGAGTTCTATGGCCCCATTGATCACTACGGCCCCATTGATCCCTATAACCCCATTTATCCCTTTGGCCTCATTGATTCCTATGGCCCCATTGATTCCTATGGTAACATTGATCCCTATGGCCCCATTGATCCCTATGGTCCCATTGATCCCTATGGCCCCAATGAGTTCAATGGCACCATTGACTCCTATCGCCTCATTGATCCCTATGGCCCCACTGATTCCTATGGCCCCATTGATTTCTATGGCCCCTTTGAGTTCTAGGGCTCCATTGAGTCCTATGGCCCCATTGATTCCAATGGCGTCATTGATGACTATGGCCCCATTGATTCCTATAGCCCCACTGATCCCTATGTTCCCATCGATTCCTATGACCCCATTGATTCCTATGGCCCCATCGATTCCTATGGCCCCATTGATCCCTATGGCCCTATTGTTTTCTATGGCCCCTTTGAGTTCTATGGCGTCATTGAGTCCTATGGCCCCATTGATTCCAATGGCTCCATTGATGACTATGGCCCCATTGATTCCTATGGCCCCACTGATCCCTATGTTCCCATCGATTCCTATGGCCCCATTGATTCCTATGGCCCCATCGATTCCTATGGCCCCATTGATCCCTATGGCCCCATTGATCCCTATGGCTCCATTGATTTCTATGGTCGCATTGATTCCTATGGTCCCATTGATCCCTATGGTCCCATTGATCCCTATGTCCCCATTGATCTCTAAGGTCCCATTGATTCCTATGGCCCCATTGATTCCATAGATCCCATTGATCCCTATGGCCCCATTGAGTTCTATGGCCCCATTGAGTTCTATGGCTCCATTGATTCCTATGGCCTCATTGAGTTCTATGGCTTTATTGATTCCTATGGCTCCATTTATTCTTATGGCCCCGTTGAGTTCTATGGCTACATTTATTCCTATGGCTCCATTGACTCCTATGGCCCCATTGAGTTCTATGGCCCAATTGATCCCTATGGCCCCATTGATCCTTATGGCCCCATTGATTCCTATGGCGCCATTGATTCCGATGGCCTGATTGATCACAATGTTCCCATTGATTCCTATGGCCCCATTGATTCCTGTCGCCCCATTGATTCCTGTGGACCCATTGGTCCCTATGGCTCCATTGATCGCAGTGGCCCCTTTGAGTTTGATGGCCGCATTGATCCCTATGGCCCCATTGATCCCTATGGCCTCATTGAGTTCTATGGCCCCATTGATTCCTATGGTCCCATTGCTCCCTATGGCCCCTTTGAGTTCTATGGCCCCAGTGATCCCTATGGCCCCATTGAGTTCTATGGCCCCATTGACCACTATGGCCCCATTGATCCCAATAACCCCATTTATCCCTTTGGAATCATTGAATCCTTTGGCCCCATTTATCCCTATGGCCCCATTGATCCCTATTGTCCCATTGATCCCTATGGCCCCAATGAGTTTTATGGCACCATTGATTCCTATGGCCTCATTGATCCCTATGGCCCCACTGATTCCTATGGCCCCATTGATCCCTATGGCCCCATTGATCCCTATGGCCCCTTTGAGTTCTATGGCTCCATTGAGTCCTATGGCCCCATTAATTCCAAATGCCCCATTGATGACTATGGCCCCTTTGATTACTATGGCCCCACTGATCCCTATTTTCCCATCGATTCCTATGGCCCCATCATTTCCTATGGCCCCATTGACCCCTATGGCCCCATTGATCCCTATGGCCACACTGATCCCTATGGTCCCATTGATCCCTATGGCCCCATTGATCTCTAAGTTCCCATTGATCCCCATGGCCGCATTGGCTCCAAAGATCCCATTGATCACCATGGCCCCATTGAGTTCTATGGCCCCATTGAGTTCTATGGCTACATTGATTTATATGGCGTCATTGAGTTCTATGGCCCCATTGATTCCTAAGGTCCCATTGATCCCTATGTCCCCATTGAGTTCTATGGCCCCATTGATCCCTATGGCCCCATTGAGTTCTATGGCCCCATTGATCACTATGACCCCATTGATCCCTATAACCCGATTTATCCCTTTGGCCCCATTGATCCTTATGGTCCCATTGATCCCTATGGCCCCAATGAGTTCTATGGCACCATTGATTCCTATCGCCTCATTGATCCCTATGGCCCCACTGATTCCTATGGCCCTATTGATTTCCATGGCCCCTTTGAGTTCTATGGCACCATTGAGTCCTATGTCCCCTTTGATTCCAATGGCCCCATTGATGACTATGGACCCATTGATTCTTATAGCCCCACTGATCCCTATGTACCCATCGATTCCTATGGCCCCATTGATTCCTATGGCCCAATCGATTCCTATGGCCCCATTGATTCCTATGGCCCCATTGATCCCTATGGCTCCTTTGATTTCTATGGCTGCATTGATTCCTATTGTCCCATTGATCCCTATGGTTCCTTTGATCCCTATGGCCCCATTGATTCGTATGGCCCCATTGATCCCCATGGCCCCATTGAGTGCTATGGCCCCATTGAGTTCTATGGCTCCTTTGTTTCCTATGGCCTCATTGAGTTCTATGGCCCCATTGATTCCTAAGGTCCCATTGATCCCTATGGCCCTTTGAGTTCTATGGCCCCATTGATCCCTATGGCCCCATTGAGTTCTATGGCCCCATTGATCACTATGGCCCCATTGATCCCTATAACCCCATTTATCCCTTTGGCCTCATTGATTCCTATGGCCCCATTGATTCCTATGGTCCCATTGATCCCTATGGCCACATTGATCCCTATGGTCCCATTGATCCCTATGGTCCCAATGAGTTCTATGGCACCATTGATTCCTATCGCCTCATTGATCCCTATGGCCCCACTGATTCCTATGGCCCCATTGATTTCTATGGCCCCTTTGAGTTCTATGGCTTTATTGAGTCCTATGGCCCCATTGATTCCAATGACCCCATTGATGACTATGGCCCCATTGATTCCTATAGCCTAACTGATCCCTATGTTCCCATCGATTCCTATGGCCCCATTGATTCCTATGGCCCCATCGATTCCTATGGCCCCATTGTTCCCTATGGCCCTATTGATTTCTATGGCCCCTTTGAGTTCTATGGCTCCATTGAGTCCTATGGCCCCATTGATTCCAATAGCCCCATTGATGACTATGGCCCCATTGATTCCTTTGGCCCCACTGATCCCTATGTTCCCATCGATTCCTATGGCCCCATTGATCCCTATGACCCCATTGATCCCTATGGCTCCACTGATTTCTATGGCCGCATTGATTCCTATGGTCCCATTGATCCCTATGGTCCCATTGATCCCTATGGCCCCATTGAGTTCTATGGCTCCATTGATTCCTATGGCTCCATTGATTCCAAAGATCCCATTGATCCCTAGGGCCCCATTGAGTTCTATGGATACATTGAGTTCTATGGCTCCATTGATTCCTATGGCCTCGTTGAGTTCTATGGCCCCATTGATTCCTATGGTTCCATTGATTTCTTGGAGCCATTGAGTTCTAAGGCCCAATTGATCCTTATGTCCGCATTGATCTCTATGGCCCCATTGAGTTCTATGGCTCCATTGATCCCTATGGCCCCATTGAGTTCTATGGCTTTATTGATTCCTATGGCTCCATTGATTCTTATGGCCCCATTGAGTTCTATGGCTACATTTATTCCTATGGCTCCATTGTTTCCTATGGCCCCATTGAGTTCTATGGCCCAGTTGATCCCTATGGCCCCATTGATCCCTATGGCCCCATTGATTCCTATGTCCCCATTTATTCCGATGGCCTGATTGATCACAATGTTCCCGTTGATTCCTATGGCCCCATTGATTTCTGTCGCCCCATTGATTCCTGTGGACCCATTGGTCCCTATGGCTCCATTGATCGCAGTGGCCCCATTGAGTTTGATGGCCGCATTGATCCCTATGGCCCCATTGATCCCTATGGCCTCATTGAGTTCTATGGCCCCATTGATTCCTATGGTCCCATTTCTCCCTATGGCCCCTTTGAGTTCTATGGCCCCATTGATCCCTATGGCCCCATTGAGTTCTATGGCCCCATTGATCACTATGACCCCATTGATCCCTATAACCCGATTTATCCCTTTGGCCCCATTGATCCTTATGGTCCCATTGATCCCTATGGCCCCAATGAGTTCTATGGCACCATTGATTCCTATCGCCTCATTGATCCCTATGGCCCCACTGATTCCTATGGCCCTATTGATTTCCATGGCCCCTTTGAGTTCTATGGCACCATTGAGTCCTATGTCCCCTTTGATTCCAATGGCCCCATTGATGACTATGGACCCATTGATTCCTATAGCCCCACTGATCCCTATGTACCCATCGATTCCTATGGCCCCATTGATTCCTATGGCCCAATCGATTCCTATGGCCCCATTGATTCCTATGGCCCCATTGATCCCTATGGCTCCTTTGATTTCTATGGCTGCATTGATTCCTATTGTCCCATTGATCCCTATGGTTCCTTTGATCCCTATGGCCCCATTGATTCGTATGGCCCCATTGATCCCCATGGCCCCATTGAGTGCTATGGCCCCATTGAGTTCTATGGCTCCTTTGTTTCCTATGGCCTCATTGAGTTCTATGGCCCCATTGATTCCTAAGGTCCCATTGATCCCTATGGCCCTTTGAGTTCTATGGCCCCATTGATCCCTATGGCCCCATTGAGTTCTATGGCCCCATTGATCACTATGGCCCCATTGATCCCTATAACCCCATTTATCCCTTTGGCCTCATTGATTCCTATGGCCCCATTGATTCCTATGGTCCCATTGATCCCTATGGCCACATTGATCCCTATGGTCCCATTGATCCCTATGGTCCCAATGAGTTCTATGGCACCATTGATTCCTATCGCCTCATTGATCCCTATGGCCCCACTGATTCCTATGGCCCCATTGATTTCTATGGCCCCTTTGAGTTCTATGGCTTTATTGAGTCCTATGGCCCCATTGATTCCAATGACCCCATTGATGACTATGGCCCCATTGATTCCTATAGCCCCACTGATCCCTATGTTCCCATCGATTCCTATGGCCCCATTGATTCCTATGGCCCCATCGATTCCTATGGCCCCATTGTTCCCTATGGCCCTATTGATTTCTATGGCCCCTTTGAGTTCTATGGCTCCATTGAGTCCTATGGCCCCATTGATTCCAATAGCCCCATTGATGACTATGGCCCCATTGATTCCTTTGGCCCCACTGATCCCTATGTTCCCATCGATTCCTATGGCCCCATTGATCCCTATGACCCCATTGATCCCTATGGCTCCACTGATTTCTATGGCCGCATTGATTCCTATGGCTCCATTGATCCCTATGGTCCCATTGATCCCTATGGCCCCATTGAGTTCTATGGCTCCATTGATTCCTATGGCTCCATTGATTCCAAAGATCCCATTGATCCCTAGGGCCCCATTGAGTTCTATGGATACATTGAGTTCTATGGCTCCATTGATTCCTATGGCCTCGTTGAGTTCTATGGCCCCATTGATTCCTATGGTTCCATTGATTTCTTGGAGCCATTGAGTTCTAAGGCCCAATTGATCCTTATGTCCGCATTGATCTCTATGGCCCCATTGAGTTCTATGGCTCCATTGATCCCTATGGCCCCATTGAGTTCTATGGCTTTATTGATTCCTATGGCTCCATTGATTCTTATGGCCCCATTGAGTTCTATGGCTACATTTATTCCTATGGCTCCATTGTTTCCTATGGCCCCATTGAGTTCTATGGCCCAGTTGATCCCTATGGCCCCATTGATCCCTATGGCCCCATTGATTCCTATGTCCCCATTTATTCCGATGGCCTGATTGATCACAATGTTCCCGTTGATTCCTATGGCCCCATTGATTTCTGTCGCCCCATTGATTCCTGTGGACCCATTGGTCCCTATGGCTCCATTGATCGCAGTGGCCCCATTGAGTTTGATGGCCGCATTGATCCCTATGGCCCCATTGATCCCTATGGCCTCATTGAGTTCTATGGCCCCATTGATTCCTATGGTCCCATTTCTCCCTATGGCCCCTTTGAGTTCTATGACCCTATTGATCACTATGGCCCCATTGAGTCATCCAGGTCATCAATAAAGAGATTAAACAGTATTGGCCCCAATACCGACCCTTGGAGGACACCACTCGTGAGAGGACGCCAGCTGGACTTAACACCGTTCACCACCACGACAGTATAAACATATATATCTTTACACAAATATACAAATTTAGATTTTTTTATATAAATATATAAATTTATCTTTCTATATGAATACATAAATTTATCTTTTGATGTAAATATATAAAAGTATACTTCTCAAAAGAGCTGTCAGGCTCCAGAACGTGCGGCCCGGGGAGGTGTTGCAGACACCGACCCCGGGGCTGTGAAGGAGCGTTTCGCCCTCGCGCTGAGGGCCACAGTTCAGTAGAACTGCTGGGGACGGCGTGACCTCGTAGGTTGGGTTCTCCGAACGCTGCTGCCAATTGCCCAGCCCTCCAGTTTGGCGAGATCTCTCAGCAGGACGTCCTAAGGGAGTCAGGAACTCACCCCAAATCCGTGCGATCCGCAAACCTGCTCAGTGTGTGCCACGGTTTTACGATTTTGGGGCATTGGTATTCCACATCGTAACATCATGGAGTGCATGAAGAGTCAAAGAGTCAGGGCTCCAGCTTTGCGGATCATCAGTAGTTATGGGTGTACCTGTCCCAGAAGAGGACTCCATTTCCCAGAGCACTGTGCAATGCTTTGTATTTTTACGTATTTTCTGCTCAGAGGAAAAGATATCAACTGCTCGTGTGTCATGGGACGCTCTCTTTCCTTCGGGATCACTCGGCAGTGGCTGCTCGCTGCCGTTCGCCTTCAGCGTTAGCGTAAGGCCTTCGGTTTATCAGACACTCTCTTGCTCATTTTATTTGATTCATTAGTCTCAATTCCAATTAGATCGTATTAGATTGTGTCATTTTGCTGCCTGAGATCTTATTTAGTGAATTAGCCTTCCTCCTCAGATCATTGCCGCTGCTTTGTCCCTAGGCCCATCTCCCTTTTCCCTTTCCCCTTTCCTGGGCCGTGGGTCCCCCACACCAATGGTCGCGGAACCGTGCCGACTCAGCCCGGTAAACCGTTGACAGCGTGCCTTCAGGTCCCGCACCCAGGTCAATTATGAAAGCATTACGAACCACTGGCCGTGAGATTTCTGTTCTCCCACGGCTAGCTGCCGTCGCAAGGCCGGCCCAGCTCCGTGCTTCGTTAGCGCCAGGGACTTGCTGGAGCAGATCATTGGAAGCCACGGTTACAGGTTGACAAAGAACTGTAATGGTGGCTGTGATGCTGAGAAATCCCTTCTTTGTCTCACGAAGCAGAAAGGCCATGCCCTGATCCCCAGAGCCATGGAGGGGAGATCCTGTCCCTCATGCTGGCACAGGGCCCTTCCTGGGGCATTGAGATGGAGGTTTGTGTGATGTCAAATGAGAGACAAGGGAACAGCAGCACTCTGTGTGGGGTGCAAGATATTGCGAGGCCCAAGTCCCACGTGGGCAATGTGTCTCATCATAGGATTTGGATGTGAGAAGGGCCCAGTCTGAACAAGCACTCAATCACAATGGAACTTTGAACTTCAGATCTCTCAGGCCCAAGGTGGAGGGATGTATGGGAACTGCTGAATCACGGCCTGAACCACTGATGGATCACCTGAGGCAAGCCCTGAGTCAGCTGCAGGGGCACAACTGAGTGTGATTGGAAGGGGTGCAGTTTGACTCCACCTCTCCCAGACCCCATTGAAGGGCTGACCACCACTGGCAGGGAAGGATTTCTGGTTGGAGATCCCTCCCTGGTGGAGTTATCGGCAAGCCTCAACCATTACCAAGGTGAGCCAATCTCTTCTGCTATTTGTTTGTATACCATCTACTTAAAGCCTACCGAAAATATACCACCTTTCGCACCATTTCCTTGAGTGCTTTCCTCGGGGTTATTTGACCTACAGAGGTGGTTTGTTTTCCTGCTCCAGCAATTAATCGGACAGGCCTCGATGCCCCGATCCTTTAAAAAAAACCCCTCTAATCTTTCAAAATTTGCATGGACCGCTCCTCATCTTTCTGCATCACTTATAGAAAAAGAAGAAGTCATTCTCTTTACGGGATTACTGTCACCATATTAAGAATCCTTTCCATCTCACACGTGCGGAAGAGCTCCTTCACCTCCTTGAATACTTTTAGCCCTCCTTTTGATGCCTAATTAAGTTGTAATCAATCCTTTGCAGCATTGCATCTCCCACTTTGTCATCCTGTGATGCATGAGGGCAGCTGAGCCTTATGGTTTGTCAACGGTTTACCGGACTGGATCAGCCCGGTTCCGTGACGATTGGTGCGGGGGACCCACGGACCCACGCCCCAAGAAAGGGCAAGGAAAAAGGGAAAAGGGAAAAGGGAGATGGGCCTAGAAACAAAACAGCGGCAACGATCTGAGGAGGAAAGCTAATTTACTAAATAAGATATCAGAAAGTAAAATAACACAATATAATACAATATAATTGGAATTGAGGCTAATGAATCAAATAAAATGAGCAAGAGAGAGTGTCCGATAAACCGAAGGCCTTACGCTAACGCTGAAGGCGATACGGCAGCGAGCACCCACTGCTGAGTCGATCCCGAAGGAAAGAGAGTGTCCCGTGACCGCTGAGGGTTTTTATCTGTTCCCTCTGAGCGGAAAACACGTAAAAATACAAAGCATCGCAAAGTCCTCTGGGGAATGTAGTTCTTCTTCTCTTCTGAGACAGGTATACCTGGAACCATCAATGATCCATGGGGCTGGAGTATTAGCTCTTTACCTCTTAATGCAATACATGATGTTATGATGTGGAATACCAGTACCAAAAATCATAAAACCATGACATTCCACCCCTTATTCCACATCGTTACATCATTCTTGATACATACAGAAGAACAATGATTAACATGCATTAGATATACACATACACACAACATATATATACAAGTATATACATGGAATTACTGACTGCACTCCCCCAACATCAAATTCCCTTGTGGTACACACTGAACATCCCCATTCTTCTGCATCACCCACCAAGTGGACCCAGGTCCCTGAGCAAAGACAGTTCCACGGAGAGGTTTGCCCTTTCCAGAAGCTGGAAGTACCCAAACTGCTTTGCCCAACATGTTCTTTACATGTACTACAGGGACCTTATCTCCCTCTACTGTAGGTAGAGAGCTGGATTGGGCAGGACCGTCACGACTGATGGATCCTCGAGTGTTGACCAACCAGGTGGCTTCGTCCAAATGCTTCTCCCAGTGCTTAAATGTTCCGCCACCCATTGCTTTCAACATGGTTTTTAGCAACCCATTGTATCTTTCAATCTTACCAGAAGCTGGTGCGTGATAGGGGATATGATAAATCCATTCAATGCCATGATCTTTGGCCCAATTACTTACAAGAGAATTTTTGAAATGAGTCCCATTATCTGACTCAATTCTTTCTGGAGTGCCATGTCGCCATAGGACTTGCTTCTCGAGACCTAGAATGGTGTTTCGGGCGGTAGCATGGGGTACTGCATATGTTTCAAGCCACCCAGTGGTTGCTTCCACCATGGTAAGCACATAACGCTTACCATTGCGAGTTCGTGGCAAGGTGATATAATCAACCTGCCACGCCTCCCCATATTTATACTTTTGCCATCGCCCTTCCCCCCAAAGAGGTTTCATCCTCTTGGCTTGTTTAATTGTGGCGCAAGTATCACAGTCATGGATAACCTGTGCAATAGCGTCCATAGTTAAGTCCACCCCTCGGTCTCTAGCCCACTTATATGTTGCATCTCTTCCTTGATGGCCCGAGGTCTCATTGGGCCCATCGAGCTAAAAATAATTCACTTTTGTGTTGCCAGTCCAGGTCTACTTGAGCCATCTTAACTTTGGCAGCTCTATCTACCTGATGGTTATTCTGTTGTTCTTCAGTTGCCCGGCTTTTAGGAACATGAGCATCTACATGGCGCACCTTTACAACCATATTCTTTACTCGGGCAGCAATATCTTTCCACAGTTCAGCAGCCCAAATAGGTTTACCCCTCCGTTGCCAGCCATTTTGTTCCCATTGCTGTAACCACCCCCATAAGGCATTTGCCACCATCCATGAGTCAGTGTAAAGATAAAGCACTGGCCACCTCTCGCGTTCAGCAACATCTAGGGCCAGCTGGACAGCCTTTACCTCTGCAAATTGGCTTGATTCTCCTTTTCCTTCAGTGGCCTCTGCAACTTGTCGTGTGGGACTCCACACTGCAGATTTCCATCTGCGGTGCTTACCCACAATCCGACACGATCC
Organism: Callipepla californica brunnescens; assembly: GCA_023055505.1. NCBI lineage: Eukaryota > Metazoa > Chordata > Aves > Galliformes > Odontophoridae > Callipepla > Callipepla californica. The sequence continues at coordinate 4,608,744 of JALIRH010000037.1, forward strand.
ATCCGTGAACAGGGCATATCTCTTTTCATTGTCTGGTAGTTCATTGTATGGTGGGGCCTCTTTAGCACGTGATACCTCCTCTGCGGGTGTTGTTCCAAACTTTTTACCTTCAGGCCAGTCCATGATCACTTCTAGGATTCCTGGATGACTGAGGTTCCCCATCCGAGCTCGCTGTGTAATCAGCGCAATCCACTTACTCCAAGTGGCATCAGTAGCATGATGGGTAGAGGGAACCTTTCCTTTGAACATCCAGTTCAGCACTGGCAGTCGAGGTGCCAGAAGGAGCTGCGCTTCAGTACCGATTACTTCGGAAGCAGCTCGAACCCCCTCGTACGCGGCTAAGATTTCCTTCTCAGTTGGAGTGTAGCGCTCCTCAGACCCCCTGTATGCTCGACTCCAGAAACCAAGGGGTCGGCCTCGGGTCTCTCCAGAAGCTCTTTGCCACAAACTCCAAGTGGGACCTTCCTTTCCAGCAGCAGTGTAGAGGATGTTCTTTACATCCTGTCCCATCCGCACTGGCCCCAGGGCCACGGCACGGGCTATCTCCTGCTTAATTTGCTCAAAAGCCTGCTGCTGCTCAGGACCCCATACAAAATCATTCTTCTTCCGCGTCACCCGAAAGAGAGGGCTCACAATGAGACTGTAGTTTGGAACATGCATTCTCTAAAAGCCCACTACACCCAGAAAAGCTTGGGTCTTACTAGTGGGTGGAGACATAGCAATAATTTTGTCGATCACATCTGTTGGGATGTGACGACGTCCATCTTGCCACTTTATTCCTAGGAACTGAATTTCCTGTGCAGGCCCTTTCACTTTGCTTCGCTTAATAGCGAAGCCAGCTCGCAGGAGGATCTGGATTATTCTCTCCCCTTTCTCGAAAACTTCCCCTGCTGTATTGCCCCACACAATGATGTCATCAATGTATTGTAAGTGCTCAGGAGCACCGCCCTGTTCCAATGCAGTTTGGATCAACCCATGGCAAATGGTTGGGCTGTGCTTCCACCCCTGGGGCAAACGGTTCCAGGTGTACTGAACTCCCCTCCAGGTGAAAGCAAACTGCGTCCTGCATTCTGTGTCCAAAGGAATTGAAAAGAAGGCATTGGCAATGTCAATGGTGGCATACCACTTGGCTGCTTTTGACTCCAGTTCGTACTGGAGTTGAAGCATGTCCGGCACAGCAGCACTCAGTGGGTGTGTGACTTCATTGAGGCCACGATAATCTATCGTCAGCCTCCATTCTCCACTGGCTTTACGCACTGGCCATATGGGGCTGTTAAACGGGGAGTGAGTTTTGCTGATCACTCCCTGGCTCTCTAGCTGACGAATCAGCTGACGAATGGGGAGCAAGGAATCCCTATTAGTGCGGTACTGCCGTCTGTGCACCGTTTTTGTAGCAATCGGTACCTGTTGCTCCTCCACTTGTAGCAACCCTACAACAGACGGATCTTCTGACAGACCAGACAAAGCAGACAGCTGCTTAGTGTTATCTGCGCCCACAGCAGCTATTCCAAAAGCCCATCGATACCCTTTGGGATCCTTGAAATATCCCCTTTTGAGGTAATCAATACCAAGTATACATGGAGCCCCTGGGCCAGTCACAATAGAATGTTTTTGCCAATCTTTACCAGTTAGACTTATTTCAGCCTCCAACTTGGTCAGCTCTTGGGAACCCCCAGTCACCCCAGAAATATAGATTAATTCTGTCCCTTGGTGACTGGAGAGCATTAGAGTGCATTGTGCACCAGTGTCCATCAGTGCCTTATATTTTTGTGGTTCTGATGTGCCAGGCCAAAGAAACCACACAGTCCAATGCACTCTATTATCCCTTTCCCCCCCCTGGCTGGGGGGCACGGGCTATTGTGGCTGGTAGGTACCTCGCTCATTTCTGAAGGAGTACCGTTCAGACAGGAGGACATCTCGCTCAGACCGGAGGGTGTCTCTTTCAGGTTGGAGGGCATCTTGCACAAACTGGAGACCATCTTGTTGCACAAACTGGAGACCATCATGTTGACACTGAGGGTTGTTGAGTTGGGACTGGAGGACATCTCTTTCAGGCTGGAGGGTGTTTTTCTCGAACTGGAGGGCGTCCATGTTGGTCTGGAGAGCTTCTTGTTGAGACCGGAAGGTGTCTCTCTCGATCTGGAGGGTGTCTCTCTCGGTCTGGAGGGTCTGATTGTCAGCTAAAAGACTCTCTTTCTGGATCTGGACACTATCCCTCTCAGCTCGGAGACTCTCTCGCTCTATTTCAGAAACTCTATGCCTCTCTGGGATAGTATTGAATAAGGTCCGACTGGCATAAGCCAGACCCCAAATAATTTGGGCCTCCTCAGATCTGTCTGAGCCACAACATCCCTGTCTTAAATATCTGCTTAGGTTCTCAGGGTCTTGCAGGTGCTCAGGGAAAAGGTCCCAGTACATTTTGAGCATTAAAATGGAAAAAACAATGAAATGCAGCCCCTTTAAGAGAAGTTTAAAAAACGAGAGCATTTTTTTTTTCTTTACCATAACAAGCTAGCGGCACCCAAAAAAGTTTACAGATATCCCAGAACAACTGGCAGTACGCCCAGACTTCAAGGTCGTGTTATGCCGTACAGCACTTGCAGTACAGATAAGCTTGCTAGCAAGAAACAGAGATTCACTCTAAGAGTATGTCTCTGCCCGGCTAGCTCAGTCGGTAGAGCATGAGACTCTTAATCTCAGGGTCGTGGGTTCGAGCCCCACGTTGGGCGCCAAAAATGTCAACGGTTTACCGGACTGGATCAGCCCGGTTCCGTGACGATTGGTGCGGGGGACCCACGGACCCACGCCCCAAGAAAGGGCAAGGAAAAAGGGAAAAGGGAAAAGGGAGATGGGCCTAGAAACAAAACAGCGGCAACGATCTGAGGAGGAAAGCTAATTTACTAAATAAGATATCAGAAAGTAAAATAACACAATATAATACAATATAATTGGAATTGAGGCTAATGAATCAAATAAAATGAGCAAGAGAGAGTGTCCGATAAACCGAAGGCCTTACGCTAACGCTGAAGGCGATACGGCAGCGAGCACCCACTGCTGAGTCGATCCCGAAGGAAAGAGAGTGTCCCGTGACCGCTGAGGGTTTTTATCTGTTCCCTCTGAGCGGAAAACACGTAAAAATACAAAGCATCGCAAAGTCCTCTGGGGAATGTAGTTCTTCTTCTCTTCTGAGACAGGTATACCTGGAACCATCAATGATCCATGGGGCTGGAGTATTAGCTCTTTACCTCTTAATGCAATACATGATGTTATGATGTGGAATACCAGTACCAAAAATCATAAAACCATGACATGGTTTTAGGTAAGCGAGAAACAGTTCTTGTCGTTAAGGGCACGCTTTTCTTTCACACTTTGAAATGCCGTTTCTCAGTCCTTAAAAGCATTCCCTTCTTCACCGACCGTGGCTTGTGAAGAAGGAAAGTCAGCTTTAGGATGTTTGGCATTTTGTTTTTAGGCCACACTGATCGACTCGGCGCTTCTTAGGAATTACCTAGTTATTACTTAGGCAGAAATTGACGACAGGAAAATGCTCAGCGGGAATGCCAGGTTTGGCACACCCGGATCAGAAATCCCAAAACCTGCACGATTTCTGACTTCTTCGTGTTTGATGCACCGTTACCTCTGCCAAACGAAGGCAAGACGCTGAGTTATGAGACGACGGTAAATGTGACGTGCCAGGAACGCGTTACAAAGAGAACAGTTCCGTGGTAAAACAGTGAAGGAAGGATAACCACGCAATGGCCCCAACATCTTGTTTGTTGGAACTGCTGCTCCGTTGAGCTGCCATGCGCCTATTTTGAAGGCATGTGGTTTGGCTAATATTTCACAATTGCACATATATTTTTTTCATGTTATCCTGTATAGGATGTATACGTTGTCTGCATGCATATGCAGGACATCCCAGAATACACAGCTGCTGTGTCGCAACAGCTCAGTGCTCTCTGCTGCTGACCAACGGTGCTTTATCACTGCGCTCTCCTACGTACACACAGTGATATAAAATACCTAACGCCACACAAGAAACACCAGCTTTTTCGTACGTGTTTACTGCGCAGAAAAAAGAAAAAACAAAAACAAATGCATGCCAGCAGTGAACGCTCACAATGGCAAGCTGAACTGTTCGTCATCCCTTGGTCTGCACCTCAAGCTGATTCTTCTGGAGTTGCGTCTGAGCGCTTTTGAAGACCGGCACGCCTTTGCAGACAAGCTGAGGTACGGCTGTAAGGCCTGTGGGAAGAGGAGCTGGGAGCAATGGGTGCTCTCTAGGGGACAAGGGGAGGGCCGGGGTCCATCACCTTAGCCAGCACTGGGGCAGCCAGGGGCACCGGAGCAGCCACAGGGGCCCATCCCTAGCGCTGTTCAAGAAGCGTTTAGATGAGGTGCTAAGGGATTTGATTGAGTAGTTTGGTGGGTAGGGATGGTGGTGGGAGGACGGTTGGACTAGATGATCTTGTAGGTCCTTTCCAACCTCATGTATCTATGAAATTGGTCCACTGGGTTAGCTCAGTGGCCCCATAGCCAGGCAGGACTGTGTGGAGCTGGAGCCCAGCCTAGCTGCAGCCTCACTAAAGCAGGAGCTGATGGTCCTGGTATGAGGTGGGGCCTGATCAGCTCCAGGATACCCAAGTGGGTCAGACAGAGCTGTATGAGTCCTCAGGCCCTGACATTATCTCACTAAGAGGACACGATAAAATAATGCGTGGGGGTTGTTCATGTGCTTTGCAGGTATTGAGATCTGTCTGAAAAATGTATATTGGTTTATACAGCCAGCAGTCAATTCCATACCATGTGGCTTTGCACATATACATACCCCCTGTGCACCCAGTGCTGCTGAACCATGAGAACTGCTTCTCTACAGTAAAGACAACTGCAAATCATCCAGACCCAAAGGATCTGCTCACTGCGGATTTTATCTGTTGGGCCAGATGTGTTGGATGGGCTTAAATCAAACTGATAAGCTTGTCGGTAAGAAAGCAGGATGAACATCCTGCTGTTCCAACAAGATGAGCAAACAGGCATCTCTCTTCAGGAATAATGAGGAGCTGGAACCGCTGGAGTCAGGGAAACTGGGTACAAGAGGGACCAGGAAAAAGGGGCTTAGATATCAGGGGTGTTTTTAGGCCTAAACAACACATGTGCTTTGGAGTGGGGGTGCGGACATCTATTTTCTCGCTGCATAGACAGACTCCCGACCCAGGCGAATTGGGCCACCATTCCTTCCAGCTCCGTAACTTTCCGCAACCATGTACTGGAATTGTATTTTGGTATCGATTCACACTCTTCTTGTGTTGAGCGCTGCCTTAATTGCCACCGTGGTCTATCTTTTTTGGCCGTGCAAATGTCAATTGTGTCCTCCTGCTGTTCCTGATGTCTCCCCCAATCTTGTCGTTCCCCCTGAACCCCGACCATAACATTTTGTTATTCCCCTCAACTCCAAACTACTTTATAACATGTTCTGGTTTAATGAAATGTTCTGGGCCCCGATGATGCATGTGCATCAGGACCGGGGGGAGGTGGGAAGCCCTCATCCTGCTGCGCATGCTGATCCCAACCCCCGTGGATCGGAGCAGTGGATGGCGTGGACTTCATCTCCGGTGTAATCGACAACGGATCACACCTTGATACTGATCTGAATCCACGTTGCTGTCTTTGCCTTGTTAACCCTTATTCTGGCTATTACTCTGACATTCATTTTTTGTCCTTGTAGATGTTTGCTGTGGAAACGTTCGCTGCATCTCTCTGCTGATCCGTCCGGGCCTCAAACGTAGTTCGTAAGACGTTACGGGTTTATAAAGTTAGTTAGTTTTATAGAATCATAGAATCATAGAACCACCAAGGTTGGAAAAGACCTACAAGATCAACCCGTCCAACCATTCACCCATCACCCATAGCTCCCACTGACCCATGTCCCTCAGCACAGCATCCAGTCGTTCTATGTCTGTTGTGGTTATGTGTCTGTTTGACTGTTGTCGGGAATGTTGTTGGAAAGGAAGAAAAAGGGAAAAAGTGTTTGCTATCGAAACGTTTGGCTGGGAATGTTGTTGTTGTAACACACCTTTCCTTGCCTTCGCGCGCTCCCTCTGTCCACGACCGCCGCAGCCATGGGATGCGTGAGGGCGAAGACGACGAAGAAAGCGGCGTGGGTGATCACCGAGAAGCACCACGCCCGTCTGGGCAACAACTTCCACACCAACAAGCGCGTGCGTGAGGAGATGGAAATCATCCCCAGCAAGAAGCGCATCCAGCGGGGCCCGCTCTGGGCTCTCCCCATCAAACTGCAGGAGGAGGAGGTGGAGCGCTGGGACAACCGCGTGCCCAAGGTCTCTGCTCTCGGATCATTGAAGCGGACCCGGGCACCAAGAAAGCTCCTGGACTTCAGCAGCCTGCCCAACCTTCGGGTCACGCGGGCCCGCCCTGGAGATGAACTTCAGAATGCCGCGAGGTGCTCTCTGAGGCACTTGTTGTTTTTACAATAGAGGTGGGGAAACCAGGTTAACGTGGAGGGGTTTATTAATTCACAAAGAGGGGGGAGATGTAGGGACACGGGGCAGACTCGTGATCTCTGGGGCTCCTGGTAGCCTCGTGAAGGGCTCATTGGGTGTCACGGGTATCCGGGGCAGTCGGGTATACGGGTCTAAGAAGCTCTATTGTTGTGCAGCAATAAATTGGCGTTCGGCACTTGACACCGTGTGTCTGACCCATCTGTCCCGGGGCGGAGGATGTCTGGAACGGAGTGGGTGTTGAGCTTCGTGCTGCACCGTGTCTGCCCAACCGGCAGCAGCACAGCTCGGCCTAATGCTGAGCCAGCAAAGGTCTGAACACAAAGGGTCGGTTTTCTCTCCTTGCTCATGGAAATATGGAATATATTTAAGAATATAAAATATATATATCCAACATATATATATCCAATATATACAAGAATATTCAAAAATGCAATTAGGAACAATCAGTGCAGAACATGCAGCTCAGACGCCCATTCTGAACGGGGCTGATGGCGTCTCCTCCCTGAAGCTTCCGGAGCAGCTCCGCGTTTTTCCTGCTCGGTCTCTTCTTCGTTTCTTTCTCCACATGTTTTTGGAGATCGGCGTTCTCCTCTGACAGTTGCCTGGGGAGGGAAGCCAGACAGCGCCTGAGGACGGAGGGGGCAGGAGGCACCCACCTCCCTCCACACCTCCCCACCTTGTTCCCAGGGCTGCAGCTGGGACACAACTGTCCACGTACCTGGCCTGGGGACGTGGGTACGTCCAGAGGCTTCGGGCATCCTCATCACCGTCAGCTCAGGGCTGGGTTGCTTTCAGCCCCAAGAGCAGTGAAACTCATTGCATCGTCATCTCCCCTCATTCAGCACATGGGGGACGCAGGTGCCCCGCACGGTGCTGCGGCCTCTGCTTGCACAGTCTGCTCTCTGGTGCAGAGTTTCTTACCCAGAATTGTGCCCTTAGCCTCAGAGGCTCCAGACCCACTCCTGGGGTGGGGCCTGGTGCCATAGTGGTCACAGACACCCGCGCTTCCCAACCACCATAACCCAGAGGTGCTCGTTGAGCTGCCCCATCCACTCCAGGGCGGTGGAGTAGGGGCAAGCCTGAGTTTTAGGCATTTCTCTTTGTAGTCAAGGACACAACTCTGCTGCCAACTCCAGTGGCAGCTGTAACTCTCACCTTTGCTTCTGAACCCTGACACACACAGCCACCCATCACGCATTTCCAGGGCTCTGGCAGCTGAGGATTGCTGCTGCTTTGGCCACGTTTCCTACAGCAACAGAGCTACGGTGGCGGTGGCAGATATGTCTGCTTCTCTCCCTCTGACAATGCCGAACCACAGAGCAGCGCTTGCAGAGACAGAAGATTAAAAGATACGGGCTGGTAGAAGATTTTGGACAGCTGCTTGCCCAGTAGAGGAGAAAGATCCTATTCATGATCCCATTAGAGAAACAGCTTTGGGGTGAGCTCGAGGTCCAAACAGCATGAGAAAGCCTGCAAGGAGCATGACCTGGAGAAATAGCTCCATGGGAATGCTTTGCTGCATGTGGAATTACTTTTTCTTTTGCGGTGCCCAACAAGACAGGCCATAAACACAACACCCAAAGCCCCACTGCAGCCTTTCCTAACAAGCATTTGCTGAGAAAAAACAAAGGCACACCAGCACAAAAGCAGATGTCTCCTTTGGCAGTGAACCTTGTCACTCAAGTCAGGTGAAAATAACTTCCTATAGACAGGCAACCTTACTCGCGTTACAGGAAACAAACCCTGATATAAAATGGATTTGTTAATGAAACAGGCAGAGCAGGACAACCATACGCTTTCAAGAGGAAATATACTCAATTCTTCTCTTTCTGAAATCAGTGTCAGCCTTGGGCAGTTAACATTCGCAGCCTCTACACAAGCTCACATAGAGTACAAGTGTCTCAGCAAACCCTGCTGTGATGGTCTTCTGCTCAGCCCTGGCTCTGAGTTCTCCATTCCGCCGTTGCAGCACAGTGATTCTCTTTCCAGGATTACTTTTCTCTCAACCTGCAACAAAATGAGGTTATTTTTTCCATCTGAAGGTATCCCGAAGCCTACTCCGAGAAGATTTGTTCTTTATTTGGCCCCAGAGCAGCTTCTGAAACCTGAAGATGGATGGAGGTGGTCATCTCAACTGTAACTGAGGCTTAAGAGAGGTGACTCACCCCATTCATTCTGGTGAGGTCGGTGCGGCCATCAGCAGAGCTGATCTGTGGAATCATAGCATCACAGAGCCATTAAGGCTGGAAAACACCGCTCAGACACTGCGAGCACCCAATCCAACCATCAGCCCGTCCCCAGCGTGCCCACTAACCACGTCCTCCCCTGCCACGTCTCTACGGCTCTTGGATACCTCCAGGGACAGTGACTCTGTCACCTCCCCGGGCATCCTGTTCCAACAGAGGGACAAGAGGAGAGGCCAATTCCCACCTCCTCTTCTCCACACTGAACAATCCCAGTTCCCTCAGACGCTCCCCTGCAGACTCGTGCTACAGACCCTTTGCTGCTCCACTGCCTTCTCAGAGCGCGCTCCAGGGCCTCCATGTCCTTCTTGAGGAGCCCAGAATGAAACACGGTACCTGAGGTAACTAAACACAGCACCAGCGGGAGGCAGAACTGAAACAACCCTTCGTTTTTGTGTATTACATCACAGATACAGTTAGTGGCATGCACCACAGCCTCAGGCGCTCTGGTTTTTTTCCTCAAGTTTTGAACCTCACATACTTTATCACCTCTGTTCTTGCTTTTTTTTTCCTGCAGTCTGAATGCTGCTGAGTTCAACACTTCTGGAGGAAAACAAGATATTGCAGGGGAACCTTATCTCAGTGTGAGCTTGGTTACTGAATCTCCCCATCTTTTAGAAAGAATGAAAATGCTGTGCACTCGGGTTGGCAAGAACTCACAATTTACGGTGGAGGCATCAGTTTTCAGCAGTGATTTCCAACCCGTGCAGGTAACTGTAAAGGATGCTGCTGATTCGGAGATATCCTGGCCCACCACAGCAGATTCTGGCCTCATTTTGGAATGCTTTGAGAGAGGAATCACTGGCACAGCTACCTGTGCTGCTTCTCTAACCTCAATGGTTTTAATAAGCAGTAGCTGTGCCAGCACAAAGCGTAGGAGAGCTGCATCTCCTTCCCTCCTGAGTGCAGCCTTCATCCTCCAGCGCCCTTCTCCTGACACCCTCATTTCCAGCAGGCAAGGAATCAAGAGTGCCCTCGTTTGCTGCATGTCCCAGCTCCCCTCCCAGCTTCGGCAGTGCCTCCCAGCCCACCAAACCTGGCCGTCCCCACCGTGCCCCGTGCCGCCGCTGAGTCCCTTCCAGTCTATGCCGACCTCAGCTGAAATACAGAGCAGGGAGAGAGCCTCAGGAAGATCCGGGCCAAGAGATGTGTGGGAGAAGTCCAGTTGTCATGGGGAGGTGAAGGGGTGGGAAAAGATCCCAATTTCTAAGTGACAAACTGAGATGTTGTGGTGGAAGAAGCTGTGTGCTTGGCAGTGGAAGAGCACAGCCACTCAGGAACCAACTGAACGATGTCCCTCCGGCATTTCACCCCTTTTAACTTCGCCTGCTGTAACCAAACTTTTACTTTTCTACCTCTCCTCCAAAACAACAACAAAAAATGACAACTCACTTGTTTCTCTCGCGCCATGATCTTCCTGTCCTGTTCATGGATCTGATCGTTCTTCAATTCCAGAACGTGTCTGAAGCTCCTCAGATTTTCTTCTAAGGGCAGATACGGAGCTTTTGCCATCTAGGAAACGTGCCAGCAATTTGTCTGTGTCGGCCACAAATGCAACTTCAGCCGTGAGGTGAAGATTCCCAAAAGTCTACCCAGCGGTTTAGGACTGATGGTGCAATGAAGGGCAGATGGAGGCGGCCTCCCTCAGCCGGTCTGAACCCTGACATTCTCCTGTGGCACACCCCTTTCTGTGGGCAGCCGCTGGAACCTTCCTCATGGCCTGCCTTGTGGTTCGATGCTGCTGATCCATGGCTTTCTGGACGTCTTGGACTGTGACCCACACTAGTGAGCTGCCTTGGAGTAGTGGGCGTTGACATCACGGGGACACAGCAAAATCTGTCCTGTCTTTATATAAACTAAGTACTGCAGCGGGCATGGAAGGCGCTGACGCTACCTGTCTCCATGGCCAAGCCATTTTCAGACACTTGTGCTCCTTTCCTAAGGAGTTTTCCCCCCTAAAAGCCTCCAGAGCCCCTCACCCACCCTACTATGTCCATTCCCCATCCCCCACCATCTTGCTTACGTGGCTGTGCTGTGACCACGCTGAAATGACCCAAATTAAAGAAAACCCATTTTAGGTTTCTTTCATTTCAGATAAATAATTGCAGAAAGTGTTCGCTTGCACACTGTAAATTAATAACTTGGCCCCAGTAGACAGCAGCTGAACAAATATTTAATGGCCAGACAGGTCCGTCCACAGAAGCCGAGGAAAAAAATGAGGCAGTGCAGAGAACATCAGAGAAGTTTGCTCAGAATGTGAACAGGACGAGTGTGAAAAGACGAGAAGTAAAGAGAAAGAGAGGAAGAAGATGAACGTGTGAGATAGAGCACAGGGAATGTTTCGGAAACGGAGCTACACAGGTTGGGTGAGAGAACAGAGGATAGAGGGAAGACCACTGACAGCAGCCCTGCACTGAGGTGTGTTCAGGACAAAGCCATTGGCGCCGATGTTCCCACAGGATTCAAGATCTGGGGTCATGACTGAGGTGTGAGCCCCAGGCCTCGGGGTGGGACCCCATTGCTAACACTGCTGTGTGCCATACGCAGAAGCACAGATCTCGATGGCTATGTAACAATAGTTGCCAACTACCTTCACCTGTTCCTCACTGTTTTTGTTCAAAGCCTCCTCAGACGGGTTTGCTTTGGCCTTCAGGGACTGGCTCTGGAAGGGGAGGGTGCCTACCTGGTCCTGGACGAGGGGAGAAATGAGCACACTGCTGTGTTATCAATCACCCCTCTCACATTCACACAGCCCAGTCTGAGCTGTGCCACCACCAGGGGAGATGACCACTGCTCAGAAACCACTGCCAGGCGAATTTTTAACACAAGGACACTTGAACGTACGATGGGCTTATCGTAACAAAGTGCCTCGGGGAAGCCCGAGATCCCTGCAATGCCTGCAGCTAGCTGGCAGCGGCTGCCACTGCTCTGTGACGTGTCTTCAGTGCTAAATCACCCCGTCACCTCGGCACGAATAAGAACAACCACGCCTCCTCCAGACAGCGGGCGTTTATGGCGCGGGCGTGAAAGAGATCTGCTGAACAGTTCCTGCGGTCTGAACAGATTCTCATCGTGCTTCCTCTACCTTTGTAGGCAACATTCCATCCTGCTCGGGGGCTCCTGAGAGGATAATGAGCAGCCGTGAGTTAACGGAGTGGGCTTTGAATGGCATCTCGGAGCTACCGGTGGGAACAATGTGCTATTTTAAGCAGTCTCATTTCTGTTCCCATGAAAGGCATCCCTGCGCCTTCCATACACCTGCAAAAGCTGCGGCCGCTGCGAGGCCACGTTCTGTGTTTTGTGTTTGTCATTTCTCAGCTGTAACGCTGCATCAGTGTGCGCTGCAGGATAGGCTGACACACCTGGAGCTGCCAATGCTGCACGAGGAGCACAGTGACGAGTAACAGTACGCACAAGTTGGGGTTTTTCTAAATCGTAATGATCTCTGACCAGGCAGTCAAACAGAGCTGGCACTTTGTGCTCACACAAGGTTTCCAAAGTTAACACGGACCCCAGCTGCGCTTTTCTCCCTCTAGGTCTGCCTGCTCTTCCCTTCCAGACGCTGTATAATTCGAATCAGGCAAAGCAGGGAGAAGAGCCCAAGGGGCAGCGTGGCTGCTCATCTTTGGATGGAGCAGAAGAGGCCTTCAGAGGAGCTGAGCCTGGCACAAGGGTCCCTGTGCTGGAGGGATGTGTGGGGACCCACGGGAGCCGTGGCCTCGCAATGGGCGCCACAAACTACAGCTGGGAGGAAGCGAGGACCCAGTGTGCTCTGCCAGCACCGCTGTGGGGTGGGAAATAACAGAACTGCTAACCAGAAGGCACGGCCGCATCTGTTCAAAGCTTTCCTTTAATTGTGTTTTCTCCAGTTTGCAAGCAGCAGCCAGTTCTGGGGAAGACACACAGACACGACATCGCTAAGTGAAGTCCAGCAGAGCAGGGGATGGGAGCACAGAGGCTGGGAGCCAGGCACCGCATGGGAAACAGCTTCAGGGCACGGAGGTTGAGGAAGAAACCAGCAGTAACACGCCATGGGGTTCTGGGAGAGCTGCTTTGAGGATCAGCATTTCCCAGCCTTGCAGCGGTCCCTCTACGTCTGCGTGGTCAAATTTGGATTTCTCACATCTGTCAGCTCCCAGGGGCTGTGATCCAAAAAGGTTCAGTATAAAAGCGGGCAAACAACCACGGCAGGGTGAGTATCTCCAAGCCAAGGGGTTTGAAAGTGGGTACATTGACGAGTTTGGATTGCAGTTTCTTTGGGGAGATAAAAAGGGGAGCCAGCAGCTTGGACGCAAAAAGGCAAATAACGGTGCTTGGCCAGGAGCTGCGGAGGACCTGTAAGGTTTAATGACGCTGTCACACCCTGGAGACAAAATGTCCTCTATTTCTAGTACATGATTAAGGGTTTCACTGCTAGAAAAGTTGCCTCGGACTGATTAATAACCAGAAGTTAATCAACAAAGTGGAATAGTTTACCCTCCAACCCAAGGGCATGAGACTGGCATTTGGTACTGTGTGGGAACTGCTGGATCACGGCCTGAACCACTGATGGATCACCTGAGGCGAGCACTGAGTCAGCCACAGTGCCACAGGTGAAGGTAACGTACCTGTGTGACTGGAAGGGGTGGGGTCTGGCTCCACCTCTCCCAGACCCCATTGAAGGGCTGACCACCACCAGGGAAGGATCTCTGGTTGGGGATCCCTCTGTAGTGGAGTAATCAGCAAGCCTCAGTCATCTTCATGGTGAGCCTCTCTTTCCTTACTAGTTCTGTATGTCATCTACTTAAGCCCATCTAAAATATACCATCTTCGGCACTATTTCTTTTGGGTGCTATTCTTGGGGGTTATTTGCCCTACAAGTAATTAAATGTTAGAGGAAGCACCGTGAACGTGATTGTTTTCAGAGTAATCCTGAAGTACGTGGTTTACTTTTTGGTACTGATAAAGAGATGCTAGGGCTTCATACTAATCTAAAGTTTTAGTCGTTCTGATTAATATGAGTTCTTCTACTGAGAGGAAGAAATGCACTTTGTCTCAATGTTGCCTTCAGATTTTTCCATTACTCCTGAAGCCAGACCGTGCGACGTGTTTTTGGTCAGAATAATTTACAACAGGCTCAGGAGGGAAGACCGAGTTTCCCTACAGCACAGCAGGGAGGCGGGGGAGGATCGACGACTGGCCGAGTGATATGCTCCTCCAGTGCTGATTCTCCTAAAATAAATGGGTTATCATTTAAAGGCAAATACAGGGGGAAAAAAATAGCTCTGGAAGTGCTTTTGTTTCTGTAATGCGATCAACAAAAGCCCGGAGGCACTTTTGTGCCTTCTTGGAGAAGCAGAACAGCTGACGTTCTCAGGTTAGTCTGAGCTGTGTCAGAAAACTGTTCGGAGCAGTGTTGACTTGCTTGGAAATCAATCTTTGCACTGAGTGTTCTAGCAAGAAGTTATACTGGGGACGAGGGATTCGGAAATAGTGCATCAGGCGCTGTTTGTTTCCTCTGCTTTTATTTCACTCAAACTTCGTGAAAATGCGTGCCTGAAATTTTCCGTTCTCCGAGTAGGAATGTTACTGGAGAAGAGCCTTGGGCAGACTGCTCCGCAGCAGAAGGAGGAGTGGCAGGCCCTCTGACTGGAGGGGCTTTGTAACAGACGTGCTCCGTGTTTCCCCAGATGACTTGAGGGGAAGGAATTCACAAAGAGCCATTCCGGGACACGGCAGCGTTTCTCTGACGGAGGACTTGAATGCTTGGTGAGATGGACGAGTGCAAATCGAGGAGAAACAGAAGCACCTGAGGGAAGGGACAGTGATGCCTGGCTTTGAACACAAGGCTAAGCTTTCTCCGGAGATGCTGAGGATTAGAAAGAGACTGAGTGGTAGAAAACATTATACTGCTTTTATTTATTTATTTTTCTCTTGATTTGCTTCCTTGAGGCCTCGTGTAATCACACAAGGGTTAGAGCCAGTCTTCTGGCCTACAGCAGCCTTTACTACAAAGTAAGCTGACTTAGGGATGGCAGGGGGTCAAACAGCAATTTATTTTTACTGTAACAAATATACCAGGACGTAGAATTCCTTTCCACTTCTGAAAGGTGAAGTGGAATGATCAAAGCATTAGATATCCGGAGCCTAGCATTCCTGCTGCCCGAGTTCTTCCTGCTGCCGCTGTTCAAAGCATTTTTCTGTTGTGACTTGACAGGCCTCTGGGTTTCTGATCAAAGAAACTTGTAAGGACAAATACAATTCTGTAGCTCTTCCAATGCGTTGTTTTTGTTTTCTCAGCTTCAGAACATGAGGTTCAACTCCACCTCGTTGGCATTTTAACCAGACTTTCTCAGGACATTGCTGCAACAGCTAAAGCTACCCCAGTGTGATACTGCAGGGGATACCCTGGGGGAGGGTGACCAGCCCACAGAAAAGATTAAGGGCTGGGAAGAAACACTGTCCTAGGACTATCAAGACAGCACTTGCACTCAAATTTTAATATTTTTCAGCTATCATTTCGCTGCTTGAAGTGGAAGTACATCAAGAGGTGTTTTTTTGTGTGTGTTAGAAGAAAATGCTTCTGAGAGAGTCGATGAATTTCCTAGTAGTGATGAGCCTTCAGCTGCTTTATCTGGGAAACAGGTCCTTCTTCAAGGAAGTTTTGTGCAGCAGAGGACAACACAAGGAGCTGCTGTCAGTATCAGATTATTTGGAGATTGGACACCACCAGCAGTTTTGCAGGAATGAGATGTTGCCATTAATGCTTGCCACTAATGTTCCTTTGGGTGAAAGTGGTTTAACTGCTGATCTTGGAATACAAGCAGACAAGCTGGCTGGCTGGCATCACTTTGCTCTGTAACTCGGACCCTCTTTACCTCTGGGGAAGAGGGAGGGACTGTTCTAGTTGAGCTTTTGACTCCGACACAAGCGCGTATTGTACTTCTTGTGCCGGACTGCAGAATCTGGGACAGAGGAAAAGAAAATCCTCCACTGGACTGCAGTCCGCATTCAACATGTTGAAAATATTGTTAGAAAACTCCTGCTTAATTTAGGCACAGACTTAGGGCGAGTGTTAGTCACTTAAGCTCATTTAAGCTGAGAAGCAACTCTTAAAACCTCTCACGCTTTCCAAACTGTCCAGGACTTCGTAAAATTCTGGCGTAGCTCCTTGCACTTGGTAACTGGTCGAGGAGGTCTTATCCTACTTAACTACAGCTTGTAGGAATGATTCCCGTGCCAAACTCCTGCAGAGCAGAGGAGCATCTCCCCAGGCACGTGTCCATCGCACTCTGCAAAGCACAGTGGCTGAGAGTGAATGCCTGGAGCTGTGTGCAATGCAGCCTGTGAGGCTGGGAAGGAGTTGGCTTTCCCTCAGTGAGATGCCATTGTTAGGAAATATCTCCCTGAGATCCTTCAGAGCTGTGAGCTGACCTTCAGGATGCAAATCTTTCCCATAGCCTGAAGAACAAAGTCCAGGGAAGAAGCAGAGAGAGCTGTGTGCATGGAAATGCTGTGGGGTTGGTGAAATGAATGTTAGGTGTCCTTTGTAAGAAGGGCAGTGATGAGATCTTGCTCACGTCCCTTGAGAAAGGGTGGGCGTTGTGTGATGCGCAGTCGTTTCCTCTTCTCTCAGCAGGGTCTGGCTTCTTTGAAAGGTAACACGGGAGTGTATTCTCCTTCCATCTCCAAACTTTGCTGTTTCACAGCAACTGGAAAGAAGCCCAGCGAGCTCCCCTTATCCTGCACGAAGCAGCAGTGAATCCCTTTGCCTCTCAGGTCTCAGTCACAGCCATTCACACTGCGTGCAGCAGAAGTGCTCAGGATTTCTGACTTCACTGAGCACCCTTTGGGCATCATGAGTAGGATGAGACCACGGAGGAGAAAAAGCATCCCTACAACTTTGATTTGCAACGCACGTCTTTCTTGTGTCAGTTGCACAGACGCCTACAAGTACTTCTGCTGTAGAAGTGATCTCATCTGACCAACTCTGAAAAGAAAACCTGTGACCACAGCACCAACACGTTCCTCACAGGGACATGGCTGTTTCCTTCCGAGAAGGAAGGCAGAGGCCTTCGTGGCAGACACAACCTCATAAAGTGTAGCTTACATCACTGACCTCAAGAAGCATTTTCCCCATTGCAAGACCTGTCACTGACTTTTGTACTCCTTGACCAGGTCCTCATGCCCACAGGTGCTGATACCCAGCAGTACCAAATGCCCAACAGCAGCTCCATCAGCGAGTTCCTCCTGCTGGCGTTGGCAGACACGCGGCAGCTGCAGCTCCTGCACTTCTGGCTCTTCCTGGGCATCTCCCTGGCTGCCCTCCTGGGCAACGGCCTCAGCAGCACAGCCGCAGCCTGCGACCACGGCCTGCACACCCCCATGTACCTCTTTGTCCTCAACCTCGCCCTCCTCGACCTGGGCTGCATCTCCACCACTCTCTCCAAAGCCGCGGCCAATGCCCTCTGGGACACCAGGGCCATCTCCTACTTGGGATGTGCTGCACAGGTCTTCTTTCTTTCTTTCTTTCTTTCTACTTCTTTCTTCGTCTCAGCAGAGTATTCCCTTCTCACAGTCAAGTCCTATGACTGCTTTGTTGCCATCTGCAATCTCCTGCACTACGGGACCCTCCTGGGCAGCAGAGCTTGTGTCACCGTGGCAGCAGCTGCCTGGGGCACTGGGTTTTTCTATTCCCTGCTGCACGCTGCCAATACATTTTCACTGCCACTCTGCCAAGGCGATGTTTTGAATCAATTCTTCGGTGAAATCCCCCAAATGTTAAAGCTCTCCTGCTCGCAGCCATACCTCAGGAAAGTTTGGCTTATTGTGGTTAGTGTCTCTTTGTATCTTGAGTGCTTTGTTTTCACTGTGCTGTCCTACGTGCAGATCTCCAGGGCAGTGCTGAGGATGCCCTCTGTGCACGGCCGGCACAGAGCCTTCTCCACGTGCCTCCCTCACCTGGCCGTGGTCCCCCTCTTTGTCTACACTGCCATGTTTGCCTACCTGAAGCATCCTTCTATCTCTTCTCCATCCCTGGACCTCCTGGTGTCATTTCTGTACTCGGTGGTGCCTCAAGCAGTGAATCCTCTCATCTACAGCCTGAGGAACCAGGAGCTCAAGGTTGCAGTGAGCAATACGTACTTCTGCGCCCAAAAAATGCGCATCAGCCTAACAGGATCCCCACGGTAATTCACAATCCCTTGTTTATATTTGCCTTCATTATTGTTTCCACTGCCACGACTTTGATTTAATAAGAAGTTTTCTTCTTGGCCTGCTACATATCGTTCATGTTTTGGCACACTCAACTCATGTACCTATAGATCAAGGCTCTCTGTTGATAAATACAATAAAGAAGCCAGCAGAAATTCATTTGTCTCCATTCCTTTGTTTTCCCATCTTCACTGAAACGGGGAGAGCAACTCACGTATGCAGGAGCAGTTCAGGGGCCAAGAGCCCAGCTGCACCACGGAGCAGCAGCCTCAGTGTTCACGGGGGGCTGCCCCTCACTGCCCCGTGGGCCTGTCCTCTCATCTGTGTTTGAAAACGGGCTGCTGCTTCCCAGGTCCAATGGCCACAGACGGCAGCAGGACACTGTTGTGGTTTTGTGGTTTTGATGCCGGTATTCCACATCAGAACATCATGCAGGCCGTTAAGGAGTTAATGCTGTGGGAGCAGGGGAGGGGCGGAGCTCCGCACCAGACACCAGGCCCGCGCTTTTTGGTGGCGCGCTCTCCGGGCGGCTGTGAGGAGTTCAGCACGTGTAACGTAAGCTCCCACTTTTCTGGTTTTGAAATTTTGTCTCTCTCTCTCAATTGTTCAATTTTATTGGTTTTAGTAAAGTTACCGTTCCTTCTCACATCGTGCCGTTGTATTTTTCTTTACAGACCCTTAATCACCTCTGTTTTCCCCTCCCCCTGGAGCGTGAGGCTCTGCTTAGGCGGCCGCGCAGCAGTTTTTTTTCCCTCTCCCTTTCTTTTTCCCTTCTCGGTTCCCTCTTGGGTTACTGTCTCGGATAACACCGTGACAGGCCCCATTGAGTTCTAAGGCCCCATTGATCCCTATGGCCCCACTGAGTTCTATGGCCCCATTGATTCCTATGGTCACATTGATCCCTATGGACCCTTGGAGTTCTATAGCCCCATCGAACCCTATGGCCCCATGGATCCCTATGGCCCCATTGATTCCTATGGCCCCACTCATCCCTATGGCCCCATTGAGTTCTATGTCCCCATTGATTCCTATGGCCCTATTGATCCCTATGGCCCCATTGAGTTCTATGGCCCCATTCATTTCTATGGCCCCATTGATCCCTATGGCCCCATTGATTCCTATGGCCCCATTGATCCCTATGTTCCCATTGATCCCTATGGCCCCATTGAGTTCTATGGCCCGATTGAGTTCTATGGCTCCATTGATTCCTATGGCCCCATTGATTCCTTTAGTCCCATTGATCGCTGTGGCCCCATTGATTTCTATGGTCCTATTGATCCCTATGGCCCCATTGATTCCTATGGCTTCATTGATCCTGATGGCCCCATTGAGTTCTATGGCCCCATTGATTCCTATGGTCCCATTGATCCCGATGGCCCCATTGATTCCTATGGCCCCATTGATTCCTATGGCCCCACTGATTCCTATGGTCCCACTGATCCCTATGGCCCCATTGATTCCTATGGCACCATGGATCCCTATGGCCCCATTGATTCCTATGGCCCCATTGGTCCCTATGGCCTCATTGATTCCTATGGCACCAATGATCCCTATGGTCTCACTGATTCCTATGGCCCCAATGATTCCTATGGTCCCATTGATCCCTATGGCCCCATTGAGTTCTATGACACCATTGATCCCTATGGCCCCATTGATTCCTCTGGCCACATTGATTATTTTGGTCCCATCGATCCCTATGGCCCCATTGATCCCTATGGCCCCATTGATTCCTATGGCCCCATTGATTCCTATGGCTTCATTGATCCCGATGGCCCCATTGATCCCTATGGCCCCATCGATCCCTATGGCCCCATTGATCCCTATGGCCCCATTGATTCCTATGGCCCCACTCATCCCTATGGCCCCATTGATCCCTATGGCCCCACTGATTCCTATGGCCCCACTCATCCCTATGGCCCCATTGAGTTCTATGGCCCCATTCATTCCTATGGCCCCATTGATTCTTATGGTCCTATTGATTCCTGTGGCCCCATTGATCCCTATGGTCCCATTGATCCCTATGGCCAGATTGATTCCTATGGCCCCATTGATCCCTATGGCCCCATTGATTCCTATGGTCCCATTGATCCCTATGGCCCCATTGATTCCTATGGCCCCTGTTAGGGATGTAATAAATCTGGGTAAGAACAATGGATTTAAGAAGTAGGGTAGCGTTGCGTGCAAAGTTTATAGAAACCATACTTAGTAACAGAAATTAGAGCGACTGAATCTGATTTCGATAGAACTAGATGTTATCTGAGGAACTGGATGTTATGGGAACCATGAAGGATGGTACCTCTATGAACAATATGTAATCCATTGGGACATTAATCACTATAGCCTTTATGTAAGCTTCCTTTAACCAATCACGTAGCTTAAGATCAAAGAACTGTAAACCTAATCTTAGCAACAGAATGTCTATATAAGCAGATGTGTAACCAACAATAAACGAAGCTTCACTCATATTGAGTGTGTGTATGCTTCCCCACGTCACTCTGGGTTAACCTTGGACAAATGCTGCAAACCTAGTTTGCAACATCTGGCGCCCGAACAGGGACCCGAGTACGTGGTGCTTGGACTAGAGCCTCTGCTGCTTTGCAGCAGAGAAGCTGCGTAGTTTCGGTCGACCGCGCAGCGGGACCGGTAGAGCAGAAAAACTGCGTAGCTTCGGTTGACCGCGCAGCGGGACCGGCACGGGATCCAGGGGCTTAGCGATCGGCCGACGCGATTTCTTCTCCACAGTGTGCCTTTGTTCGTGCTGGACAGAACGGATGGAGAGAGACGTAGCCCAAAACCTTTTATCGTGCTTTTTTTGAAAAGCGGGGAATTAGTGCTGGCACCCTTACAGCAGTGCCAAATATTTTGGATTATGGTCGGACTGTGGGGGTTTTCTTGCATGCAGGGACATTATTTAATATCGATCAGTGGCGCACCTTGGGTGACGTGCTATGGGATCATGTTATTGATGATAGAAAGGAGGCGAAAAATTTGATGAAGCCCTGGCGAGAGATTATTAATTGTATAAAGCGGCATAAGATTGAACAGGAGGTAGCAGGACAAGCAGTTGCTCAGTTGCAGGGCGGGGCTTCTGCTGCGACTGGTCGAGTTGAGGATCCCCCTCAGCCGTCCCTAGGGATTCCTGTCCCTGTTCGGGTATCAGCGGTGCTGCCTACTGCACCGGCGCCTGAGGACCCGGTGACAGAACCTGACCTTTTTCCCCCAGAGGAGGGAAATGGGGATCTCCCACCTCCTCCGCCCCCACTATCGTCTTCGGACAATGTTAACAATGGGACAGTTAAAGGCAAAGTTGCTATGAGTACAATGCCTCGGCCCTGTTGGGCAGAAATCGCTCGGCATGCTGTGGAGCAGGATCATTCTGATGTAGCTGAAATAATTGGCCAGGCTTTTCCCATTCGATTCGAGCCCACAGCAAACGGTGGAGCTCAGGGGGTTCATGTTCCACTTGGTTGGAAAATGTTATTTCAGTTGCGTTCTACGGTATCAGAACATGGGTTGCATAGTGAACCTGCTCGCCAGCTATTAACTTACTTGTGGTCTAGCAGTGTGCTTGTTCCAGAAGATATAAAGACTATTATGCGAATGATTATTAAACCGTCAGAACAAATGATGTGGCAATCTCATTGGCGTCGTTTATGCGAATTAAGTGCTAGTGCTCCTCGGGACATGCATGATCCATTATATCAAGTGACTGCTGATCAATTGATGGGCAGTAATATGTTTTCCAGACCAGAAATGCAGGTTCAGATGGGGCCTGAAGTTTGTATGGAAAGTATGAATCTAGCGCGAGATGCATATAATATGGTTCGATTTTCGAAACCTGCCCCATCTTATTTGTCAATTAAGCAAGGTCGGGACGAATCTTTCGCTAACTTTGTTGATAAGATAACTGAAGCGTTGTCACATGCAGATGTACCTGACTGGATGAAACAGTCCTTGTTATGCCAGTGTCTATTAGAAAATAGTAATCAAGCAACAAAAGCAATTCTTGCCACTCTCCCCTTAAATGCCACTGTCGAAGAAATGCTAGAACGTATGAGCTGAGTGCCTACCCCCACACAAGCGATGTTAAGCTCTGTTATTCAGGACATAGGTGAGAAACTGGTCGGAGCTCAGGATTGGGTGTTTGCTGCCTTTGGACCGTTGTTACAGCAAACAGAGAACAAGGCAGCCTCATCGACCCCGCGCTCTCAACGCTGTTTTAGGTGTGGGAGAAACGGTCATTTTCGGAGAACTTTCACCTTTTTAGTAACGGCTACTGCATGGGCTTTCCCGATCCGCCTGAAGTGGATGATAGACACTCCTGTTTGGATCGAGCAGTGGCCGTTGAACCGTGAAAGCCTGAATCAAGCTACGCAGCTGGTGCAGGAGCAATTACAGGCAGGTCATCTTCAGCCTTCGGTCCATTGTGGGTCCCTATGAAGTGGACACGAGCTGTTGTGGAACATCATGACATTCCTGCTGATTCTCCCAGTGGCAACGACCAGGCATCCACCGCTATTGGCATCTAGTTCGAATGTTTGGGTAACATGGGCAAATCTTACGCATAATCCAGATTTTTGTCTTAGCTTACAGTCGGCAGGAGAGCCTTTTCGTACCTGTTTAATTGGGTGGCCTGGGTATGAGTCTCGGGAGTTTAAAGCGTATGTCAGAAATATTTCTGCTTGTAATTATTCAGAACCCGCGACACAAAGTGCGTGTTTAATTCACAGCCTTAATAACTCCTTGCCATGGGACCCCCAAGAGTTGGATCTACTGGGATCCCGTATGGTTGATAATGTAAATGGCTCTAGAACCACTTGTTTGTTGTTTGGGCCAGGAAGTACTTTTGAGAAATTTGCTCATAATAATCCAAAGTTGTTAACAGTCCATATTTAAATCGGTCTTGGACAAGTGTTTTTCCGAGGAATCGCGCTGCTTTTACATGGTCCACTTATTGTGGAGGCAGCTTCTCATTAGGAAATGCTTATGGTTTACGATTCACAATTGAAAAGGGAGTTAGAAAACAGGAGATTCTACTAAATAATTGGTCCGCTAAAGCTCTACCACCAGGTATTTTTCTCATTTGCGGTGATAGGGCCTGGGCAGGCCTTCCTAAGAATATAGTAGGGGGACCATGTTATTTGGGCAAATTAACCTTGTTTGCTCCTCGCCACCAGGAATGGCTGAATATATCCAAGGCATTAATTAATAGTACTGGTCGTCGACATCGGAGAGCCGCCTCAGCACTGACAACCGGCTGCTCAGACGAGATAAAGTTATGGACAACAACAGCGAATATCATTGCCTCTTTCTTGGTTCCGGGTGTAGCGGCGGCCCAAGCCTTGACCCAGATCGAGCGACTAGCTTGTTGGACTGTTAAACAGAGTAATATCACATCAATGATTCTTGAAGAGATGTTAGAAGATATGAATAGCTTAAGACACGCTGTACTGCAAAACCGTGCTGCTATTGATTTCTTATTGCTAGCACAAGGGCATGGGTGTAAAGATTTTGAGGGTATGTGTTGTTTTAACCTGTCAGATAATAGTCAGTCTATTCAAAATCAGATCCACTGGTTGCTTAACCACACAAATCAGGTGACGAAAGACCATAACCCAATTGATGAGTGGTTTCGATCAATTTTTCCAGGCCTTTCTTCCTGGCTCTATGTTCTGCTAAAGGAAGGAATAAAATGGGTATTAATTATTATTTTGATTATAATTGTAGCTCGCTTAGTAGTAAGCTATACTATGCGACTTACTACGCCTAAAGTAAACCTAGCCACCTCAGCTGATATATTCCAAAATTGGCTGATAGAACAAGGAGGACATGACTACTTTACTTTAAAAGTAAAACAGGAGAAATGTTAGGGATGTAATAAATCTGGGTAAGAGCAATGGATTTAAGAAGTAGGGTAGCGTTGCGTGCAAAGTTTATAGAAACCATACTTACTAACAGAAACCAGAGCAACCGGATCTGATTTTGCTAGAACTAGATGTTATCTGAGGAACTGGATGTTATGGGAACCATGAAGGATGGTACCTCTATGAAAAATATGTAATTCATTGGGACATTAATCACCATGGCCTTTATGTAAGCTTCCTTTAACCAATCACGTAGCTTAAGATCAAAGAACTGTAAACCTAATCTTAGCAACAGAATGTCTATATAAGCAGATGTGTAACCAACAATAAACGAAGCTTCACTCATATTGAGTGTGTGTATGCTTCCCCACGTCACTCTGGGTTAACCTTGGACAAATGCTGCAAACCTAGTTTGCAACAGGCCCCATTGATCCCTGTGTTCCCATTGATCCCTATGGCCCCATTGAGTTCTATGGCCCCTTTGAGTTCTATAGCTCCATTGATTCCTATGGCCCCATTGATTCCTTTAGTCCCATTGATCCCTATGGCCCAATTGATTCCTATTGTACCATTGATCCCAATGGTCCCATTGATCCCTAAGGCCCCATTGATCCCAAAGGCCCCATTGATTCCTATGGCTTCATTGATCCCGATGGCCCCATTGAGTTCTATGGCCCCATTGATTCCTAAGGTCCCATTGATCCCAATGGCCCCATTGATTCCTATGGTCCCATCGATCCCTATGGCCCCATTGAGTCCTATGGTCCCATTGATCCCTACGGCCCCATTGATTCCTATGGCCCCATTGATCCCTATGGTCCCATTGATTCCTCTGGCCACATTGATTATTATGGTCCCATTGATCGCTGTGGCCCCATTGATTCCTAATGTCCCATTGATCCCTATGGACACATTGGGTTCTATAGAACCATCGAACCCTATGGCCCCTTTGAGTTCTATGGCTCCATTGATTCCTATGGCCCCATTGATTCCATTAGTCCCATTGATAGCTGTGGCCCCATTGATTACTGTTGTACCATTGATCCCTATGGTCCCATTGATCCCTATGGCCCCATTGATGACTATGGCCCCATTGATCCCTATGACCCCATTGATTACTATGGCTTCATTGACCCCGATGGCTCCATTGAGTTCTATGGCCCCATTGATTCCTATGGTCCCATTGATGCCTATGGCCCCATTGATTCCTATGGTCCCATCGATCCCTATGGCCCCATTGATTCCTATGGTCCCATTGATCCCTATGGCCCCATTGATTCCTATGGTCCCATTGATCCCTAAGGCCCCATTGAGTTCTATAGCCACATTGAACCCTATGGCCCCATTGATTCCTCTGGCCACATTGATTATTATGGTCCCATTGATTACTATGGCCCCATTGATTCCTATGGCCCCACTGATCCCTATGGCCCCATTGATCCCTATGGCCCCATTGATTCCAATGGTCCCATTGATTCCTAATATCCCATTGATCCCTACGGCCCCATTGATTCCTATGGCCCCACTCATCCCTATGGCCCCATTGAGTTCTATGGCCCCATTGATTCCTATGGCCGTATTGATCCCCATGGCCCCATTGAGTTCTATGGCCCTATTCATTCCTATGGCCCCATTGATTCCTATGGTCCCATTGATTCCTGTGGCCCCATTGATCCCTATGGTCCCATTGATCCCTATGGCCCCATTGATTCCTAAGGACCCATTGATTCCTATGGCCCCATTGATTCCTATGGCCCCAATGATCCCTATGTTCCCATTGATCCCTATGGCCCCATTGAGTTCTATGGCCCCTTTGAGTTCTACGGCTCCATTGATTACTATGGCCCCATTGATTCCTTTAGTCCCATTGATCGCTGTGGCCCCATTGATTCCTATTGTACCATTGATCCCTATGGTCCCATTGATCCCTATGGTCCCACTGATTCCTATGGCCCCATTGATTCCTATGGTCCCATCGATCCCTATGGCCCCATTGAGTTTTATAGCCACATGGATCCATATGGCCCCATTGATTCCTCTGGCCACATTGATTATTATGGTCCCATTGATTCCTATGGCCCCATTGATTCAGATGGCCCCACTGATCCCTATGACCCCATTGATCCATATGGCCCCATTGATCCCTATGGTCCCACTGATTCCTATGGCCCCATTGATTCCTATGGTCCCATCGATCCCTATGGCCCCATTGAGTTTTATAGCCACATGGATCCCTATGGCCCCATTGATTCCTCTGGCCACATTGATTATTATGGTCCCATTGATTCCTATGGCCCCATTGATTCAGAGGGCAACACTGATCCCTATGGCCCCATTGATCCATATGGCCCCATTGATTCCTATGGTCCCATTGATTCCTAAGGTCCAATTGATCCCTACGGCCCCATTGATTCCTATGGCCACACTGATCCCTATGGCCCCATTGAGTTCTATGGCAACATTGATTCCTATGGCCCTATTGATCCCTATGGCCCCATTGAGTTCTATGGCCCTATTCATTCCTAAGGCCCCATTGATTCCTATGGTCCCATTGATTCCTGTGGCCCCATTGATCCCTATGGTCCCATTGATCCCTAAGGCCCCATTGATTACTATGGCCCCATTGATTCCTATGGCCCCATTGATAACTATGGCCCCATTGATCCCTATGTTCCCATTGATCCCTATGGCCCCATTGAGTCCTATGGCCCCTTTGAGTTCTACGGCTCCATTGATTTCTACGGCCCCATTGATTCCTTTCGTCCCATTGATCGCTGTGGCCCCATTGATTCCTATTGTACCATTGATCCCTATGGTCCCATTGATCCCTATGGCCCCATCGTTCCCTATGGCCCCATTCATTCCTATGGCCCGACTGATTCCTATGGCCCCAATGATCCCTATGGTCCCATTGATTCCTATGGCCACACTGATCCCTATGGTCTCACTGATCCCTATGGCCCCATTGATTCCCATGGTCCCATTGATCCCTATGGCCCCATTGATCCCTATGTCCCCATTGATCCCTATGGCCCCATTGATTCCTATGGCCCCATTGATTCCTATGGTACCATTGATCCCTATGGCCCCATTGATTCCTATGGCCCCATTGATTCCTAAGGCCCCATTGAGTTCTATGGCCCCATTCAGTTCTATGGCCTCATTGATCCCTATGGCCCCATTGAGTTCTACATACCCATTGATCCATATGGCCCCATTGATTCCTATGGCTCCATTGATCCCAATGGCCCCATTGCAATCTATGGCCACAATGATTCCTATGGCCCCATTGATTCCTGTGGCCCCATTGATTCCTATGGCTCCATTGATCGCTATGGCTCCATTGATCCCTATGGCCCCATTGAGATCTATGGCCGCAATGATTCCTATGGCCCCATTGATTCCTGTGGCCCCATGGATCCCCATGGCCCCATTGATCCCTATGGCCCCATTGATTCCGATGGGCGCATTAATCCCTATGGCCCCATAGATCCCTACGGCCCCATTGATTCCTATGGCCCCACTGAGTTCTATGGCCCCACTGACTCCTATGGCCCCACTGATTTCTATGGTCCCATTGATTCCTATGGTACCATTGATGCCTATGGCCCCATTGAGTTCTAAGGCCCCATTGATTCCTATGGCCCCATGGATCCCTATGGCCCCATTGATCCCTATGGCCCCATTGATTACTATGGCTTCATTGATCCCGATGGCCCCATTGAGTTCTATGGCCCCATTGATTCCTATGGTGCCATTGATTCCTATGGTCCATTTGATTCCTACGGCCCCATTGATCCCTATGGCCCCATTGATTTCTATGGCCCCATTGATCCCTATGGCCCCACTGATTCCTATGGCACCAATGATCCCTATGGCCCCACTGATTCCTATGGCCCCATTGATTCCTATGGTCCCATTGATCCCTATGGCCCCATTGAGTTCTAAGACCCCATTGATCCATATGGCCCCATTGATTATTATTGTCCCATTGATTCCTATGGCCCCATTGATTCCTATGGCCCCATTGATTCCTATGGCCCCATTGATTCCTATGGCCCCATTGATCCCTATGTTCCCATTGATCCGTAATGCCCCATTGAGTTCTATGGCCCCACTGATTCCTATGGTCCCATTGATCCCTATGGCCCCATTGATTCCTATGGTCCCATCGTTCCCTATGGCCCCATTGATTCCTATGGCCCGACTGATTCCTATGGCCCCATTGATCCCTATGGTCCCATTGATTCCTATGGCCACACTGATCCCTATGGTCTCACTGATCCCTATGGCCCTATTGAGTTCTATCGCCCCATTGATCCCTATGGCCCCATTGATCCCTATGGCCCCATTGATCCCTATGGCCCCATTGATTCCTATGGCTACATTGATCCCGATGGCCCCATTGAGTTCTATGGCCCCACTGATTCCTATGGCCCCATTGATTCCTATGGTCCCATCGATCCCTATGGCCCCATTGAGTTCTATAGCCACATGGATCCCTATGGCCCCTTTGATTCCTCTGGCCACATTGATTATTATGGTCCCATTGATTCCTATGGCCCCATTGATTCAGATGGCCCCACTGATCCCTATGGCCCCATTGATCCCTATGGCCCCATTGATTCCTATGGTCCCATTGATTCCTAAGGTCCAATTGATCCCTACGGCCCCATTGATTCCTATGGCCCCACTCATCCCTATGGCCCCATTGAGTTCTATGGCCCCATTGATTCCTATGCCCCTATTGATCCCTATGGCCCCATTGAGTTCTATGGCCCTATTCATTCCAAAGGCTCCATTGATTCCTATGGTCCCATTGATTCCTGTGGCCCCAAAGATCCCTATGATCCCATTGATCCCTAAGGCCCCATTGATTCCTATGGCCCCATTGATTCCTTTAGTCGCATTGATCGCTGTGGCCCCATTGATTCCTATTGTACCATTGATCCCTATGGTCCCATTGATCCCTATGGCCCCATTGATCCCTATGGCCCCATTGATTCCTATGGCTACATTGATCCCGATGGCCCCATTGAGTTCTATGGCCCCACTGATTCCTATGGTCCCATTGATCCCCATTGCCCCATTGATTCCTATGGTCACATCGTTCCCTATGGCCCCATTGATTCCTATGGCACGACTGATTCCTATGGCCCCATTGATCCCTACGGCCCCATTGATTCCTATGGCCACACTGATCCCTATGGTCTCACTGATCCCTATGGCCCCATTGATTCCTATGGTCCCATTGATCCCTATGGCCCCATTGATCCCTATGGCCCCATTGATTCCTACGGTCCCATTGATTCCTGTGGCCCCACTGATCCCTATGGTCCCATTGATCCCTAAGGCCCCTTTGATTCCTATGGCCCCATTGATTCCTATGGTACCATTGATCCCAATGGCCCCATTGCAATCTATGGCCACAATGATTCCTATGGCCCCATTGATTCCTGTGGCCCCATTGATTCCTATGGCTCCATTGATCGCGATGGCTCCATTGATCCCTATGGCCCCATTGAGATCTATGGCCGCAATGATTCCTATGGCCCCATTGATTCCTGTGGCCCCATTGATCCCCATGGCCCCATTGATCCCTATGGCCCCATTGATTCCTATGGCCGCATTAATCCCTATGGCCCCATAGATCCCTATGGCCCCATTGATTCCTATGGCCCCACTGAGTTCTATGGCCCCACTGACTCCTATGGCCCCACTGATTTCTATGGTCCCATTGATTCCTATGGTACCATTGATGCCTATGGCCCCATTGAGTTCTAAGGCCCCATTGATTCCTATGGCCCCATGGATCCCTATGGCCTTATTGATTACTATGGCTTCATTGATCCCGATGGCCCCATTGAGTTCTATGGCCCCATCGATTCCTATGGTCCCATCGATCCCTATGGCCCCATTGATTCCTATGGCCCCAATGATTCCTACGGCCCCATTGATCCCTATGGCACCATTGACTTCTATGCCCCCATTGAGTTCTACGGCCCCATTGATTCCTATGGTCCCATTGATTCCTATGGTACATTTGATGACTATGGCCCCATTGATCCTTATGGCCCCATTGATCCCTATGGCCCCATTGATTCCTATGGCCCCATTGATTCCTATGGACCCATCGATCCCTATGGTCCCATTGATTCCTGTGGCCCCATTGATTCCTTTGGCCCCATTGATCCCTATGGCTCCATTGATCGCTGTGGCCACATTGATTCCTATGGTCCCATAGATCCCTAAGGCCCCATTGATTCCTATGGTCCCATCGATCCCTATGGTACAATTGATCCCTATGGTCCCATTGATCCCTATGGCCCCATTGATTCCTATGGCCTCATTGAGTTCTATGGTCCCATTGAGTTCTATGGTCCCACTGAGTTCTATGGCTCCAATAATCCCTATGCCCCCATCGATCCCTTTGGCCCCACTGAGTTCTATGGCTCCATTGATTCCTATGGCCCCTTTGATACCTATGACCCCAATCAGATCTATGGCCCCATCGAATCCTATGGCCCCATTGATCTTTATGGCCCCATTGATCTTTATGGCCCCATTGATTCCTATGGCCCCATTGATTCCTATGGTCCCGTTGATCCCTATGGCCCCATAGATACCTATGGCCCCATTGATCCCTAAGGCCTTATTGATTCCTGTGGCCCCACTGATCCCTATGGCCCCATTGATTCCTACGGTCACATTGATCCCTATGGCCCCATTGAGTTCGATGGCCCCATTGATCCCTATGGACCCTTTGATCCCTACGGCCCTATTGATCCCTATGGCCCCATTGATTCCAATGGCCCTATTGATCCCTATGGCTCCATTGATTCCTATGGCCCCATTGATTCCTAAGGCCCCATTGATCCCTATGGCCCCATTGAGTTCTAGGGTCCCATTGAGTTCTATGGCTCCATTGATTCCTAAGGCCCCATTGACTCCTATGGTCCCATTGATGACTATGGCCCCATTGATTCCTTTGGCCCCATTGATTCCTATGGCCCCATTGATCCCTATGGCCCCTCTGAGTTCTATAGTCCCACTGATTCCTATGGCCTCATTGATCCCTATGGCCCTATTGAGTTTTATGGCCCCATTGAGTTCTACGACTCTATTGATTCCTATGGCCCCATTAATTCCTACGGTCCAATTGATGACTATGGCCCCATTGATTCCTATAGCCCCATTGATCACTATGGTCCCATTGATTCCTATGGCCCCATTGATCCCTATGTTCCCATTGATCCCTATGGCCCCATTGATCCCTATGGCCCCACTGATTCCTATGGTCCCATTGATCCCTATGGCCCCATTGATTCCTATGGTCCCATCGTTCCCTATGGCCCCATTGATTCCTATGGCCCGACTGATTCCTATGGCCCCATTGATCCCTATGGTCCCATTGATTCCTATGGCCACACTGATCCCTATGGTCTCACTGATCCCTATGGCCCCATTGATTCCCATGGTCCCATTGATCCCTATGGCCCCATTGATCCCTATGGCCCCATTGATCCCTATGGCCCCATTGATCCCTATGGCCCCATTGATTCCTATGGCTACATTGATCCCGATGGCCCCATTGAGTTCTATGGCCCCACTGATTCCTATGGTCCCATTGATCCCTATTGCCCCATTGATTCCTATGGTCCCATCGTTCCCTATGGCCCCATTGATTCCTCTGGCACGACTGATTCCTATGGCCCCATTGATCCCTACGGCCCCATTGATTCCTATGGCCACACTGATCCCTATGGTCTCACTGATCCCTATGGCCCCATTGATTCCTATGGTCCCATTGATCCCTATGGCCCCATTGATCCCTATGGCCCCATTGATTCCTATGGTCCCATTGATTCCTGTGGCCCCACTGATCCCTATGGTCCCATTGATCCCTAAGGCCCCATTGATTCCTATGGCCCCATTGATTCCTATGGTACCATTGATCCCAATGGCCCCATTGCAATCTATGGCCACAATGATTCCTACGGCCCCATTGATTCCTGTGGCCCCATTGATTCCTATGGCTCCATTGATCGCGATGGCTCCATTGATCCCTATGGCCCCATTGAGATCTATGGCCGCAATGATTCCTATGGCCCCATTGATTGTTGTGGCCCCATTGATCCCCATGGCCCCATTGATCCCTATGGCCCCATTGATTTTTATGGCCGCATTAATCCCTATGGCCCCATAGATCCCTATGGCCCCATTGATTCCTATGGAACCAATGAGTTCTATGGCCCCACTGACTCCTATGGCCCCACTGATTTCTATGGTCCCATTGATTCCTATGGTACCATTGATGCCTATTGCCCCATTGAGTTCTAAGGCCCCATTGATTCCTATGGCCCCATGGATCCCTATGGCCCCATTGATTACTATGGCTTCATTGATCCCGATGGCCCTATTGAGTTCTATGGCCCCATCGATTCCTATGGTCCCATCGATCCCTATGGCCCCATTGATTCCTATGGCCCCAATGATTCCTACGGCCCCATTGATCCCTATGGCCCCATTGATTTCTATGGCCCCATTGATCCCTATGGCCCCACTGATTCCTATGGCACAAATGATCCCTATGGCCCCACTGATTCCTATGGCCCCAATGATTCCTATGGTCCCATTGATCCCTATGGCCCCAATGAGTTCTAAGACCCCATTGATCCCTATGGCCCCTATGATTATTATGGTCCCATTGATTCCTAAGGCCCCATTGATTCCTATGGCCCCATAGATCCCTATGGCCCCATTGATCGCTATGGACCCATCGATCCCTATGGCCCCATTGAGTTCTATGCCCCCATTGATTTCTGTGGCCCCATTGATTCCTATGGTGCCATTGATTCCTATGGTCCATTTGATGACTATGGCCCCATTGATCCCTATGGCCCCATTGATCCCTATGGCCCCATTGATTCCTATGGCCCCACTGATTCCTATGGACCCATCGATCCCTATGGCCCCATTGATTCCTATGGCCCCAATGATTCCTACGGCCTTATTGATCCCTATGGCCCCATTGATTTCTATGGTACCATTGATCCCTATGGCCCCACTGATTCCTATGGCACCAATGATCCCTATGGCCCCACTGATTCCTATGGCCCCATTGATTCTTATGGTCCATTGATCCCTATGGCCCCATTGAGTTCTAAGACCCCATTGATCCCTATGGCCCCATTGATTATTATGGTCCCATTCATTCCTATGGCCCCATTGATTCCTATGGCCCCATAGATCCCTATGGCCCCATTGAATTCTATGCCCCCATTGAGTTCTATGGCCCCATTGATTCCTATGGTCCCATTGATTCCTATGGTCCATTTGATGACTATGGCCCCATTGATCCTTATGGCCCCATTGATCCCTATGGCCCCATTGATTCCTATGGCCCCATTGATTCCTATGGACCCATCGATCCCTATGGTCCCATTGATTCCTGTGGCCCCATTGATTCCTTTGGCCCCATTGATCCCTATGGCTCCATTGATCGCTGTGGCCACATTGATTCCTATGGTCCCATCGATCCCTATGGTACAATTGATCCCTATGGTCCAATCGATCCCTATGGCCCCTTTGATTCCTATGGCCTCATTGAGTTCTATGGTCCCATTGAGTTCTATGGTCCCACTGAGTTCTATGGCTCCAATAAACCCTATGCCCCCATCGATCCCTTTGGCCCCACTGAGTTCTATGGCTCCATTGATTCCTATGGCCCCTTTGATACCTATGACCCCATTCAGATCTATGGCCCCATCGAATCCTATGGCCCCATTGATCTTTATGGCCCCAAGGATTCCTATGGCCCCATTGATTCCTATGGTCCCGTTCATCCCTATGGCCCCATAGATACCTATGGCCCCATTGATCCCTAAGGCCTTATTGATTCCTGTGGCCCCACTGATCCCTATGGCCCCATTGATTCCTACGGTCACATTGATCCCTATGGCCCCATTGAGTTCGATGGCCCCATTGATCCCTATGGACCCTTTGATCCCTACGGCCCTATTGATCCCTATGGCCCCATTGATTAAAATGGCCCTATTGATCCCTATGGCTCCATTGATTCCTATGGCCCCATTGATTCCTAAGGCCCCATTGATCCCTATGGCCCCATTGAGTTCTAGGGCCCCATTGAGTTCTATGGCACCATTGATTCCTAAGGCCCCATTGACTCCTATGGTCCCATTGATGACTATGGCCCCATTGATTCCTTTGGCCCCATTGATTCCTATGGCCCCATTGATCCCTATGGCCCCTCTGAGTTCTATGGTCCCACTGATTCCTATGGCCTCATTGATCCCTATGGCCCTATTGAGTTTTATGGCCCCATTCAGGTCTACGACTCTATTGATTCCTATGGCCCCATTAATTCCTACGGTCCCATTGATGACTATGGCCCCATTGATTCCTATGGCCCCATTGATCCCTATGGTTCCATTGATTCCTATGGCCCCATTGATCCCTATGTTCCTATTGATCCCTATGGCCCCATTAAGTTCTATGGCCCCACTGATTCCTATGGTCCCTTTGATCCCTATGGCCCCATTGATTCTTATGGTCCCATCGTTCCCTATGGCCCCATTGATTCCTATGGCCCGACTGATTCCTATGGCCCCATTGATCCCTATGGCCCCATTGATCCCTATGGCCCCATTGATTCCTATGGCTACATTGATCCCGATGGCCCCATTGAGTTCTATGGCCCCACTGATTCCTATGGCCCCATTGATTCCTATGGTCCCATCGATACCTATGGCCCCATTGAGTTCTATAGCCACATGGATCCCTATGGCCCCATTGATTCCTCTGGCCACATTGATTATTATGGTCCCATTGATTCCTATGGCCCCATTGATTCAGATGGCCCCACTGATCCCTATGGCCCCATTGATCCCTATGGCCCCATTGATTCCTATGGTCCCATTGATTCCTATGGTCCAATTGATCCCTAAGGCCCCATTGATTCCTATGGTCCCATTGATTCCTGTGGCCCCAAAGATCCCTATGATCCCATTGATCCCTAAGGCCCCATTGATTCCTATGGCCCCATTGATTCCTTTAGTCGCATTGATCGCTGTGGCCCCATTGATTCCTATTGTACCATTGATCCCTATGGTCCCATTGATCCCTATGGCCCCATTGATCCCTATGGCCCCATTGATTCCTATGGCTACATTGATCCCGATGGCCCCATTGAGTTCTATGGCCCCACTGATTCCTATGGTCCCATTGATCCCTATTGCCCCATTGATTCCTATGGTCCCATCGTTCCCTATGGCCCCATTGATTCCTATGGCCACACTGATCCCTATGGTCTCACTGATCCCTATGGCCCCATTGATTCCTATGGTCCCATTGATCCCTATGGCCCCATTGATCCCTATGGCCCCATTGATTCCTATGGTCCCATTGATTCCTGTGGCCCCACTGATCCCTATGGTCCCATTGATCCCTAAGGCCCCATTGATTCCTATGGCCCCATTGATTCCTATGGTACCATTGATCCCTATGGCCCCATTGAGATCTATGGCCGCAATGATTTCTATGGCCCCATTGATTCCTGTGGCCCCATTGATCCCCATGGCCCCATTGATCCCTATGGCCCCATTGATTCCTATGGCCGCATTAATCCCTATGGCCCCATAGATCCCTATGGCCCCATTGATTCCTATGGCCCCACTGAGTTCTATGGCCCCACTGACTCCTATGGCCCCACTGATTTCTATGGTCCCATTGATTCCTATGGTACCATTGATGCCTATTGCCCCATTGAGTTCTAAGGCCCCTTTGATTCCTATGGCCCCATGGATCCCTATGGCCCCATTGATTACTATGGCTTCATTGATCCCGATGGCCCAATTGAGTTCTATGGCCCCATCGATTCCTATGGTCCCATCGATCCCTATGGCCCCATTGATTCCTATGGCCCCTTTGAGTTCTATGGCCCCATTGATCTCTATGGCCCCATTGAATCCTATGGCCCCATTGATTCGTATGGCCCCTTTGATCCCTATGATCCCATTGATCCCTATGGCCCCACTGATTCCTATGGCCCCAATGATTCCTATGGTCCCATTGATCCCTATGGCCCATTGAGTTCTAAGACCCCATTGATCCCTATGGCCCCTATGATTATTATGGTCCCATTGATTCCTATGGCCCCATTGATTCCTATGGCCCCATAGATCCCTATGGCCCCATTGATCGCTATGGACCCATCGATCCCTATGGCCCCATTGAGTTTTATGCCCCCATTGATTTCTGTGGCCCCATTGATTCCTATGGTGCCATTGATTCCTATGGTCCATTTGATGACTATGGCCCCATTGATCCCTATGGTTCCATTGATCCCTATGGCCCCATTGATTCCTATGGCCCCACTGATTCCTATGGACCCATCGATCCCTATGGCCCCATTGATTCCTATGGCCCCAATGATTCCTACGGCCTTATTGATCCCTATGGCCCCATTGATTTCTATGGTACCATTGATCCCTAAGGCCCCACTGATTCCTATGGCACCAATGATCCCTATGGCCCCACTGATTCCTATGGCCCCATTGATTCCTATGGTCCATTGATCCCTATGGCCCCATTGAGTTCTAAGACCCAATTGATCACTATGGCCCCTTTGACTCCTGTGGCCCCATTGATCCCCATGGCCCCATTGATTCCTATGGCCCCATAGATCCCTATGGCCCCATTGACTTCTATGCCCCCATTGAGTTCTATGGCCCCATTGATTCCTATGGTCCCATTGATTCCTATGGTCCATTTGATGACTATGGCCCCATTGATCCTTATGGCCCCATTGATCCCTATGGCCCCATTGATTCCTATGGCCCCATTGATTCCTATGGACCCATCGATCCCTATGGTCCCATTGATTCCTGTGGCCTTATTGATTCCTTTGGCCCCATTGATCCCTATGGCTCCATTGATCGCTGTGGCCACATTGATTCCTATGGTCCCATAGATCCCTATGGCCCCATTGATTCCTATGGTCCCATCGATCCCTATGGTACAATTGATCCCTATGGTCCCATTGATCCCTATGGCCCCATTGATTCCTATGGCCTCATTGAGTTCTATGGTCCCATTGAGTTCTATGGTCCCACTGAGTTCTATGGCTCCAATAATCCCTATGCCCCCATCGATCCCTTTGGCCCCACTGAGTTCTATGGCTCCATTGATTCCTATGGCCCCTTTGATACCTATGACCCCATTCAGATCTATGGCCCCATCGAATCCTATGGCCCCATTGATCTTTATGGCCCCATTGATTCCTATGGCCCCATTGATTCCTATGGTCCCGTTGATCCCTATGGCCCCATAGATACCTATGGCCCCATTGATCCCTAAGGCCTTATTGATTACTGTGGCCCCACTGATCCCTATGGCCCCATTGATTCCTACGGTCACATTGACCCCTATGGCCCCATTGAGTTCGATGGCCCCATTGATCCCTATGGACCCTTTGATCCCTACGGCCCTATTGATCCCTATGGCCCCATTGATTCCAATGGCCCTATTGATCCCTAAGGCTCCATTGATTCCTATGGCCCCATTGATTCCTAAGGCCCCATTGATCCCTATGGCCCCACTGAGTTCTAGGGCCCCATTGAGTTCTATGGCTCCATTGATTCCTAAGGCCCCATTGACTCCTATGGTCCCATTGATGACTATGGCCCCATTGATTCCTTTGGCCCCATTGATTCCTATGGCCCCATTGATCCCTATGGCCCCTCTGAGTTCTATGGTCCCACTGATTCCTATGGCCTCATTGATCCCTATGGCCCTATTGAGTTTTATGGCCCCATTGATTTCTACGACTCTATTGATTCCTATGGCCCCATTAATTCCTACGGTCCCATTGATGACTATGGCCCCATAGATTCCTATGGCCCCATTGATCCCTATGGTCCCATTGATTCCTATGGCCCCATTGACACCTATGGCCACACTGAATTCTATGGCCCCACTGATTCCTATTGCCACATTGATCCCTATGACCCCTTTGATTTCTATGGCCCCATTGATCCCTATGGCCCCATTTTCCCTATGGCCCGATTGATTCCTATGGTCTCACTGATCCCAACGGCCCTTTCAGTTCTATGGCTTCATTGAGTTCTATGGCTCCATTGTTTTTTATGGTCCCATTGATGCCCATGGCTCCATTGAGATCTATGGCCCCATTGATAACTATGGCCACATTGATAACTATGGCCCCATTGATCCCTATGGCCCAATTGATTCCGATGGCCCCATTGATTCCTATGGCCCCATTGATCCCTAAGGCCCCATTTATTCCTATGGCCCCATTGATCCCTAAGGCCCCATTGATTCCTATGGCCCCATTGATTCCTATGGCCCCACTGAGTTCTATGGCCCCATTAATCCCTATGGCCCTATTGAGTTCTATCTCCCCATTGATTCCTATGGTCCCATTGATTCCTATGGCCCCATTGATTCCTATGTCCCCATTGATTCCTGTTTCCCCACTGATCCCTATAGCTTTATTGAGTTCTATGGCCCCCTTGATCCCTACGGCCCCATTGATCCTTATGGCTTCATTGATCCCTATGGCTTCAATGATCCCTATGGCCCCATTGAGTTCTAAGGCCGCATTGATCCCAAAGGCACCATTGATTCTTAAGGTCCCAACGATCCCTATGGCTCCATTGATCCCTATGGCCCCATTGATCCCTATGGCCCCATTGATTTTTATGGCCCCATTGTTTCCTAAGGCCCCATTGATCCCTATTTTCCCACTGATCCCTATGG
Source organism: Callipepla californica brunnescens (assembly GCA_023055505.1). Classification (NCBI taxonomy): domain Eukaryota; kingdom Metazoa; phylum Chordata; class Aves; order Galliformes; family Odontophoridae; genus Callipepla; species Callipepla californica. Next base: position 4,647,363 of record JALIRH010000037.1, read on the forward strand.
CCCCATTGATCCCTATGGCCCCATTGATTCCCATGGCCCCACTGATTCCTATGGCTCCATTGATCCCTATGGCCAAAATGATCCCTATGGCCATATTGATTCCTATGGCCCCACTGATTCCTATGGCCACATTGATCCCCATGGCCCCCTTGAGTTCTATGGCCGCATTGATTCCTAAGGTCCTATTGATCCCTATGGCCCCATTGATTCCTATGGTCCCATTGATCCCTATGGCCCCATTGATCTCTATGATCCCATTGATTCCAATTTCCCCATTGATTCCAAAGGTCCCATTGATCCCGATGGCCCCATTGATTCCGATGTCCCCATTGGTCCCTATGGCCCCATTGAGTTCTATGGCTCCATTGATTCCTATGGCTCCATTGATTCCTATGGCCCCTTTGAGTTCTATGGCCCCATCGATTCCTATGGCCCCATTGAATTCTATGGCCCCATTGATCCCTATGGCCCCATTGAGTTCTATGGCTCCATTGAGTTCTATTGCTCCATTGATTCCTATGGCCTGAGTGAGTTCTACGGCCCCATTGATTCCGATGGCCACATTGATTTCTATGGCCCCATTTAGTTCTATGGCCCAATTGATCCCTAGATCCCCATTGATCCCTATGGTCCCATTGATCCCTGTGGTCCCATTGATCCCTATGGTGCCATTGATCCCTATGGCCCCATTAGTTCCTAAGACCCCATTGATCCCTATGGCCCCATTGAGTTCTATGACCCCATTGAGTTCTATGGCTCCATTGATTCCTATGGCCTATTTGAGTTCTATGGCCCCATTGATTCCTATGGTCCCATTGATATCTACGACCCCATTGAGTTCTATGGCTCCATTGAGTTCGATGGCCCCATTGATTCCTATGGCACCATCGATTCCTATGGCCCCATTGATCCCTATGGCCCCAATGATCCCTATGGCCCCATTGATCCCTATGGTCCCATTGAGTTCTATGGCCGCATTGATTCCTATGGTCCCTTTGATCTCTATGGCCCCATTGACTCCTATGGTCCCATTGATCCCTATGGCCCCATTCATCTCTATGATCCCATTGATTCCTATGGCCCCATTGATTCCAAAGGTCCCATTGATCCCTATGGCCCCATTGATCCCTATTTCCCCATTGGTCCCTACGGCCCCATTGACTCCTATGGTCCCATTGATCCCTATGGCCCCATTCATCTCTATGATCCCATTGATTCCTATGGCCCCATTGATTCCAAAGGTCCCATTGATCCCTATGGCCCCATTGATCCCTATTTCCCCATTGGTCCCTACGGCCCCATTGCGTTCTATGGCTCCTTTGATTCCTAAGGCTCCATTGATTCCTATGGCCCCTTTGACTTCTATGGCCCCATTGATTCCTATGGCCCCATTGATTCCTATGGCCCCATTGAGTTCTATGGCCACATTGATTCCTATGGCCCCATTGAGTTCTATGGCCCAATTGATCCCTATGGCCCCATTGATCCTTATGGCCCCATTGAGTTCTATGGATCCATTGAGTTCTATGGGTCCATTGATTCCTATGGCCCCACTGATTCCTATGGCCCCATTGATTCCTATGGTCCCATTGACTCCTGTGTCCCCATTGAGTTCAATGGCCCCATTGATTCCTAAGGCCTCATCGACGCCTGTGGCCCCATCAATTCATGTGGTCCCATTGATTCCAATGGCTTCATTGATTTCTATTGGCCCCATTGATCCCTATGGCCCCATTGATTCCTATGGTCCCATTGATCCATGTGGTCCCATTGATTCCTATGGTCCCATTGATCCCTATGGCCCCATTAATTCTAGGATCCCATTGATTCCTATGGCCCCATTGATCCCTATGACACCTTTGAGTTCTATGGCCGCATTGATTGCTATGGTCCCATTGATCCCTATGGCCCCTTTGAGTTCTATGGCCCCTTTGAGTTCTATGGCTCCATTGATTCCTATGGCCTCTTTGAGTTCTATGGCCCCATTGATCCCTATGGCCCCATTGAGTTCTAATGCCCAATTGATCCCTATGTCCCCGTTGATCCCTATGTCCCCAGTGATCCCTATAGCCTCTATGAGTTCTATGGCTCCATTGATTCCTATGGCTCCATTGATTCCTATGGCCCTTTGAGTTCTATGGCCCCATTGATTCCTATGGCCCCATTGATTTTTATGGCACCATTGAGTTCTATGGCCACATTGATTCCTATGGCCCCATTGATTTCTATGGGCCAATTGGTCCCTATGGCCCCATTGATCCCTATGTCCCCATTGAGTTCTAATGCCCAATTGATCCCTATGTCCCCGTTGATCCCTATGTCCCCATTGATCCCTATAGCCTCTTTGAGTTCTATGGCTCCATTGATTTCTATGGCTCCATTGATTCCGATGGCCCCATTGATTTCTATGGCCCCATTGATTCCTATGGCCCCATTGATTTTTATGGCACCATTGAGTTCTATGGCCACATTGATTCCTATGGCCCCATTGATTTCTATGGGCCAATTGGTCCCTATGGCCCCATTGTTCCCTATGGCCCCATTGAGTTCTAATGCCCAATTGATCCCTATGTCCCCGTTGATCCCTATGTCCCCATTCATCCCTATAGCCTCTTTGAGTTCTATGGCTCCATTGATTCCTATGGCCCCATTGATACCGATGGCCCCATTGATTTCTATTGCCCCATTGAGTTCTATGGCTTCATTGATTTTTATGGCCCCGTTGAGTTCTATGGCTCCATTGATTCCTATGGCCTCATTGAGTTCTATGGCCCCATTGATTCCGATGGCCCCATTGATTTCTATTGCCCCATTGAGTTCTATGGCCCAATTGATCCCTAAGTACCCATTGATCCCTATGGCCCCATTGATCCCTATGGCCCCATTGATTCCTATTGCCCCTTTGATTCCTATGGTCCCATTGATCTCTATAACCCCATTGATCTCTACAACCCCTTTGAGTTCTATGGCCCCATTGAGTTCTATGGCGCCATTGAGTTCTATGGCCCCATTGATTCCTATGGCCCCACTGAGTTCTATGGCCCCATTGAGTTCTATGGCCCGATTGATTCCTATGGCCCCATTGAGTCCTATGGCCCCATTGATTCCTAAGGTCCCATTGATCGCTGTGGCCCCACTGATCCCTACGGCCCCATTGATTTTTATGGCCCCTTCAGTTCTATGGCCACATTGATTCCTATGGCCCCTTTGAGTTCTATGGCCCCGTTGATCCCTATGGTCCCATTGAGTTTTACGGCCGCATTGATTCCTATGTTCCAATTGATCCCTTTGGCTCCATTGATCCCTATGGCCCCATTGATCCCTATGGTCCCATTGAGTTCTATGGCCGCATTGATTCCTATGGTCCCATTGATCTCTATGGCCCCATTGACTCCTATGGTCCCATTGATCCCTATGGCCCCATTCATCTCTATGATCCCATTGATTCCTATGGCCCCATTGATTCCAAAGGTCCCATTGATCCCTATGGCCCCATTGATCCCTATTTCCCCATTGGTCCCTATGGCCCCATTGCGTTCTATGGCTCCATTGATTCCTAAGGCTCCATTGATTCCTATGGCCCCATTGATTTTTATGGCCCCATTGAGTTCTATGGCCACATTGATTCCTATCGCCCCATTGAGTTCTATGGCCCAATTGATCCCTATGGCCCCATTGATCCCTATGGCCCCATTGAGTTCTATGGATCCATTGAGTTCTATGGGTCCATTGATTCCTATGGCCCCACTGATTCCTATGGCCCCATTGATTCCTATGGTCCCATTGATTCCTGTGTCCCCATTGAGTTCAATGGCCCCATTGATTCCTAAGGCCTCATCGACGCCTGTGACCCCATCAATTCATATGGTCCCATTGATTCCAATGGCCCCATTGATTTCTATTGGCCCCATTGATCCCTATGGCCCCATTGATTCCTAAGGTCCCATTGATCCCTCTGGTCCCATTGATTCCTATGGTCCCATTGATCCCTATGGCCCCATTAATTCTAGGATCCCATTGATTCCTATGGCCCCATTGATCCCTATGACACCTTTGAGTTCTATGGCCGCATTGATTGCTATGGTCCCATTGATCCCTATGGCCCCTTTGAGTTCTATGGCCCCATTGAGTTCTATGGCTCCATTGATTCCTATGGCCTCTTTGAGTTCTATGGCCCCATTGGTCCCTATGGCCCCATTGAGTTCTAATGCCCAATTGATCCCTATGTCCCCGTTGATCCCTATGTCCCCAGTGATCCCTATAGCCTCTTTGAGTTCTATGGCTCCATTGATTCCTATGGCTCCATTGATTCCTATGGCCCTTTGAGTTCTATGGCCCCATTGATTCCTATGGCCCCATTGATTTTTATGGCACCATTGAGTTCTATGGCCACATTGATTCCTATGGCCCCATTGATTTCTATGGGCCAATTGGTCCCTATGGCCCCATTGATCCCTATGGCCCCATTGAGTTCTAATGCCCAATTGATCCCTATGTCCCCGTTGATCCCTATGTCCCCATTCATCCCTATAGCCTCTTTGAGTTCTATGGCTCCATTGATTTCTATGGCTCCATTGATTCCGATGGCCCCATTGATTTCTATTGCCCCATTGAGTTCTATGGCTTCATTGATTTTTATGGCCCCGTTGAGTTCTATGGCTCCATTGATTCCTATGGCCTCATTGATTTCTATGGCCCCATTGATTCCGATGGCCCCATTGATTTCTATTGCCCCATTGAGTTCTATGGCCCAATTGATCCCTAAGTACCCATTGATCCCTATGGCCCCATTGATCCCTATGGCCCCATTGATTCCTATTGCCCCTTTGATTCCTATGGTCCCATTGATCTCTATAACCCCATTGATCTCTACAACCCCTTTGAGTTCTATGGCCCCATTGAGTTCTATGGCGCCATTGAGTTCTATGGCCCCATTGATTCCTATGGCCCCACTGAGTTCTATGGCCCCATTGAGTTCTATGGCCCGATTGATTCCTATGGCCCCATTGAGTCCTATGGCCCCATTGATTCCTAAGGTCCCATTGATCGCTGTGGCCCCACTGATCCCTATGGCCCCATTGATTTTTATGGCCCCTTCAGTTCTATGGCCACATTGATTCCTATGGCCCCTTTGAGTTCTATGGCCCCGTTGATCCCTATGGTCCCATTGAGTTTTACGGCCGCATTGATTCCTATGTTCCAATTGATCCCTTTGGCTCCATTGATTCCTATGGTCCCATCGATCCCTATGTCCCCTTTTATCCCTATGGCTCCATTGATCCTTATGGCCACATTGATTCCTATGGCCCCATTGATCCCTAAGACCCCATTGAGTTCTATAGCTCCATTCATTCCTATAACAGCATTGATTACCATGGCGTCATCGATCCCTATGTCCCCATCGATTCCTATGGCTCCATTGATCCCTATGACATCTTTGAGTTCTATGGCCCCATTGAGTTAAATGGCCCCATTGATTCCTATGGCCCCACTGATCCCTATGGCTTCGTTGATCCCTATGGCCCCATTGATTCCTATGGTCCCATTGATCCCTATGGCCCCATTGAGTTCTATGGCTCCATTGATTCCTATGGCCCCACTGCTTCCTATGGCCCCATTGATCCCTACAGCCCCATTGATTCCTATGGCCCCATATTTCCTTTGGCCCCATTGATTTATGTGGCCCCACTGCTTCCTATGGCCCCATTGATCCCTATGGCTCCTTTGATTCCTATGGCCCCTTTGATCCCTATAGCCCCATTGAGTTCTATGGCCTCATGGATCCCTATGGCCCCATTGATCCCTATGGTCCCATTGATTCTGTCATTGTTTTATGATTTTTGGTACTAGTATTCCACATCATAACATCATGTATTGCATTAAGAGTTAAAGAGCTAATACTCCAGCTCCATAGATCATTGATAATTCCAGGTATACCTGTCTCAGAAGAGAAGAAGCACTACATTCCCCAGAGGACTTTGCGATGCTTTGTATTTTTACGTGTTTTCCGCTCAGAGGGAACAGATAAAATCTCTCTGCGGTCACGGGACACTCTCTTTCCTTCGGGATCGACGCAGCAGTGGGTGCTCGCTGCCGTATCGCCTTCAGCGTTATCGTAAGGCCTTCGGTTTATCGGACACTCTCTCTTGCTCATTTTATTTGATTCATTAGCCTCAATTCCAATTATATTGTATTATATTGTGTTATTTTACTTTCTGATATCTTATTTAGTAAATTAGCTTTCCTCCTCAGATCGTTGCCGCTGTTTTGTTTCTAGGCCCATCTCCCTTTTCCCTTTTTTACCTTTTCCTTTCCCCTTTCCTGGGGCGTGGGTCCGTGGGTCCCCCGCACCTGTCGTCGCGGAGCCGGGCCGATCCAGCCCAGTGAATCATTGACTTTTTTTTTGGCGCCCAACGTGGGGCCCGAACCACCTTAGCCGGGCAGAGACATACTTTTAGAGTGAATCTCTGTCTCTCGCTTGCAAGCTTATCTGTACTGCAGGTACTGTACGGCATAACACGACCTTGAAGTCTGGGCGTACTGCCAGTTGTTTTGGGATATTTGTAAACTTTTATGGGTGCTGCTAACTTGTTATAGTAAAGAAAAAAAAAAAATTGTTCTCTCATTTTGAACTGCTCTTAAAGGGGCTGCATTTCATTGCTTTTTCTCTCTTAATGCTCAAAACGTACTGGAACTTGCTTAGGTTTGCCATTCTGTTCCATTGGTTCTGGTCCCTATATGATAAATTAAAGGCAATGATAGAGGCACCTGCCAGATACCAGGGCACCCCAGCTAATGGAACAAACGATAGCATATTAACGAACCATGTGATGTTTGAATGGGTATCCAGGTTCCCCTCTCAGTTTTTTATGAATTTTCAAGATCACAGCTTAGGGATGGTGTTAATAATTGGGATATTAGTCCTCTTTCATGTAGTACCACTTTACATCATGTGCAGAAAGCTTCTCCCAGAAACAGAGAATGTTGAATGGCAGGGAGAGTGGAGAGTTTTAGGAAAGAAATTAGAAGTATGGGGACACCCGGTGTCATGGGATTTTTCTCCCGAACAATTGCAGGATCCTGAGGAGCTAGGCCTGTATCTGAGTAAAGGGTGTTGCGGCTCAGAAAGATCTGAGGTGGAACAGCTTATTTGGGGCTTGGCTTATGCTACCCGAGGTTTATATACTATTATGAAGAGAGAGAGTGTCCAAACTGAGGCCCAAACCAAAGAGGAAAACCTCCCGGTCACACCTGACCAGCCAAAGGAAGCACCAGTATCAAAGTCAGTTGCCCCTGTGGAAGGCAAGAAATGGAAACGTGTGTCCCTGCGCCTAGAACGCAAAGAAGAGGTGCCGAAAGAAGAGGAAGATATAGGTGAGGGGGTGGCCACAACCCCACCACCATCGAGAAAGGCAACAAAGAAAAGTGAGAGACATGGAGAAGAAAGTGATGATGAAGGTGAAGAGAAAGTTAAAGTTACGACGTTTCGTCGGCCCATGAAAATGTCTGAGATCCAAGGCTCAAGAAAGGAGTTTGTTCGACGTCCGGATGAGAGTATTGTCACTTGGTTGCTTCGGTGTTGGGACAACGGGGCCAACAGTGTGTCCCTTGATAGTAACGAAGCTCGCCAACTAGGAAACATTGCCCGAGATCCGGCTGTCGACAGAGGAATCCGCAGGTATATGGATGGAATCGCCAGCCTCTGGCAACGAATGCTAGTAGCTGTGAGGGAAAGATATCCCTACAAGAGTGACCTGGCACCTAAAGTGAAAAGGTGGAAAACTATTGAGGAAGGCATCCAGTATTTGAGAGAAACAGCTGTGGCGGAAATGCTGTATGATCCCACCTTTGATCCTGACGATCGGGACCATGATCCGGAGAAAGTAAGGAGTACACCCAAAATATGTCAGAAGCTTTCAAAGTCAGCACCAGAAAGGTACGCCGGTACACTAGTGACAACGTTCAACAGATATGAGGACCAAGACAGAAAACCCCCAGTTTTTGAACTAATTCTTACACTTCAAAACTTCGAACAAAAATTTCCACCGCCATACGCGTCCATTTCAGCCATATCAAAGTTCGAAGGACAAATGGAAGATATACTGGGAAAATTATCCCAACTGATTGATAGGGTTGAATCAATTGTAGCTATCAGTAGCAGACGCCGTCCTGCTCGAGCAAATGACAGCACTAACTTCATGTCGCGCGCGGCTTTGTGGAGTTACTTACGTGCAAATGGAGAAGATATGAAGGAATGGCATCAAAAACCCACCCCTGCACTGCGAGCACGGGTGAGAGAATTAAAACACAGACCAACTACCAGCTAAGTTGTTCCTGTCACTACAGGTAATGAATAGAGGGGCCCTGCCCTCAGCCAGAGGAGGGAGAGGGATAATAGAGTGTATTGGACTGTGTGGATTCGGTGGCCTGGCACATCAAACCCACAGAAATATGAGGCACTGGTGGATACTGGTGCACAATGTACTCTAATGCCTTCAAGTTATAAAGGGGCAGAATTGCTTCATCTCTCTGGAGTGACTGGGGGCTTTCAGGAACTGTCTGTGCTGGAGGCAGAAATAAGCCTCACGGGTAAAGACTGGCAGAAGCATCCTATAGCGACCGGACAGGGGGCCCCATGCATACTTGGTATTGATTACCTCAAAAGGGGATATTTTAAGGATCCCAAAGGGTATCGATGGGCTTTCGGAATAGCTGCTGTGGATGCAGATAATATTAAGCAGCTGTCTGCTTTGCCTGGCCTGTCAGAAGATCCGTCTGTTGTAGGGTTACTACAAGCGGAGGAGCAACAGGTACCAATTGCTACAAAAACGGTGCACAGACGGCAGTACCGCACCAACAGGGATTCCTTGCTCCCCATTCATAACCTGATTCGTCAGCTAGAAAGCCAGGGAGTGATCAGCAAAACTCACTCCCCGTTTAACAGCCCCATATGGCCAGTGCGTATAGCCAGTGGAGAATGGAGACTGACGGTAGATTACCGTGGCCTGAATGAAGTCACACCTCCACTGAGTGCTGCTGTGCCGGACATGCTTCAACTCCAGTATGAACTGGAGTCAAAAGCAGTCAAGTGGTATGCCACGATTGACATTGCTAACGCCTTCTTTTCAATTCCCTTGGCCACAGAATGCAGGCCACAGTTTGCCTTCACCTGGAGAGGCGTTCAGTACACCTGGAACCGTTTGCCCCAGGGGTGGAAGCACAGCCCAACCATTTGCCATGGGTTGATCCAAACTGCATTGGAACAGGGCGGTGCTCCTGAGCACTTACAATACATTGATGACATCATTGTGTGGGGCAATACAGCAGGGGAAGTTTTCGAGAAAGGAAAGAGAATAATCCAGATCCTCCTGCGAGCTGGCTTCGCTATTAAACGAAGCAAAGTAAAAGGGCCTGCACAGGAAATTCAATTCCTAGGAATAAAGTGGCAAGATGGACGTCGTCACATCCCAACAGATGTGATTGACAAAATTATTGCTATGTCTCCACCCACTAGTAAGACAGAGACCCAAGCTTTTCTGGGTGTAGTGGGCTTTTGGAGAATGCATGTTCCAAACTACAGCCTCATTGTGAGCCCTCTCTTTCGGGTGACGCGGAAGAAGAATGATTTTGTATGGGGCCCTGAGCAGCAGCAGGCTTTTGAGCAAATTAAGCAGGAGATAGCCCGTGCCGTGGCCCTGGGGCCAGTGCGGATGGGACAGGATGTAAAGAACATCCTCTACACTGCTGCTGGAAAGGAAGGTCCCACTTGGAGTTTGTGGCAAAGAGCTTCTGGAGAGACCCGAGGCTGACCCCTTGGTTTCTGGAGTCGAGCATACAGGGGGTCTGAGGAGCGCTACACTCCAACTGAGAAGGAAATCTTAGCCGCTTACGAGGGGGTTCGAGCTGCTTCCGAAGTAATCGGTACTGAAGCGCAGCTCCTTCTGGCACCTCGACTGCCAGTGCTGAACTGGATGTTCAAAGGAAAGGTTCCCTCTACCCATCATGCTACTGATGCCACTTGGAGTAAGTGGATTGCGCTGATTACACAGCGAGCTCGGATGGGGAACCCCAACCGTCCAGGAATCCTGGAGGTGATCATGGACTGGCCTGAAGGTAAAAAGTTTGGAACAACATCCGCAGAGGAGGTATCACGTGCTAAAGAGGCCCCACCATACAATGAACTACCAGACAATGAAAAGAGATACGCCCTGTTCACAGATGGATCATGTCGTATTGTGGGAAAGCACCACAGATGGAAATCTGCTGTGTGGAGCCCCACATGACAAGCTGCAGAGGCCACTGAAGGAAAAGGAGAGTCAAGCCAATTTGCAGAGGTAAAGGCTGTCCAACTGGCCTTAGATATTGCTGAACGTGAGAGGTGGCCAGTGCTTTATCTTTACACTGACTCATGGATGGTGGCAAATGCCTTATGGGGGTGGTTACGGCAATGGGAACAAAATGGCTGGCAACGGAGGGGTAAACCTATTTGGGCTGCTGAACTGTGGAAAAATATTGCTGCCCGAGTAAAGAATATGGTTGTAAAGGTGCGCCATGTAGATGCTCATGTTCCTAAAAGCCGGGCAACTGAAGAACAACAGAATAACCATCAGGTAGATCGAGCTGCTAAAGTTAAGATGGCTCAAGTAGACTTGGATTGGCAACACAAAAGTGAATTATTTCTAGCTCGGTGGGCCCATGAGACCTCGGGCCATCAAGGAAGAGATGCAACATATAAGTGGGCTAGAGACCGAGGGGTGCACTTAACTATGGATGCTATTGCACAGGTTATCCATAACTGTGATACATGTGCCACAATTAAACAAGCCAAGAGGATGAAACCTCTCTGGGGGGAAGGACGATGGCAAAAGTATAAATATGGGGAGGCGTGGCAGGTTGATTATATCACCTTGCCACGATCTCGCAATGGTAAACATTATGTGCTCACCATGGTGGAAGCAACTACTGGGTGGCTTGAAACATATGCAGTACCCCATGCTACTGCCCGAAACACCATTCTAGGTCTCGAGAAGCAAGTCCTATGGCGACATGGCACTCCAGAAAGAATTGAGTCAGATAATGGGACTCATTTCAAAAATTCTCTTGTAAGTAATTGGGCCAAAGATCATGGCATTGAGTGGATTTATCATATCCCCTATCACGCACCAGCTTCTGGTAAGATTGAAAGATACAATGGGTTGCTAAAAACCATGTTGAAAGCAATGGGTGGCGGAACGTTTAAGCACTGGGAGAAGCATTTGGCCGAAGCCACCTGGTTGGTCAACACTCGAGGATCCATCAATCGTCCTGCCCAATCCAACTCCCTACCTACTGTAGAGGGAGATAAGGTCCCTGTAGTACATGTAAAGAACATGTTGGGGAAAGCGGTATGGGTCCTTCCAGCTTCTGGGAAGGGCAAACCTCTCCATGGAACTGTCTTTGCTCAGGGACCTGGGTCCACTTGGTGGGTGATGCAGAGAATGGGGATGTTGAGTGTGTACCACAAGGGAATTTGATGTTGGGAGAGTGCAGTCAGTAATTCCATGTATATACTTGTGTATATGTTGTGTGTGTGTGTATCTAATGCATGTTAATCATTGTTTTTCTGTATGTACCAAGAATGATGTAGTGATGTGGAATAAGGGGTGGAATGTCATGGTTTTATGATTTTTGGTACTAGTATTCCACATCATAACATCATGTATTGCATTAAGAGTTAAAGAGCTAATAATCCAGCTCCATAGATCATTGATAATTCCAGGTATACCTGCCTCAGAAGAGAAGAAGCACTACATTCCCCATGGGACTTTACGATGCTTTGTATTTTTACGTGTTTTCTGCTCAGAGGGAACAGATAAAAACCCTCAGTGGTCACGGGACGCTCTCTTTCCTTCAGGATCGACGCAGCAGTGGGTGCTCGCTGCCGTATCGCCTTCAGCGTTAGCGTAAGGCCTTCGGTTTATCGGACACTCTCTCTTGCTCATTTTAGTTGATTCCTTAGCCTCAATTCCAATTATATTGTATTATATTGTGTTATTTTACTTTCTGATATCTTATTTAGTAAATCAGCTTTCCTCCTCAGATAGTTGCCGCTGTTTTGTTTCTAGGCCCATCTCCCTTTTCCCTTTTTCCCTTTTCATTTCCCCTTTCCTGGGGTGTGGGTCCATGGGTCCCCCGCACTGGTCGTAGCGGAACCGGGCCGATCCAGCCCGGTAAAACATTGACAGATTCCTGTGGCCCCATTGATTCCTACGGTCCCATTGATTCCTATGGCCCCGATGAGTTCTATGGCCCCATTGATCCCTAAGGCCCCATTGATTCCTAAGGTCACATTGATCCCTATAGCCCCATTGATTCCTATGGCCCCATTGATTCCTATGGCCCCAATGATCCCTACGGCCCCATAGAGTTCTATGGCCCAATTGAGTTCTATGGCCCAATTGATCCCTATGGCCCCATTGAACCCTATGGTCCCATTGATCCCTATGGCCCCATTGATTTCTATGGCCCCATGGAGTTCTATGGCTCCATTAATTCCTATGGCCCCTTTGAGTTCTATTACCCCACTGATTCCTATAGAAATTGATCCCTATGGACCCATTGATTCCTATGGCCCCACTGATTCCTATGGCCCCATTAATCCATATGGCCCCATTGATCCCTATGGCCCCATTGATCCCTATGGCCCCATTGATTACTATGGCCCCACTGAGTTCTATAGTCCCACTGATTCCTATGGCCCCATTGATTCCTATGGCCCCTTTGATCCCTAAGGTCGCACTGAGTTCTATGGCCCCATTGATCCCTATGGTCCCATTGATCCCTATGGTCCCATTGATACCTAAGGCCCCATTGATTCCTATGGCCCCATTGATCCCTATGGCCCCATAGAGTTCTATGGCCCCATTGAGTTCGATGGCCCCATTGATTCCTATGGCCCCACTGATTCCTATGGCCCATTGATTCCTATGGTCCCATTGATCCCTATGGCCCCTTTGAGTTCTATGGCCCCATTGAGTTCTATGGCTCCATTGATTCCTATGGCCCCACTGATTTATATGGCCACGCTGATCCCTGTGGCCGCATTGATCCCTGTGGCCGCATTGATCCCTGTGGCCCCATTGATTCCTATGTCTTCAGTGATCCCTATGGCCCAATGAGTTCTATGGTCCCATTGATCCCTATGGTCCCATTGATCCCAATGGTCCCATTGATCCCTATTGTCCCATTGATTCCTATTGCCCCATTGATCCCTATGGCCACATTGATCCCTACGGCCCCATTGATTCCTATGGCCCCACTGATTTATATGGCCACGCTGATCCCTGTGGCCGCATTGATCCCTGTGGCCCCATTGATCCCTATGGCCCCATTGATTCCTATGTCTTCAGTGATCCCTATGGCCCACTGAGTTCTATGGTCCCATTGATCCCTATGGTCCCATTGATCCCTATGGTCCCATTGATCCCTATGGTCCCATTGATTCCTATGCTCCCTTTGATCCCTATGGCCCCATGGAGTTCTATGGCACCATTGAGCCCTATGGTCCTATTGATCCCTATGGTCTCATTGATCACTATGGCCCCATTGATCCCTATGACCACATTGATTCCTGTGGCCCCATTGATTCCTATGGCCCTAGTGATTCCGATGGCCCCATTGATCCCTGTGGCCCCATTGATCCCTATGGCCACATTGATTCCTATGGTCCCTTTGATCCCTAAGGCCGCACTGAGTTCTATGGTCCCATTGATCCCTATGGTCCCAATGATCCCTATGGTCCCATTGATTCCATTGGCCCCATTGATTCCTGTGGCCCCATTTACCTCTATGGCCCCATTGATTCCTATGGTCCCATTGATTCCTGTGGTCCCATTGATCCCTATGGCCCCACTGATTCCTATGGCCTTATTGTGTTCTATGGCTCCGTTGATTCCTATAGCCCCACTGATCCCTATGGCCCCATTGATTCCTATGGTCGCATTGATTCCTCTGGCCCCATTGAGTTCTATGACTACATTGATTCCAATGGCCCCATTGATCCCTATGGCCTCATTGATTCCTATGTTCCCATTGATCCCTATGGCCCCATCTATCCCTATGGCCCCATTGATTCCTATGGCCCCAATGATCAATATGGTCCCATTGAACTTTATGGCCCCATTGATCCCTATGGCCCCATTGAGTTCTATGACCCCATTGATCCCTATTGCCCCGTTGATTCCTATGGCCCAATGATCCCTATGGTCCCATTTTTTCCATTGGCCCCATTGATTCCTGTAGCCCCATTTATCCCTATGGCCCCATTGATTCCTATGGTCCCATTGATTCCTGTGGTCCCATTGATCCCTATGGCCCCACTGATTCCTATGGCCTTATTGTGTTCTATGGCTCCGTTGATTCCTATAGCCCCACTGATCCCTATGGCCCCATTGATTCCTATGGTCCCATTGATTCCTCTGGCCCCATTGAGTTCTAGGACTACATTGATTCCAATGGCCCCATTGATCCCTATGGCCTCATTGATTCCTATGTTCCCGTTGATCCCTATGGCCCCATCTATCCCTATGGCCCCATTGATTCCTATGGCCCCATTGAGTTCTATGACCCCATTGATCCCTATTGCCCCGTTGATTCCTATGGCCCAATGATCCCCATGGTCCCATTTTTTCCATTGGCCCCATTGATTCCTGTGGCAACATTTATCCCTATGGCCCCATTGATCCCTATGGTCCCATTGAGTTCTATGTCCTCATAGAGTTCTATGGCTCCATTGATTCCTATAGCCCCACTGATCCCTATGGCCCCATTGAACCCTATGGTCCCATTGATTCCTGTGGTCCCATTGATCCCTATCGCCCCATTGAGTTCTAAGGCCTCATTGTGTTCTATGGCTCCGTGGATTCCTATAGCCCCACTGATCCCTATGGCCCCATTGATTCCTATGGTCCCATTGATTCCTGTGGCCCCATTGAGTTCTATGACTCCATTGATTCGTATGGCCCCATTTATCCCTTTGGCCCCATTGATTCCTATGGCTTCTGTGATCCCTATGGCCCCATTGAGTTCTATGGCCTCATTGATTCCTATGGTCCCATCGATCCCTATGGCCCCATTGATTTCTATGGCCCCATTGATTCCTATGGTCCCATGGATCCCTATGGCCCCATTGATCCCTAAGGCCCCATTGATTCCTATGGCCCCTTGATCCCTATGGCCCCACTGATTTCTATGGCCACATTGATCCCTATGGCCCCTTGATTCCTATGGCCCCACTGATTTATATGGCCCCGCTGATCCCTGTGGCCGCATTGATCCCTGTGGCCCCATTGATCCCTATGGCCCCATTGATCCCTATGGCCCCATTGATTCCTATGGCTTCAGTGATTCCTATGGCCCCATTGAGTTCTATGGCATCATCGATCCCTATGGCCCCATCGATCCCTATGGCCCCATTGATCCCTATGGCCCCAATGATCCCTATGGCCACATTGATCCCTATGGCCCCATTTTTTCCTATGGCCCCATTGAGTTCTATGGCCCCACTGATTTCCATGGCCACATTGATCCCTATGGCCCCATTGACTCCTATGGCCCCACTGATTTATATGGCCCAATTGAGTTCTATGGCCCCGCTGATCCTTGTGGCCGCATTGATCCCTGTGGCCCCATTGATCCCTATGGACCCATTGATTCCTATGGCTTCAGTGATCCCTATGGCCCCATTGAGTTCTATGGTCCCATTGATCCCTATGGTCCCATTGATCCCTATGGTCCCATTGATCCCTATGGCCACATTGATTCCTATGGCCCCATTGATCCCTATGGCCCCATTGATCCCTATGGCCCCATTGATCCCTATGTTCCCATTGATTCCTATGCTCCCACAGATCGCTATGGCCCCATAGTGTTCTATGGCACCATTGATCCCTATGGTCCCCTTGATCCCTATGACCCCATTGATCCCTATGGCCACATTGATCCCTAAGGCCCCATTGATCCCTATGGCCCCTTGATCCCTATGGCCCCACTGATTTCTATGGCCACATTGATCCCTATGGCCCCTTGATTCCTATGGCCCCACTGATTTATATGGCCCCGCTGATCCCTGTGGCCGCATTGATCCCTGTGGCCCCATTGATCCCTATGGCCCCATTGATCCCTATGGCCCCATTGATTCCTATTGCTTCAGTGATTCCTATGGCCCCATTGAGTTCTATGGCATCATCGATCCCTATGGCCCCATCGATCCCTATGGCCCCATTGATCCCTATGGCCCCAATGATCCCTATGGCCACATTGATCCCTATGGCCCCATTGATTCCTATGGCCCCATTGAGTTCTATGGCCCCACTGATTTCTATGGACACATTGATCCCTATGATCCCATTGACTCCTATGGCCCCACTGATTTATATGGCCCCATTGAGTTCTATGGCCCCGCTGATCCTTGTGGCCGCATTGATCCCTGTGGCCCCATTGATCCCTATGGCCCCATTGATTCCTATGGCTTCAGTGATCCCTATGGCCCCATTGAGTTCTATGGTCCCATTGATCCCTATGGTCCCATTGATCCCTATGGCCCCATTGATCCCTATGGCCCCATTGATCCCTATGGCCCCATTGATCCCTATGTTCCCATTGATTCCTATGCTCCCACAGATCGCTATGGCCCCATAGTGTTCTATGGCACCATTGATCCCTATGGTCCCCTTGATCCCTATGACCCCCCATTGATTCCTGTGGCCCCATTGATTCCTATGGCTTCATTGATTCCGGAGGCCCCATTGATCCCTGTGGCCCCATTGATCCCTAAGGCCCCATTTATATCTATTGCACCTTTGATTCCTATGGTCCCTTTGATCCCTAAGGCCGCACTGAGTTGAATGGTCCCATTGATCCCTATGGCCCCATTGATCCCTATGGCCCCATTGATCCCTATGGCCCCATTGATTCCTATGCTCCCATTTATCCCTATGGCCCCGTGGAGTTCTATGGCACCATTGATCCCTATGGCCCCATTGATCCCTATGGCCCCATTGAGTTCTAAGGCCCCATTGATACCTATGGCACCATTGATTCCTATGGTGCCTTTGATTCCCTTGGCCCTATTGAGTTCTATGATCCCATTGATCCCTATGGTGGCATTGATTCCTAGGGTCCCATTGTTTCCTATGGTCCCTTTGATCACAATGGCCCCAGTGAGTTCTATGGCCCCAGTGATTCCTATGGCCCCATTGTTCCCTATGGCGTCATTGATTCCTATGGCACCATTGATTCTGGTGGCCCCATTGATCCCTGTGGCCCCATTTATCCCTATGGCCCCATTGATATCTATTGCCCCATTGATTCCTATGGCCACATTGATCCCTAAAGCCCCATTGATTTCTATGTCTCCATTGAGTTTTATGGCCCCATTGATTCCTATGTCCCCTTTGATCCCTAAGGCCGCACTGAGTTCTATGGCCCCATTGATCCCTATGGTCCCATTGATCCCTATGGCCCCATTAATTCCTATGGCCCCATTGATCCCTATTGCCTCGTTGATTCCTATGGCCCAATGATCCCTATGGTCACATTGATTCCATTGGCCCCATTGATTCCTATGGCCCCATTTATCCCTAAGGTCCCATTGATCTTTATGGCCCCATTGATCCCTATGGCCCCATTGATCCCTATGGCCCCAATGATTCCTATGGCTGCAGTGATCCCTATGGCCACATTGAGTTCTATGGCCTCATCGATCCCTATGGCCCCATCGATCCCTATGGCCCCATTGATCCTTATGGCCCCATTGATCCCTATGGCCCCATTGATTCCTATGGCCCCTTTGAGGTCTATGGCCCCTTTGAGTTCTATGGCCCCACTGATTTCTATGGCCACATTGATCCCTATGGCCCCATTGATTCCTATGGCCCCACTGATTTATATGGCCCCATTGAGTTCTATGGCCTACCTGATCCCTGAGGCCGCATTGATTTCTGTAGCCCCATTGATCCCTATGGCCCCATTGATTCCTATGGCCCCTTTGAGGTCTATGGCCCCTTTGAGTTCTATGGCCCCACTGATTTCTATGGCCACATTGATCCCTATGGCCCCATTGATTCCTATGGCCCCACTGATTTATATGGCCCCATTGAGTTCTATGGCCTACCTGATCCCTGAGGCCGCATTGATTTCTGTAGCCCCATTGATCCCTATGGTCCCCTTGATCCCTATGGCTTCAGTGATCCCTATGGCGTCATTGATCTCTATGACCCCATTGATTCCTGTGTCCCCATTGATTCCTATGGCCCCATTGATTCCGGTGGCACCATTGATCCCTGTGGCCACATTGATCCCTAAGGCCCTATTGATCCCTATGATCCCTAAGGCCCCATTGATCCCTATGGTCCCATTGATCCATATGGTCCCATTGATCCCTATGGCCTCATTGATTTCCATGGCTCCACTGATCCCTATGGCCCCATTGATTCCTATGCTCACATTGATCCCTATGGCCCCATAGAGTTCTAAGGCACCATTGAGCCCTATGGCCCCATTGATCCCTATGGCCCCATTGATCCCTATGGCCCCATTGATCCCTATCATCCCATTGATCCCTATGGTCCCATTGATTCCTATGGCCCCATTGATCCCTATGGCCCCATTGATCCCTATGGCCCCATTGAGTTCTAAGGCCCCATTGATACCTATGGCCCCATTGATTCCTATGGTGCCTTTGATTCTTCTGGCCCTATTGAGTTCTATGATCCCATTGATCTCTATGGTCCCATTGATTCCTATGGTCCCGTTGTTTCCTATGGTCCCTTTGATCACTATGGCCCCACTGAGTTCTATGGCCCCAGTGATTCCTATGGCCCTATTGATCCCTATGGCCACATTGATTCCTATGGCACCATTGAATCCGGTGGCCCCATTGATCCCTGTGGCCCCACTGATCGCTATGGCCCCATTGATATCTATTGCCCCATTGATTCCTATGGCCCCATTGATCCCTAAAGCACCATTGAGTTCTATGTCCCCATTGAGTTTTATGGCCCCATTGATTCCTATGTCCCCTTTGATCCCTAAGGCCACACCGAGTTTTACGGACCCATTGATCCCTATGGTCCCATTGATCCCTATTATCCCACTGATCCCTATGGCCCCATTGAGTTCTATGACTCCATTGATTCCAATGGCCCCATTGATCACTATGTCCCCATTGATTCCTATGTTCCCATTGATCCCTATGGCCTCATCTATCCCTATGGCCCCATTGATCCCTATGGCCCCATTGATTCCTATGGTCCCATTGATTCCTATGTCCCCACTGATCCCTATGGCCCCATTGATCTCTATGGCCCCATGGATCCCTATGGCCCCATTAATCCCTGTGGCCCCTTTGATCCCTATGGCCCCATTGAGTTCTATGGTCGTATTGATTCCTATAGCCCAATGATCCCTAGGTTCCCATTGATTCCTTTGGCCCCATTGATTCTTGTGGCCCCATTGATCCCTATGGCCCCATTAATTCCTATGGCCCTATTGATCCCTATGGCCCTATTGAGTTCTATGGTAGCATTGATTCCTATGGCCGCATTGATCCCTATGACCCCATTGATTCCTATGGTCCCATTGATCCCTATGGCCCCGTTGAGTTCTATGGCCCCTTTGAGTTCTATGGCTCCTTTGATTCCTATGGCCCCTTTGATCCCTAAGGCCGCACTGAGTTCTCTGGCCCCATTGATCCCTATGATCCCATTGATCCCTATGGTCCCATTGATCCTTATGGTCCCATTGATCCCTAAGGCCCCATTGATTCCTCTGGCCCCATTGATCCCTATGGCCCCATTGAGATCTATGGCCCCATTGATCCCTATGGCCCCATTGATCCCTATGGCCCCATTGATCCCTATGGCCCTATTGATTCCTATGACCCCATTGATTACTATGGCCCCATTGATTCCTATGGTCCCATTGATTCCTGTGGTCCCATTGAGTTCTATGACTCCATTGATTGCTATGGCCCCATTGATCCCTATGGCCCCATTGATTCCTTTGGCTTCAGTGATCCCTATGGCCCCATTGAGTTCTATGGCCTCATTGATTCCTATCATCCCATCGATCCCTATGGCCCCATTGATCCCTATGGCCCCATTGATCCCTATGGCCCCATTGATTCCTATGGCCCCATTGATTCCTATGGTCCCATTGATCCCTATGGCCCCATTGATCCCTATGGCCCCATTGATTCCTATGGCCCCTTTGAGTTCTATGGCCCCACTGATTTCTATGGCCACATTTATCCCTATGGCCCCATTGATTCCTATGGCCCCACTGATTTATATGGCCCCTTTGAGTTCTATGGCCCCGCTGATCCCTGTGGCCTCATTGATCCCTGTGTCGACAGTGATCCATAGATTCATAGATTCATGAGGTTGGAAATGACCTACAATATCATCTAGTCCAACCATCCTCACACCACCATCCCTACCTACCAAGGTACTAATTCTAATCCCTCAGCACCTCATCTAAACGCTTCTTGAACAGCGCTAGGGACGGTGCCTCAACCACCTCCCTAGGCAGGCCATTCCAGTGCCGGACCACTCTCTCAGAGGATAAATTTTTCCTCAAGTCTAATCTAAATCTTCCCCGGCACAACTTGTAGCCATTCCCTCTCGTCCTGTCATTAGTTACCTGGGAGAAGAGGTTGACCCCCTCCTCACCACAGCCTCCCTTCAGGAAGTGGCAGAGTGCGATGAGGTCTCCTCTGAGCCTCCTTTTCTCCAGACTAAACAATCCCAGCTCCCTCAGCCTCTCCTGGTCACGCTTGTGCTCCAGACCCCTCACAGCTTTGTCGCCCTTCTCTGAACACACTCCAGGGCCTCAATGTCTCTCTTGTAGTGAGGGGCCCAACACTGAACACAGTACTCGAGGTACAGGGGATGATCCCCTCCCTGCTCCTGCTGCCATGCTGTTCCTAATCCAAGCCAGGATGCCGTTGGCCTTCTTGGCCACCTGGGCAGACTGCCAGCTCACGTTGGGCATCAACCAACACCCCCAGGTCCTTTTCCTCTGTACACTCCTCAAGCCGTTCTGCCCCAAGCCTATAGCATTGCATGGGGTTATTGTGGCCAAATACAGCATCCGTCACTTGGCCTTATTGAACCTCATCCCATTGAGCTCAGCCCAACTGTCCAGCCTATCCAGATCCCGCTGAAGGGCTTCCCTGCCCTCAGGCACATCCACACATCCTCCCAACTCGGTGTCATCCGCAAACTTACTGAGGGTGCACTCAATCCCCTCATCCAGGTCATCTATAAAGAGATTAAACAGTATGGGCCCCAATACCGACCCCTGGGGGACACCACTCGTGAGAGGACGCCAGCTGGACTTAACACTGTTCGCCACCACGACAGTATAAACATATATATCTTTACACAAATATACAAATTTAGATTATTTTATATAAATATATAAATTTATCTTTCTATATGAATACATAAATTTATCTTTTGATGTAAATATATAAAAGTTCTTCTCAAAAGAGCTGTCAGGCTCCAGAACGTGCGGCCCGGGGAGGTGTTGCAGACACCGACCCCGGGGCTGTGAAGGAGCGTTTCGCCCTCGCGCTGAGGGCCACGGTTCAGTAGAACTGCTGGGGACGGCGTGACCTCGTAGGTTGGGTTCTCCGAACTCTGCTGCCAATTGCCCAGCCCTCCAGTTTGGCGAGATCTCTCAGCAGGACGTCCTAAGGGAGTCAGGAGCTCACCCCAAATCCGTGCGATCCGCAAACCTGCTCAGTGTGTGCCACGGTTTTATGATTTTGGGGCATTGGTATTCCACATCGTAACATCATGGAGTGCATGAAGAGTCAAAGAGTCAGGGCTCCAGCTCCGCGGATCATCAGTAGTTATGGGTGTACCTGTCCCAGAAGAGAACTCCATTCCCCAGAGCACTGTGCGATGCTTTGTATTTTTACGTATTTTCTGCTCAGAGGAAAAGATATCAACTGCTCGTGTGTCACGGGACGCTCTCTTTCCTTTGGGATCACTCGGCAGTGGGTGCTCGCTGCCGTTCGCTTTCAGCGTTAGCGTAAGGCCTTCGGTTTATCAGACACTCTCTTGCTCATTTTATTTGATTCATTAGCCTCAATTCCAATTAGATCGTATTAGATTGTGTCATTTTGCTGCCTGAGATCTTATTTAGTGAATTAGCTTTCCTCCTCAGATCGTTGCCGCTGCTTTGTTCCTAGGCCCATCTCCCTTTTCCCTTTCCCCTTTCCTGGGCCGTGGGTCCCCCCACACCAATGGTCGCGGAACCGTGCCGACCCAGCCCGGTAAATCGTTAACAGCGTGCCTTCAGGTCCCGCACCCAGGTCAATTATGAAAGCATTACGAACCACTGGCCGTGAGATTTCTGTTCTCCCACGGCTAGCTGCCGTCGCAAGGCCGGCCCAGCTCCGTGCTTCGTTAGCGCCAGGGACTTGCTGGAGCAGATCATTGGAAGCCACGGTTACAGGTTGACAAAGAACTGTAATGGTGGCTGTGATGCTGAGAAATCCCTTCTTTGTCTCACGAAGCAGAAAGGCCATGCCCTGATCCCCGGAGCCATGGAGGGGAGATCCTGTCCCTCATGCTGGCACAGGGCCCTTCCTGGGGCATTGAGATGGAGGTTTGTGTGATGTCAAATGAGAGACAAGGGAACAGCAGCACTCTGCGTGGGGTGCAAGATATTGCGAGGCCCAAGTCCCACGTGGGCAATGTGTCTCATCATAGGATTTGGATGTGAGAAGGGCCCAGTCTGAACAAGCACTCAATCACAATGGAACTTTGAACTTCAGATCTCTCAGGCCCAAGGTGGAGGGATGTATGGGAACTGCTGAATCACGGCCTGAACCACTGATGGATCACCTGAGGCAAGCCCTGAGTCAGCTGCAGGGGCACAACTGAGTGTGATTGGAAGGGGTGCAGTTTGACTCCACCTCTCCCAAGACCCCATTGAAGGGCTGACCACCAGCGGGGAAGGATCTCTTGTTGGAGATCCCTCCCTGGTGGAGTTATCGGCGAGCCTTGACCATCACCAAGGTGAGCCAATCTCTTCTGCTATTTGTTTGTATACCATCTACTTAAAGCCTACCGAAAATATACCACCTTTCGCACCATTTCCTTGAGTGCTTTCCTCGGGGTTATTTGACCTACAGAGGTGGTTTGTTTTCCTGCTCCAGCAATTAATCGGACAGGCCTCGGTGCCCCGATCCTTTAAAAAAAAAAAAACCCTCCAATCTTTCAAACTTTGCGTGGACCGCTCCTCATCTTTCTGCATCACTTAGAGAAAAAGAAGAAGTCATTCTCTTTACGGGATTACTGTCACCATATTAAGAATCCTTTCCATCTCACACGTGCGGAAGAGCTCCTTCACCTCCTTGAATACTTTTAGCCCTCCTTTTGATGCCTAATTAAGTTGTAATCAATCCTTTGCAGCATTGCATCTCCCACTTTGTCATCCTGTGATGCATGAGGGCAGCTGAGCCTTATGGTTTTAGGTAAGCGAGAAACAGTTCTTGTCGTTAAGGGCACGCTTTTCTTTCACACTTTGAAATGCCGTTTCTCAGTCCTCAAAAGCATTCCCCTCTTCACCGAC
The DNA here is from genome assembly GCA_023055505.1 of Callipepla californica brunnescens. NCBI lineage: Eukaryota > Metazoa > Chordata > Aves > Galliformes > Odontophoridae > Callipepla > Callipepla californica. The sequence continues at coordinate 4,670,988 of JALIRH010000037.1, forward strand.
CGTGGCTTGTGAAGAAGGAAAGTCAGCTTTAGGATGTTTGGGATTTTGTTTTTAGGCCACACTGATCGACTCGGCGCTTCTTAGGAATTACCCATTTATTACTTAGGCAGAAATTGACGACAGGAAAATGCTCAGCGGGAATGCCAGGTTTGGCACACCCGGATAGAAATCCCAAAACCTGCACGATTTCTGACTTCTTCGTGTTTGATGCACCGTTACCTCTGCCAAACGAAGGCAAGACGCTGAGTTATGAGACGACGGTAAATGTGACGTGCCAGGAACGCGTTACAAAGAGAACAGTTCCGTGGTAAAACAGTGAAGGGAGGATAACCACGCAATGGCCCCAACATCTTGTTTGTTGGAACTGCTGCTCCGTTGAGCTGCCATGTGCCTATTTTGAAGGCATGTGTTTTGGCTAATATTTCACAATTGCACATATATTTTTTTCATGTTATCCTGTATAGGATGTATACGTTGTCTGCATGCATATGCAGGACATCCCAGAATACACAGCTGCTGTGTCGCAACAGCTCAGTGCTCTCTGCTGCTGACCAACAGTGCTTTATCACTGTGCTCTCCTACGTACACACAGTGATATAAAATACCTAACGCCACACAAGAAACACCAGCTTTTTCACAAGTGTTTACTGCACAGAAAAAAGAAAAAACACAAAAACAAATGCATGCCAGCAGTGAACGCTCACAATGGCAAGCTGAACTGTTCGTCATCCCTTGGTCTGCACCTCAGGCGGATTCTCCTGGAGTTGCGTCTGAGTGCTTTTGAAGACCGGCACGCCTTTGCGGACAAGCTGAGGTATGGCTGTAAGGCCTGTGGGAAGAGGAGCTGGGAGCAATAGGTGCTCTCTAGGGGACAAGGGGTCCATCACCCTAGCCAGCACCGGGGCAGCCAGGGGCACCGGAGCAGCCACAGGGGCCCATCCCTAGCGCTGTTCAAGAAGCGTTTAGATGAGGTGCTAAGGGATTGGATTGAGTAGCTTGGTGGGTAGGGATGGTGGTGGGAGGACGGTTGGACTAGATGATCTTGTAGGTCCTTTCCAACCTCATGTATCTATGAAATTGGTCCACTGGGTGAGCTCAGTGGCCCCATAGCCAGGCAGGACTGTGTGGAGCTGGAGCCCAGCCTGGCTGCAGCCTCACTAAAGCAGGAGCTGATGGTCCTGGTATGAGGAGGGGCCTGATCAGCTCCCGGATACCCAAGTGGGTCAGGCCGAGCGGTTTGAGTCCTCAGGCCCTGACATTATCTCACCGAGAGGACACGATAAAATAATGCGCGGGGTTGTTCATGTGCTTTGCAGGTATTGAGATCTGTCTGAAAAATTGGTTTATATTGGTTTATACAGTCAGCAGTCAATTCCATATGTGCAGCTTTGCACATATACATACCACATTACTGAGATGTCGATGACATCTGAGCACCTCAGCAAAATCAGTCCCTGCCAATGACCGATATAACAGCTAAGTTTCCTTTCCCCTTTTTTTCCTTCCTTTCCCCTTTTTTTTTTCCTTCCTTTCCCCCCTTTTTCCTTCCCTCCTTTCCCCCCTTTTTCCTTCCCTTCCCCTTCCCTTCTGCAAACGTTGATTGCGTCCTCCTGCTGTTCCTGTTGTCTCCCCCATTCTTGTTGTTCCCCCGAACCCCGACCATAACATTTTGTTATTCCCCTCAACCCCAAACTACTTTATAACATGTTTTTGTTTCATGGAATTTTCTGGGCCCCGATGATGCATGCGCATCAGGACCGGGGGGAGGTGGGAAGCCCTCATCCTGCTGCGCATGCTGATCCCAACCCCAGTGGACCGGAGCAGCGGACGGCGTGGACTTCATCTCTGGTATAATCAACAAAGGATCACACCTCGATACTGATCTGAATCCACGTTGCTGTCTTTGCCTTGAGAACCCTAATTCTGGCTATTGTTCTGACATTCATTTTTTGTCCTTGTAGATGTTTGCCGTGGAAACGTTTGCTGCGTCTCTCTTCTGATCCGTCCGGGCCTCAAACTACTTTGTGCCAACACAAAGCGTAGGAGAGCTGCATCTCCTTCCCTCCTGAGTGCAGCCTTCATCCTCCAGCGCCCTTCTCCTGACACCCTCATTTCCAGCAGGCAAGGAATCAAGAGTGCCCTCGTTTGCTGCATGTCCCAGCTCCCCTCCCAGCTTCGGCAGTGCCTCCCAGCCCACCAAACCTGGCCGTCCCCACCGTGCCCCGTGCCGCCGCTGAGTCCCTTCCAGTCTATGCCGACCTCAGCTGAAATACAGAGCAGGGAGAGAGCCTCAGGAAGATCCGGGCCAAGAGATGTGTGGGAGAAGTCCAGTTGTCATGGGGAGGTGAAGGGGTGGGAAAAGATCCCAATTTCTAAGTGACAAACTGAGATGTTGTGGTGGAAGAAGCTGTGTGCTTGGCAGTGGAAGAGCACAGCCACTCAGGAACCAACTGAACGATGTCCCTCTGGCATTTCACCCCTTTTAACTTCGCCTGCTGTAACCAAACTTTTACTTTTCTACCTCTCCTCCAAAACAACAACAAAAAATGACAACTCACTTGTTTCTCTCGCGCCACGATCTTCCTGTCCTGTTCATGGATCTGATCGTTCTTCAATTCCAGAACGTGTCTGAAGCTCCTCAGATTTTCTTCTAAGGGCAGATACGGAGCTTTTGCCATCTAGGAAACGTGCCAGCAATTTGTCTGTGTCGGCCACAAATGCATCTTCAGCTGTGAGGTGAAGATTCCCAAAAGTCTACCCAGCGGTTTAGGACTGATGGTGCAATGAAGGGCAGATGGAGGCGGCCTCCCTCAGCCGATCTGAACCCTGACATTCTCCTGTGGCACACCCCTTTCTGTGGGCAGCCGCTGGAACCTTCCTCATGGCCAGCCTCGTGGTTCGATGCTGCTGATCCATGGCTTTCTGGACGTCTTGGACTGTGACCCACACTAGTGAGCTGCCTTGGAGTAGCGGGCGTTGACATCACGGTGACACAGCAAAATCTGTCCTGTCTTTATATAAACTAAGTACTGCAGCAGGCATGGAAGGCGCTGACGCTACCTGTCTCCATGGCCAAGCCGTTTTCAGACACTTGTGCTCCTTTCCTAAGGAGTTTTCCCCCCTAAAAGCCTCCAGAGCCCCTCACCCACCCTACTATGTCCATTCCCCATCCCCCACCATCTTGCTTACGTGGCTGTGCTGTGACCACGCTGAAATGACCCAAATTAAAGAAAACCCATTTTAGGTTTCTTTCATTTCAGATAAATAATTGCAGAAAGTGTTTGCTTGCACACTGTAAATTAATAACTTGGCCCCAGTAGACAGCAGCTGAATAAATATTTAATGGCCAGACAGGTCCGTCCACAGAAGCCGAGGAAAAAAATGAGGCAGTGCAGAGAACATCAGAGAAGTTTGCTCAGAATGTGAACAGGACGAGTGTGAAAAGACGAGAAGTAAAGAGAAAGAGAGGAAGAAGATGAACGCGTGAGATAGAGCACAGGGAATGTTTCGGAAACGGAGCTACACAGGTTGGGTGAGAGAACAGAGGATAGAGGGAAGACCACTGACAGCAGCCCTGCGCTGAGGTGTGTTCAGGACAAAGCCATCGGCGCCGATGTTCCCACAGGATTCAAGATCTGGGGTCATGACTGAGGTGTGAGCCCCCGGCCTCGGGGTGGGACCCCATTGCTAACACTGCTGTGTGCCATACGCAGAAGCACAGATCTCGATGGCTACGTAACAATAGTTGCCAACTACCTTCACCTGTTCCTCACTGTTTTTGTTCAAAGCCTCCTCAGATGGGTTTGCTTTGGCCTTCAGGGACTGGCTCTGGAAGGGGAGGGTGCCTACCTGGTCCTGGACGAGAGGAGAAATGAGCACACTGCTGTGTTATCGATCACCCCTCTCACATTCACACAGCCCAGTCTGAGCTGTGCCACCACCAGGGGAGATGACCACGGCTCAGAAACCACTGCCAGGCGAACTTTTAACACAAGGACACTTGAACGTACGATGGGCTTATCGTAACGAACTGCCTCGGGGGAGCCCGAGATCCCTGCAATGCCTGCAGCTAGCTGGCAGCGGCTGCCACTGCTCCGTGACGTGTCTTCAGTGCTAAATCACCCCGTCACCTCGGCATGAATAAGAACAACCACGCCTCCTCCAGACAGCGGGCGTTTATGGCGCGGGCGTGAAAGAGATCTGCTGAACAGTTCCTGCGGTCTGAACAGATTCTCATCGTGCTTCCTCTACCTTTGTAGGCAACATTCCATCCTGCTCGGGGGCTCCTGAGAGGATAATGAGCAGCCGTGAGTTAACGGAGTGGGCTTTGAATGGCATCTCGGAGCTACCGGTGGAAACAATGTGCTATTTTAAGCAGTCTCATTTCTGTTCCCATGAAAGGCATCCCTGCGCCTTCCATACACCTGCAAAAGCTGCGGTCGCTGCGAGGCCACGTTCTGTGTTTTGTGTTTGTCATTTCTCAGCTGTAACGCTGCATCAGTGTGCGCTGCAGGATAGGCTGACACACCTGGAGCTGCCAATGCTGCACGAGGAGCACAGTGACGAGTGCTGCGTGTAACAGTACGCACCAGTTAGGGTTTTTCTAAATCGTAATGATCTCTGACCAGGCAATCAAACAGAGCTGGCACTTTGTGCTCACACAAGGTTTCCAAAGTTAACACGGACCCCAGCTGCGCTTTTCTCCCTCTAGGTCTGCCTGCTCTTCCCTTCCAGACGCTGTATAATTCGAATCAGGCAAAGCAGGGAGAAGAGCCCAAGGGGCAGCGTGGCTGCTCATCTTTGGATGGAGCAGAAGAGGCCTTCAGAGGAGCTGAGCCTGGCACAAGGGTCCCTGTGCTGGAGGGATGTGTGGGGACCCACGGGAGCCGTGGCCTCGCAATGGGCGCCACAAACTACAGCTGGGAGGAAGCGAGGACCCAGTGTGCTCTGCCAGCACCGCTGTGGGGTGGGAAATAACAGAACTGCTAACCTGGAGGCACGGCCGCATCTGTTCAAAGCTTTCCTTTAATTGTGTTTTCTCCAGTTTGCAAGCAGCAGCCAGTTCTGGGGAAGACACACAGACACGACATCGCTAAGTGAAGTCCAGCAGAGCAGGGGATGGGAGCACAGAGGCTGGGAGCCAGGCACCGCATGGGAAACAGCTTCAGGGCACGGAGGTTGAGGAAGAAACCAGCAGTAACACGCCATGGGGTTCTGGGAGAGCTGCTTTGAGGATCAGCATTTCCCAGCCTTGCAGCGGTCCCTCTACGTCTGCGTGGTCAAATTTGGATTTCTCACATCTGTCAGCTCCCAGGGGCTGTGATCCAAAAAGGTTCAGTATAAAAGCGGGCAAACAACCACGGCAGGGTGAGTATCTCCAAGCCAAGGGGTTTGAAAGTGGGTACATTGACGAGTTTGGATTGCAGTTTCTTTGGGGAGATAAAAAGGGGAGCCAGCAGCTTGGACACAAAAAGGCAAATAACGGTGCTTGGCCAGGAGCTGCGGAGGACCTGTAAGGTTTAACGACGCTGTCACACCCTGGAGACAAAATGTCCTCTATTTCTAGTACATGATTAAGGGTTTCACTGCTAGAAAAGTTGCCTCGGACTGATTAATAACCAGAAGTTAATCAACAAAGTGGAATAGTTTACCCTCCAACCCAAGGGCATGAGACTGGCATTCGGTACTGTGTGGGAACTGCTGGATCACGGCCTGAACCACTGATGGATCACCTGAGGCGAGCACTGAGTCAGCCGCAGGGCCACAGGTGAAGGTAACATACCTGTGTGATCAGAAGGGGTGGGGTCTGGCTCCACCTCTCCCAGACCCCATTGAAGGGCTGACCACCACCAGGGAAGGATCTCTGGTTGGGGATCCCTCTGTAGTGGAGTAATTAGCGAGCCTCAACCGTCATCATGGTGAGCCTCTCTTTCCTTACTAGTTATCTGTATGTCATCTACTTAAGCCCATCTGAAATATACCGTCTTCGGCACTATTTCTTTTGGGTGCTATTCTTGGGGGTTATTTGCCCTACAAGTAATTAAATGTTAGAGGAAGCACCGTGAATGTGATTGTTTTCAGAGTATTCCTGAAGTAGGTGGTTTACTTTTTGGTACTGATAAAGAGATGCTAGGGCTTCATACTAATCTAAAGTTTTAGTCATTCTGATTAATATGAGTTCTTCTACTGAGAGGAAGAAATGCACTTTGTCTCAATGTTGCCTTCAGATTTTTCCATTACTCCTGAAGCCAGACCGTGCGACGTCTTTTTGGTCAGAATAATTTACAACAGGCTCAGGAGGGAAGACCGAGTTTCCCTACAGCACAGCAGGGAGGCAGGGGAGGATCGACGACTGGCTGAGTGATATGCTCCTCCAGTGCTGATTCTCCTAGAACAAATGGGTTATCATCACTGAATTCTGGGCTTAAAGGCAAATACAGGGGGAAAAAAATAGCTCTGGAAGTGCTTTTGTTTCTGTAATGCGATCAACAAAAGCCCGGAGGCACTTTTGTGCCTTCTTGGAGAAGCAGAACAGCTGATGTTCTCAGGTTAGTCTGAGCTGTGTCAGAAAACTGTTCGGAGCAGTGTTGACTTGCTTGGAAATCAATCTTTGCACTGAGTGTTCTAGCAAGAAGTTATACTGGGGACGAGGGATTCGGAAATAGTGCATCAGGCGCTGTTTGTTTCCTCTGCTTTTATTTCACTCAAACTTCGTGAAAATGCGTGCCTGAAATTTTCCGTTCTCCGAGTAGGAATGTTACTGGGGAAGAGCCTTGGGCAGACTGCTCCGCAGCAGAAGGAGGAGTGGCAGGCCCTCTGACTGGAGGGGCTTTGTAACAGATGTGCTCCGTGTTTTCCGAGATGACTTGAGGGGAAGGAATTCACAAAGAGCCATTCCGGGACACGGCAGCGTTTCTCTGACGGAGGACTTGGATGCTTGGTGAGATGGACGAGTGCAAATCGAGGAGAAACAGAAGCACCTGAGGGAAGGGACAGTGATGCCTGGCTTTGAACACAAGGCTAAGCTTTCTCCGGAGATGCTGAGGATTAGAAAGAGAGTGAGTGGTAGAAAACATTATACTGCTTTTATTTATTTATTTTTCTCTTGATTTGCTTCCTTGAGGCCTCGTGTAATCACACAAGGGTTAGAGCCAGTCTTCTGGCCTACGGCAGCCTTTACTACAAAGTAAGCTGACCTAGGGATGGCAGGGGGTCAAACAGCAATTTATTTTTACTGTAACAAATATACCAGGACGTAGAATTCCTTTCCACTTCTGAAAGGTGAAGTGGAATGATCAAAGCATTAGATATCCGGAGCCTAGCATTCCTGCTGCCCGAGTTCTTCTTGCTGCCGCTGTTCACAGCATTTGTTTTTCTGTTGTGACTTGACAGGCCTCTGGGTTTCTGATCAAAGAAACTTGTAAGGACAAATACAATTCTGTTGCTCTTCCAATGCGTTGTTTTTGTTTTCTCAGCTTCAGAACATGAGGTTCAGCTCCACCTCGTTGGCATTTTAACTAGACTTTCTCAGGACATTGCTGCAACAGCTACAGCTACCCCAGTGTGATACTGCAGGGGATACCCTGGGGGAGGGTGACCAGCCCACAGAAAAGATTAAGGGCTGGGAAGAAACACTGTCCTAGGACTATCAAGACAGCACTAGCACTCAAACTTTATTATTTTTCAGCTATCATTTCGCTGCTTGAAGTGGAAGTACATTAAGAGGTGTTTTTTTTGTGTGTTAGAAGAAAATGCATCTGAGAGAGTCGATGAATTTCCTAGTAGTGATGAGCCTTAAGCTGCTTTATCTGGGAAACAGGTCCTTCTTCCACTAATGTTCCTTTGGGTGAAAGTGGTTTAACTGCTGATCTTGGAATACAAGCAGACTGGCTGGCTGGCCGGCATCACTTTGCTCTGTAACTCGGACCCTCTTTACCTCTGGGGAAGAGGGAGGGGCTGTTCTAGTTGAGCTTTTGAGTCCGACACAAGAGCGTATTGTACTACTTGTGCCGGACTGCAGAATCTGGGACAGAGGAAAAGAAAGTCCTCCACTGGACTGCAGTCCGCATTCAACATGTTGAAAATATTGTTAGAAAACTCCTGCTTAATTTAGGCACAGACTTAGGGCGAGTGTTAGTCACTTAGTCCTACAGGCTATCACTTGTGTTCTCCATCAGTAGCGTGTCATCACAGACCAGACAGACGCCTGACCTCGTCCTTGGTCACTTAAAAAGTACAGAGCTGAGCCTTACTCTGGTTGGGCCTTGCTCATTTAAGCTGAGAAGCAACTCTTAAAACCTCTCACGCTTTCCAAACTGTCCAGGACTTCGTAAAATTCTGGCGTAGCTCCTTGCACTTGGTAACTGGTCGAGGAGGTCTTATCCTACTTAACTACAGCTTGTAGGAATGATTCCCGTGCCAAACTCCTGCAGAGCAGAGGAGCATCTCCCCAGGCACGTGTCCATCGCACTCTGCAAAGCACAGTGGCTGAGAGTGAATGCCTGGAGCTGTGTGCAATGCAGCCTGTGAGGCTGGGAAGGAGTTGGCTTTCCCTCAGTGAGATGCCATTGTTAGGAAATATCTCCCTGAGATCCTTCAGAGCTGTGAGCTGACCTTCAGGATGCAAATCTTTCCCATAGCCTGAAGAACAAAGTCCAGGGAAGAAGCAGAGAGAGCTGTGTGCATGAAAATGCTGTGGGGTTGGTGAAATGAATGTTAGGTGTCCTTTGTAAGTGTCAACGGTTTACCGGGCTGGATCGGCCCGGTTCCGTGACGATTGGTGCGGGGGACCCACGGACCCACGCCCCAGGAAAGGGCAAGGAAAAAGGGAAAAGGGAAAAGGGAGATGGGCCTAGAAACAAAACAGCGGCAACGATCTGAGGAGGAAAGCTAATTTACTAAATAAGATATTAGAAAGCAAAATAACACAATATAATACAATGTAATTGGAATTGAGGCTAATGAATCAAATAAAATGAGCAAGAGAGAGTGTCCGATAAACCGTAGGCCTTACGCTAACGCTGAAGGCGATACGGCAGCGAGCACCCACTGCTGAGTCGATCCCGAAGGAAAGAGACTGTCCCGTGACCGCTGAGGGTTTTTATCTGTTCCCTCTGAGCGGAAAACACGTAAAAATACAAAGCATCGCAAAGACCTCTGGGGAATGTAGTTCTTCTTCTCTTCTGAGACAGGTATACCTGGAATTATCAATGATCTATGGAGCTGGAGTATTAGCTCTTTAACTCTTAATGCAATACATGATGTTATGATGTGGAATACCAGTACCAAAAATCATAAAACCATGACAGTAAGAAGGGCAGTGATGAGATCTTGCTCACGTCCCTTGAGAAAGGGTGGGCGTTGTGTGATGCGCAGTCGTTTCCTCTTCTCTCAGCAGGGTCTGGCTTCTTTGAAAGGTAACACGGGAGTGTATTCTCCTTCCATCTCCAAACTTTGCTGTTTCACAGCAACTGGAAAGAAGCCCAGCGAGCTCCCCTTATCCTGCATGAAGCAGCAGTGAATCCCTTTGCCTCTCAGGTCTCAGTCACAGCCATTCACACTGAGTGCAGCAGAAGTGCTCAGGATTTCTGACTTCACCGAGCACCCTTTGGGCATCATGAGTAGGATGAGACCACGGAGGAGAAAAAGCATCCCTACAACTTTGATTTGCAACGCACGTCTTTCTTGGTTCAGTTGCACAGACGCCTACAAGTACTTCTGCTGTAGAAGTGATCTCATCTGACCAACTCTGAAAAGAAAAGCTGTGACCACAGCACCAACACGTTCCTCACAGGGACATGGCTGTTTCCTTCCGAGAAGGAAGGCAGAGGCCTTCGTGGCAGACACAACCTCATGAAGTGTAGCTTACATCACTGACCTCAGGAAGCATTTCCCCCATTGCAAGACCTGTCACTGACTTTTGTACTCCTTGACCAGGTCCTCATGCCCACAGGTGCTGATACCCAGCAGTACCAAATGCCCAACAGCAGCTCCATCAGCGAGTTCCTCCTGCTGGCGTTGGCAGACACGCGGCAGCTGCAGCTCCTGCACTTCTGGCTCTTCCTGGGCATCTCCCTGGCTGCCCTCCTGGGCAATGGCCTCAGCAGCACAGCCGCCGCCTGCGACCACGGCCTGCACACCCCCATGTACCTCTATGTCCTCAACCTCGCCCTCCTCGACCTGGGCTGCATCTCCACCACTCTCTCCAAAGCCGCGGCCAATGCCCTCTGGGACACCAGGGCCATCTCCTACTTGGGATGTGCTGCACAAGTCTTCTTTCTTTCTTTCTTTCTACTTCTTTCTTCATCTCAGCAGAGTATTGCCTTCTCACAGTCAAGTCCTATGACCGCTTTGTTGCCATCTGCAATCCCCTGCACTACGGGACCCTCCTGGGCAGCAGAGCTTGTGTCACCGTGGCAGCAGCTGCCTGGGGCACTGGGTTTTTCTATTCCCTGCTGCACGCTGCCAATACATTTTCACTGCCACTCTGCCAAGGCGATGTTTTGAATCAATTCTTCGGTGAAATCCCCCAAATGTTAAAGCTCTCCTGCTCGCAGCCATACCACAGGAAAGTTTGGCTTATTGTGGTTAGTGTCTCTTTGTATCTTGGGTGCTTTGTTTTCATTGTGCTGTCCTACGTGCAGATCTTCAGGGCAGTGCTGAGGATGCCCTCTGTGCACGGCCGGCACAGAGCCTTCTCCACGTGCCTCCCTCACCTGGCCGTGGTCCCCCTCTTTGTCTACACTGCTACGTTTGCCTACCTGAAGCATCCTTCTATCTCTTCTCCATCCCTGGACCTCCTGGTGTCATTTCTGTACTCGGTGGTGCCTCCAGCAGTGAATCCTCTCATCTACAGCCTGAGGAACCAGGAGCTCAAGGTTGCAGTGAGCAATACGTACTTCTGCGCCCAAAAAATGCGCATCAGCCTAACAGGATCCCCATGGTAATTCACAATCCCTTGTTTATATTTGCCTTCATTATTGTTTCCACTGCCACGACTTTGATTTAATAAGAAGTTTTCTTCTTGGCCTGCTACATATCGTTCATGTTTTGGCGCACTCAACTCATGTACCTATAGATCAAGGCTCTCTGTTGATAAATACAATAAAGAAGCCAGCAGAAATTCATTTGTCTCCATTCCTTTGTTTTCCCATCTTCACTGAAACGGGGAGAGCAACTCACGTATGCAGGAGCAGTTCAGGGGCCAAGAGCCCAGCTGCACCACGGAGCAGCAGCCTCAGTGTTCACGGGGGGCTGCCCCTCACTGCCCCGTGGGCCTGTCCTCTCATCTGTGTTTGAAAACGGGCTGCTGCTTCCCAGGTCCAAAGGCCACAGACGGCAGCAGGACACTGTTGTGGTTTTGTGGTTTTGATGCCGGTATTCCACATCAGAACATCATGCAGGCCGTTAAGGAGTTAATGCTGTGGGAGCAGGGGAGGGGCGGAGCTCCGCACCAGACACCAGGCCCGCGCTTTTTGGTGGCGCGCTCTATGGGCGGCTGTGAGGAGTTCAGCACGTGTAACGTAAGCTCCCAGTTTTCTGGTTTGGAAATTTTGTCTCTCTCTCTCAATTGTTCAATTTTAATAGATTTAGTAAAGTTACCGTTCCTTCGCAGATCGTGCCGTTGTGTTTTTCTTTACAGACCCTTAATCCCCTCTGTTTTCCCCTCCCCCTGGAGCGTGAGGCTCTGCTGAGGCGGCCGTGTGGCAGTTTTTTTTTCCTCTCCCTTTCTTTTACCCTTCTCGGTTCCCTCTTGGGTTACTGTCACGGATAACACCGTGACAGGCCCCATTGATTCCTATGGCCCCACTGATTCCTGTGGCCCCATTGATTCCTATGGCCCCATTGATCCCTATGGCCCCATTGAGTTCTATGGACCCATTGATCCCTATGGCCCCAATGATTCCTATGGCCCCACTCATCCCTATGGCCCAATTGATTTCTATGTCCCCATTGATTCCTATGGCCCTATTGATCCCTATGGCCCCATTGAGTTCTATGGCCCCATTCATTCCTAATGCCCCATTGATTCCTATGGTATCATTGATTCCTGTGGCCCCATTGATCCCTATGATCCCATTGATCCCTATAGCACCACTGATTCCTATGGTCCCATTGATACCTATGGCCCCAATTATTCCTATGGCCACATTGATCCCTAAGGCCCCACTGAGTTCAATGGCCCCACAGATTCCTATGGCCCCATTGATTTCTATGTTCCCATTGATCCCTATGGCCCATTGAGTTCTATGGCCCCTTTGAGTTCTATGGCTCCATTGATTCCTATGGCCCCATTGATTCCTTTAGTCCCATTGATCGCTATGGCCCCATTGATCCCTATGGTCCCATTGACCCCTATGGCCCCATTGATTCCTAAGGCCCCATCGATCCCTGTAGCCCCATTGATGACTATGGCCTCATTGATTCCTATGGCCCCAATGATCGCTATGGCCCCACTGGTTCCTGTGGCCACATTGATCCCTATGGCTCCAATGATCGCTGTAGCCCCATTGATCCCTATGGCCCAATTGATTCCTATGGCCCCATCGATCCCTATGGCCCCATTGATTCCTATGGCCCCATTGATTCCTATGGCCCCATCGATCCCTATGGCACCATTGATCCCTATGACTCCATTGATTGCTGTGGCCTCATTGATCCCTATGGCCCCATTGATTCCTATGCCTCCATTGATCCCTATGGCCCCATTGATTCCTATGGCCCCATTAATTCCTTAGGCCCCATTGTTTCCTAAGTCCCCATTGATTCCTATGGTCCCATTGACCGCTGTGGCCCCATTGATCCCTATGGCCCCATTGATTCCTATGGCCCCATTGATTCCGATGGCCTTATTGATCACAATGTTCCCATTGATTCCTATGGCCCCATTGATTTCTGTGGCCCCATTGATTCCTTGTGACCCATTGGTCCCTATAGCCCCATTGATCCCTATGGTCCCATTGATCTCTACAACCCCATTGATTCCTATGGCCCCATTGAGTTCTATGGCCCCATTGAGTTCTATGGCCCTTTGATTCCTATGGCCCCATTGAGTTCTATGGCCCCTTTGAGTTTTATGGCACCATTGATTCCTATGGCCCCATTGATTCCTAAGGCCCCATAGAGTTCTATGGACGCATTGATTCCTATGGCCCCATTGAGTTCTATGGCTCCATTGATTCCTATGGCTCCATTGATTTCTATGGCCCCATTGAGTTCTATGGCGCAATTTATCCCTATGGCCCCATTGATTCCTATGGCCCCATTGAGTTCTATGGCTCCATTGAGTTCTATGGCCCCATTGATTCCTATGGCCACATTGATCCCTATGGTCCCATTGATCTCTGCAACCCCATTGATTCCTATTGTCCCATTGAGTTCTATGGCCCCTTTCAGTTCTACGGTCCCATTGATTCCTATGGCCCCTTTGATTCCTATGGCCCCATAGAGTTCTATGGCCCCATTGAGTTTTATGGCCCCATTGATTCCTATGGCCCCATTGATTCCTAAGGCCCCATTGAGTTCTATTGACCCATTGATTCCTATGGTCCCATTGATCGCTGTGGCCCCATTGATCCCTATTGCCCCATTGATTCCTATGGCAACACTGATTATTATGACGCCTTTCAGTTCTATCGCCACATTGATTCCTACGGCCCTTTGGAGTTTTATGGCCCAATTGATCCCTATGGCCCCATTGATCACTATGGCCCCAGTGAGTTCTATGGCTCCTTCGAGTTCTTTGGCTCCATGGATCCCTATGGCCCCATTGATCCCTATGGCCCCATTGAGTTCTATGGCCCCACGGATCCCTATGGGCCCATGGATCTCTATGGCCCCATTGATTCCTATGGCCCCATTGAGTTCTATGGCTCCTTTGATTCCCATGGCTCCATTGATTCTTATGGTCCCATTGATCTCTACAACCCCATTGATTCCTATTGCCCCATTGAGTTCTATGGCCCCTTTGAGTTTTATGGCCCCATTGAGTTCTATGGCCCCATTGAGTTTTATGGCCCCATTAATTCCTATGGCCCCATTGATTCCTAAGGCTCCATTGATCCCTGTGGCCCCACTGATCCCTATTGCCCCATTGATTCCTATGGCCCCATTGACTATTATGACGCCTTTCAGTTCTATGGCCACATTGATTCCTATGGCCCCTTGGAGTTTTATGGCCCAATTGATCCCTATAGCCCCATTGATCACTATGGCCCCAGTGAGTTCTATGGCTCATTCGAGTTCTTTGGCTCCATTGACCCCTATGGCCCCATTGATCCCTATGCCCCCATTGATTTCTATGGCCCCATGGATCTCTATGGCCCCATTGATCCCTATAGCCCCATTGATCCCTGTGGCCCCATTGATCTCTAAGATCCCATTGATTCCTATGGCCCCATTGATTCCAAAGATCCCATTGATCCCTATGGCCCCACTGAGTTCTATGGCCCCATTAAGTTCTATGGCTCCATTGATTCCTATGGCCTCATTGAGTTCTATGGCCCCATTGATTCCTATGGTTCCATTGATTTCTATGGAGCCATTGAGTTCTATGGCCCAATTGATCCATATGTCCCCATTGATTCCTATGGCCCCATTGATTTCTATGGTTCCACTGATCCCTATGGCCCCTTTGAGTTCTATGGCTTTATTGATTCCTATGGCTCCATTGATTCCTATGACCCCATTGAGTTCTATGGCTCCTTTTATTAATATGGCTCCATTGATTCCTATGGCCCCATTGAGTTCTATGGCCCATTTGATCCCTATGACCCCATTGATCCCTATGGCCCCATTGAGTTCTATGGCCCCATTGATTATTATCACGCCTTTCAGTTCTATGGCCACATTGATTCCTATGGCCCCTTGGAGTTTTATCGCCCAATTGATCCCTATGGCCCTAGTGATGTCAATGGCTCCATCGAGTTCTTTGGCTCCATTGATCCCTATGGCCCCATTAATCCCTATGGCCGCATTGATCCCTATGGCCACTTTGAGTTTTATGGCCCCATTGATTCCTATGGCCCCATTGATTCCTTAGGCCCCATTGATTCCTATGCCCCCATTGATTCCTATGGTCCCATTGACCGCTGTGGCCCCATTGATCCCTATGGCCACATTGATTCCTATGGCCCCATTGATTCCAAAGGCCTTATTGATCACAATGTTCCCATTGATTCCTAAGGCCCCATTGATTCCTGTGGCCCCATTGACTCCTGTGGACCCATTGGTCCAAATGGCTCCATTGATCGCAGTGGCCCCATTGAGTTCGATGGCCCCATTGATCCCTATGGCCCCGTTGAGTTCTATGGCCCCATTGATTCCTAAGGTCCCATTGATCCCTATGGCCCCATTGAGTTCTAGGGCCCCATTGATCCCTATGGCCCCATTGAGTTCAATGGCCCCATTGATCACTATGGCCCCATTGATCCCTATAACCCCATTTATCCCTTTGGTCTCATTGATTCCTATGGCCCCATTGATTCCTATGGTCCCATTGATCCCTATGGCCCCATTGATCCCTATGGTCCCATTGATCCCTATGGCCCCAATGAGTTTTATGGCACCATTGATTCCTATGGCCTCATTGATCCCTATGGCCCCACTGATTCCTATGGCCCCATTGATCCCTATGGCCCCAGTGATCCCTATGTCCTCATTGAGTTCTATGGCCTCATTGAGTTCTTTGGTCCCATTGATTCCTATGGCCCCTATGAGTTCTATTGCCCCATTGATTCCTATGGCCTCTTTGATTTCCATGGCCTCATTGATCCATATGGCCCCCTTGAGTTCTATACCTCCATTGATTCCTAAGGCCCCATTAATTCCTATGGCACCATCGATCCCAATGGCCCCATTGATCCCTATGGCTCCATTGATCGCTGTGGCCCCATTGATCGCTATAGCACCATTGATTCCTATGGCCCCATTGATTCCTGTGGCCCCATTGATCCCTAAGGCCCAATTGATCCCTATGGCCCCATTGATTCCTATGGCCCCATTGATTCCTTAGGCCCCATTGATTCCTATGTCCCCATTGATTCCTATGGTCCCATTGACCTCTGTGGCCCCATTGATCCCTATGGCCCCATTGATTCCTATGGCCCCATTGATTCCAATGGCCTTATTGATCACAATGTTCCCATTGATTCCTATGGCCCCATTGATTTCTGTGGCCCCATTGATTCCTGGGGACCCATTGGTCCCTATGGCCCCATTGATCCCTATGGTCCCATTGATCTCTACATCCCCACTGATTCCGATTGCCCCATTGAGTTCTATGGCCCCATTGAGTTCTATGGCCCGTTGATTCCTGTGGCCCCATTGAGTTCTACGGCCCCTTTGAGTTTTATGGCCCCATTGATTCCTATGGCCCCATTGATTCCTAAGGCCCCATAGAGATCTATGGACGCATTGATTCCTATGGCCCCATTGAGTTCTATGGCTCCATTGATTCCTACGGCTCCATTGATTCTTACGGCCTCATTGAGTTCTATGGCTCCATTGATTCCTATGGCTCCATTGATCCCTATGGCCCAATTGAGTTCTATGGCTCCATTGATTCTTATGGCTCCATTGATTCCTATGGCCCCATTGAGTTCTATGGCCCCTTTGAGTTCTATGGCCCCATTGATTCCTATGGCCCCATTGATTCCTGTGGCCCCATAGAGTTCTATGGCCCCATTGAGTTTTATGGCCCCATTGATTCCTATGGCCCCATTGATTCCTAATCCCCATTGAGTTCTATTGACTTATTGATTCCGTTGGTCCCATTGATCGCTGTGGCCCCATTGATCCCTATTGCCCCATTGATTCCTATGGCCCCACTGATTATTATGACGCCTTTCAGTTCTATCGCCACATTGATTCCTACGGCCCTTTGGAGTTTTATGGCCCAATTGATCCCTATGGCCCGATTGATCCCTATGGCCCCATTGAGTTCTATGGCCCCACGGATCCCTATGGCCCCATGGATCTCTATGGCCCCATTGATTGCTATGGCCCCATTGAGTTCTATGGCTCCTTTGATTCCTATGGCTCCATTGATTCTTATGGCCTCATTGAGTTCTATGGCTCCGTTGATTCCTATGGCTCCATTGATCCCTATGGCCCCATTGATCCCTACGGCCACATTGAGTTCTATGGCCCCACGGATGCCTATGGCCCCATGGATCCCTATGGCCCCATTGACTCCTATGGCCCAATTGATTCCTATGTCCCCATTGAGTTCTATGGCCCCATTGATTCCTATGGCCTTATTGATTTTTATGGCCCCATTGAGTGCTATGGCCACATTGATTCCTAAGGCCCCATTGATCTCTATGGCCCCATTGAATCCTATGGCCCCATTGATTCGTATGGCCCCTTTGATCCCTATGGTCCCATTGATCCCTATGGCCCCACTGATTCCTATGGCCCCATTGATCCCTAGGGCCCTATTGAGTTCTATGGCCCCTTTGAGTTCTATGGCTCCATTGAGTCCTATGGCCCCATTGATTCCAATGGCCCCATTGATGACTATGGCCCCATTGATTCCTATGGCCCCACTGATCCCTATGTTCCCATTGATTCCTATGGCCCCATTGATTCCTATGGCCCCATCGATTCCTATGGCCCCATTGGTCCCTATGGCCCCATTGATCATTATGGCCCCAGTGAGTTCTATGGCTCATTCGAGTTCTTTGGCTCCATTAACCCCTATGGCCCCACTGATCCCTATGGCCCCATTGATTTCTGTGGCCCCACGGATCCCTGTGGCCCCATGGATCCATATGGCCCCATTGATTCCTATGGCCCAATTGATTCCTATGGCCCCATTGAGTTCTATGGCCCCACTGATTCCTATGGCCCCTTTGAGTTCTATGGCTACATTGATTCCGATGGCTCCATTGATTATTATGGCCTCATTGAACTCTATGGCTCCATTGATTCCTATTGCTCCATTGATCCCTATGGCCCCATTGATCCCTATGGCCCCATTGAGTTCTATGGCCCCACGGATCCCTATGGCCTTATGGATCCCTATGGCCCCATTGATTCCTATGGCCCCATTGATACCTATGGCCCCATTGATCCCTATGGCCCCATTGATTCCTATGGCTCCATTGATTCTTATGGCCTCATTGAGTTCTACGGCTCCATTGACTCCTATGGCTCCACTGATTCCTATGGCCCCATTGAGTTCTATGGCCCAATTGATCCCTATGTATCCATTGATCACTATGGCCCCATTGATTTCTATGGCCCCACTGAGTACTCTGGCCCAATTGATCCCTATGTCCCCATTGATCCCTATGTCCACATTGATCCCTATGGCCCGATTGTGTTCTACGGCTCCATTGATTCCTATGGCTCCATTGATTCTTATGGCCCCATTGAGTTCTATGGCCCCATTGATTCCTATGGCCCCATTGATTTTTATGGCCACATTGATTCCTATGGCCCCTTTGAGATCTATGGCCCAATTGATCCCTATGGCCCCATTGATCCCTATGGCCGCATTAATCCCTAAAACCCTTTGATTCCTATGGTCCCATCGATCCCTATGTCCCCATTGATCCCTATGGCCCCATTGATCTCTATGGCCCCATTGATTCCTACGGCCCCATTGATTCGTATGGCCCCTTTGATCCCTATGGTCCCATTGATTCCTATGGTACCATTGATCCCTATGGCCCCATTGATCCCTATTGCCCCATTGATTCCTATGGCCTTATTGATTATTATGACGCCTTTTAGTTCTATGGCCACATTGATTCCTATGGCCCCTTGGAGTTTTATGGCCCAATTGATCCCTATGGCCCCATTGATCCCTATGGCCACATTGAGTTCTATGGCCCCATGGATCCCTATGGCCCCATGGATCCCTATGGCCCCATTGATTCCTATGGCCCAATTGATTCCTATGGCCCCATTGAGTTCTATGACCCCATTGATTCCTAAGGCCCCATTGAGTTCTATGGCTCCATTGATTCCTATGGCTCCATTGATCCCTATGGCCCAATTGAGTTCTATGGCTCCATTGATTCTTATGGCTCCATTGATTCCTATGGCCCCATTGAGTTCTATGGCTCCATTGAGTTCTATGGTCCCAATGATTCCTATGGCCCCATTGATTCCTATGGTCCCATTGATCTCTACAACCCCATTGATTCCTATTGCCCCTTTGAGTTCTATGGCCCCTTTGATTCCTATGGCCCAATTGATTCCTATGGCCCCATTGAGTTCTATGGCCCCATTGATTCCTATGGCCTAATTGATTTTTATGGCCCCATTGATTCGTATGACCCCTTTGATTCCTATGGCCCCATTGATCTCTATGGCCCCATTGAATCCTATGGCCCCATTGATTCATATGGCCCCTTTGATTCCTATGGCCCCTTTGAGTTCTATGGCTCCATTGTGTCCTATGGCCCCATTGATTCCAATGGCCCCATTGATGACTATGGCCCCATTGATTCCTATGGCCCCACTGATCCCTATGTTCCCATCGATTCCTATGGCCCCATTGATTCCTATGGCCCCATCGATTCCTATGGCCCCATTGATCCCTATGGCCGCATGGATCCCTATGGCCCCATTGATCCCTGTGGCCCCATTGATCTCTAAGGTCCCATTGATTCCTATGGCCCCATTGATTCCAAAGATCCCATTGATCCCTATGGCCCCGTTAAGTTCTATGGCCCCATTGAGTTCTATGGCTCCATCGATTCCTATGGCCACATTGAGTTCTATGGCCCCATTGATTCCTATGGCCCATTGATTTCTATGGCCCCATTGAGTTCTATGGCCCAATTGATCCATATGTCCCCATTGATCCCTATGTCCCCATTGATTCCTATGGCCCCATTGAATTCTAAGTCCCCATTGATCCCTATGGCCCCATTGAGTTCTATGGCTCCATTGATTCCTATGGCTCCATTGATTCCTATGGCTTCATTGAGTTCTAAGGCGCCATTGATCCCTATGGCCCCATTGATCCCTATGGCCCCATTGAGTTCTATGGCCCCATTGATTCCTATGGCCCCATTGATCCCTATGGTCCCATTGATCTCTACAACCCCATTGATTCCTATTGCCCCATTGAGTTCTATGGCCCCATTGAGTTCTATGGCCCCATTGATTCCAATGGCCCCATTGAGTTCTATGGCCCCATTGAGTTCTATGGCCCCATTGATTCCTGTGTCACCATTGATTCCTAAGGCCACATTGAGTTCTCTGGACCCATTGATTCCTATGGTCCCATTGATCGCTGTGGCCCCATTGATTATTATGACGCCTTTCAGTTCTTTGGCCACATTGATTCCTATGGCCCCTTGGAGTTTTATGGCCCAATTGATCCCTATGGCCCCATTGATCACTATGTCCCCAGTGAGTTCTATGGCTCATTCGAGTTCTTTGGCTCCATTGACCCCTATGGCCCCATTGATCCCTGTGGCCTTACTGATTTCTATGGCCCCACGGATCCCGATGGCCCCATGGATCTCTATGGCCCTTTTGATTCCTATGGCCCAATTGAGTTCTATGTCTCCATTGATTCCTATGGCTCCATTGATTCTTATGGCCTCATTGAGTTCTAAGGCTCCGTTGATTCCTATGGCTCCATTGATCCCTATGGCCACATTGATCCCTATGGCCACATTGAGTTCTATGTCCCCACGGATCCCTATGGCCCCATGGATCCCTATGGCTCCATTGATTACTATGGCCCAATTGATTCCTATGGCCCCATTGAGTTCTATGGCCCCATTGATTCCTATGCCCTAATTGATTTTTCTGGCCCCTTTGAGTTCTATGGCCCAGTGATCTCTATGGCCCCATTGAATCCTATGGCCCCATTGATTCGTATGGCCCCTTTGATCCCTATGATCCCATTGATCCCTATGGCCCCTCTGATTCCTATGGCCCCATTGATCCCTATGGCCCTATTGAGTTCTATGGCCCCTTTGAGTTCTATGGCTCCATTGAGTCCTATGGCCCCATTGATCCCTGTGGCCCCATTGATCTCTAATGTCCCATTGATTCCTATGGCCGCATTGATTCCAAAGATCCCATTGATCCCTATGGCCCCGTTGAGTTCTATGGCCCCATTGAGTTCTATGTCTCCATCGATTCCTATGGCCACATTGAGTACTATGGCCCCATTGATTCCTATGGTCCTTTGATTTCTATGGAGCCATTGATCCCTATGGCCCCATTGAGTTCTATAGCCACATTGAGTTCTATGGCTTCATTGATCTCTATGGCCCCATTGAATCCTATGGCCCCATTGATTCGTATGGCCCCTTTGATCCCTATGGCCCCATTGATCCCTATGGCCCTATTGAGTTCTATGGCCCCTTTGAGTTCTATGGCTACATTGAGTCCAATGGCCCCATTGATTCCAAAGGCCCCATTGATGACTATTGCCCCATTGATTCCTATGGCCCCACTGATCCTTATGTTCCCATCGATTCCTATGGCCCCATTGATTCCTATGGCCCCATCGGTTTTTATGGCCCCATTGATCCTCATGGCCGCATGGATCCCTATGACCCCATTGATCCCTGTGGCCCCATTGATCTCTAAGGTCCCATTGATTCCTATGGCCCCATAGATTCCAAAGATCCCATTGATCCCTATGGCCCCGTTGAGTTCTATGGCCCCATTGAGTTCTATGGCTCCATCGATTCCTATGGCCACATTGAGTTCTAGGGCCCCATTGATTCCTATGGCCCATTGATTTCTATGGCCCCATTGAGTTCTATGGCCCAATTGATCCATATGTCCTTATTGATCTGTATGTCCCCATTGACTCCTATGGCCCCATTGAATTCTATGTCCCCATTGATCCCTATGGCCCCATTGAGTTCTATGGCTCCATTGATTCCTATGGCTACATTGATTTTTATGGCCCAATTGAGTACTATGGCTCCATTGATTCTTATGGCTCCATTGATTCCTATGGCCCTATTGAGTTCTAAGGCGCAATTGATCCCTATGGCCCCATTGATTCCTATGGCCCCATTGAGTTCTATGGCTCCTTTGAGTTCTATGGCCCCATTGAATCCAATGGCCCCATTGATCCCTATGGTCCCATTGATCTCTACAACCACATTGATTCCTATTGCCCCATTGAGTTCTATGGCCGCATTGAGTTCTATGGCCCCATTGATTCCTATGGCCCCATTGATCCCTATGGCCACATTGAGTTCTATGGCCCCACGGATCCCTATGGCCCCATGGATCCCTATGGCAACATTGATTCCTATGGCCCAATTGATTCCGATGGCCCCATTGAGTTCTATGGCCCCATTGATTCCTATGGCCTTATTGATTTTTATGGCCCCATTGAGTTCTATGGCCACATTGATTCCTATGGCCCCATTGATCTCTATGGCCCCATTGAATCCTATGGCCACATTGATTCGTATGGCCCCTTTGATCCCTATGATCCCATTGATCCCTATGGCCCCACTGATTCCTATGGCCACATTGATCCCTATGGCCCTATTGATTCCTATGGCCCCTTTGAGTTCGATGGCTCCATTGAGTCCTATGGCCCCTTTGATTCCAATGGCCACATTGATGACTATGGCCCCATTGATTCCTATGGCCCCACTGATCCCTATGTTCCCATCGATTCCTATGGCCCCATTGATTTTTATGGCCCCATCGATTCCTATGGCCCCATTGATCCCTATGGCCGCATGGATCCAGATGGCCCCATGGATCCATGTGGCCCCATTGATCTCTAAGGTCCCATTGATTCCTATGGCCCCATTGATTCCAAAGATCCCATTGATCCCTATGGCCCCGTTGAGTTCTATGGCCCCATTGAGTTCTATGGCTCCATCGATTCCTATGGCCACATTGAGTTCTATGGCCCCATTGATTCCTATTGCACATTGATTTCTATGGCCCCATTGAGTTCTATGGCCCAATTGATCCATATGTCCCCATTGATCCCTATGTCCCCATTGATTCCTATGGCCCCATTGAATTCTATGTCCCCATTGATCCCTATGGCCTGTTGAGTTCTATGGCTCCATTGATTCCTATGGCTCCATTGATTCTTATGGCCCAATTGAGTACTATGGCTCCATTGATTCTTATGGCTCCATTGATTCCTATGGCCCCTTTGAGTTCTAAAGGCGCAATTGATCCCTATGGCCCCATTGATTCCTATGGCCCCATTGAGTTCTATGGCTCCATTGAGTTCTATGGCCCCATTGATTCCTATGGCCCCATTGATCCCTATGGTCCCATTGATCTCTACAACCCCATTGATTCCTATTGCCCCATTGAGTTCTATGGCCCCATTGAGTTCTATGGCCCCATTGATTCCTATGGCCCCATTGAGTTCTATGGCCCCATTGAGTTTAATGGCCCCATTGATTCCTATGGCCCCATTGATTCCTAAGGCCACATTGAGTTCTATGGACCCATTGATTCCTATGGTCCCATTGATCACTGTGGCCCCATTGATCCCTATTGCCCCATTGATTCCTATGGCCCCATTGATTATTATGACGCCTTTCAGTTCTATGGCCACCTTGATTCCTATGGCCCCTTGGAGTTTTATGGCCCAATTGATCCCTATGGCCCCATTGATCACTATGGCCCCAGTGAGTTCTATGGCTCATTCGATTTCTTTGGCTCCATTGACCCCTATGGCCCCATTGATCCCTATGGCCCCATTGATTTCTATGGCCCCACTGATCCCTGTGGCCCCATGGATCCCTAAGGCCCAATTGATTCCTATGGCCCAATTGATTCCTATGGCCCCATTGAGTTCTATGGCCCCACTGATTCCTATGGCCCCATTGAGTTCAATGGCTACATTGATTCCTATGGCTCCATTGATTATTATGGCCTCATTGAACTCTATGGCTCCATTGATTCCTATTGCTCCATTGATCCCTATGGCCCCATTGATCCCTATGGCCCCATTGAGTTCTATGGCCCCACGGATCCCTATGTCCTTATGGATCCCTATGGCCCCATTGATTACTATGGCCCCATTGATACCTATGGCCCCATTGAGTTCTATGGCCCCATTGATTCCTATGGCTCCATTGATTCTTATGGCCTCATTGAGTTCTACGGCTCCATTGATTCCTATGGCTCCATTGATTCCTATGGCCCCATTGAGTTCTATGGCCCAATTGATCCCTATGTATCCATTGATCACTATGGCCCCATTGAGTTCTATGGCCCCATTGAGTTCTCTGACCCAATTGATCCCTATGTCCCCATTTATCCCTATGTCCCCATTGATCCCTATGGCCCCATTTTGTTCTACGGCTCCATTGATTCCTATGGCTCCATTGATTCTTATGGCCCCATTGAGTTCTATGGCCCCATAGATTCCTACGGCCCCATTGATTTTTATGGCCACATTGATTCCTATGGCCCCTTTGAGATCTATGGCCCAATTGATCCCTATGGCCTCATTGATCCCTATGGCCGCATTAATCCCTAAGACCCCATTGATTCCTATGTTCCCATCGATCCCTATGTCCCCATTGATCCCTATGGCCCCATTGATCTCTATGGCCCCATTGATTCCAAAGGCCCTATTGATTCGTATGGCCCCTTTGATCCCTATGGTCCCATTGATTCCTATGGTCCCATTGATCGCTGTGGCGCCATTGATCCCTATTGCCACATTGATTCCTATGGCCCCATTGATTATTATGACGCCTTTCAGTTCTATGGCCACATTGATTCCTATGGCCCCTTGGAGTTTTATGGCCCAATTGATCCCTATGGCCCCATTGATCCCTATGGCCACATTGAGTTCTATGGCCCCATGGATCCCTATGGCCCCATGGATCCCTATGGCCCCATTGATTCCTATGGCCCACTTGATTCCTATGGCCTTTTTGAGTTCTATGGTCCCATTGATTCCTATGGCCCCATTGAGTTCTATGCCTCCATTGATTCCTATGGCTCCATTGATCCCTATGGCCCAATTGAGTTCTATGCCTCCATTGATTCTTATGGCTCCATTGATTCCTATGGCCCCATTGAGTTCTATGGCGCAATTGATCCCTATGGCCCCATTGATTCCTATGGCCCCATTGAGTTCTATGGCTCCATTGAGTTCTATGGCCCCAATGATTCCTATGGCCCCATTGATTCCTATGGTCCCATTGATCTCTACAACCCCATTGATTCCTATTGCTCCTTTGAGTTCTATGGCCCCATTGATTCCTATGGCCCAATTGATTCCTATGGCCCCATTGAGTTCTATGGCCCCATTGATTCCTATGGCCTTATTGATTTTTATGGCCCCATTGATTCGTATGGCCCCTTTGATTCCTATGGCCCCATTGATCTCTATGGCCCCATTGAATCCTATGGCCCCATTGATTCGTATGGCCCCTTTGATTCCTATGGCCCCTTTGAATTCTATGGCTCCATTGAGTCCTATGGCCCCATTGATTCCAATGGCCCCATTGATGACTATGGCCCCATTGATTCCTATGGCCCCACTGATCCATATGTTCCCATCGATTCCTATGGCCCCATCGATTCCTATGGCCCCATCGATTCCGATGGCCCCATTGATCCCTATGGCTGCATGGATCCCTATGGCCCCATTGATCCCTGTGGCCCCATTGATCTCTAAGGTCCCATTGATTCCTATGCCCCCATTGATTCCAAAGATCCCATTGATCCCTATGGCCCCGTTGAGTTCTATGGCCCCATTGAGTTCTATGGCTCCATCGATTCCTATGGCCACATTGAGTTCTATGGCCCCATTGATTCCTATGGCCCATTGATTTCTATGGCCCCATTGAGTTCTATGGCCCAATTGATCCATATGTCCCCATTGATCCCTATGTCCCCATTGATTCCTATGGCCCCATTGAATTCTATGTCCCCATTGATCCCTATGGCCCCATTGAGTTCTATGGCTCCATTGATTCCTATAGCTCCATTGATTCTTATGGCTTCATTGAGTTCTAAGGCGCAATTGATCCCTATGGCCCCATTGATCCCTATGGCCCCATTGATTCCCATGGCCCCATTGATTTCTATGGCCCCATTGATTCCTATGGCCCCATTGATCCCTATGGTCGCGTTGATCTCTACAACCCCATTGATTCCTATTACCCCATTGAGTTCTATGGCCCCATTGAGTTCTATGGCCCCATTGATTCCAATGGCCCCATTGAGTTCTATGGCCCCATTGAGTTTAATGGCCCCATTGATTCCTGTGGCCCCATTGATTCCTAAGGCCACATTGAGTTCTATGGACCCATTGATTCCTATGGTCCCATTGATTGCTGTGGCCCCATTGATCCCTATTGCCCCATTGATTCCTATGGCCCCATTGATTATTATGACGCCTTTCAGTTCTATGGCCACATTGATACCTATGGCCCCTTGGAGTTTTATGGCCCAATTGATCCCTATGGCCCCATTGATCACTATGTCCCCAGTGAGTTCTATGGCTCATTCGAGTTCTTTGGCTCCATTGACCCCTATGGCCCCATTGATCCCTATGGCCTTACTGATTTTTATGGCCCCACGGATCCCTATGGCCCCATGGATCTCTATGGCCCTTTTGATTCCTATGGTCCCATTGAGTTCTATGGCGCAATTGATTCCTATGGCTCCATTGATTCTTAGGGCCTCATTGAGTTCTATGGCTCCGTTGATTCCTATGGCTCCATTGATCCCTATAGCCCCATTGATCCCTATGGCCACATTGAGTTCTATGTCCCCACGGATCCCTATGGCCCCATGGATCCCTATGGCTCCATTGATTACTATGGCCCAATTGATTCCTATGGCCCCATTGAGTTCTATGGCCCCATTGATTCCTGTGGCCTTATTGATTTTTATGGCCCCTTTGAGTTCTATGGCCCCATTGATCTCTATGGCCCCATTGAATCCTATGGCCCCATTGATTCGTATGGCCCCTTTGATCCCTATGATCCCATTGATCCCTATGGCCCCACTGATTCCTATGGCCCCATTGATCCCTATGGCCCTATTGATTCCTATGGCCCCTTTGAGTTCTATGGCTCCATTGAGTCCTATGGCCCCATTGATTCCAATGGCCACATTGATGACTATGGCCCCATTGATTCCAAAGGCCCCATTGATGACTATGTTCCCATCGATTCCTATGGCCCCATTGATCCCTATGGCCGCATGGATCCCTATGGCCCCATTGATCCCTGTGGCCCCATTGATCTCTAAGGTCCCATTGATTCCTATGGCCGCATTGATTCCAAAGATCCCATTGATCCCTATGGCCCCGTTGAGTTCTATGGCCCCACTGAGTTCTATGTCTCCATCGATTCCTATGGCCACATTGAGTACTATGGCCCCATTGATTCCTATGGCCCATTGATTTCTATGGCCCCTTTGAGTTCTATGGCCCCATTGATCCCTATGGCCCCATTGAGTTCTATGGCCACATTGAGTTCTATGGCCCCTTTGATCTCTATGGCCCCATTGAATCCTATGGCCCCAGTGATTCGTATGGCCCCTTTGATCCCTATGGCCCCATTGATCCCTATGGCCCTATTGAGTTCAATGGCCCCTTTGAGTTCTTTGGCTACATCGAGTCCTATGGCCCCATTGATTCCATTGGCCCCATTGATGACTATTGCCCCATTGATTCCTATGGCTTCACAGATCCCTATGTTGCCATCGATTCCTATGGCCCCATTGATTCCTATGGCCCCATCGATTCCTATGGCCCCATTGATCCCTACGGCCGCATGGATCCCTATGGCCCCATTGATCCCTGTGGCCCCATCGATCTCTAAGGTCCCATTGATTCCTATGGCCCCATTGATTACAAAGATCCCATTGATCCCTATGGCCCCGTTGAGTTCTATGGCCCCATTGAGTTCTATGGCTCCATCGATTCCTATGGCCACATTGAGTTCTATGGCCCCATTGATTCCCATGGCCCCATTGATCCCTATGGTCCCATTGATCTCTACAACCCCATTGATTCCTATGGCCCCATTGAGTTCTATGGCCCCATTGAGTTCTATGGCCCCATTGATTCCTATGGCCCCATTGATCTTTATGGCCACATTGAGTTCTATGGCCCCACGGATCCCTATGGCCCCATGGATCCCTATGGCCCCATTGATTCCTATGGCCCAATTGATTCCGATGGCCCCTTTGAGTTCTATGGCCCCATTGATTCCTATGGCCTTATTGATTTTTATGGCCCCATTGAGTTCTATGGCCACATTGATTCCTATGGCCCCATTGATCTCTATGGCCCCATTGAATCCTATGGCCCCATTGATTCGTATGGCCCCTTTGATCCCTATGATCCCATTGATCCCTATGGCCCCACTGATTCCTATGGCCCCATTGATCCCTATGGCCCTATTGATTCCTATGGCCCCTTTGAGTTCTATGGCTCCATTGAGTCCTATGGCCCCATTGATTCCAATGGCCACATTGATGACTATGGCCCCATTGATTCCTATGGCCCCACTGATCCCTAAGTTCCCATCGATTCCTATGGCCCCATTGATCCCTATGGCCGCATGGATCCCTATGGCCCCATTGATCCCTGTGGCCCCATTGATCTCTAAGGTCCCATTGATTCCTATGGCCCCATTGATTCCAAAGATCCCATTGATCCCTATGGCCCTGTTGAGTTCTATGGCCCCACTGAGTTCTATGTCTCCATCGATTCCTATGGCCACATTGAGTACTATGGCCCCATTGATTCCTATGGCCCATTGATTTCTATGGCCCCATTGACTTCTATGGCCCCATTGATCCCTATGGCCCCATTGAGTTCTATGGCCACATTGAGTTCTATGGCCCCATTGATCTCTATGGCCCCATTGAATCCTATGGCCACATTGATTCGTATGGCCCCTTTGATCCCTATGGTCCCATTGATCCCTATGGCCCCACTGATTCCTATGGCCCCATTGATCCCTATGGCCCTATTGAGTTCTATGGCCCCTTTGAGTTCTTTGGCTACATTGAGTCCTATGGCCCCATTGATTCCATTGGCCCCATTGATGAGTATTGCCCCATTGATTCCTATGGCCCCACAGATCCCTATGTTCCCATCGATTCCTATGGCCCCATTGATTCCTATAGCCCCATCGATTCCTATGGCCCCATTGATCCCTACGGCCGCATGGATCCCTATGGCCCCATTGATCCCTGTGGCCCCATTGATCTCTAAGGTCCCATTGAGTTCTATGGCCCCATTGATTCCAAAGATCCCATTGATCCCTATGGCCCCGTTGAGTTCTATGGCCCCATTGAGTTCTATGGCTCCATCGATTCCTATGGCCACATTGAGTTCTATGGCCCCATTGATTCCTATGGCCCATTGATTTCTATGGCCCCATTGAGTTCTATGGCCCAATTGAACCATATGTCCCCATTGATCCCTATGTCCCCATTGACTCCTATGGCCACATTGAATTCTATGTCCCCATTGATCCCTATGGCCCCATTGAGTTCTATGGCTCCATTGATTCCTATGGCTCCATTGATTCTTATGGCCCAATTGAGTACTATGGCTCCATTGATTCTTATGGCTCCATTGATTCCTATGGCCCCTTTGAGTTCTAAGGCGCAATTGATCCCTATGGCCCCATTGATTCCTATGGCCCCTTTGAGTTCTATGGCTCCATTGAGTTCTATGGCCCCATTGAATCCAATGGCCCCATTGATCCCTATGGTCCCATTGATCTCTACAACCCCATTGATTCCTATTGCCCCATTGAGTTCTATGGCCCCATTGAGTTCTATGGCCCCATTGATTCCTATGGCCCCATTGATCTTTATGGCCACATTGAGTTCTATGGCCAAACGGATCCCTATGTCCCCATGGATCCCTATGGCCCCATTGATTCCTATGGCCCAATTGATTCCGATGGCCCCATTGAGTTCTATGGCCCCATTGATTCCTATGGCCTTATTGATTTTTATGGCCCCATAGAGTTCTATGGCCACATTGATTCCTATGGCCCCATTGATCTCTATGGCCCCATTGAATCCTATGGCCCCATTGATTCGTATGGCCCCTTTGATCTCTATGATCCCATTGATCCCTAAGGCCCCACTGATTCCCATGGCCACATTGATCCCTATGGCCCTATTGATTCCTATGGCCCCTTTGAGTTCTATGGCTCCATTGAGTCCTATGGCCCCATTGATTCCAATGGCCACATTGATGACTATGGCCCCATTGATTCCTATGGCCCCACTGATCCCGATGTTCCCATCGATTCCTATGGCCCCATTGATTCCTATAGCCCCATCGTTTCCTATGGCCCCATTGATCCCTACGGCCGCATGGATCCCTATGGCCCCATTGATCCCTGTGGCCCCATTGATCTCTAAGGTCCCATTGATTCCTATGGCCCCATTGATTCCAAAGATCCCATTGATCCCTATGGCCCCGTTGAGTTCTATGGCCCCATTGAGTTCTATGGCTCCATCGATTCCTATGGCCACATTGAGTTCTATGGCCCCATTGATTCCTATGGCCCATTGATTTCTATGGCCCCATTGAGTTCTATGGCCCAATTGATCCATATGTCCCCATTGATCCCTATTTCCCCTTGATTCCTATGGCCACATTGAATTCTATGTCCCCATTGATCCCTATGGCCCCATTGAGTTCTATGGCTCCATTGATTCCTTTGGCTCCATTGATTCTTATGGCCCAGTAGAGTTCTATGGCTCCATTGATTCTTATGGCTCCATTGATTCCTATGGCCCCACTGAGTTCTAAGGCGCAATTGATCCCTATGGCCACATTGATCCCTATGGCCCCATTGATTCCTATGGCCCCATTGAGTCCTATGGCCCCATTGATTTTTATGGCCACATTGATTCCTATGGCCCCTTTGAGATCTATGGCCCAATTGATCCCTATGGCCCCATTGATCCCTATGGCCGCATTAATCCCTAAGACCCCGTTGATCCCTAAGGTCCCATTGATTCCTATGGTCCCATTGATCGCTGTGGCCCCAATGATCCCTATTGCCCCATTGATTCCTATGGCCCCATTGATTATTATGACGCCTTTCAGTTCTATGGCCACATTGATTCCTATGGCCCCTTCGAGTTTTATGGCCCAATTGATCCCTATGGCCCCATTGATCCCTATGGCCACATTGAGTTCTATGGCCCCATGGATCACTATGGCCCCATGGATCCCTATGGCCCCATTGATTCCTATGGCCCAATTGATTCCTATGGCCCCATTGAGTTCTATGACCCCATTGATTCCTAAGGCCCCATTGAGTTCTATGTCCCCATTGATTCCTATGGCTCCATTGATCTCTATGGCCCAATTGAGTTCTATGGCTCCTTTGTTTCTTATGGCTCCATTGTTTCCTATGGCCCCATTGAGTTCTATGGCACAATTGATCCCTATGGCCCCATTGATTCCTATGGCCCCATTGAGTTCTATGGCTCTATTGAGTTCTATGGCCCCAATGATTCCTATGGCCCCATTGATTCCTATGGTCCCATTGATCTCTACAACCCCATTGATTCCTATTGCCCCTTTGAGTTCTATGGCCCCATTGATTCCTAAGGCCCAATTGATTCCTATGGCCCCATTGAGTTCTATGGCCCCATTGATTCCTAAGGCCTTATTGATTTTCATGGCCCCATTGATTCGTATGGCCCCTTTGATTCCTATGGCCCCATTGATCTCTATGGCCCCATTGAATCCTATGGCCCCATTGATTCGTATGGCCCCTTTGATTCCTATTGCCCCTTTGAGTTCTATGGCTCCATTGAGTCCAATGGCCCCATTGATTCCAAAGGCCCCATTGATGACTATGTTCCCATCGATTCCTATGGCCCCATTGATCCCTGTGGCCCCATTGATCTCTAAGGTCCCATTGATTCCTATGGCCCCATTGATTCCAAAAATCCCATTGATCCCTATGGCCCCGTTGAGTTCTATGGCCCCATTGAGTTCTATGGATCCATCGATTCCTATGGCCACATTGAGTTCTATGGCCCCATTGATTCCTATGGCCCATTGATTTCTATGGCCCCATTGAGTTCTATGGCCCAATTGATCCATATGTCCCCATTGATCCCTATGTCCCCATTGATTCCTATGGCCCCATTGAATTCTATGTCCCCATTGATCCCTATGGCCCCATTGAGTTCTATGGCTCCATTGATTCCTATGGCTCCATTGATTCCTATGGCTTCATTGAGTTCTAAGGCGCAATTGATCCCTATGGCCCCATTGATCCCTATGGCCCCATTGATTCCCATGGCCCCATTGAGTTCTATGGCCCCATTGATTCCTATGGCCCCATTGATCCCTTTGGTCCCATTGATCTCTACAACCCCATTGATTCCTATTGCCCCATTGAGTTCTATGGCCCCATTGAGTTCTATGGCCCCATTGATTCCAATGGCCCCATTGAGTTCTATGGCCCCATTGAGTTTAATGGCCCCATTGAATCCTGTGGCCCCATTGATTCCTAAGGCCACATTGAGTTCTATGGACCCATTGATTCCTATGGGCCCATTGATCACTGTGGCCCCATTGATCCCTATTGCCCCATTGATTCCTATGGCCCCATTGATTATTATGACGCCTTTCAGTTCTATGGCCACATTGATACCTATGGCCCCTTGGAGTTTTATGGCCCAATTGATCCCTATGGCCCCATTGATCACTATGTCCCCAGTGAGTTCTATGGCTCATTCGAGTTCTTTGGCTCCATTGACCCCTATGGCCCCATTGATCCCTATGGCCTTACTGATTTCTATGGCCCCACGGATCCCTATGGCCCCATGGATCTCTATGGCCCTTTTGATTCCTATGGCCCCATTGAGTTCTATGTCTCCATTGATTCCTATGGCTCCATTGATTCTTATGGCATCATTGATTTCTATGGCTCCGATGATTCCTATGGCTCCATTGATCCCTATGGCCCCATTGATCCCTATGGCCACATTGAGTTCTATGTCCCCACGGATCCCTATGGCCCCATGGATCCCTATGGCTCCATTGATTCCTATGGCCCAATTGATTCCTATGGCCCCATTGAGTTCTATGGCCCCATTGATTCCTATGGCCTTATTGATTTTTATGGCCCCTTTGAGTTCTATGGCCCCATTGATCTCTATGGCCCCATTGAATCCTATGGCCCCATTGATTCGTATGGCCCCTTTGATCCCTATGATCCCATTGATCCCTATGGCCCCACTGATTCCAATGGCCCCATTGATCCCTATGGCCCTATTGATTCCTATGGCCCCTTTGAGTTCTATGGCTCCATTGAGTCCTATGGCCCAATTGATCCCTATGGCCCCATTGATCTCTATGGCCACATTGAGTTCTATGGCCCCATGGATCCCTATGGCCCCATGGATCCCTATGGCCCCATTGATTCCTATGGCCCCATCGATTCCTATGGCCCCATTGATCCCTATGGCCGCATGGATCCCTATGGCCCCATTGATCCCTGTGGCCCCATTGATCTCTAAGGTCCCATTGATTCCTATGGCCCCATTGATTCCAAAGATCCCATTGATCCCTATGGCCCCGTTGAGTTCTATGGCCCCATTGAGTTCTATGGCTCCATCGATTCCTATGGCCACATTGAGTTCTATGGCCCCATTGATTCCTATGGCCCATTGATTTCTATGGCCCCATTGAGTTCTATGGCCCAATTGATCCATATGTCCCCATTGATCCCTATTTCCCCTTGATTCCTATGGCCCCGTTGAATTCCATGTCCCCATTGATCCCTATGGCCCCATTGAGTTCTATGGCTCCATTGATTCCTATGGCTCCATTGATTCTTATGGCCCAATAGAGTTCTATGTCTCCATTGATTCTTATGGCTCCATTGGTTCCTATGGCACCACTGAGTTCTAAGGCGCAATTGATCCCTATGGCCCCACTGATCCCTATGGCCCCATTGATTCCTATGGCCCCATTGAGTCCTATGGCCCCATTGATTCCTATGGCCCCATTGATCCCTATGGTCCCATTGATCTCTACAACCCCATTGATTCCTATTGCCCCATTGAGTTCTATGGCCCCATTGATTCCTATGGCCCCATTGAGTTCTATGGCCCCATTGAGTTTAATGG
The DNA here is from genome assembly GCA_023055505.1 of Callipepla californica brunnescens. Taxonomy (NCBI): domain Eukaryota; kingdom Metazoa; phylum Chordata; class Aves; order Galliformes; family Odontophoridae; genus Callipepla; species Callipepla californica. The sequence goes on from JALIRH010000037.1 coordinate 4,705,074, forward strand.
CCCCATTGATTCCTGTGGCCCCATTGATTCCTAAGGCCACATTGAGTTCTATGGACCCATTGATTCCTATGGTCCCATTGACCGCTGTGGCCCCATTGATCCCTATGGCCCCATTGATTCCTATGGCCCCATTGATTCCAAACGCCTTTTTGATCACAATGTTCCCATTGATTCCTATGGCCCCATTGATTCCGGTGGTCCCATTGACTCCTGTGGACCCATTGGTCCAAATGGCTCCATTGATCGCAGTGGCCCCATTGAGTTCGATGGCCCCATTGATCCCTATGGCCCCGTTGAGTTCTATGGCCGCATGGATTCCTAAGGTCCCATTGATCCCTATGGCCCCATTGAGTTCTATGGCCCCATTGATCCCTATGGCCCCATTGAGTTCTATGGCCCCATTGATCACTATGGCCCCATTGATCCCTATAACCCCATTTATCCCTTTGGCCTCATTGATTCCTATGGCCCCATTGATTCCTATGGTCCCATTGATTCCTAAGGCCCCATTGATCCCTATGGTCCCATTGATCCCTATGACCCCAATGACTTCTATGGCACCATTGATTCCTATGGCCTCATTGATCCCTATGGCCCCACTGATTCCTATGGCCCCATTGATCCCTATGGCCCCAGTGATCCCTATGGCCCCATTGAGTTCTATGGCCCCATTGAGTTCTTTGGTCCCATTGATTCCTATGGCCCCTATGAGTTCTATTGCCCCATTGATTCCTATGGCCCCTTTGAGTTCTATGGCCCCATTGATCCATATGGCCGCCTTGAGTTCTATATCTCCATCGATTCCTAAGGCCCCATTAATTCCTATGGCACCATCGATCGCAATGGCCCCATTGATCCCTATGGCTCCATTGATCGCTGTGGCCCCATTGATCCCTATGGCCCCATTGATTCCTATGGCCCCATTGATTCCTGTGGCCTCATTGATCCCTATGGCCCCATTGATCCCTATGGCCCCATTGATTCCTATGGCCCCATTGATTCCTTAGGCCCCATTGATTCCTATGTCCCCATTGATTCCTATGGTCCCATTGACCGCTGTGGCCCCATTGATCCCTATGGCCCCATTGATTCCTATGGCCCCATTGATTCCGATGGCCTTATTGATCACAATGTTCCCATTGATTCCTATGGCCCCATTGATTTCTGTGGCCCCATTGATTCCTGTGGACCCATTGGTCCCTATGGCCCCATTGATCCCTATGGTCCCATTGATCTTTACAACCCCATTGATTCCGATTGCCCCATTGAGTTCTATGGCCCCATTGAGTTCTATGGCCCGTTGATTCCTATGGCCCCATTGAGTTCTATGGCCCCTTTGAGTTTTATGGCCCCATTGATTCCTATGGCCCCATTGATTCCTAAGGCCCCATAGAGTTCTACGGACGCATTGATTCCTATGGCCCCATTGAGTTCTATGGCTCCATTGATTCCTATGGCTCCATTGATTCTTATGGCCTCATTGAGTTCTATGGCTCCATTGATTCCTATGGCTCCATTGATCCCTATGGCCCAATTGAGTTCTATGGCTCCACTGATCCCTATGGCCCCATTGATTCCTATGGCCCCATTGAGTTCTATGGCCCCATTGTGTTTTATGGCCCCATTGATTCCTAAGGCCCCATTGATTCCTAAGTCCCCATTGAGTTCTATTGACCCATTGATTCCTAAGGCCCCACTGATTATTATGACGCCTTTCAGTTCTATCGCCACATTGATTCCTACGGCCCTTTGGAGTTTTATGGCCCAATTGATCCCTATGGCCCCATTGATCACTATTGCCCCAGTGAGTTCTATGGCTCCTTCGAGTTCTTTGGATCCATTGATCCCTATGGCCCCATTGATCCCTATGGCCCCATTGAGTTCTATGGCCCCACGGATCCCTATGGCCCCATGGATCTCTATGTCCCCATTGATTCCTATGGCCCCATTGAGTTCTATGGCTCCTTTGATTCCTATGGCTCCATTGATTCTTATGGCCTCATTGAGTTCTATGGCTCCGTTGATTCCTAAGGCTCCATTGATCCCTATGGCCCCATTGATCCCTATGGCCACATTGAGTTCTATGGCCCCACGGATTCCTATGGCCCCATGGATCCCTATGGCTCCATTGATTCCTATGGCCCAATTGATTCCTATGGCCCCATTGAGTTCTATGGCCCCATTGATTCCTACGGCCTTATTGATTTTTATGGCCCCATTGAGTTCCATGGCCTTATTGATTTTTACGGCCCCATTGAGTTCTACGGCCCCATTGAATCCTATGGCCCCATTGATTCGTATGGCCCCTTTGATCCCTATGGTCCCATTGATCCCTATGGCCCCACTGATTCCTATGGCCCCATTGATCCCTATGGCCCTATTGAGTTCTATGGCCCCTTTGAGTTATATGGCTCCATTGAGTCCTATGGTCCCATTGATTCCAATGGCCCCATTGATGACTATGGCCCCATTGATTCCTATGGCCCCACTTATCCCTATGTTCCCATCGATTCCTATGGCCCCATTGTTTCCTATGGCCCCATCGATTCCTATGGCCCCATCGATTCCTATGGCCCCATTGATCCCTATGGCCGCATGGATCCCTATGGCCCCATGGATCCATGTGGCACCATTGATCTCTAAGGTCCCATTGATTCCTATGGCCCAATTGATTCCAAAGATCCCATTGATCCCTATGGCCCCGTTGAGTTCTATGGCCCCATTGAGTTCTATGGCTCCATCGATTCCTATGCCCACATTGAGTTCTATGGCCCCATTGATTCCTATGGCCCATTGATTTCTATGGCCCCATTGAGTTCTATGGCCCAATTGATCCATATGTCACCATTGATCCCTATGTCCCCATTGATTCCTATGGCCCCATTGATTTCTATGTCCCCATTGATCCCTATGGCCCCATTGTGTTCTGCGGCTCCATTGATTCCTATGGATCCATTGATTCTTATGGCCCCATTGAGTTCTATGGCCCTATTGATCCCTATGGCCCATTTGATCCCTATGCCCGCATTGATCCCTAAGACCCCATTGATTCCTATGGCCCCACTGATCCCTATGTTCCCATCGATTCCTATGGCCCCATTGATTCCTATGGCCCCATCGATTCCTATGGCCCCATTGATCCCTATGGCCGCATGGATCCCTATGGCCCCATTGATCCCTGTGGCCCCATTGATCTCTAAGGTCCCATTGATTCCTATGGCCCCATTGTTTCCAAATATCCCATTGATCCCTATGGCCCCGTTGAGTTCTATGGCCCCATTGAGTTCTATGGCTCCATCGATTCCTATGGCCACATTGAGTTCTATGGCCCCATTGATTCCTATGGCCCATTGATTTCTATGGCCCCACTGAGTTCTATGGCCCAATTGATCCATATGTCCCCATTGATCCCTATGTCCACATTGATTCCTATGGCCCCATTGAATTCTATGTCCCCATTGATCCCTATGGCCCCATTGAGTTCTATGGCTCCATTGATTCCTATGGCTCCATTGATTCCTATGGCTTCATTGAGTTCTAAGGCGCAATTGATCCCTATGGCCCCATTGATCCCTATGGCCCCATTGAGTTCTATGGCCCCATTGATCCCTATGGCCCCATTGAGTTCTTTGGCCCCATTGATCACTACGGCCCCATTTATCCCTATAACCCCATTTATCCCTTTGGCCTCATTGATTCCTATGGCCCCATTGATTCATATGGTAACATTGATCCCTATGGCCCCATTGATCCCTATGGTCCCATTGATCCCTATGGCCCCAATGAGTTCAATGGCACCATTGACTCCTATCGCCTCATTGATCCCTATGGCCCCACTGATTCCTATGGCCCCATTGATTTCTATGGCCCCTTTGAGTTCTAGGGCTCCATTGAGTCCTATGGCCCCATTGATTCCAATGGCCTCATTGATGACTATGGCCCCATTGATTCCTATAGCCCCACTGATCCCTATGTTCCCATCGATTCCTATGTTCCCATCGATTCCTATGACCCCATTGATTCCTATGGCCCCATTGATCCCTATGGCCCTATTGTTTTCTATGGCCCCTTTGAGTTCTATGGCGTCATTGAGTCCTATGGCCCCATTGATTCCAATGGCCCCATTGATGACTATGGCCCCATTGATTCCTATGGCCCCACTGATCCCTATGTTCCCATCGATTCCTATGGCCCCATTGATTCCTATGGCCCCATCGATTCCTATGGCCCCATTGATCCCTATGGCCCCATTGATCCCTATGGCTCCATTGATTTCTATGGTCGCATTGATTCCTATGGTCCCATTGATTCCTATGGCTTCATTGAGTTCCAAGGCGCAATTGATCCCTATGGCCCCATTGATCCCTATGGCCCCATTGAGTTCTATGGCTCCTTTTATTAGTATGGCTCCATTGATTCCTATGGCCCCATTGAGTTCTATGGCCCATTTGATCCCTATGGCCCCATTGAGTTCTATGGCCCCATTGATTATTATCACGCCTTTCAGTTCTATGGCCACATTGATTCCTATGGCCCCTTGGAGTTTTATCGCCCAATTGATCCCTATGGCCCTAGTGATGTCAATGGCTCCATCGAGTTCTTTGGCTCCATTGATCCCTATGGCCCCATTAATCCCTATGGCCCCATTGATCCCTATGGCCACTTTGAGTTTTATGGCCCCATTGATTCCTATGGCCCCATTGATTCCTTAGGCCCCATTGATTCCTATGCCCCCATTGATTCCTATGGTCCCATTGACCGCTGTGGCCCCATTGATCCCTATGGCCACATTGATTCCTATGGCCCCATTGATTCCAAAGGCCTTATTGATCACAATGTTCCCATTGATTCCTAAGGCCCCATTGATTCCTGTGGCCCCATTGACTCCTGTGGACCCATTGGTCCAAATGGCTCCATTGATCGCAGTGGCCCCATTGAGTTCGATGGCCCCATTGATCCCTATGGCCCCGTTGAGTTCTATGGCCGCATGGATTCCTAAGGTCCCATTGATCCCTATGGCCCCATTGAGTTCTAGGGCCCCATTGATCCCTATGGCCCCATTGAGTTCAATGGCCCCATTGATCACTATGGCCCCATTGATCCCTATAACCCCATTTATCCCTTTGGTCTCATTGATTCCTATGGCCCCATTGATTCCTATGGTCCCATTGATCCCTATGGCCCCATTGATCCCTATGGTCCCATTGATCCCTATGGCCCCAATGAGTTTTATGGCACCATTGATTCCTATGGCCTCATTGATCCCTATGGCCCCACTGATTCCTATGGCCCCATTGATCCCTATGGCCCCAGTGATCCCTATGTCCTCATTGAGTTCTATGGCCTCATTGAGTTCTTTGGTCCCATTGATTCCTATGGCCCCTATGAGTTCTATTGCCCCATTGATTCCTATGGCCTCTTTGAGTTCCATGGCCTCATTGATCCATATGGCCCCCTTGAGTTCTATACCTCCATTGATTCCTAAGGCCCCATTAATTCCTATGGCACCATCGATCCCAATGGCCCCATTGATCCCTATGGCTCCATTGATCGCTGTGGCCCCATTGATCGCTATAGCACCATTGATTCCTATGGCCCCATTGATTCCTGTGGCCCCATTGATCCCTAAGGCCCAATTGATCCCTATGTCCCCATTGATCCCTATGTCCCCATTGATCTCTAAGGTCCCATTGATTCCTATGGCCCCATTGATTCCATAGATCCCATTGATCCCTATGGCCCCATTGAGTTCTATGGCCCCATTGAGTTCTATGGCTCCATTGATTCCTATGGCCTCATTGAGTTCTATGGCTTTATTGATTCCTATGGCTCCATTGATTCTTATGGCCCCGTTGAGTTCTATGGCTACATTTATTCCTATGGCTCCATTGATTCCTATGGCCCCATTGAGTTCTATGGCCCAATTGATCCCTATGGCCCCATTGATCCTTATGGCCCCATTGATTCCTATGGCGCCATTGATTCCGATGGCCTGATTGATCACAATGTTCCCATTGATTCCTATGGCCCCATTGATTCCTGTCGCCCCATTGATTCCTGTGGACCCATTGGTCCCTATGGCTCCATTGATCGCAGTGGCCCCATTGAGTTTGATGGCCGCATTGATCCCTATGGCCCCATTGATCCCTATGGCCTCATTGAGTTCTATGGCCCCATTGATTCCTATGGTCCAATTGCTCCCTATGGCCCCTTTGAGTTCTATGGCCCCAGTGATCCCTATGGCCCCATTGAGTTCTATGGCCCCATTGACCACTATGGCCCCATTGATCCCAATAACCCCATTTATCCCTTTGGAATCATTGAATCCTTTGGCCCCATTTATCCCTATGGCCCCATTGATCCCTATTGTCCCATTGATCCCTATGGCCCCAATGAGTTTTATGGCACCATTGATTCCTATGGCCTCATTGATACCTATGGCCCCACTGATTCCTATGGCCCCATTGATCCCTATGGCCCCATTGATCCCTATGGCCCCTTTTAGTTCTATGGCTCCATTGAGTCCTATGGCCCCATTAATTCCAAATGCCCGATTGATGACTATGGCCCCTTTGATTACTATGGCCCCACTGATCCCTATTTTCCCATCGATTCCTATGGCCCCATCATTTCCTATGGCCCCATTGACCCCTATGGCCCCATTGATCCCTATGGCCACACTGATCCCTATGGTCCCATTGATCCCTATGACCCCATTGATCTCTAAGTTCCCATTGATCCCTATGGCCGCATTGGCTCCAAAGATCCCATTGATCACCATGGCCCCATTGAGTTCTATGGCCCCATTGAGTTCTATGGCTACATTGATTTATATGGCGTCATTGAGTTCTATGGCCCCATTGATTCCTAAGGTCCCATTGATCCCTATGTCCCCATTGAGTTCTATGGCCCCATTGATCCCTATGGCCCCATTGAGTTCTATGGCCCCATTGATCACTAGGACCCCATTGATCCCTATAACCCGATTTATCCCTTTGGCCCCATTGATCCTTATGGTCCCATTGATCCCTATGGCCCCAATGAGTTCTATGGCACCATTGATTCCTATCGCCTCATTGATCCCTATGGCCCCACTGATTCCTATGGCCCTATTGATTTCCATGGCCCCTTTGAGTTCTATGGCACCATTGAGTCCTATGTCCCCATTGATTCCAATGGCCCCATTGATGACTATGGACCCATTGATTCCTATAGCCCCACTGATCCCTATGTACCCATCGATTCCTATGGCCCCATTGATTCCTATGGCCCAATCGATTCCTATGGCCACATTGATTCCTATGGCCCCATTGATCCCTATGGCTCCTTTGATTTCTATGGCTGCATTGATTCCTATTGTCCCATTGATCCCTATGGTTCCTTTGATCCCTATGGCCCCATTGATTCGTATGGCCTCATTGGTCCCCATGGCCCCATTGAGTGCTATGGCCCCATTGAGTTCTATGGCTCCTTTGTTTCCTATGGCCTCATTGAGTTCTATGGCCCCATTGATTCCTATGGCCCCATTGATCCCTATGGCTCCTTTGATTTCTATGGCTGCATTGATTCCTATTGTCCCATTGATCCCTATGGTTCCTTTGATCCCTATGGCCCCATTGATTCGTATGGCCCCATTGGTCCCCATGGCCCCATTGAGTGCTATGGCCCCATTGAGTTCTATGGCTCCTTTGTTTCCTATGGCCTCATTGAGTTCTATGGCCCCATTGATTCCTAAGGTCCCATTGATCCCCATGGCCCTTTGAGTTCTATGGCCCCATTGATCCCTATGGCCCCATTGAGTTCTATGGCCCCATTGATCACTATGGCCCCATTGATCCCTATAACCCCATTTATCCCTTTGGCCTCCTTGATTCCTATGGCCCCATTGATTCCTATGGTCCCATTGATCCCTATGGCCACATTAATCCCTATGGTCCCATTGATCCCTATGGCCCCAATGAGTTCTATGGCACCATTGATTCCTATCGCCTCATTGATCCCTATGGCCACACTGATTTCTATGGCCCCATTGATTTCTATGGCCCCTTTGAGTTCTATGGCTTTATTGAGTCCTATGTCCCCATTGATTCCAATGACCCCATTGATGACTATGGCTCCATTGATTCCTATAGCCCCACTGATCCCTATGTTCCCATCGATTCCTATGGCCCCATTGATTCCTATGGCCCCATCGATTCCTATGGCCCCATTGATCCCTATGGCCCTATTGATTTCTATGGCCCCTTTGAGTTCTATGGCTCCATTGAGTCCTATGGCCCCATTGATTCCAATAGCCCCATTGATGACTATGGCCCCATTGATTCCTTTGGCCCCACTGATCCCTATGTTCCCATCGATTCCTATCGCCCCATTGATCCCTATGAACCCATTGATCCCTATGGCTCCTCTGATTTCTATGGCCGCATTGATTCCTATGGTCCCATTGATCCCTATGGTCCCATTGATCCCTATGGCCCCATTGAGTTCTATGGCTCCATTGATTCCTATGGCTCCATTGATTCCAAAGATCCCATTGATCCCTAGGGCCCCATTGAGTTCTATGGATCCATTGAGTTCTATGGCTCCATTGATTCCTATGGCCTCGTTGAGTTCTATGGCCCCATTGATTCCTATGGTTCCATTGATTTCTTGGAGCCATTGAGTTCTAAGGCCCAATTGATCCTTATGTCCGCATTGATCTCTATGGCCCCATTGAGTTCTATGGCTCCATTGATCCCTATGGCCCCATTGAGTTCTATGGCTTTATTGATTCCTATGGCTGCATTGATTCCTATGGCCCCATTGAGTTCTATGGCTACATTTATTCCTATGGCTCCATTGTTTCCTATGGCCCCATTGAGTTCTATGGCCCAGTTGATCCCTATGGCCCCATTGATCCCTATGGCCCCATTGATTCCTATGTCCCCATTTATTCCGATGGCCTGATTGATCACAATGTTCCCGTTGATTCCTATGGCCCCATTGATTTCTGTCGCCCCATTGATTCCTGTGGACCCATTGGTCCCTATGGCTCCATTGATCGCAGTGGCCCCATTGAGTTTGATGGCCGCATTGATCCCTATGGCCCCATTGATCCCTATGGCCTCATTGAGTTCTATGGCCCCATTGATTCCTATGGTCCCATTGCTCCCTATGGCCCCTTTGAGTTCTATGACCCTATTGATGACTATGGCCCCATTGAGTCATCCAGGTCATCAATAAAGAGATTAAACGGTATTGGCCCCAATACCGACCCTTGGAGGACACCACTCGTGAGAGGACGCCAGCTGGACTTAACACCGTTCACCACCACGACAGTATAAACATATATATCTTTACACAAATATACAAATTTAGATTTTTTTATATAAATATATAAATTTATCTTTCTATATGAATACATAAATTTATCTTTTGATGTAAATATATAAAAGTATACTTCTCAAAAGAGCTGTCAGGCTCCAGAACGTGCGGCCCGGGGAGGTGTTGCAGACACCGACCCCGGGGCTGTGAAGGAGCGTTTCGCCCTCGCGCTGAGGGCCACAGTTCAGTAGAACTGCTGGGGACGGCGTGACCTCGTAGGTTGGGTTCTCCGAACGCTGCTGCCAATTGCCCAGCCCTCCAGTTTGGCGAGATCTCTCAGCAGGACGTCCTAAGGGAGTCAGGAACTCACCCCAAATCCGTGCGATCCGCAAACCTGCTCAGTGTGTGCCACGGTTTTACGATTTTGGGGCATTGGTATTCCACATCGTAACATCATGGAGTGCATGAAGAGTCAAAGAGTCAGGGCTCCAGCTTTGCGGATCATCAGTAGTTATGGGTGTACCTGTCCCAGAAGAGGACTCCATTTCCCAGAGCACTGTGCGATGCTTTGTATTTTTACGTATTTTCTGCTCAGAGGAAAAGATATCAACTGCTCGTGTGTCACGGGACGCTCTCTTTCCTTCGGGATCACTCGGCAGTGGGTGCTCGCTGCCGTTCGCCTTCAGCGTTAGCGTAAGGCCTTCGGTTTATCAGACACTCTCTTGCTCATTTTATTTGATTCATTAGTCTCAATTCCAATTAGATCGTATTAGATTGTGTCATTTTGCTGCCTGAGATCTTATTTAGTGAATTAGCCTTCCTCCTCAGATCGTTGCCGCTGCTTTGTCCCTAGGCCCATCTCCCTTTTCCCTTTCCCCTTTCCTGGGCCGTGGGTCCCCCACACCAATGGTCGCGGAACCGTGCCGACTCAGCCCGGTAAACCGTTGACAGCGTGCCTTCAGGTCCCGCACCCAGGTCAATTATGAAAGCATTACGAACCACTGGCCGTGAGATTTCTGTTCTCCCACGGCTAGCTGCCGTCGCAAGGCCGGCCCAGCTCCGTGCTTCGTTAGCGCCAGGGACTTGCTGGAGCAGATCATTGGAAGCCACGGTTACAGGTTGACAAAGAACTGTAATGGTGGCTGTGATGCTGAGAAATCCCTTCTTTGTCTCACGAAGCAGAAAGGCCATGCCCTGATCCCCAGAGCCATGGAGGGGAGATCCTGTCCCTCATGCTGGCACAGGGCCCTTCCTGGGGCATTGAGATGGAGGTTTGTGTGATGTCAAATGAGAGACAAGGGAACAGCAGCACTCTGTGTGGGGTGCAAGATATTGCAAGGCCCAAGTCCCACGTGGGCAATGTGTCTCATCATAGGATTTGGATGTGAGAAGGGCCCAGTCTGAACAAGCACTCAATCACAATGGAACTTTGAACTTCAGATCTCTCAGGCCCAAGGTGGAGGGATGTATGGGAACTGCTGAATCACGGCCTGAACCACTGATGGATCACCTGAGGCAAGCCCTGAGTCAGCTGCAGGGGCACAACTGAGTGTGATTGGAAGGGGTGCAGTTTGACTCCACCTCTCCCAGACCCCATTGAAGGGCTGACCACCACTGGCAGGGAAGGATTTCTGGTTGGAGATCCCTCCCTGGTGGAGTTATCGGCAAGCCTCAACCATTACCAAGGTGAGCCAATCTCTTCTGCTATTTGTTTGTATACCATCTACTTAAAGCCTACCGAAAATATACCACCTTTCGCACCATTTCCTTGAGTGCTTTCCTCGGGGTTATTTGACCTACAGAGGTGGTTTGTTTTCCTGCTCCAGCAATTAATCGGACAGGCTTCGATGCCCCGATCCTTTAAAAAAAACCCCTCTAATCTTTCAAAATTTGCGTGGACCGCTCCTCATCTTTCTGCATCACTTATAGAAAAAGAAGAAGTCATTCTCTTTACGGGATAACTGTCACCATATTAAGAATCCTTTCCATCTCACACGTGCGGAAGAGCTCCTTCACCTCCTTGAATACTTTTAGCCCTCCTTTTGATGCCTAATTAAGTTGTAATCAATCCTTTGCAGCATTGCATCTCCCACTTTGTCATCCTGTGATGCATGAGGGCAGCTGAGCCTTATGGTTTTAGGTAAGCGAGAAACAGTTCTTGTCGTTAAGGGCACGCTTTTCTTTCACACTTTGAAATGCCGTTTCTCAGTCCTTAAAAGCATTCCCTTCTTCACCGACCGTGGCTTGTGAAGAAAGAAAGTCAGCTTTAGGATGTTTGGCATTTTGTTTTTAGGCCACACTGATCGACTCGGCGCTTCTTAGGAATTACCTAGTTATTACTTAGGCAGAAATTGACGACAGGAAAATGCTCAGCGGGAATGCCAGGTTTGGCACACCCGGATCAGAAATCCCAAAACCTGCATGATTTCTGACTTCTTCGTGTTTGATGCACCGTTACCTCTGCCAAACGAAGGCAAGACGCTGAGTTATGAGACGACGGTAAATGTGACGTGCCAGGAACGCGTTACAAAGAGAACAGTTCCGTGGTAAAACAGTGAAGGAAGGATAACCACGCAATGGCCCCAACATCTTGTTTGTTGGAACTGCTGCTCCGTTGAGCTGCCATGCGCCTATTTTGAAGGCATGTGGTTTGGCTAATATTTCACAATTGCACATATTTTTTTTTCATGTTATCCTGTATAGGATGTATACGTTGTCTGCATGCATATGCAGGACATCCCAGAATACACAGCTGCTGTGTCGCAACAGCTCAGTGCTCTCTGCTGCTGACCAACGGTGCTTTATCACTGCGCTCTCCTACGTACACACAGTGATATAAAATACCTAACACCACACAAGAAATACCAGCTTTTTCGTACGTGTTTACTGCGCAGAAAAAAGAAAAAACAAAAACAAATGCATGCCAGCAGTGAACGCTCACAATGGCAAGCTGAACTGTTCGTCATCCCTTGGTCTGCACCTCAAGCTGATTCTTCTGGAGTTGCGTCTGAGCGCTTTTGAAGACCGGCACGCCTTTGCAGACAAGCTGAGGTACGGCTGTAAGGCCTGTGGGAAGAGGAGCTGGGAGCAATGGGTGCTCTCTAGGGGACAAGGGGAGGGCCGGGGTCCATCACCTTAGCCAGCACTGGGGCAGCCAGGGGCACCGGAGCAGCCACAGGGGCCCATCCCTAGCGCTGTTCAAGAAGCGTTTAGATGAGGTGCTAAGGGATTTGATTGAGTAGTTTGGTGGGTAGGGATGGTGGTGGGAGGACGGTTGGACTAGATGATCTTGTAGGTCCTTTCCAACCTCATGTATCTATGAAATTGGTCCACTGGGTGAGCTCAGTGGCCCCATAGCCAGGCAGGACTGTGTGGAGCTGGAGCCCAGCCTAGCTGCAGCCTCACTAAAGCAGGAGCTGATGGTCCTGGTATGAGGTGGGGCCTGATCAGCTCCAGGATACCCAAGTGGGTCAGACAGAGCTGTATGAGTCCTCAGGCCCTGACATTATCTCACTAAGAGGACACGATAAAATAATGCGTGGGGGTTGTTCATGTGCTTTGCAGGTATTGAGATCTGTCTGAAAAATGTATATTGGTTTATACAGCCAGCAGTCAATTCCATACCATGTGGCTTTGCACATATACATACCCCCTGTGCACCCAGTGCTGCTGAACCATGAGAACTGCTTCTCTACAGTAAAGACAACTGCAAATCATCCAGACCCAAAGGATCTGCTCACTGCGGATTTTATCTGTTTGGCCAGATGTGTTGGATGGGCTTAAATCAAACTGATAAGCTTGTCGGTAAGAAAGCAGGATGAACATCCTGCTGTTCCAACAAGATGAGCAAACAGGCATCTCTCTTCAGGAATAATGAGGAGCTGGAACCGCTGGAGTCAGGGAAACTGGGTACAAGAGGGACCAGGAAAAAGGGGCTTAGATATCAGGGGTGTTTTTAGGCCTAAACAACACATGTGCTTTGGAGTGGGGGTGCGGACATCTATTTTCTCGCTGCATAGACAGACCCCCGACCCAGGCGAATTGGGCCACCATTCCTTCCAGCTCCGTAACTTTCCGCAACCGTGTACTGGAATTGTATTTTGGTATCGATTCACACTCTTCTTGTGTTGAGCGCTGCCTTAATTGCCACCGTGGTCTATCTTTTTTGGCCGTGCAAATGTCAATTGTGTCCTCCTGCTGTTCCTGATGTCTCCCCCAATCTTGTCGTTCCCCCTGAACCCCGACCATAACATTTTGTTATTCCCCTCAACTCCAAACTACTTTATAACATGTTCTGGTTTAATGAAATGTTCTGGGCCCCGATGATGCATGTGCATCAGGACCGGGGGGAGGTGGGAAGCCCTCATCCTGCTGCGCATGCTGATCCCAACCCCCGTGGATCGGAGCAGTGGATGGCGTGGACTTCATCTCCGGTGTAATCGACAACGGATCACACCTCGACACTGATCTGAATCCACGTTGCTGTCTTTGCCTTGTTAACCCTTATTCTGGCTATTACTCTGACATTCATTTTTTGTCCTTGTAGATGTTTGCTGTGGAAACGTTCGCTGCATCTCTCTGCTGATCCGTCCGGGCCTCAAACGTAGTTCGTAAGACGTTACGGGTTTATAAAGTTAGTTAGTTTTATAGAATCATAGAATCATAGAACCACCAAGGTTGGAAAAGACCTACAAGATCAACCCGTCCAACCATTCACCCATCACCCATAGCTCCCACTGACCCATGTCCCTCAGCACAGCATCCAGTCGTTCTATGTCTGTTGTGGTTATGTGTCTGTTTGACTGTTGTCGGGAATGTTGTTGGAAAGGAAGAAAAAGGGAAAAAGTGTTTGCTATCGAAACGTTTGGCTGGGAATGTTGTTGTTGTAACACACCTTTCCTTGCCTTCGCGCGCTCCCTCTGTCCACGACCGCCGCAGCCATGGGATGCGTGAGGGCGAAGACGACGAAGAAAGCGGCGTGGGTGATCACCGAGAAGCACCACGCCCGTCTGGGCAACAACTTCCACACCAACAAGCGCGTGCGTGAGGAGATGGAAATCATCCCCAGCAAGAAGCGCATCCAGCGGGGCCCGCTCTGGGCTCTCCCCATCAAACTGCAGGAGGAGGAGGTGGAGCGCTGGGACAACCGCTTGCCCAAGGTCTCTGCTCTCGGATCATTGAAGCGGACCCGGGCACCAAGAAAGCTCCTGGACTTCGGCAGCCTGCCCAACCTTCGGGTCACGCGGGCCCGCCCTGGAGATGAACTTCAGAATGCCGCGAGGTGCTCTCTGAGGCACTTGTTGTTTTTACAATAGAGGTGGGGAAACCAGGTTAACGTGGAGGGGTTTATTAATTCACGAAGAGGGGGGAGATGTAGGGACACGGGGCAGACTCGTGATCTCTGGGGCTCCTGGTAGCCTCGTGAAGGGCTCATTGGGTGTCACGGGTATCCGGGGCAGTCGGGTATACGGGTCTAAGGAGCTCTATTGTTGTGCAGCAATAAATTGGCGTTCGGCACTTGACACCGTGTGTCTGACCCATCTGTCCCGGGGCGGAGGATGTCTGGAACGGAGTGGGTGTTGAGCTTCGTGCTGCACCGTGTCTGCCCAACCGGCAGCAGCACAGCTCGGCCTAATGCTGAGCCAGCAAAGGTCTGAACACAAAGGGTCGGTTTTCTCTCCTTGCTCATGGAAATATGGAATATATTTAAGAATATAAAATATATATATCCAACATATATATATCCAATATATACAAGAATATTCAAAAATGCAATTAGGAACAATCAGTGCAGAACATGCAGCTCAGACGCCCATTCTGAACGGGGCTGATGGCGTCTCCTCCCTGAAGCTTCCGGAGCAGCTCCGCGTTTTTCCTGCTCGGTCTCTTCTTCGTTTCTTTCTCCACATGTTTTTGGAGATCGGCGTTCTCCTCTGACAGTTGCCTGGGGAGGGAAGCCAGACAGCGCCTGAGGACGGAGGGGGCAGGAGGCACCCACCTCCCTCCACACCTCCCCACCTTGTTCCCAGGGCTGCAGCTGGGACACAACTGTCCACGTACCTGGCCTGGGGACGTGGGTACGTCCAGAGGCTTCGGGCATCCTCATCACCGTCAGCTCAGGGCTGGGTTGCTTTCAGCCCCAAGAGCAGTGAAACTCATTGCATCGTCATCTCCCCTCATTCAGCACATGGGGGACGCAGGTGCCCCGCACGGTGCTGCGGCCTCTGCTTGCACACTCTGCTCTCTGGTGCAGAGTTTCTTACCCAGAATTGTGCCCTTAGCCTCAGAGGCTCCAGACCCACTCCTGGGGTGGGGCCTGGTGCCATAGTGGTCACAGACACCCGCGCTTCCCAACCACCATAACCCAGAGGTGCTCGTTGAGCTGCCCCATCCACTCCAGGGCGGTGGAGTAGGGGCAAGCCTGAGTTTTAGGCATTTCTCTTTGTAGTCAAGGACACAACTCTGCTGCCAACTCCAGTGGCAGCTGTAACTCTCACCTTTGCTTCTGAACCCTGACACACACAGCCACCCATCACGCATTTCCAGGGCTCTGGCAGCTGAGGATTGCTGCTGCTTTGGCCACGTTTCCTACAGCAACAGAGCTACGGTGGCGGTGGCAGATATGTCTGCTTCTCTCCCTCTGACAATGCCGAACCACAGAGCAGCGCTTGCAGAGACAGAAGATTAAAAGATACGGGCTGGTAGAAGATTTTGGACAGCTGCTTGCCCAGTAGAGGAGAAAGATCCTATTCATGATCCCATTAGAGAAACAGCTTTGGGGTGAGCTCGAGGTCCAAACAGCATGAGAAAGCCTGCAAGGAGCATGACCTGGAGAAATAGCTCCATGGGAATGCTTTGCTGCATGTGGAATTACTTTTTCTTTTGCGGTGCCCAACAAGACAGGCCATAAACACAACACCCAAAGCCCCACTGCAGCCTTTCCTAACAAGCATTTGCTGAGAAAAAACAAAGGCACACCAGCACAAAAGCAGATGTCTCCTTTGGCAGTGAACCTTGTCACTCAAGTCAGGTGAAAATAACTTCCTATAGACAGGCAACCTTACTCGCGTTACAGGAAACAAACCCTGATATAAAATGGATTTGTTAATGAAACAGGCAGAGCAGGACAACCATACGCTTTCAAGAGGAAATATACTCAATTCTTCTCTTTCTGAAATCAGTGTCAGCCTTGGGCAGTTAACATTCGCAGCCTCTACACAAGCTCACATAGAGTACAAGTGTCTCAGCAAACCCTGCTGTGATGGTCTTCTGCTCAGCCCTGGCTCTGAGTTCTCCATTCCGCCGTTGCAGCACAGTGATTCTCTTTCCAGGATTACTTTTCTCTCAACCTGCAACAAAATGAGGTTATTTTTTCCATCTGAAGGTATCCCGAAGCCTACTCCGAGAAGATTTGTTCTTTATTTGGCCCCAGAGCAGCTTCTGAAACCTGAAGATGGATGGAGGTGGTCATCTCAACTGTAACTGAGGCTTAAGAGAGGTGACTCACCCCATTCATTCTGGTGAGGTCGGTGCGGCCATCAGCAGAGCTGATCTGTGGAATCATAGCATCACAGAGCCATTAAGGCTGGAAAACACCGCTCAGACACTGCGAGCACCCAATCCAACCATCAGCCCGTCCCCAGCGTGCCCACTAACCACGTCCTCCCCTGCCACGTCTCTACGGCTCTTGGATACCTCCAGGGACAGTGACTCTGTCACCTCCCCGGGCATCCTGTTCCAACAGAGGGACAAGAGGAGAGGCCAATTCCCACCTCCTCTTCTCCACACTGAACAATCCCAGTTCCCTCAGACGCTCCCCTGCAGACTCGTGCTACAGACCCTTTGCTGCTCCACTGCCTTCTCAGAGCGCGCTCCAGGGCCTCCATGTCCTTCTTGAGGAGCCCAGAATGAAACACGGTACCTGAGGTAACTAAACACAGCACCAGCGGGAGGCAGAACTGAAACAACCCTTCGTTTTTGTGTATTACATCACAGATACAGTTAGTGGCATGCACCACAGCCTCAGGCGCTCTGGTTTTTTTCCTCAAGTTTTGAACCTCACATACTTTATCACCTCTGTTCTTGCTTTTTTTTTCCTGCAGTCTGAATGCTGCTGAGTTCAACACTTCTGGAGGAAAACAAGATATTGCAGGGGAACCTTATCTCAGTGTGAGCTTGGTTACTAAATCTCCCCATCTTTTAGAAAGAATGAAAATGCTGTGCACTCGGGTTGGCAAGAACTCACACTTTACGGTGGAGGCATCAGTTTTCAGCAGTGATTTCCAACCCGTGCAGGTAACTGTAAAGGATGCTGCTGATTCGGAGATATCCTGGCCCACCACAGCAGATTCTGGCCTCATTTTGGAATGCTTTGAGAGAGGAATCACTGGCACAGCTACCTGTGCTGCTTCTCTAACCTCAATGGTTTTAATAAGCAGTAGCTGTGCCAGCACAAAGCGTACGAGAGCTGCATCTCCTTCCCTCCTGAGTGCAGCCTTCATCCTCCAGCGCCCTTCTCCTGACACCCTCATTTCCAGCAGGCAAGGAATCAAGAGTGCCCTCGTTTGCTGCATGTCCCAGCTCCCCTCCCAGCTTCGGCAGTGCCTCCCAGCCCACCAAACCTGGCCGTCCCCACCGTGCCCCGTGCCACCGCTGAGTCTCTTCCAGTCTATGCCGACCTCAGCTGAAATACAGAGCAGGGAGAGAGCCTCAGGAAGATCCGGGCCAAGAGATGTGTGGGAGAAGTCCAGTTGTCATGAGGAGGTGAAGGGGTGGGAAAAGATCCCAATTTCTAAGTGACAAACTGAGATGTTGTGGTGGAAGAAGCTGTGTGCTTGGCAGTGGAAGAGCACAGCCACTCAGGAACCGACTGAACGATGTCCCTCCGGCATTTTACCCCTTTTAACTTCGCCTGCTGTAACCAAACTTTTACTTTTCTACCTCTCCTCCAAAACAACAACAAAAAATGACAACTCACTTGTTTCTCTCGCGCCACGATCTTCCTGTCCTGTTCATGGATCTGATCGTTCTTCAATTCCAGAACGTGTCTGAATCTCCTCAGATTTTCTTCTAAGGGCAGGTACGGAGCTTTTGCCATCTAGGAAACGTGCCAGCAATTTGTCTGTGTCGGCCACAAATGCATCTTCAGCCGTGAGGTGAAGATTCCCAAAAGTCTACCCAGCGGTTTAGGACTGATGGTGCAATGAAGGGCAGATGGAGGCGGCCTCCCTCAGCCGATCTGAACCCTGACATTCTCCTGTGGCACACCCCTTTCTGTGGGCAGCCGCTGGAACCTTCCTCATGGCCAGCCTCGTGGTTCGATGCTGCTGATCCATGGCTTTCTGGACGTCTTGGACTGTGACCCACACTAGTGAGCTGCCTTGGAGTAGCGGGCGTTGACATCACGGTGACACAGCAAAATCTGTCCTGTCTTTATATAAACTAAGTACTGCAGCGGGCATGGAAGGCGCTGATGCTACCTGTCTCCATGGCCAAGCCGTTTTCAGACACTTGTGCTCCTTTCCTAAGGAGTTTTCCCCCTTAAAAGCCTCCAGAGCCCCTCACCCACCCTACTATGTCCATTCCCCATCCCCCACCATCTTGCTTACGTGGCTGTGCTGTGACCACGCTGAAATGACCCAAATTAAAGAAAACCCATTTTAGGTTTCTTTCATTTCAGATAAATAATTGCAGAAAGTGTTCGCTTGCACACTGTAAATTAATAACTTGGCCCCAGTAGACAGCAGCTGAACAAATATTTAATGGCCGGACAGGTCCGTCCACAGAAGCCGAGGAAAAAAATGAGGCAGTGCAGAGAACATCAGAGAAGTTTGCTCAGAATGTGAACAGGACGAGTGTGAAAAGACGAGAAGTAAAGAGAAAGAGAGGAAGAAGATGAACGCGTGAGATAGAGCACAGGGAATGTTTTGGAAACGGAGCTACACAGTTTGGGTGAGAGAACAGAGGATAGAGGGAAGACCACTGACAGCAGCCCTGCGCTGAGGAGTGTTCAGGACAAAGCCATCAGCGCCGATGTTCCCACAGGATTCAAGATCCGGGGTCATGACTGAGGTGTGAGCCCCAGGCCTCGGGGTGGGACCCCATTGCTAACACTGCTGTGTGCCATACACAGAAGCACAGATCTCGATGGCTATGTAACAATAGTTGCCAACTACCTTCACCTGTTCCTCACTGTTTTTGTTCAAAGCCTCCTGTGTTATCGATCACCCCTCTCACATTCACACAGCCCAGTCTGAGCTGTGCCACCACCAGGGGAGATGACCACGGCCCAGAAACCACGGCCAGGCGAATTTTTAACACAAGGACACTTGAACGTACAATGGGCTTATCGTAACGAAGTGCCTCGGGGAAGCCCGAGATCCCTGCAATGCCTGCAGCTAGCTGGCAGCGGCTGCCACTGCTCCGTGACGTGTCTTCAGTGCTAAATCACCCCGTCACCTCGGCACGAATAAGAACAACCACGCCTCCTCCAGACAGCGGGCGTTTATGGCGCGGGCGTGAAAGAGATCTGCTGAACAGTTCCTGCGGTCTGAACAGATTCTCATCGTGCTTCCTCTACCTTTGTAGGCAACATTCCATCCTGCTCGGGGGCTCCTGAGAGGATAATGAGCAGCCGTGAGTTAACGGAGTGGGCTTTGAATGGCATCTCGGAGCTATCGGTGGGAACAATGTGCTATTTTAAGCAGTCTCATTTCTGTTCCCATGAAAGGCATCCCTGCGCCTTCCATACACCTGCAAAAGCTGCGGTCGCTGCGAGGCCACGTTCTGTGTTTTGTGTTTGTCATTTCTCAGCTGTAACGCTGCATCAGTGTGCGCTGCAGGATAGGCTGACACACCTGGAGCTGCCAATGCTGCACGAGGAGCACAGTGACGAGTAACAGTACGCACCAGTTGGGGTTTTTCTAAATCGTAATGATCTCTGACCAGGCAATCAAACAGAGCTGGCACTTTGTGCTCACACAAGGTTTCCAAAGTTAACACGGACCCCAGCTGCGCTTTTCTCCCTCTAGGTCTGCCTGCTCTTCCCTTCCAGACGCTGTATAATTCGAATCAGGCAAAGCAGGGAGAAGAGCCCAAGGGGCAGCGTGGCTGCTCACCTTTGGATGGAGCAGAAGAGGCCTTCAGAGGAGCTGAGCCTGGCACAAGGGTCCCTGGGCTGGAGGGATGTGTGGGGACCCACGGGAGCCGTGGCCTCGCAATGGGCGCCACAAAATACAGCTGGGAGGAAGCGAGGACCCAGTGTGCTCTGCCAGCACCGCTGTGGGGTGGGAAATAACAGAACTGCTAACCTGGAGGCACGGCCGCATCTGTTCAAAGCTTTCCTTTAATTGTGTTTTCTCCAGTTCGCAAGCAGCAGCCAGTTCTGGGGAAGACACACAGACACGACATCGCTAAGTGAAGTCCAGCAGAGCAGGGGATGGGAGCACAGAGGCTGGGAGCCAGGCACCGCATGAGAAACAGCTTCAGGGCACGGAGGTTGAGGAAGAAACCAGCAGTAACACGCCATGGGGTTCTGGGAGAGCTGCTTTGAGGATCAGCATTTCCCAGCCTTACAGCGGTCCCTCTACGTCTGCGTGGTCAAATTTGGATTTCTCACATCTGTCAGCTCCCAGGGGCTGTGATCCAAAAAGGTTCAGTATAAAAGCGGGCAAACAACCACGGCAGGGTGAGTATCTCCAAGCCAAGGGGTTTGAAAGTGGGTACATTGACGAGTTTGGATTGCAGTTTCTTTGGGGAGATAAAAAGGGGAGCCAGCAGCTTGGACGCAAAAAGGCAAATAACGGTGCTTGGCCAGGAGCTGCGGAGGACCTGTAAGGTTTAACGACGCTGTCACGCCCTGGAGACAAAATGTCCTCTATTTCTAGTACATGATTAAGGGTTTCACTGCTAGAAAAGTTGCCTCGGACTGATTAATAACCAGAAGTTAATCAACAAAGTGGAATAGTTTACCCTCCAACCCAAGGGCATGAGACTGGCATTCGGTACTGTGTGGGAACTGCTGGATCACGGCCTGAACCACTGATGGATCACCTGAGGCGAGCACTGAGTCAGCCGCAGGGCCACAGGTGAAGGTAACATACCTGTGTGATCAGAAGGGGTGGGGTCTGGCTCCACCTCTCCCAGACCCCATTGAAGGGCTGACCACCACCAGGGAAGGATCTCTGGTTGGGGATCCCTCTGTAGTGGAGTAATCAGCGAGCCTCAACCGTCATCATGGTGAGCCTCTCTTTCCTTACTAGTTATCTGTATGTCATCTACTTAAGCCCATCTAAACTATACCGTCTTTGGCACTATTTCTTTTGGGTGCTATTCTTGGGGGTTATTTGCCCTACAAGTAATTAAATGTTAGAGGAAGCACCGTGAAAGTGATTGTTTTCAGAGTATTCCTGAAGTAGGTGGTTTACTTTTTGGTACTGATAAAGAGATGCTAAGGCTTCATACTAATCTAAAGTTTTAGTCGTTCTGATTAATATGAGTTCTTCTACTGAGAGGAAGAAATGCACTTTGTCTCAATGTTGCCTTCAGATTTTTCCATTACTCCTGAAGCCAGACCGTGCGACGTGTTTTTGGTCAGAATAATTTACAACAGGCTCAGGAGGGAAGACCGAGTTTCCCTACAGCACAGCAGGGAGGCGGGGGAGGATCGACGACTGGCCTGGTGATATGCTCCTCCAGTGCTGATTCTCCTAAAACAAATGGGTTATCATCACTGAATTCTGGGCTTAAAGGCAAATACAGGGGAAAAAATAGTAGCTCTGGAAGTGCTTTTGTTTCTGTAATGCGATCAACAAAAGCCCGGAGGCACTTTTGTGCCTTCTTGGAGAAGCAGAACAGCTGACGTTCTCAGGTTAGTCTGAGCTGTGTCAGAAAACTGTTCGGAGCAGTGTTGACTTGCTTGGAAATCAATCTTTGCACTGAGTGTTCTGGCAAGAAGTTATACTGGGGACGAGGGATTCGGAAATAGTGCATCAGGCGCTGTTTGTTTCCTCTGCTTTTATTTCACTCAAACTTCGTGAAAATGCGTGCCTGAAATTTTCCGTTCTCCGAGTAGGAATGTTACTGGGGAAGAGCCTTGGGCAGACTGCTCCGCAGCAGAAGGAGGAGTGGCAGGCCCTCTGACTGGAGGGGCTTTGTAACAGACGTGCTCCGTGTTTCCCCAGATGAGTTGAGGGGAAGGAATTCACAAAGAGCCATTCCGGGACACGGCAGCGTTTCTCTGACGGAGGACTTGGATGCTTGGTGAGATGGACGAGTGCAAATCGAGGAGAAACAGAAGCACCTGAGGGAAGGGACAGTGATGCCTGGCTTTGAACACAAGGCTAAGCTTTCTCCGGAGATGCTGGGGATTAGAAAGAGAGTGAGTGGTAGAAAACATTATACTGCTTTTATTTATTTTTTTCTCTCTTGATTTGCTTCCTTGAGGCCTCATGTAATCACAAAAGGGTTAGAGCCAGTCTTCTGGCCTACGGCAGCCTTTACTATAAAGTAAGCTGACCTAGGGATGGCAGGGGGTCAAACAGCAATTTATTTTTACTGTAACAAATATACCAGGACGTAGAATTCCTTTCCACTTCTGAAAGGTGAAGTGGAATGATCAAAGCATTAGATATCCGGAGCCTAGCATTCCTGCTGCCCGAGTTCTTCTTGCTGCCGCTGTTCACAGCATTTGTTTTTCTGTTGTGACTTGACAGGCCTCTGGGTTTCTGATCAAAGAAACTTGTAAGGACAAATACAATTCTGTAGCTCTTCCAATGCGTTGTTTTTGTTTTCTCAGCTTCAGAACTCAACTCCACCTCGTTGGCATTTTAACCAGACTTTCTCAGGACATTGCTGCAACAGCTACAGCTACCCCAGTGTGATACTGCAGGGGATACCCTGGGGGAGGGTGACCAGCCCACAGAAAAGATTCAGGGCTGGGAAGAAACACTGTCCTAGGACTATCAAGACAGCACTTGCACTCAAATTTTAATATTTTTCAGCTATCATTTCGCTGCTTGAAGTGGAAGTACATTAAGAGGTGTTTTTTTGTGTGTGTTAGAAGAAAATGCTTCTGAGAGAGTCGATGAATTTCCTAGTAGTGATGAGCCTTAAGCTGCTTTATCTGGGAAACAGGTCCTTCTTCCATTAATGTTCCTTTGGGTGAAAGTGGTTTAACTGCTGATCTTGGAATACAAGCAGACTGGCTGGCTGGCCGGCATCACTTTGCTCTGTAACTCGGACCCTCTTTACCTCTGGGGAAGAGGGAGGGGCTGTTCTAGTTGAGCTTTTGAGTCCGACACAAGAGCGTATTGTACTACTTGTGCCGGACTGCAGAATCTGGGACAGAGGAAAAGAAAATCCTCCACTGGACTGCAGTCCGCATTCAACATGTTGAAAATATTGTTAGAAAACTCCTGCTTAATTTAGGCACAGACTTAGGGCAAGTGTTAGTCACTTAGTCCTACAGGCTATCACTTGTGTTCTCCATCAGTAGCGTGTCATCACAGACCAGACAGACGCCTGACCTTGTCCTTGGTCACTTAAAAAGTACAGAGCTGAGCCTTACTCTGGTTGGGCCTTGCTCATTTAAGCTGAGAAGCAACTCTTAAAACCTCTCACGCTTTCCAAACTGTCCAGGACTTCGTAAAATTCTGGCGTAGCTCCTTGCACTTGGTAACTGGTCGAGGAGGTCTTATCCTACTTAACTACAGCTTGTAGGAATGATTCCCGTGCCAAACTCCTGCAGAGCAGAGGAGCATCTCCCCAGGCACGTGTCCATCACACTCTGCAAAGCACAGTGGCTGAGAGTGAATGCCTGGAGCTATGTGCAATGCAGCCTGTGAGGCTGGGAAGGAGTTGGCTTTCCCTCAGTGAGATGCCATTGTTAGGAAATATCTCCCTGAGGTCCTTCAGAGCTGTGAGCTGACCTTCAGGATGCAAATCTTTCCCATAGCCTGAAGAACAAAGTCCAGGGAAGAAGCAGAGAGAGCTGTGTGCATGGAAATGCTGTGGGGTTGGTGAAATGAATGTTAGGTGTCCTTTGTAAGAAGGGCAGTGATGAGATCTTGCTCACGTCCCTTGAGAAAGGGTGGGCGTTGTGTGATGCGCAGTCGTTTCCTCTTCTCTCAGCAGGGTCTGGCTTCTTTGAAAGGTAACACGGGAGTGTATTCTCCTTCCATCTCCAAACTTTGCTGTTTCACAGCAACTGGAAAGAAGCCCAGCGAGCTCCCCTTATCCTGCATGAAGCAGCAGTGAATCCCTTTGCCTCTCAGGTCTCAGTCACAGCCATTCACACTGAGTGCAGCAGAAGTGCTCAGGATTTCTGACTTCACCGAGCATCCTTTGGGCATCATGAGTAGGATGAGACCACGGAGGAGAAAAAGCATCCCTACAACTTTGATTTGCAACGCACGTCTTTCTTGTGTCAGTTGCACAGACGCCTACAAGTACTTCTGCTGTAGAAGTGATCTCATCTGACCAACTCTGAAAAGAAAACCTGTGACCACAGCACCAACA
Organism: Callipepla californica brunnescens; assembly: GCA_023055505.1. NCBI lineage: Eukaryota > Metazoa > Chordata > Aves > Galliformes > Odontophoridae > Callipepla > Callipepla californica. The sequence goes on from JALIRH010000037.1 coordinate 4,729,893, forward strand.
CGTTCCTCACAGGGACATGGCTGTTTCCTTCCAAGAAGGAAGGCAGAGGCCTTCGTGGCAGACACAACCTCATGAAGTGTAGCTTACATCACTGACCTCAAGAAGCATTTCCCCCATTGCAAGACCTGTCACTAACTTTTGTACTCCTTGACCAGGTCCTCATGCCCACAGGTGCTGATACCCAGCAGTACCAAATGCCCAACAGCAGCTCCATCAGCGAGTTCCTCCTGCTGGCGTTGGCAGACACGCGGCAGCTGCAGCTCCTGCACTTCTGGCTCTTCCTGGGCATCTCCCTGGCTGCCCTCCTGGGCAACGGCCTCAGCAGCACAGCCGCAGCCTGCGACCACGGCCTGCACACCCCCATGTACCTCTTTGTCCTCAACCTCACCCTCCTCGACCTGGGCTGCATCTCCACCACTCTCTCCAAAGCCGCGGCCAATGCCCTCTGGGACACCAGGGCCATCTCCTACTTGGGATGTGCTGCACAGGTCTTCTTCTTTCTTTCTTTCTACTTCTTTCTTCGTCTCAGCAGAGTATTCCCTTCTCGCAGTCAAGTCCTATGACCGCTTTGTTGCCATCTGCAATCCCCTGCACTACGGGACCCTCCTGGGCAGCAGAGCTTGTGTCACCGTGGCAGCAGCTGCCTGGGGCACTGGGTTTTTCTATTCCCTGCTGCACGCTGCCAATACATTTTCACTGCCACTCTGCCAAGGCGATGTTTTGAATCAATTCTTCGGTGAAACCCCCCAAATGTTAAAGCTCTCCTGCTCGCAGCCATACCTCAGGAAAGTTTGGCTTATTGTGGTTAGTGTCTCTTTGTATCTTGGGTGCTTTGTTTTCATTGTGCTGTCCTACGTGCAGATCTCCAGGGCAGTGCTGAGGATGCCCTCTGTGCACGGCCGGCACAGAGCCTTCTCCACGTGCCTCCCTCACCTGGCCGTGGTCCCCCTCTTTGTCTACACTGCCACGTTTGCCTACCTGAAGCATCCTTCTATCTCTTCTCCATCCCTGGACCTCCTGGTGTCATTTCTGTACTCGGTGGTGCCTCCAGCAGTGAATCCTCTCATCTACAGCCTGAGGAACCAGGAGCTCAAGGTTGCAGTGAGCAATACGTACTTCTGCGCCCAAAAAATGCGCATCAGCCTAACAGGATCCCCATGGTAATTCACAATCCCTTGTTTATATTTGCCTTCATTATTGTTTCCACTGCCACGACTTTGATTTAATAAGAAGTTTTCTTCTTGGCCTGCTACATATCGTTCATGTTTTGGCGCACTCAACTCATGTACCTATAGATCAAGGCTCTCTGTTGATAAATACAATAAAGAAGCCAGCAGAAATTCATTTGTCTCCATTCCTTTGTTTTCCCATCTTCACTGAAACGGGGAGAGCAACTCACGTATGCAGGAGCAGTTCAGGGGCCAAGAGCCCAGCTGCACCACGGAGCAGCAGCCTCAGTGTTCATGGGTGGCTGCCCCTCAGTGCCCCGTGGGCCTGTCCTCTCATCTGTGTTTGAAAACGGGCTGCTGCTTCCCAGGTCCAATGGCCACAGACGGCAGCAGGACACTGTTGTGGTTTTGTGGTTTTGATGCCGGTATTCCACATCAGAACATCATGCAGGCCGTTAAGGAGTTAATGCTGTGGGAGCAGGGGAGGGGCGGAGCTCCGCACCAGACACCAGGCCTGCGCTTTTTGGTGGCGCGCTCTCCGGGCGGCTGTGAGGAGTTCAGCACGTGTAACGTAAGCTCCCAGTTTTCTGGTTTGGAAATTTTGTCTCTCTCTCTCAATTGTTCAATTTTATTAGATTTAGTAAAGTTACCGTTCCTTCTCAGATCGTGCCGTTGTGTTTTTCTTTACAGACCCTCAATCCCCTCTGTTTCCCCTCCCCCTGGAGCGCGCAGCTCTGCTGAGGCGGCCACGCGGCAGTTGTTGTTGTTTTTTTTTTTTTCCTCTCCCTTTCTTTTTCCCTTCTCGGTTCCCCCTTGGGTTACTGTCACGGATAACGCCGTGACACATTATTGGTGGAGAATGCGGGCAATGCAGTTTTTGTACTCCACTGTAAAACTGGTGCTGAGTGGACTAAGGGTTTTCATGTACCTTGGAGCATGTTGGCGTCTTTTTAAGCTCCTCATGTTCAGCATGGGAGTCATATCTGCATACAGCTGCTTTAGTGTGCTGATGGGGTTACCCCCCCTCCCGCCTAAACAGCCTGGTTAATATGACAGATTATACGGCATTTGGATTGGTTTCCAGGTACTCTTTTCAGGTTTTTACCTATCTTCAAGGTGTCAGCCTGGCAACTGTGTTATCTGTTTTCCTGAATATACTCTGTGCAATGGTATTTTACATCCAGTGGAGGAAGCCTTCCTCAGAACCAGAGAGTGTTGAATGGCAGGAAAGGTGGGAAAAGTTAGGGAAGAAATTAGAAGCATGGGGACCCCCGGTGCAATGTGATTTTGATCTTGAGCACCTGCGGGATCCTGAGAAATTCAGTGAGTGTTTAGGTCAGGAGTCGTGTGACTCAGGCAGATCTGAGATGGAACGGATTGTTTGGGGCTTGGCTTGTGCTTATCGAGCTATAATTGATATTCTTGAGAGAAATGGTTTCCAAACCGAGGTTCAGAACAAAAATGAAAACCTTGAGGTTAAACCTGACCAGTCACAGGAAGCACCGGCATCCGTGTCGGTTGCCCCTGTGGAAGGCCAGAAATGGAAACGAGTGTCCTCTCGGCTAGAACGGAAAGAAGAAGAAGCAGAGAAAAAAAAGAAAGATCCAGGTGAGGGGCCCTCTTCAGCACCAACACTACCACCACCACCACCACCACCACCACCACCTAAAAAGGCCACTAAGGAAGGTGAGAAACGTGGAGACGACAGAGATGAGAAAGAAGAGGAAGATCCAGGTGAGGGGCCCTCCTCAGCACCACCACCACCACCACCACCTAGAAAGGCCACTAAGAAAAGTGTGAGACATGGAGAGGACAGTGATAATGAAGAAATCACCATTACTACTATTCGTCGGCCCCTAAAGATGACTGAAATCCAGGGTTCAAGAAAGGAGTTTGTACGGCGCTCAGATGAACCTATTGTCACCTGGTTGCTGCGGTGTTGGGACAACGGTGCCAGCAGCGTGTCCCTAGATGGCAACGAAGCCCGCCAACTGGGAAGCATTGCTCGAGACCCAGCTATCGACAGAGGGATTAGTAGATGTTTGAGTGGAGTTGCTACCCTCTGGGAACGAGTACTAGTAGCTGTAAAGGAGAGATTTCCTTACAAAGACGATCTGGAGCCTAAGGTGGAAAGATGGAATACTGTGGAGAAGGGCGTCCAATTTTTGAGAGAAATGGCTGTAGTAGAGATGCTGTACGATCCTACTTTCGTCCCTAACAATCCACACCAGGACCGCGATCCTGAGAAAGCATGGTGTAAAGCTGATGTATATCGGAAGCTCTCAAAAACAGCACCAGAAAGGTACGCAAGTACACTGGTAGCAACATTCAATATACTCGAGGGCCGAAACAGAAGACTCCCATTTCATGAAGTGGTTACTACACTTCAAAACTTTGAACAACAACTTCCACCATCACACGTTTCCATTGCAACTGTATCATCGGTAGCAGGAGAAGTCAGTGACATAAAGAAGATACTGAAAATGATACTGGAGGAATTGTCCTTACTGATGAACCGGGAGGGACCTGTGTCAGTGTCTGAAACACCGGATGAAGACGGGGATGATCCAAAGAATCTGATGGAGAAACTGATCAAACTGATAAAAGTCTCAGCCATCAAAGGCAACCGCCTCTCTGCTCGAGCAGATGACAGCAGTAACTTCATGTTGCGTGTGTCCATGTGGAGCTTCTTACGAGAAAATGGAGAGGACATGAAGAAGTGGCATAAAAAACCCACCCCTGCACTACGAGAACGTGTGAGAGAATTACAGCAGAGATCAAGCTGCTGAAATTGGAAGTGTCTCAAATAGACTTGAACTGGCAGAACAAAGGAGAGTTATTTTGAGCTCGGTGGGCCCATGAGACCTCGGGCCATCAAGGAAGGGATGCGACCTATAAGTGGGCTAGAGACCGAGGGGTGGACTTAACTATGGATGTCATCGCACAGGTTACCCATGACTGTGATACATGCGCCATAATTAAACAGGCCAGGAGGATGAAACCTCTCTGGCAGGAAGGGAGATGGCAGAAGTATAAATATGGGGAGGCGTGGCAGGTTGATTATATCACCTTGCCGCGATCTCGCAATGGTAAGCGTTATGTGCTCACCATGGTGGAGGCGACCACTGGGTGGCGGGACATTTAAGCATTGGGAGAAAAATCTGTCAGAAGCCACCTGGTTGGTCAACACTAGGGGATCAGTGAACCGAGATGGTCCTACACAATCCAGCTCCCTACAGGGGGACATAAGGTCCCTGTAGTACATGTCAAGAGCATGTTGGGAAAAGCAGTGTGGGTCCTTCCAGCCTCTGGAAAGGGCAAACCCCTCCGTGGAACTGTTTTCGCACAGGGACCTGGGTGCACCTGGTGGGTAATGGATAAAAATGGGGATGTCCAGTGTGTACCACAAGGGAATCTGATGCTGGGGGAGTGCAGTCTGTGATTCCCTGTGTATATGTATATGTATAGATATGTTTGTATGTAATCTGTGTTATTACTGTTTTTGGTTCTGTATAGATATGAGTTAAGCATGATGTGATGATGTGGAATAAGGGGTGGAATGTTGTGGTTTTGTGGTTTTGATGCCGGTATTCCACATCAGAACATCATGCAGGCCGTTAAGGAGTTAATGCTGTGGGAGCAGGGGAGGGGCGGAGCTCCGCACCAGACACCAGGCCCGCGCTTTTTGGTGGCGCGCTCTCCGGGCGGCTGTGAGGAGTTCAGCACGTGTAACGTAAGCTCCCAGTTTTCTGGTTTGGAAATTTTGTCTCTCTCTCTCAATTGTTCAATTTTATTAGATTTAGTAAAGTTACCGTTCCTTCTCAGATCGTGCCGCTGTATTTATCTTTACAGATCCTTAATCCCCTCTGTTTTCCCCTCCCCCTGGAGCGTGAGGATCTGCTTAGGCGGCCGCGCGGCAGTTTTTTTTCCCTCTCCCTTTCTTTTACCCTTCTCGGTTCCCTCCTGGGTTACTGTCACGGATAACACCGTGACAGGCCCCATTGAGTTCTATGTCCGCATTGATTCCTATGGCCCCACTGATTCCTATGACCCCATTGATTCCTATGGTCCCACTGATCCCTATGGCCCCATTGAGTTCTATGGCCCCATTGAATCTTATGGCCCCATTGATTTCTGTGGCCCCATTGCTCGCTGTGGGCCCATTGATCCCTATGGCCCCATTGATCCCTATGGCTCCATTGATCCCTATGGCCCCATTGATTCCTATCGCCCCATTGATCCCTATGGCCCCACTGAGTTCTATGGCCCCATTGAGTTCTATGGTCCCATTGATTCCTATGGTCACATTGATCCCTAAGACCTCATTGATTCCCGCAGCCTGCTCCTGTGCCTTTAAGATTTCCGTCTTGAGGAGGGCCCAGGCTTCCTGGACCCCTTTACCCCACAGGAGCGAGTCCCAAGGGACCCTTGCAACAAGCGTCCTGAACAGGTCAAAGTCTGCCCTCCAGAAGTCCAAGGCAGCAGTTTTGCTAGTCACCCTCTTGATGTCACCAAGAATAGCAAACTCTACCATTTCATGGTCACTCTGGCCAAGACGATCCCCAACCTTCACATCTCCTACTAGTCCATCTCTGTTAGTGAAGAGCAGGTCTAGCAGGGCACTTCCCCTGGTAGGTTCCTGCACCAGCTGTGTCAGGAAGCTATCTTCCACACACTCCAGAAATCTCATGGACTGCTTCCTCTGCGCGGTATTATATTTCCAGCATATATCAGGGAAGTTGAAGTCCCCCATGAGAACTAGTGCTGGCCATCGTGCAACATCTACTAGTTGCTTGTAGAACACCTCATCTATCTCTTCATCTTGGCTAGGCGGTCTATAACAGAGCCCCACCACGATGTCACTCCTACAGACCATCCCCCTGATCCTTACCCACAGACACTCCACTTGGTCGTTTCCAACCTCAAGGTCTTCAACATCAAGACACTCTTTGATATAGAGAGGTATGCCACCACCCTTTCTTCCCCGCCTATCCCTTCTGAAGAGCTTGTAGCCATCCATCCCAGTACTCCAGTCATGGGAGGGGTCCCACCATGTTTCCGCAATAGCAACAAGGTCATAGTTTGCCTGCCTTACAATGGTTTCAAGCTCTTCTGGTTTATTGCCCATGCTGCGTGCGTTGGTGTATATGCACTTCAGCTGAGACACTTGCCTCACCCTTTGTTCCAGCACAGCCCCCCTGGGCTCTTCACTGGGGAGCCCTGTTATATCCCCTACCCCCATCACAGCTAGTTTAAAGCTCTCTCAATTAGTCCAGCTAGCTCCTGGGCTAGAATTCGTTTCCCCCTTTGGGACAGGTGTATTCCATCAGCGGATAACAGGCCAGGAGCTGAGTAAACTGCCCCGTGGTCAAAAAACCCAAAGTGTCTGTCTCTACACCAGCCTCTCAGCCAATTATTCATCACTTGTGTTTTCCTAGCCCATTCCGTGTCCTTCGCTGCCCCAGAAGGTATGGAAGCAAATACCACTTGTGCTCCCACACCTTGAACTAATCGTCCTAGACCCCTGAAATCTCTTTTCATAGTTCTTAGGCTTCTTTGAGTTATTTCACTGCTATCTGCTTGAACTATGAGCAACGGATAGTAGTCATTGGGGTGAATCAGATCTGGGAGTCTTCTAGTTATGTCTCTAACCCGGGCCCCAGGGAGACAGCACACTTCCCTACGGCACGGGTCTGGTCTGCAATGGCCCCATTGATTCCTATGGCCCCATTGAGTTCTATGGCCCCATTGATCCCTATGTCCCCATCGATCCCTAAGGGCCCATTGAGTTCTATGCCCCCATTGAGTTCTATGGCCCCATTGATTCCTATGGCCCCATTGATTCCTATGATCCCATTGATTCATATGGTCCCATTGATTCATACGGCCCCATTCAGTTCTATGGCCCCATTGATTCATACGGCCCCATTGATCCCTATGGCCCCATTGATTCCCATGGCCCCATTGATTCCTATGGCCCCATCGGTCCCTATGGCCCCATTGATCCCTATTGCCCCATTGAGTTCTATGCCCCCATTGAGTTCTATGGCCCCTTTGATTCCTATGGCCCCATCGATTCCTGTGGTCCCATTGATTCATATGGCCCCATTGATCCCTATGGCCTCATTGATTCCCATGGCCCCATTGATTCCTATGGCCCCATCGATCCCTATGGCCCCATTGATCCCTATGGCCCCATTGAGTTCTATGCCCCCATTGAGTTCTATGGCCCCATTGATTCCTATGGCCCCATTGATTCCTATGGTCCCATTGATTCCTATGGTCCCATTGATCCCTATGGCCCCATTGAGTTCTATGGCCCCATTGATTCATAAGGCCCCATTGATCCCTATGGCGCCATTGATTCCCATGGCCCCATTGATTCCTATGGCCCCATTGATCCCTATGGCCCCATTGAGTTCTATGGCCCCATTGATTCCTATGGCCCCATCGATCCCTATGGCCCCATTGATCCCTATGGCCCCATTGATTCCTATGGCCCCACTCATCCCTATGGCCCCATTGAGTTCTATGGCCCCATTGATTCCTATGGCCCTATTGATCCCTATGGCCCCATTTAGTTCTATGGCCCCATTCATTCCTATGACCCCATTGATTCCTATGGTCCCATTGATTCCTGTGGCCCCATTGATCCCTATGGTCCCATTGATCCCTATGGCCCCATTGATTCCTATGGCCCCTTTGATCCCTATGGCCTAATTGATTCCTATGGCCCCTGTTAGGGATGTAATAAATCTTGGTAAGAACAATGGATTTAAGAAGTAGGGTAGCGTTGCGTGCAAAGTTTATAGAAACCATACTTAGTAACAGAAACCAGAGCGACCGGATCTGATTTCGATAGAACTGGATGTTATCTGAGGAACTGGATGTTATGGGAACCATGAAGGATGGTACCTCTATGAACAATATGTAATCCATTGGGATATTAATCACTATAGCCTTTATGTAAGCTTCCTTTAACCAATCACGTAGCTTAAGATCAAAGAACTGTAAACCTAATCTTAGCAACAGAATGTCTATATAAGCAGATGTGTAACCAACAATAAACGAAGCTTCACTCATATTGAGTGTGTGTATGCTTCCCCACGTCACTCTGGGTTAACCTTGGACAAATGCTGCAAACCTAGTTTGCAACATCTGGTGCCCGAACAGGGACCCGAGTACGTGGTGCTTGGACTAGAGCCTCTGCTGCTTTGCAGCAGAGAAGCTGCGTAGTTTCGGTTGACTGCGCAGCGGGACCGGCACAGGATCCAGGGGCTTAGCGATCGACCGACGCGATTTCTCCTCCACAGTGTGCCTTTGTTCGTGCTGGACAGAACGGATGGAGAGAGAGGTAGCCCAAAACCTTTTATCGTGCTTTTTGGAAAAGCGGGGAATTAGTGCTGGCACCCTTAAAGCAGTGCCAAATATTTTGGATTATGGTCGGACGGTGGGGGTTTTCTTGCATGGAGGGACATTATTTAATATCGATCAGTGGCGCACCTTGGGTGACGTGCTGTGGGATCATGTTATTGATGATAGAAAGGTGGCGAAAAAGTTGATGAAGCCCTGGCGAGAGATTATTAATTGTATAAAACGGCATAAGATTGAACAGGAGGTAGCAGGACAAGCAGTTGCTCAGTTGCAGGGCGGGGCTTCTGCTGCGACTGGTCGAATTGAGGATCCCCCTCAGCCGTCCCTAGGGATTCCTGTCCCTGTTCGGGTATCAGCGGTGCTGCCTACTGCGCCGGCGCCTGAGGACCCGGAGACAGAACCTGACCTTTTTCCCCCAGAGGAGGGAAATGGGGATCTCCCACCGCCTCCGCCCCCGCTATCATCTTCGGACAATGTTAACAATGGGACAGTTAAAGGCAAAGTTGCTATGAGTACAATGCCTCGGCCCTGTTGGGCAGAAATCGCTCGGCATGCTGTGGAGCAGGGTCATTCTGATGTAGCTGAAATAATTGGCCAGGCTTTTCCCATTCGATTCGAGCCCACAGCAAACGGTGGAGCTCAGGGGGTTCATGTTCCACTTGGCTGGAAAATGTTATTTCAATTGCGTTCTAAGGTATCAGAACATGGGTTGCATAGTGAACCTGCTCGCCAGCTATTAACTTACTTGTGGTCTAGCAGTGTGCTTGTTCCAGAAGATATAAAGACTATTATGCGAATGATTATGAAACCGTCAGAACAAATGATGTGGCAATCTCATTGGCGTCGTTTATGCGAATTAAGTGCTAGTGCTCCTCGGGACATGCATGATCCATTATATCAAGTGACTGCTGATCAATTGATGGGCAGTAATATGTTTTCCAGACCAGAAATGCAGGTTCAGATGGGGCCTGAAGTTTGTATGGAAAGTATGAATCTAGCGCGAGATGCATATAATATGGTTCGATTTTCGAAACCTGCCCCATCTTATTTGTCAATTAAGCAAGGTCGGGATGAATCTTTTGCTAACTTTGTTGATAAGATAACTTAAGCGTTGTCACATGCAGATGTACCTGACTGGATGAAACAGTCCTTGTTATGCCAGTGTCTATTAGAAAATAGTAATCAAGCAACAAAAGCAATTCTTGCCACTCTCCCCTTAAATGCCACTGTCGAAGAAATGCTAGAACGTATGAGCTGAGTGCCTACCCCCACACAAGCGATGTTAAGCTCTGTTATTCAGGACATAGGTGAGAAACTGGTCGGAGCTCAGGATCGGGTGTTTGCTGCCTTTGGACCGTTGTTACAGCAAACAGAGAACAAGGCAGCCTCATCGACCCCGCGCTCTCAACGCTGTTTTAGGTGTGGGAGAAACGGTCATTTTCGGAGAACTTTCACCTTTTTAGTAACGGCTACTGCATGGGCTTTCCCGATCCGCCTGAAGTGGATGATAGACACTCCTGTTTGGATCGAGCAGTGGCCGTTGAACCGTGAAAGCCTGAATCAAGCTACGCAGCTGGTGCAGGAGCAATTACAGGCAGGTCATCTTCAGCCTTCGGTCCATTGTGGGTCCCTATGAAGTGGACACGAGCTGTTGTGGAACATCATGACATTCCTGCTGATTCTCCCAGTGGCAACGACCAGGCATCCACCGCTATTGGCATCTAGTTCGAATGTTTGGGTAACATGGGCAAATCTTACGCATAATCCAGATTTTTGTCTTAGCTTACAGTCGGCAGGAGAGCCTTTTCGTACCTGTTTAATTGGGTGGCCTGGGTATGAGTCTCGGGAGTTTAAAGCGTATGTCAGAAATATTTCTGCTTGTAATTATTCAGAACCCGCAACACAAAGTGCGTGTTTAATTCGCAGCCTTAATAACTCCTTGCCATGGGACCCCCAAGAGTTGGATCTACTGGGATCCCGTATGGTTGATAATGTAAATGGCTCTAGAACCACTTGTTTGTTGTTTGGGCCAGGAAGTACTTTTGAGAAATTTGCTCATAATAATCCAAAGTTGTTAACAGTCCATATTTAAATCGGTCTTGGACAAGTGTTTTTCCGAGGAATCGCGCTGCTTTTACATGGTCCACTTATTGTGGAGGCAGCTTCTCATTAGGAAATGCTTATGGTTTACGATTCACAATTGAAAAGGGAGTTAGAAAACAGGAGATTCTACTAAATAATTGGTCCGCTAAAGCTCTACCACCAGGTATTTTTCTCATTTGCGGTGATAGGGCCTGAGCAGGCCTTCCTAAGAATATAGTAGGGGGACCATGTTATTTGGGCAAATTAACCTTGTTTGCTCCTCGCCACCAGGAATGGCTGAATATATCCAAGGCATTAATTAATAGTACTGGTCGTCGACATCGGAGAGCCGCCTCAGCACTGACAACCGACTGCTGAGACGAGATAAAGTTATGGACAACAACAGCAAATATCTTTGCCTCTTTCTTGGTTCCGGGTGTAGCGGCGGCCCAAGCCTTGACCCAGATCGAGCGACTAGCTTGTTGGACTGTTAAACAGAGTAATATCACATCAATGATTCTTGAAGAGATGTTAGAAGATATGAATAGCTTAAGACTCGCTGTACCGCAAAACCACGCTGCTATTGATTTCTTATTGCTAGCACAAGGGCATGGGTGTAAAGATTTTGAGGGTATGTGTTGTTTTAACCTGTCAGATAATAGTCAGTCTATTCAAAATCAGATCCACTGGTTGCTTAACCACACAAATCAGGTGACGAAAGACCATAACCCAATTGATGAGTGGTTTCGATCAATTTTTCCAGGCCTTTCTCCCTGGCTCTATGATCTGCTAAAGGAAGGAATAAAATGGGTATTAATTATTATTTTGATTATAATTGTAGCTCGCTTAGTAGTAAGCTGTACTATGCGACTTACTACGCCTAAAGTAAACCTAGCCACCTCAGCTGATATATTCCAAAATTGGCTGATAGAACAAGGAGGACATGACTACTTTACTTTAAAAGAAAAACAGGGGAAATGTTAGGGATGTAATAAATCTGGGTAAGAACAATGGATTTAAGAAGTAGGGTAGCGTTGCGTGCAAAGTTTATAGAAACCATACTTAGTAACAGAAACCAGAGCGACCGGATCTGATTTCGATAGAACTAGATGTTATCTGAGGAACTGGATGTTATGGGAACCATGAAGGATGGAACCTCTATGAACAATATGTAATCCATTGGGACATTAATCACTATAGCCTTTATGTAAGCTTCCTTTAACCAATCACGTAGCTTAAGATCAAAGAACTGTAAACCTAATCTTAGCAACAGAATGTCTATATAAGCAGACGTGTAACCAACAATAAAAGAAGCTTCACTCATATTGAGTGTGTGTATGCTTCCCCACGTCACTCTGGGTTAACCTTGGACAAATGCTGCAAACCTAGTTTGCAACAGGCCCCATTGATCCCTGTATTCCCATTGATCCCTATGGCCCCATTGAGTTCTATGGCCCCTTTGAGTTCTATAGCTCCATTGCTTCCTATGGCCCCATTGATTCCTTTAGTCCCATTGATCGCTGTGGCCCCATTGATTCCTATTCTACCATTGATCCCTATGGCCCCATTGATCCCCATGGCCCCATTGATACCTATGGCCCCATTGATTCCTACGGCCCCATTGATCCCTAAGGCCCCATAGATCCCTATGGCCACACTGAGTTCTATGGCCCCACTGATTCCTATGGCCCCACTGATTCCTATGATCCCATTGATTCCTATGGTCCCATTGATCCATATGGCCCCATTGAGTTCTATGGCCCCATTGATTCCTATGGCGCCATGGATCCCTATGGCCACATTGATTCCTATGGCCCCATTGATTCCTATGGCCCCATCGATACCTATGGCCCCATTGATCCCTATGGCCCCATTCATCCCTATGGCCCCAAAGAGTTCTATGGCCCCATTGATTCCTATGGCCCTATTGATCCCTATGGCCCCATTGAGTTCTATGGCCCCATTCATTCCTAAGGCCCCACTGATTCCTACGGTCCCATTGATTCCTGTGGCCCCATTGATCCCTATGGTCCCATTGATCCCTATGGCCCCATTGATTCCTATGGCATCATTGATCCCTATGGCCCAATTGATTCCTATGGCCCCGTTGATCCCCATGTTCCCATTAATCCCTATGGCCCCAATGATTCCTATGGTCCCATTGATTCCTGTGGCCCCATTGATCCCTATGGTCCCATTGATCCCTATGGCCCCATTGATTCCTATGGCCCCATTGATCCCCAAGGCCCAATTGATCCCTATGGACCCATCGATCCCTATGGCTCCATTAAGTTCGATGCCCCCATTGAGTTCTAAGGCTCCATTGATTCCTATGGCCCCATTGATTCCTTTAGTCCCATTGATCGCTGTGGCCCCATTGATTCCTATTGTACCATTGATACCTATTTTCCCATTGATCCCTGTGGCCCCATTGATTCCTATGGCCCAATTGACCCCTATGTTCCCATTGATTCCTGTGGACCCATTGATCCCTATGGCCCCGTTGAGTTCTATGCCCCATTGAGTTCTATGGCTGCATTGATCCCTATGGCCCCATTGATCCCTATGGCCCCATTGATTTTTATGGCCCCATTGATTCCTAAGGTCCCAGGGATCCCTACGGCCCCTTTGAGTTCTATGGCCCCACTGATTCCTATTGCCCCATTGATTCCTATGGCCCCATTGAGTTCTATGGCCCATTGACTTCTGTGGCCCCATTGATTCCTATGGCCCAATTGATTCCTACGGCCCAATTGATTTCTATGGCCCCATTGATTCCAATACTCCCATTGATCGCTGAGGCCCAGTTGATCCCTATTTCCCCATTGATCCCTATGGCCCCATTGATCCCTACGGCCCCATTGATCCCTACGGCCACATTAATCCCTATGGCCCCATTGATCCCTATGGACCCATTGATTCCTATGGCCCCATTGATCCCTAAGGCCCCATTGATCCCTATGGCCCAATCGATCCCTATGGCTCCATTAAGTTCTAAGCCCCCATTGAGTTCTATGGCCCCATTGAGTTCTAAGGCTCCATTGATTCCTATGGCCCCATTGATTCCTTTAGTCCCATTGATCGCTGTGGCCCCATTGATTCCTATTGTACCATTGATACCTATTTTCCCATTGATCCCTATGGCCCCATTGAGTTCTATGGCCCCATTGATCCCTATGGCCCCATTGATTCCTATGGCTACATTGAACCCGATGGCCCCATTGAGTTCTATGGCCCCATTGATTCCTATGGTCCCATTGATCCCTATGGCCACATTGATTCCTATGGTCCCATCGATCCCTATGGCCCCATTGATTCCTACGGCCCCACTGATTCCTATGGCCATATTGATCCCTATGGCCCCATTGATTCCTATGGCCCCATTGATTCCTATGGCACCAATGATACCTATGGTATCACTGATTCCTATGGCCCCTTTGATTCCTATTGTCCCATTGATCCCTATGGCCACATTGAGTTCTATGGCACCATTGATCCCCATGGCCCCATTGATTCCTCTGGCCACACTGATTATTATGGTCCTATTGATTCCTATGGCCCCATTGATTCCTATGGACACATGGAGTTCTATAGCCCCATCGAACCCTATGGCCACATCGATCCCTATGGCCCCATTGATCCCTAAGGCCCCATTGATTCCTATGGCCCCATTGATTCCTATGGTCCCTTTGATCCCTATGGCCCCATTGAGTTCTATGGCCCCATTGATCCCTATGGCCCCATTGATTCCTATGGTCCCACTGATCCCTATGGCCCCTTTGAGTTCTATGGCCCCATTGATCCCTAAGGCCCCATCGATCCCTATGGCCCCATTGATCCCTATGGCCCCATTGATCCCTATGGCCCCATTGAGTTCAATGGTCCCATTGATTCCTATGGCCCCATTGAGTTCTATGGCCACATTGATCCCTATAGCCTTATTGATTCCAATGGTCCCATTGATCACTGTGGCCCCATTGATCCCTATGGCCCCATTGATGACTATGGCCCCATTGATCCCTATGGCCCGTTTAATCCCCATGACCCCATTGATTCCTATGGCCCCATTGATTCCTATGGACCCATCGATCCCTATGGTCCCAATGAGTCCAATAGCCCCATTGATTCCTGTGGCCTCACTGATCCCTATGGCCCCATCGATCCCTGTGGCAACATTGATCCCTATGGCCCCATTGATCCCTACGGCCCCATTGATTCCTACGGCCCCACTGAGTTCTATGTTCCCATTGAATTCTATGGTCCCTTTGAGTTCTATGGCTCTATTGATCCCTATAGCCCCACTGATCCCTATGGCCCCATTGATTCTTACGGCCTCATCAATTCCTATGGCCCCATTGATCCCTAAGGCCCCATAGATCACTATGGCCCCATTGATTCCTATGGTCCCATTGATCCCTATGGCCCCTTTGATTACTATGTCCTCATTGATTCCTATAGTCCCATTGATTCCTATGGCCCCATCGATCCCTATGGCCCCATTGAGTTCTATGGACACATTGAGTTCTATGGCCCCATTGATCCCTATGGCCTTATTGATTCCAAAGGTCCCATTGATCACTGTGTCCCTTTTGATCCCTATAGCCCCATTGATCACTATGGCCCCATTGAGTTCTATGGCCCCATTGAGTTCTATGGCTCCATTGATTCCTCTGGCCCCATTGATTCCCATGGCCCCTTTGAGTCCTATGGCCACATTGATTCCTGTAGTCCCTTTGATCCCTATGGCCCTATTGATTCCAATGGCCACACTGAGTTCTATGGTTCCACTGATTCCTCTGGCCTCATTGATCTCTATGGCCCTATTGAGTTCTATGGCCCCATTGAGTTCTAAGGCTCCTTTCATTCCTATGGCACCATTGGTTCCTATCATCCAATTGAAGACTATGGACCCATTCATTCCTATGTCCCCATTGATTCCTACGATCCCATTGATCCCTATGTCCCCACTGAGTTCTATGGTCCCACTGATTCCTATGGCCTCATTGATCCCTATGGCCCTATTGAGTTCCACGGCCCCATTCAGTTCTACGGCTCTATTGATTCCTATGGCCCCATTGATTCCTATGGCCCATTGATCCCTGTGGCCCCATTGATTCCTATGGCTCCATTGATCCCTATGTTCCCATTGGTCCCTGTGGCCTCATTGATCCCTATGGCCCCACTGAGTTCTGTGTTCCCATTGATTCCTATGGCCCAATTGATCCGTAGGGTCCCATTGATCCCTATGGCCCCGTTGAGTTCTATGGTTACATTGATCCCTATGGCTCCATTGATCCCGATGGCCCATTTGAGTACTATGGTTCCATTGATCCCTATGGCCCCATTGATCCCTATGGCCCCATTGATTTTTATGGCCCCATTGATTCCTATGGTCCCAGTGATCCCTACGGCCCCTTTGAGTTCTATGGCCCCACACATATCTATTGCCCCATTGATTCCTATAGCACCATTGAGTTCTATGGCCCATTGAGTTCTATGGCCCCATTGATTCCTATGGCCCCATTGATTCCTACGGCCCCATTGATTTCTATGGCCCCATTGATTCCTATGTTCCCATTGATTGCTGTGGCCCAATTGATCCCTATTTCCCCATTGATCCCTTTGGTCACATTGAGTTCATTGGCTCCTTTGAGTTCTTTGGCTCCATTGAGTTCTTTGGCTCCACTGATCCCTATGGCCCCTTTGATACCTGTAACCCCATTTAGTTCTATGGCCCCATTGATCCCTATGGCCCCACTGATTCCTATGGCCCCACTGAGTTCTATGGCCCCATTGATTCCTATGGTCCCATTGATCGCTGTGGCCCCATTGATCCCTATGGCCCAATTGATTTCTATGGCCCATTGATTTTTATGGCCCTTTTCAGTTCTATGGCCAAATTGATTCCTATGGCCCAATTGAGTTGTATTACCCAATTGATCCCTATGGCCCCATTGAGTTCTCTGGCTCCTTTGAATTCTTTGGCTCCATTGATCCCTATGGCCCCATTGATTCCTATGGCCCATTGAGTTCTTTGGCCCCATTGATTCCTATGGCACCATTGATTCCTATTTCCACACTGAGTTCTATGGCCCCATTGATCCATATAGCCTTATTCATTCCAATGGTCCCATTGATCACTGTGGCCCTTTTGATCCCTATGGCCCCACTGATGACTATGGCCCCATTGATCCCTATGGCCAGTTTAATCCCCATGACCCCATTGATTCCTATGGCCCCATTGATTCCTATGGACCCATCGATCCCTATGGTCCCAGTGATTCCTATGGCCCCATTGATTCCTGTGGTCCCACTGATCCCTATGGCCCCATCGATCCCTATGGCCCCATTGATCCCTATGGCCCCATTGATCCCTATGGCCCCATTGATCCCTACGGCCCCATTGATTCCTACGGCCCCATTGAGTTCTATGGTCCCATTGAATTCTATGGTCCCATTGAGTTCTATGGCTCCATTGCTCCCTATGGCCCCATTGATCCCTATGGCCCCATTGATTCCTATGGCCCCATTGATCCCTATGGACCCATTGATCCCTATGGCCCCATTGATCCCTATGGCCTTATTGATTCCTATGGCCCCACTGATCCCTATGGCCTCATTGATTCCTACGGTCCCGTTGATCCCTTTGGCCCCATTGAGTTCGATGACCCCTTTGATCCCTATGGCCCCATTGATCCCTATGGCCCTATTGATCCCTAAGTCCCCGTTGATCACTATGGCCCCATTGAGTTCTATGGCCACATTGAGTTCTATGGCTCCATTGATAACTTTGGCACCATTGAGATCTATTGCCCCATTGATTTCTATGGCCCCATTGAGTTCTATGGCCCCTTTGATTCCTATGGACCCATTGATTCCTATGGCCCCATTGATTCCTATGATCTCATTGATCCCTATGGCCCCACTCGGTTCTATGGTCCCACTGATTCCTATGGCCTCATTGATCCCTATGGCCCTATTAAGTTCCATGACCCCATTGAGTTCTACGGCTCCATAGATTCCTATGGCCAAATTGATTCCTATGGCCCCATTGATCCCTGAGGCCCCATTGATTCCTATGGCCCCATTGATTTTTATGGCCCTTTTTTGAGTTCTATGGCCAAATTGATTCCTATGGCTTCATTGAGTTCTATTGCCCAATTGATCCCTATGGCCCCATTGAGTTCTCTGGCTCCTTTGAATTCTTTGGCTCCATTGATCCCTATGGCCCCATTAATCCCTATGGCCCACTTGAGTTCTATGGCCACATGGATCCCTAGGGCCCCATTGATCCCTATTGCACCTTTGAGTTCTATGGCCCCTTTGATTCCTATGGTCCCATCGATTCCTATGGCCCCGTTGACCTCTATGGCCCCATTGATTCCTACGTCGCCATTGAGTTCTATGGCCTTATTGATTACTATGGTCCCATCAATCGCTGTGGCCCCATCGATCCCTATGGCCCCAATGATTCCTGTGGCCTCATTGATCCCAATGGCCCCATTGATCCCCATGGCCCCATCGATCCCTATGGCCCTATTGATCCCTATGGCCCCATTGATTCCTCAGGCACCCTGATTCCTATGTCCCCATTGACCCCCATGGACCCATCGATCCCTATGGCCCCATTGATCCCTATGGCCTTATTGATTCCTATGGCCCCACTGATCACTGTGGCACTTTTCATCCCTATGGCCCCATTGATGACTATGGCCCCATTGATCCCTATGGCCAGTTTAATCCCCAAGACCCCATTGATTCCTAAGGCCCCATTGATTCCTATGGACACATCGATCCCTATGGTCCCTGTGATTCCTATGGCCCCATTGATTCCTGTTGCCCCATTGATCCGTATGGCCCTATCGTTCCCTATGGCCCCATGGATCCCTATGGCCCCATGGATCCCTATGGCCCCATTGATCCCTACAGCCACATTGATATTTATGGCCTCATTGAGTTCTATGGTCCCATTGATCCCTATGGCCCCATTGATCCCTATGGCCCCATTGATTTCTACGGCCCCATCGATCACTATGGCCCCATTGATCCCAACGGTTCCTTTGATTCCTATGGGCCCATTGATCCCTATGGCCCGATTGAGTTCTATGGCCCCTTTGAGTTCTATGGCTCCATTGATTCCTATCGTCCTATTGAAGACTATGGACCCATTGATTCCTATGGCCCCATTGATTCCTATGATCTCATTGATCCCTATGGCCCCACTGAGTTCCATGGTCCCACTTATTCCTATGGCCTCACTGATCCCTATGGCCCTATTGAGTTCCATGACCCCATTGAGTTCTACGGCTCTATAGATTCCTATGGCCAAATTGATTCCTATGGCCCCATTGATCCCTGAGGCCCCATTGATTCCTATGGCCCCATTGACCCCTACGTTCCCATTGATTTTTGTGCCCCAGTGATCCCTATGGCCCCGTTGAGTTCTATTGCCCAGTTGAGTTCTATGGCTCCATTGATCCCTATGGCCCCATTGATTTTTATGGCCCCATTTATTCCTATGGTCCCAGTGATCCCTACGGACCCTTTGAGTTCTATGGCCCCAATGATTCCAATTGCCCCATTGATTCCTATGGCCCCATTGAGTTCTATGGCACATTGAGTTCTGTGGCCCCATTGATTCCTAAGGCCCCATTGATTCCTACGGCCCCATTGATTTCTATGGCCCCATTGATTCCTATGGTCCCATTGATCGCTGTGGCCCAATTGATCCCTATTTCCCTTTGATCCCTATGGCCCCATTGATTCCTATGGCCCCTTTGAGTTCTATGGCCCCATTGATCCCTATTGCCCATTGATTCCTATGGCCACATTGAGTTCTATGGCCCAGTTGATCCCTATAGCCTTATTGATTCCAATGGTCCCATTGATCACTGTGGCCCTTTTGATTCCCATGGCCCCATTGATGACTATGTCCCCATTGATCCCTATGGCCCGTTTAATCCCCATGACCCCATTGATTCCTATGGCCCCATTGATTCCTATAGACCCATCGATCCCTATGGTCCCAGTGATTCCTATGGCCCCATCGATTCCTGTGGCCCCACTGATCCCTATGGCTTCATCAATCCCTATGGCCCCTTTGAGTTCTATGGCCCCATTGATCCCTATGGCCCCATTGATCCCAACGGCGCCATTGATTCCTACGACCCAACTGAGTTCTATGGTCCCATTGAATTCTATGGTCCCTTTGATTTCTATGGCTCCATTGATCCCTATAGCCCCATTGATCCCTATGGCCCCATTGATTCCTACGTCCCCATTGATCCCTATGGCCTTTTTGATCCCTACTGCCCCATTGATTCCTATGGGCCCATTGAGTTCTATGGTCCCATTGAATTCTAAGGTTCCATTGAGTTCTATAGCTCCATTGATCCCTATGGCCCCATTGATCCTTATGGCCCCTTTGATCCCTATGGCCCCATTGATTCCTATGGCCCCATTGATCCCTGTGGCCCCATCGATCCCTATGGCCCTATTGATCCCTATGGCCTTATTGATTCATATGGCCCCACTGATCCCAATGGCCCCATTGATTCATACGGTCCCATTGATCCCTATTGCCCCATTGAGTTCGATGGCCCCATTTATCCCTATGGCCCCATTGATCCCTATGGCCCTATTGATCCCTATGGCCCCGTTGATCCCTATGGCCCCAATGAGTTCTATGGCCCCATTGAGTTCTATGGCTCCATTGATACCATTGGCCCCATTGAGTTCTAAGGCCCCATTGATTCCTATGGTCCCATTGGTGATTATGGCCGCATGATTCCTATGGCCACATTGATCCCTATGGCCCCTCTGAGTTCTATGGTCCCACTGATGCCTAAGGCCTCATTGATCCCTATGGCCCTATGGAGTTCTATGGCCCCATTGAGTTCTATGGCTCTATTGATTCCTATGGCTCCATTGATTCCTATGGTCCCATTGATGACTACGGCCCCGTTGATTCCTATGGCCCCAATGATCCCTATGGTCCCATTGATTCTTGTGGCCCCTTTGAGTTCTATGCCCCCACTGAGTTCTATGGCCCCACTGATTCCTATGGCCCCATTGATTTTTAAGGCAACATTGAGTTCTATGGCCCCATTGATCCCTATGGCCCTATTGATCCCTATAGCCCCATTGATCACTATGGCCCCTTTAATTCCTATGGCCCCTTTGAGTCCTATGGCCACATTGATTCCTGTAGTCCCTTTGATCCCTATGGCCCTATTGATTCCTATGGCCCCATTGATTCCTATGGCCCCACTGAGTTCTATGGTTCTACTGATTCCTATGGCCTCATTGATCCCTATGGCCCTATTGAGTTCTATGGCCCCATTGAGTACTATGGCTCCATTCATTCCTATGGCCCCATTAATTCCTACTGCCCCTTTGAAGACTATAGCCCCATTCATTCCTATGGCCCCATTGATTCCTACGATCCCATTGATCCCTATGTCTCCACTGAGTTCTATGGTCCCACTGATTCCTATGGCCTCATGGATCCCTAAGGCCCTATTGAGTTCCACGGCCCCATTGAGTTCTACGGCTCTATAGATTCCTATGGCCCCATTGATTCCTAAGGCCCCATTGATCCCTGTGGCCCCATTGATTCCTATGGCCCCATTGATCCCTATGTTCCCATTGATTCCTGTGGCCCCATTGATCCCTATGGCCCCACTGAGTTCTATGGCCCCACTGATTCCTATGGCCCAATTGATCCGTATGGCCCCATTGATCCCTATGGCCCCGTTGAGTTCTATGGTTCCATTGATCCCTATGGCTCCACTGATCCCGATGGCCCATTTGAGTTCTATGGTTCCATTGATACCTATGGCCCTATTGATTCCTATGGTCCCAGTGATCCCTACGGCCCCTTTGAGTTCTATGGCCCCCCTGATATCTATTGCCCCATTGATTCCTATAGCACCACAGAGTTCTATGGCCCATTGAGTTCTATGGCCCCATTGATTCCTATGGTCCCATTGATCGCTGTGGCCCAATTGATCCCTATTTTCCCATTGATCCCTTTGGTCCCTTTGACTTCATCGGCTCCTTTGAGTTCTTTGGTTCCATTGAGTTTTTTGGCTCCATTGATCCCTATGGCCCCTTTGATGCCTATAACCCCATTTAGTTCTATGGCCCCATTGATCCCTATGGCCCCATTGATTCCTATGGCCCGTTTGAGTTCTATGGTCCCATTGACTTCTATGGTCCATTTGAGTTCTATGGCTCCATTGATCCCTAAGGCACCATCGATCTCTATGGCCCCAATGAGTTCTATGGCTCCATTGGTCCCTATGGCCCTATTGATTCCTATGGCCCCATTGATTCCTATTGCCCCATTGATTCCTATGGCCCCATTGAGTTCTATTGCCCAATTGATCCCTATGGCCGCATTGAGTTCTCTGGCTTCTTTGATTTCTTTGGATCCATTGATCCCTATTGACCCATTGGGTTCTATGGCCACATGGATCCCTATGCCCCTTTGATCCCTATAGCCCCATTGAGTTCTATGGCCCCATTGAGTTCCATGGCCTTATTGATTCCTATGGCCCCATTGATTTTTTTGGCCCCTTTGTGTTCTATGGCCCCATTGAGTTCTATGGCCCAATTGATCCCTATGACCTCATTGATCCCTATGGCCCCTTTGAGTTCTATGGCTCCATTGAGTTCTATGGCCACATTGATTCCAATGGTTCCTTTGATTCCTATAACCCCATCGATCCCTACGGAACCATTGAGTTCTATGGCCCCATTTATTCCTATGGTCCCATTGATTCCTATGGCCCCATTGATCCCTAAGGCCCCATTGATTCCTATGGCCCCATTGAGTTCTATAGCTTCATTCATTATTATAACAACATTGATTCCTACGGCCCCATTGATCCCTATGGACCCATTGAGTTCAATGGCTCTATTGATTCCTATGGCCTCATCGATCCCCATGGCCCCATCGATTCCTATGGCCCCATTCATCCCTATGGCCCCATTGATTCCTATGGCCCCATTGAACCCTGAAGCCCCATTGATACCTATTGCCCCTTTGAGTTCTATGGCCCCATCGATCCCTATGGCTCCATGGATTCCTTTGGCCTTATTGATTCGTATGGCCACATTGATTCCTATGGCCCCATTGATCCCTATGGCCCCTTTGTGTTCTATGGACCCATTGAGTTCTATGGCTCCATTGATTCCTATGGCCTCATTGAGCTCTATGGCCCCACTGATTCCGATGGCCCCATTGATTTCTAAGGCCCCATTTAGTTCTATGTCCCCACTGATCCCTATTGCCCCATTGATTCCTATTGGCCCCATTGATTCCTAAGGCCCCATTGATCCCTATGTTCCCATTGATCCCTATGGTCCCATTGATCCCTGTGGTCCCATTGATCCCTATGGTCCCATTGATCCCTATGGCCTTATTGGTTCCTATGGCCCCATTGATCCCGATGGCCACATTGATCCCTATAGCCCCATTGATTCCTATGGCCCCATTGATTCCAAAGGTCCCATTGATCCCTAAGACCCCATTGAGTTCCATGGCCCCATTGACTTCTATGGCTCCATTGATTCCTTTGTCCTCATTGAGTTCTATGGCCCCATTGATTCCAATGGTCCCATTGATCTCTACGACCCCATTGAGTTCTAAGGCCCCATTGAGTTCTATGGCCCCATTGAGTTCTATGGCCCCATTGATCTCTACGACCCCATTGAGTTCTAAGGCCCCATTGAGTTCTATGGCCCCATTGAGTTCTATGGCCCCATTCATCTCTACGACCCCATTGAGTTCTAAGGCCCCATTGAGTTCTATGGCCCCACTGATTCCTATGGCCCCACTGATCCCAATGGTCCCACTGATTCCTATGGCCCCATTGATTACTATGGTCCCATCAATCCCTATGGCCCCATCGATTCATATGGTCCCATTGATCCCTATGGCCCCAATGATCCTTATGGCCCCATTGTTCTTTATGGCCCCATTGATTCCTATGGCCCCTTTCATCCCTATGGCCCCATTGAGTTCTCTGGCCGCATTGATTCCTATGGCCCCATTGATCCCTATGGCCCCATTGATTCCTATGGTCCCATTGATACCTATGGCCCCATTGAGTTCTATGGCCCCAATGAGTTCTATGGCCCCATTGAGTTCTATGGCTTCATTGATTCCAAAGGCTCCTTTGAGTTCTATGGCCCCATTGAGTTCTATGGCCCCATTGATTCCTATGGCCCCTATGATTCCTCTGGCACCATTGAGTTCTATGGCCCCATTGATTCCTATTGTCCCATTGATCGCTGTGGCCCCATTGATTCCTATGGCCCCTTTGATTCCTAAGGCCCCATTGATCCCTATGTTCCCATTGATCCCTATGGCCCCTTTGAGTTCTATGGCCTTTTTGATCCCTATGGCGCCATCGATCCCAATGGCCCCAATGAGTTCTAGGTCTCCATTGATTCCTATGGCCATATTGATCCCTATGGCCTCATTGATCCCTATGGCCCCATCGATTCCTAAGGCCCCATTGATCCCTATGGCCCCGTTGATTCCTATGGCCGCATTGATTCCTATGGCCCCACTGATCCCTATGGTCCCATTGATTTCTATGGCCCCATTGATTACTATGGTCCAATCGATCCCTATGGCCCCATCGATTCATATGGTCCCGTTGATCCCTATGGCCACAATGATCCCTATGGCCCCATTGTTCTTTATGGCCCCATTGATCCCTATGGCCTCATTCATCCCTATGGCCCCATTGAGTTCTATGGCCACATTGATTCCTATGGCCCGATTGATCCCTATGGCCCCATTGATTCCTATGTTCCCATTGATCCCTATGGCCCCATTGACTTCTATGGCCCCATTGAGTTCTATGGCCCAATTGATCCCTATGTCCCCATTGATCCCTATGTCCCCATTGATCCCTATGGCCCCATTGAGTTTTATGGCCCCATTGATTCCTATGGCCCCATTGATTTTTATGGCTCCATTGAGTTCTATGGCCACATTGATCCCTATGGTCCCATTGTTCCCTATGGCCCCATTGATTCTTATGGTCCCATTGACTTTTATGGTCCCATTGATCCCTATGGCCCATTGAGTTCTATCACTTCATTGATCCCTATGGCCACATTGGTCCCTATGGCCCCATTGATTCCTATGGTCCCATTGATTCCTATGGCCCCATTGATCCCTATGGCCCCATTGATTCCTAAGGCCCCATCGATCCGTATGGCCTCATTGATCCCTATGGCTCCATTGATTCCTATGGCCCCACTCATCCCTATGGCCTCCTTAAGTTCTATGGCCCCATTGATTTCTATGGCCCCTTTGATTCCTAAGGCCCCATTGATCCCTATGTTCCCATTGATCCCTATGGCCCCTTTGAGTTCTATGGCCTTTTTGATCCCTATGGCGCCATCGATCCCAATGGCCCCAATGAGTTCTACGTCTCCATTGATTCCTATGGCCATATTGATCCCTATGGCCTCATTGATCCCTATGGCCCCATCGATTCCTATGGCCCCATTGATCCCTATGGCCCCGTTGATTCCTATGGCCCCATTGATCCCTATGGCCCAATTGAGTTCTATGGCTCCATTAAATCCTATGGCCCCATTGATTCCAATGGCCCCATTGATGACTATGGCCCCATTGATTCCTATGGCCCCACTGATCCCTATGGTCCCATTGATTTCTATGGCCCCATTGATTACTATGGTCCAATCGATCCCTATGGCCCCATCGATTCATATGGTCCCGTTGATCCCTATGGCCCCAATGATCCCTATGGCCCCATTGTTCTTTATGGCCCCATTGATCCCTATGGCCTCATTCATCCCTATGGCCCCATTGAGTTCTATGGCCGCATTGATTCCTATGGCCCGATTGATCCCTATGGCCCCATTGATTCCTATGTTCCCATTGATCCCTATGGCCCCATTGACTTCTATGGCCCCATTGAGTTCTATGGCCTAATTGATCCCTATGTCCCCATTGATCCCTATGTCCCCATTGATCCCTATGGCCCCATTGAGTTTTATGGCCCCATTGATTCCTATGGCCCCATTGATTTTTATGGCTCCATTGAGTTCTATGGCCACATTGATCCCTATGATCCCATTGTTCCCTATGGCCCCATTGATTCTTATGGTCCCATTGACTTTTATGGTCCCATTGATCCCTATGGCCCATTGAGTTCTCTCACTTCATTGATCCCTATGGCCACATTGATCCCTATGGCCCCATTGATTCCTATGGTCCCATTGATTCCTATGGCCCCATTGATCCCTATGGCCCCATTGATTCCTAAGGCCCCATCGATCCGTATGGCGTCATTGATCCCTATGTCTCCATTGATTCCTATGGCCCCACTCATCCCTATGGCCTCCTTAAGTTCTATGGCCCCATTGATTCCTATGGCCCTATTAATCCCTATTGCCCCTTTGAGTTCTATGGCCCCATTCATTCTTATGACCCCATTTATTCCTATGGTCCCATTGATTCCTGAGGCCAGATTAATCCCTATGGTCCCATTGATCCCTATGGCCCCATTGATTCCTATATTCCCATTGATCCCAATGGCCCAATTGAGTTCTATGGCCCCATTGATCCCTATGGCCCCATTGAGTTCTATGGCCACATTGATCCCTAAGGCCCCTTTGAGTTCTATGGCCACATTGATCCCTAAGGCCCCATTGATCCCTAAGGCCCCATTGCTTCCTATGGCCCCATTGATTCCTACGGCCCCATTGATTCCTACGGCCCCATCGATCCCTACAGCCCCATTGATTCCTATGGCCGCATTGAGTTCTATGGTCCCATTAATCCCTATGGCCCCATTAACCCCTATGACCCCATTGATTCCTACGGCCCCATCGATCCCTATGGCCCCATTGATCCCTACGGTTCCATTGATCCCTATGGTCCCATTGAGTTCTATGGCCCCATTGATTTTTATGGCCCCATTGATTCCTATGGTCCCATTGATTCCTGTTGCCCCATTGATTTTTATGGCCCCACTGATTCCTATGGGCCCACTGATTCATATGGCCCCATTGATTCCTATGGTCCCATTGATCCCTATAGCCCCATTGATTCCTATTGCCCCATTGATCCCTATGGCTCCATTGATCCCTTTGGCCCCATTGATTCCTACGGTCCCATTGATTCCTATGGCCCCATTGATTCCTACGGCCCCATCGATCCCTATGGCCCCATTGATCCCTACGGTTCCATTGATTCCTATGGGCCCATTGAGTTCTATGGCTCCATTGATCCCTATGGCCTCATTGATCGCTATGGCCCCATTGATTCCTATGGCCCCATTGATTCCTATGCCCCATTGATCACTATGGCCCCATCCATCCCTATGGCCCCATTGATCCCTATGGCCTTATTGATTCCTATGGCCCCACTGATCCCTATGGCCCCATTGATCCCTATAGCCCCATTGATTCCTATGGCCCCATTGATTCCAAAGGTCCCATTGATCCCTACGGCCCCATTGAGTTCCATGGCCCCATTGAGTTCTATGGCTCCATTGATTCCCTGTGGCCTCATAGAGTTCTATGGCCCCATTGATTCCTACGGTCCCATTGATCTCTACGACCCCATTGAGTTCTATGGCCCCTTTGAGTTCTATGGCCCTATTGAGTTCTATGGTCCCATTGATTCCTATGGCCCCATTGAGTTCTATGGCTCCTTTGAGATCTATGGCCACATTGATTCCTATTGCCCCATTGATTCCTATGGCCTCTTTGAGTTCTATGTCCCCATTGATTCCTGTGGTCCCATTGATCCCTATGGCCCCATTGATTCCTATGGCCCCATTGATTCGTAAGGCCCCATTGATCCCTATGTTTCCATTGATCCCTATGGCCCCTTTGAGTTCTATGGCCCAATTGATCCCTATGGCGCCATCGATCCCAATGGCCCCAATGAGTTCTACGTCTCCATTGATTCCTATGGCCACATTGATCCCTATGGCCCCATTGATCCCTATGGCCCCATCTATTCCTATGGCCCCATCGATTCCTATGGCCCCGTTGATCCATATGGCCCCACTGATTCCTATGGCCCCATTCATCCCTATGGCCCCATTGAGTTCTATGGCCCCATTGAGTTCTATGGCTCCATTGATACCTTTGGCCCCATTGAGTTCTATTGCCCCATTGATTCCTATGATTCCATTGATGACTATGGCCGCATTGATTCCTATGGCTTCTTTGAGTCCTATGGCCCCTTTGATTCCTGTAGTCCCATTGATCCCTATGGCCCTATTCATTCCTATGGCCCCTTTGATTCCTATGGCCCCACTGAGTTCTATGGTTCCACTGATTCCTATGGCCTCATTGATCCCTATGGCCCTATTGAGTTCTATGTTCCCATTGAGTTCTATGGCTCCATTCATTCCTATGGCCCCATTGATTCCTATCGTCCCATTGAAGACTATGGCCCCATTCATTCCTATGGCCCCATTGAGTTCTATTGCCCAATTGATCCCTATGTCCCCTCTGAGTTCTATGGTCCCTCTAATTCCTATGGCCTCATTGATCCCTATGGCCCTATTGAGTACCACGGCCCCATTGAGTTCTACGGGTCTATAGATTCCTATGGCCCCATTGATTCCTATGGCCCCATTGATCCCTGTGGCCCCATTGATTCCTATGGCCCCATTGATCCCTATGTTCCCATTGATTCCTGTGGCCCAATTGATCCCTATCGCCCCACTGAGTTCTATGGCCCCACTGATTCCTATGGCCCCATTCATCCCTATGGCCCCTTTGAGTTCTATTGTTCCATTAATCCCTATGGCTCCATTGATCCCGATGGCCCATTTGAGTTCTATGGTTCCATTGATACCTATGGCCCCATTGATCCCTATGGCCCCATTGATTTTTATGGCCCCATTGATTCCTATGGTCCCAGTGATCCCTACGGCCACATTGAGTTCTATGGCCCATTGAGTTCTATGGCCCCATTGATTCCTATAGCACCATTGAGTACTGTGGCCCATTGAGTTCTAGGGCCCCATTGATTCCTATGGCCCCATTGATTCCTATGGCCCCATTGATTCCTACGGCCCCATTGATTCCTACGGTCCCATTGATCGCTGTGGCCCAATTGATCCCTATTTCCCCATTGATACCTTTGGTCCCATTGAGTTCTTTGGCTCATTTGAGTTCTTTGTCTCCCTTGAGTTCTTTGGCTCCATTGATCCCTATGGCCTATTTGATCCCTATAACCCCATTTAGTTCTATGGCCGCATAGATCCCTATGGCCCCATTGATACCTATGGCCCCTTAGAGTTCTATGGTCCCATTGAGTTCTATGGTCCCATTGAGTTCTATGGCTCCACTGATCCCTACGGCACCATCGATCTCTATGGCCCCAATGATTTCTATGGCTCCATTGGTCCCTATGGTCCTATTGATTCCTATGGCCCCATTGAGTTCTATGGCCCCATTGATTCCTATAGTCCCATTGATCACTGTGGCCCCATAGATCACTAGGGCCCCATTGATTCCTATGGTCCCATTGATCCCTATGCCCCCATTGATTACTATGGCCCCATTGATTCCTATGGTCCCATTGATTCCTATGGCCCCATCGATCCCTATGGCCCCATTGAGTTATATGGCCCCTTTGAGTCCTATTGCCACATTGAGTTCTATGGCCCCATTGAGTTCTATGGCTCTATTGATTACTATGGCCGCAATGATCCCTATGGTTCCATTGATTCTTGTTGCCCCATTAATCCCTATGGCCCCACTGATTCCTATTGCCCCATTGAGTTCTATGGCTCCATTGAGTTCTATGGCTCCATGATCCCTATGGCCCCATTGATCCCTATAGCCCCATTGAGTTATGGCCCCATTGATCCCTATGGCCCCATTGATTCCTATGGCCCCATTGATTCCTATGGCCCCATTGATCCCTACTGCCCCATTGAGTTCTATGGCCCCACTGAGTTCTATGGCCCCATTGATTCCTATGGCCCCATTGATTCCTATGGCCCCATTGATTCCTATGGCCCCATTGATCGCTGTGGCCCCATTGATGCCTATGGCCCCATTGATTTTTAAAGCCCTTTTCAGTTCTGTGGCCAAATTGATTCCTATGGCCCCATTGAGTTCTATTGCCCAATTGATCCCTATGGCCCCATTGAGTTCTCTGGCTCCTTTGAATTCTTTGGCTCCATTGATCCCTATGGCCCCACTGATCCCCATGGCCCCTTTGAGTTCTATGGCCACATGGATCCTTATGGCCCCATTGATCCCTATTGCCCCATTGAGTTCTATGGCCCCATGGATTTCTATGGACCCTTTGATTCCTATGGCCCCGATGATCTCTATGGCCCCGATGATCCCTATGGCCCCATCGATCCCTATGGCCCCATTGATCCCTATGGCCCCATTGATTCCTGTGGCCCCATTGATCCCTATGGCCCCATTGATCCCTATAGCCCCATCCATCCCTATGGCCCCATTGATCCCTATGGCCCCATCGATTCCTCAGGCCCCACTGATTCCTATGGCCCCACTGATCCCTAGGGCCACATTGATTTCTACGGCCCCTTTGATTTCTATGGCCCCATTGATTGCTATGGCCCCATTGATCCCTATTGCCCCATTGATCCCTATGGCCTCTTTGAGTTCTATGGCCCCATTGTTCCCTATGGCTCCATTGATTTTTATGGCCCCATTGATTCCTATGGGCCCACTGATTACTATGACTCCGTTGATTCCTATGGTCCCATTGATTCCTATGGCCCCATTGATTCCTATTGCCCCATTGATCCCTATGGCCCCATTGATCCCTTTGGCCCCATTGAGTTCTATGGCCGCATGGATTCCTATGGCCTTACTGATCCCTATGGCCCCATTGATCCCTATGGCCCCATTGAGTTCTATGGCCCCATTGATTCCTATGGCCCCATTGATTTTTTTGGCCCCATCGAGTTCTATGGCCCCTTTGAGTTCTATGGCACAATTGATCCCTATGACAACATTGATCCCTATGGCCCCTTTGTGTTCTATGGCTCTATTGAGTTCTATGGCTCCACTGATCCCTATGGCCCCATTGATTCCTATGGCCCCATTGAGTTCTATGGCCCAATTGATTCCTATGGTCCCATTGATTCCAGTGGTCCCTTTGATTCCTATGACCCCATCGATCCCTATGGCCCCATTGAGTTCTGTGGCCCCATTGATTCCTATGGCCCCATTGAGTTCTATGGCCCCATTGAGTTCTATGGCCCCTTTGAATTCTATGGCCCCATTGATCTCTATGGCCCCATTGATCCCTATGGCACCGTCGAGTTCTATGGCCCCATCGATTCCTATGGCCCCATTGATCCCTATGGCTTCATTTAGTTCTATGGCCCCTTTGAGTTCTATGGCCCCATTGAGTTCTCTGGCCCCATTGAGTTCTATGGCCCCATTGATCACTATAGCCCCATTGATTCCTATGGCCCCTTTGAGTTCTATAGCTTCATTCATTATTATAACAACATTGATTCCTATGGCCCCATTGATCCTCATGGACCCATTGAGTTCAATGTCCCCATTGATTCCTATGGCCTCATCGATCCCTATGGCCTCATCGATCCCTATGGCCCCATCGATTCCTATGGCCCCATTGATCCCTATGGCCCCATTGACTCCTATGACCCCATTGAACCCTGTGGCCCCGTTGATCCCTATGGACCCATTGATTCCTAAGTCCCCACTGATTTCTATGGACCCATTGATTCCTGTGGCCCCACTGATTCCTATGGCCCCATTGATTCCTATAGCACATTGAACCCTATATCCCCATTGATCCCTATGGCCCCATTGAGTTCTATGGCCCCTTTGATCCCTATGACTCCATTGATTCCTATGGCCCCATTGATTCCTATGGCCCCATTGATTCCTGTGGCCACATTGATCCCTGTGGCCCCATTGATTCCTATGGCCCCATTGATCCCCATGGCCCCACTGATTCCTATGGCCCCACTGATTCCTATGGCCCCATTGATTCCTATGGCCCCATTGATCCCTTAAGCCCCATTGATCCCTATGGACCCTTTGAGTTCTATGGCCCCATCGATCACTATGGCACCATTGATTCCTTTGGCCCCATTGATTCCTATGGCCACATTGATTCCTGTGGCCTCATTGATCCCTTGGTCCCATTCATTCCTATGGCCCCAATGATCCCTATGGCCCCACTGATTCCTATGGACACACTGATTCCTATGGCCCCATTGATTTTTATGTCCCCATTGATCCCTATGGCCCCATTGAGTTCTATGGCCCCACTGATTCCTATGGACCCACTTATTCCTATGGTCCATTGATCCCTAAGGCCCCATTGATTCCTATGGCCCCATTGATTCCTGTGGCCCCATTGATCCTTATTGCTCCATTGATCGCTGTGGCCCCATTGATCCCTATCACCCCATTGATCCCTATAGCTTCATTGATCCCTACGGCCCCATTGAGTTCTATGGCCGCATTGATCCCTAAGGCCCCATTGATTCCTATCTTCCCATCGATCCCTATGTTCCAATCGATCCCTATGGCCACATTGATCCCTATTGCCCCACTGATTCCTATGGCCCCAATGATTCCTAAGGCCCCATTGATCACTATGTTCCCATTGATCCCTATGGCCCCACTGATTCCTATGGCCCTATTGATCCCTATGGCCCTATTGAGTTCTATGGCCCCTTTGAGTTCTATGGCTCCATTGAGTCCTATGGCCCCATTGATTCCAATGGCCCCATAATGACTATGGCCCCATTGATTCCTAAGGCCCCACTGATCCCTATGGTCCCTTTGATTCCTATGGCCTCATTGATTCCTATGGTCCCATCGATTCCTATGGCCCCATTGATCCCTACGGCCCCAATGATTCTTATGGCCCCAATGATTCCGATGGCCCCATTGATTTCTATGACTCCATTTAGTTCTATGGCCCAATTGATCCATATGTCCCCATTGATCCCTCTGGTCCCATTGATCCCTCTGGTCCCATTGATCCCTATGGTCCCATTGATCCCTATGGCCCCATTGGTTCCTATGGTCCCATTGATCCCTATGGCCCCATTGATCCCTATAGCCCCATTGATTCCTATGGCCCCATTGATCCCTATGGCCCCATTGATCCCTATAGCCCCATCCATCCCTATGGCCCCATTGATCCCTATGGCCCCATCGATTCCTCAGGCCCCACTGATTCCTATGGCCCCACTGATCCCTAGGGCCACATTGATTTCTACGGCCCCTTTGATTCCTATGGCCCCATTGATTGCTATGGCCCCATTGATCCCTATTGCCCCATTGATCCCTATGGCCTCTTTGAGTTCTATGGCCCCATTGTTCCCTATGGCTCCATTGATTTTTATGGCCCCATTGATTCCTATGG
Organism: Callipepla californica brunnescens; assembly: GCA_023055505.1. Taxonomy (NCBI): domain Eukaryota; kingdom Metazoa; phylum Chordata; class Aves; order Galliformes; family Odontophoridae; genus Callipepla; species Callipepla californica. The sequence goes on from JALIRH010000037.1 coordinate 4,762,938, forward strand.
GCCCACTGATTACTATGACTCCGTTGATTCCTATGGTCCCATTGATTCCTATGGCCCCATTGATTCCTATTGCCCCATTGATCCCTATGGCCCCATTGATCCCTTTGGCCCCATTGAGTTCTATGGCCGCATGGATTCCTATGGCCTTACTGATCCCTATGGCCCCATTGATCCCTATGGCCCCATTGAGTTCTATGGCCCCATTGATTCCTATGGCCCCATTGATTTTTTTGGCCCCATCGAGTTCTATGGCCCCTTTGAGTTCTATGGCACAATTGATCCCTATGACAACATTGATCCCTATGGCCCCTTTGTGTTCTATGGCTCTATTGAGTTCTATGGCTCCACTGATCCCTATGGCCCCATTGATTCCTATGGCCCCATTGAGTTCTATGGCCCAATTGATTCCTATGGTCCCATTGATTCCAGTGGTCCCTTTGATTCCTATGACCCCATCGATCCCTATGGCCCCATTGAGTTCTGTGGCCCCATTGATTCCTATGGCCCCATTGAGTTCTATGGCCCCATTGAGTTCTATGGCCCCTTTGAATTCTATGGCCCCATTGATCTCTATGGCCCCATTGATCCCTATGGCACCGTCGAGTTCTATGGCCCCATCGATTCCTATGGCCCCATTGATCCCTATGGCTTCATTTAGTTCTATGGCCCCTTTGAGTTCTATGGCCCCATTGAGTTCTCTGGCCCCATTGAGTTCTATGGCCCCATTGATCACTATAGCCCCATTGATTCCTATGGCCCCTTTGAGTTCTATAGCTTCATTCATTATTATAACAACATTGATTCCTATGGCCCCATTGATCCTCATGGACCCATTGAGTTCAATGTCCCCATTGATTCCTATGGCCTCATCGATCCCTATGGCCTCATCGATCCCTATGGCCCCATCGATTCCTATGGCCCCATTGATCCCTATGGCCCCATTGACTCCTATGACCCCATTGAACCCTGTGGCCCCGTTGATCCCTATGGACCCATTGATTCCTAAGTCCCCACTGATTTCTATGGACCCATTGATTCCTGTGGCCCCACTGATTCCTATGGCCCCATTGATTCCTATAGCACATTGAACCCTATATCCCCATTGATCCCTATGGCCCCATTGAGTTCTATGGCCCCTTTGATCCCTATGACTCCATTGATTCCTATGGCCCCATTGATTCCTATGGCCCCATTGATTCCTGTGGCCACATTGATCCCTGTGGCCCCATTGATTCCTATGGCCCCATTGATCCCCATGGCCCCACTGATTCCTATGGCCCCACTGATTCCTATGGCCCCATTGATTCCTATGGCCCCATTGATCCCTTAAGCCCCATTGATCCCTATGGACCCTTTGAGTTCTATGGCCCCATCGATCACTATGGCACCATTGATTCCTTTGGCCCCATTGATTCCTATGGCCACATTGATTCCTGTGGCCTCATTGATCCCTTGGTCCCATTCATTCCTATGGCCCCAATGATCCCTATGGCCCCACTGATTCCTATGGACACACTGATTCCTATGGCCCCATTGATTTTTATGTCCCCATTGATCCCTATGGCCCCATTGAGTTCTATGGCCCCACTGATTCCTATGGACCCACTTATTCCTATGGTCCATTGATCCCTAAGGCCCCATTGATTCCTATGGCCCCATTGATTCCTGTGGCCCCATTGATCCTTATTGCTCCATTGATCGCTGTGGCCCCATTGATCCCTATCACCCCATTGATCCCTATAGCTTCATTGATCCCTACGGCCCCATTGAGTTCTATGGCCGCATTGATCCCTAAGGCCCCATTGATTCCTATCTTCCCATCGATCCCTATGTTCCAATCGATCCCTATGGCCACATTGATCCCTATTGCCCCACTGATTCCTATGGCCCCAATGATTCCTAAGGCCCCATTGATCACTATGTTCCCATTGATCCCTATGGCCCCACTGATTCCTATGGCCCTATTGATCCCTATGGCCCTATTGAGTTCTATGGCCCCTTTGAGTTCTATGGCTCCATTGAGTCCTATGGCCCCATTGATTCCAATGGCCCCATAATGACTATGGCCCCATTGATTCCTAAGGCCCCACTGATCCCTATGGTCCCTTTGATTCCTATGGCCTCATTGATTCCTATGGTCCCATCGATTCCTATGGCCCCATTGATCCCTACGGCCCCAATGATTCTTATGGCCCCAATGATTCCGATGGCCCCATTGATTTCTATGACTCCATTTAGTTCTATGGCCCAATTGATCCATATGTCCCCATTGATCCCTCTGGTCCCATTGATCCCTCTGGTCCCATTGATCCCTATGGTCCCATTGATCCCTATGGCCCCATTGGTTCCTATGGTCCCATTGATCCCTATGGCCCCATTGATCCCTATAGCCCCATTGATTCCTATGGCCCCATTGATCCCTATGGCCCCATTGATCCCTATAGCCCCATCCATCCCTATGGCCCCATTGATCCCTATGGCCCCATCGATTCCTCAGGCCCCACTGATTCCTATGGCCCCACTGATCCCTAGGGCCACATTGATTTCTACGGCCCCTTTGATTCCTATGGCCCCATTGATTGCTATGGCCCCATTGATCCCTATTGCCCCATTGATCCCTATGGCCTCTTTGAGTTCTATGGCCCCATTGTTCCCTATGGCTCCATTGATTTTTATGGCCCCATTGATTCCTATGGGCCCACTGATTACTATGACTCCGTTGATTCCTATGGTCCCATTGATTCCTATGGCCCCATTGATTCCTATTGCCCCATTGATCCCTATGGCCCCATTGATCCCTTTGGCCCCATTGAGTTCTATGGCCGCATGGATTCCTATGGCCTTACTGATCCCTATGGCCCCATTGATCCCTATGGCCCCATTGAGTTCTATGGCCCCATTGATTCCTATGGCCCCATTGATTTTTTTGGCCCCATCGAGTTCTATGGCCCCTTTGAGTTCTATGGCACAATTGATCCCTATGACAACATTGATTCCTATGGCCCTTTTGTGTTCTATGGCTCTATTGAGTTCTATGGCTCCACTGATCCCTATGGCCCCATTGATTCCTATGGCCCCATTGAGTTCTATGGCCCAATTGATTCCTATGGTCCCATTGATTCCAGTGGTCCCTTTGATTCCTATGACCCCATCGATCCCTATGGCCCCATTGAGTTCTGTGGCCCCATTGATTCCTATGGCCCCATTGAGTTCTATGGCCCCATTGAGTTCTATGGCCCCATTGAATTCTATGGCCCCATTGATCTCTATGGCCCCATTGATCCCTATGGCACCGTCGAGTTCTATGGCCCCATCGATTCCTATGGCCCCATTGATCCCTATGGCTTCATTTAGTTCTATGGCCCCTTTGAGTTCTATGGCCCCATTGAGTTCTCTGGCCCCATTGAGTTCTATGGCCCCATTGATCCCTATAGCCCCATTGATTCCTATGGCCCCATTGAGTTCTATAGCTTCATTCATTATTATAACAACATTGATTCCTATGGCCCCATTGATCCTCATGGACCCATTGAGTTCAATGTCCCCATTGATTCCTATGGCCTCATCGATCCCTATGGCCTCATCGATCCCTATGGCCCCATCGATTCCTATGGCCCCATTGATCCCTATGGCCCCATTGACTCCTATGACCCCATTGAACCCTGTGGCCCCGTTGATCCCTATGGACCCATTGATTCCTAAGTCCCCACTGATTTCTATGGACCCATTGATTCCTGTGGCCCCACTGATTCCTATGGCCCCATTGATTCCTATAGCACATTGAACCCTATATCCCCATTGATCCCTATGGCCCCATTGAGTTCTATGGCCCCTTTGATCCCTATGACTCCATTGATTCCTATGGCCCCATTGATTCCTATGGCCCCATTGATTCCTGTGGCCACATTGATCCCTGTGGCCCCATTGATTCCTATGGCCCCATTGATCCCCATGGCCCCACTGATTCCTATGGCCCCACTGATTCCTATGGCCCCATTGATTCCTATGGCCCCATTGATCCCTTAAGCCCCATTGATCCCTATGGACCCTTTGAGTTCTATGGCCCCATCGATCACTATGGCACCATTGATTCCTTTGGCCCCATTGATTCCTATGGCCACATTGATTCCTGTGGCCTCATTGATCCCTTGGTCCCATTCATTCCTATGGCCCCAATGTTCCCTATGGCCCCACTGATTCCTATGGACACACTGATTCCTATGGCCCCATTGATTTTTATGTCCCCATTGATCCCTATGGCCCCATTGAGTTCTATGGCCCCACTGATTCCTATGGACCCACTTATTCCTATGGTCCATTGATCCCTAAGGCCCCATTGATTCCTATGGCCCCATTGATTCCTGTGGCCCCATTGATCCTTATTGCTCCATTGATCGCTGTGGCCCCATTGATCCCTATCACCCCATTGATCCCTATAGCCTCATTGATCCCTACGGCCCCATTGAGTTCTATGGCCGCATTGATCCCTAAGGCCCCACTGATTCCTATGGCCCCAATGATTCCTAAGGCCCCATTGATCACTATGTTCCCATTGATCCCTATGGCCCCACTGATTCCTATGGACCCACTTATTCCTATGGTCCATTGATCCCTAAGGCCCCATTGATTCCTATGGCCCCATTGATTCCTGTGGCCCCATTGATCCTTATTGCTCCATTGATCGCTGTGGCCCCATTGATCCCTATCACCCCATTGATCCCTATAGCCTCATTGATCCCTACGGCCCCATTGAGTTCTATGGCCGCATTGATCCCTAAGGCCCCATTGATTCCTATCTTCCCATCGATCCCTATGTTCCAATCGATCCCTATGGCCACATTGATCCCTATTGCCCCACTGATTCCTATGGCCCCAATGATTCCTAAGGCCCCATTGATCACTATGTTCCCATTGATCCCTATGGCCCCACTGATTCCTATGGCCCTATTGATCCCTATGGCCCTATTGAGTTCTATGGCCCCTTTGAGTTCTATGGCTCCATTGAGTCCTATGGCCCCATTGATTCCAATGGCCCCATAATGACTATGGCCCCATTGATTCCTAAGGCCCCACTGATCCCTATGGTCCCTTTGATTCCTATGGCCTCATTGATTCCTATGGTCCCATCGATTCCTATGGCCCCATTGATCCCTACGGCCCCAATGATTCTTATGGCCCCAATGATTCCGATGGCCCCATTGATTTCTATGACTCCATTTAGTTCTATGGCCCAATTGATCCATATGTCCCCATTGATCCCTCTGGTCCCATTGATCCCTCTGGTCCCATTGATCCCTATGGTCCCATTGATCCCTATGGCCCCATTGGTTCCTATGGTCCCATTGATCCCTATGGCCCCATTGATCCCTATAGCCCCATTGATTCCTATGGCCCCATTGATTCCAAAGGTCCCGTTGATCCATATGGCCCCATTGAGTTATATATCCCCATTGAGTTCTATGGCACCATTTATTCCTGTGGCCACATTGACTTCTATGGCCCCATTAATCCCTATGGCCCCATTGATTCCTATGGTCCCATTGATCACTGTTGCCCTTTTGATCCCTATGGCCCCATTGATGACTATGGCCTCATTGATCCCTATGGCCTTATTAATCCCTATGGCCCCATTGATCCCTATGGCCCCATTGATTCCAAAGGTCCCGTTGATCCATATGGCCCCATTGAGTTATATATCCCCATTGAGTTCTATGGCACCATTTATTCCTGTGGCCACATTGACTTCTATGGCCCCATTAATCCCTATGGCCCCATTGATTCCTATGGTCCCATTGATCACTGTTGCCCTTTTGATCCCTATGGCCCCATTGATGACTATGGCCTCATTGATCCCTATGGCCTTATTAATCCCTATGGCCCCATTGATCCCTATGGCCCCATTGATTCCTATGGCTCCATTGATCGCTATGGCTTCTTTGATCCCTATGGCCCCATTGAGTTCTACGGCCGCATTGATTCCTATGGTCCCATCGATCCCTATGGCACCATTGATTCCTATGGTCCCATCGATCCCTATGTCCCCATTTATCCCTATGGCCCCATTGATCCTCATGGCCCCATTGATTCCTATGGCCCCATTGATTTCTATGGCCCCATTGATCCCTTAAGCCCCATTGATCCCTATGGACCCTTTGAGTTCTATGGCCCCATCGATCACTATGGCACCATTGATTCCTTTGGCCCCATTGATTCCTATGGCCACATTGATTCCTGTGGCCTCATTGATCCCTTGGTCCCATTCATTCCTATGGCCCCAATGTTCCCTATGGCCCCACTGATTCCTATGGACACACTGATTCCTATGGCCCCATTGATTTTTATGTCCCCATTGATCCCTATGGCCCCATTGAGTTCTATGGCCCCACTGATTCCTATGGACCCACTTATTCCTATGGTCCATTGATCCCTAAGGCCCCATTGATTCCTATGGTCCCATTGATTCCAGTGGTCCCTTTGATTCCTATGACCCCATCGATCCCTATGGCCCCATTGAGTTCTGTGGCCCCATTGATTCCTATGGCCCCATTGAGTTCTATGGCCCCATTGAGTTCTATGGCCCCATTGAATTCTATGGCCCCATTGATCTCTATGGCCCCATTGATCCCTATGGCACCGTCGAGTTCTATGGCCCCATCGATTCCTATGGCCCCATTGATCCCTATGGCTTCATTTAGTTCTATGGCCCCTTTGAGTTCTATGGCCCCATTGAGTTCTCTGGCCCCATTGAGTTCTATGGCCCCATTGATCCCTATAGCCCCATTGATTCCTATGGCCCCATTGAGTTCTATAGCTTCATTCATTATTATAACAACATTGATTCCTATGGCCCCATTGATCCTCATGGACCCATTGAGTTCAATGTCCCCATTGATTCCTATGGCCTCATCGATCCCTATGGCCTCATCGATCCCTATGGCCCCATCGATTCCTATGGCCCCATTGATCCCTATGGCCCCATTGACTCCTATGACCCCATTGAACCCTGTGGCCCCGTTGATCCCTATGGACCCATTGATTCCTAAGTCCCCACTGATTTCTATGGACCCATTGATTCCTGTGGCCCCACTGATTCCTATGGCCCCATTGATTCCTATAGCACATTGAACCCTATATCCCCATTGATCCCTATGGCCCCATTGAGTTCTATGGCCCCTTTGATCCCTATGACTCCATTGATTCCTATGGCCCCATTGATTCCTATGGCCCCATTGATTCCTGTGGCCACATTGATCCCTGTGGCCCCATTGATTCCTATGGCCCCATTGATCCCCATGGCCCCACTGATTCCTATGGCCCCACTGATTCCTATGGCCCCATTGATTCCTATGGCCCCATTGATCCCTTAAGCCCCATTGATCCCTATGGACCCTTTGAGTTCTATGGCCCCATCGATCACTATGGCACCATTGATTCCTTTGGCCCCATTGATTCCTATGGCCACATTGATTCCTGTGGCCTCATTGATCCCTTGGTCCCATTCATTCCTATGGCCCCAATGTTCCCTATGGCCCCACTGATTCCTATGGACACACTGATTCCTATGGCCCCATTGATTTTTATGTCCCCATTGATCCCTATGGCCCCATTGAGTTCTATGGCCCCACTGATTCCTATGGACCCACTTATTCCTATGGTCCATTGATCCCTAAGGCCCCATTGATTCCTATGGCCCCATTGATTCCTGTGGCCCCATTGATCCTTATTGCTCCATTGATCGCTGTGGCCCCATTGATCCCTATCACCCCATTGATCCCTATAGCCTCATTGATCCCTACGGCCCCATTGAGTTCTATGGCCGCATTGATCCCTAAGGCCCCACTGATTCCTATGGCCCCAATGATTCCTAAGGCCCCATTGATCACTATGTTCCCATTGATCCCTATGGCCCCACTGATTCCTATGGACCCACTTATTCCTATGGTCCATTGATCCCTAAGGCCCCATTGATTCCTATGGCCCCATTGATTCCTGTGGCCCCATTGATCCTTATTGCTCCATTGATCGCTGTGGCCCCATTGATCCCTATCACCCCATTGATCCCTATAGCCTCATTGATCCCTACGGCCCCATTGAGTTCTATGGCCGCATTGATCCCTAAGGCCCCATTGATTCCTATCTTCCCATCGATCCCTATGTTCCAATCGATCCCTATGGCCACATTGATCCCTATTGCCCCACTGATTCCTATGGCCCCAATGATTCCTAAGGCCCCATTGATCACTATGTTCCCATTGATCCCTATGGCCCCACTGATTCCTATGGCCCTATTGATCCCTATGGCCCTATTGAGTTCTATGGCCCCTTTGAGTTCTATGGCTCCATTGAGTCCTATGGCCCCATTGATTCCAATGGCCCCATAATGACTATGGCCCCATTGATTCCTAAGGCCCCACTGATCCCTATGGTCCCTTTGATTCCTATGGCCTCATTGATTCCTATGGTCCCATCGATTCCTATGGCCCCATTGATCCCTACGGCCCCAATGATTCTTATGGCCCCAATGATTCCGATGGCCCCATTGATTTCTATGACTCCATTTAGTTCTATGGCCCAATTGATCCATATGTCCCCATTGATCCCTCTGGTCCCATTGATCCCTCTGGTCCCATTGATCCCTATGGTCCCATTGATCCCTATGGCCCCATTGGTTCCTATGGTCCCATTGATCCCTATGGCCCCATTGATCCCTATAGCCCCATTGATTCCTATGGCCCCATTGATTCCAAAGGTCCCGTTGATCCATATGGCCCCATTGAGTTATATATCCCCATTGAGTTCTATGGCACCATTTATTCCTGTGGCCACATTGACTTCTATGGCCCCATTAATCCCTATGGCCCCATTGATTCCTATGGTCCCATTGATCACTGTTGCCCTTTTGATCCCTATGGCCCCATTGATGACTATGGCCTCATTGATCCCTATGGCCTTATTAATCCCTATGGCCCCATTGATCCCTATGGCCCCATTGATTCCAAAGGTCCCGTTGATCCATATGGCCCCATTGAGTTATATATCCCCATTGAGTTCTATGGCACCATTTATTCCTGTGGCCACATTGACTTCTATGGCCCCATTAATCCCTATGGCCCCATTGATTCCTATGGTCCCATTGATCACTGTTGCCCTTTTGATCCCTATGGCCCCATTGATGACTATGGCCTCATTGATCCCTATGGCCTTATTAATCCCTATGGCCCCATTGATCCCTATGGCCCCATTGATTCCTATGGCTCCATTGATCGCTATGGCTTCTTTGATCCCTATGGCCCCATTGAGTTCTACGGCCGCATTGATTCCTATGGTCCCATCGATCCCTATGGCACCATTGATTCCTATGGTCCCATCGATCCCTATGTCCCCATTTATCCCTATGGCCCCATTGATCCTCATGGCCCCATTGATTCCTATGGCCCCATTGATTTCTATGGCCCCATTGATCCCTTAAGCCCCATTGATCCCTATGGACCCTTTGAGTTCTATGGCCCCATCGATCACTATGGCACCATTGATTCCTTTGGCCCCATTGATTCCTATGGCCACATTGATTCCTGTGGCCTCATTGATCCCTTGGTCCCATTCATTCCTATGGCCCCAATGTTCCCTATGGCCCCACTGATTCCTATGGACACACTGATTCCTATGGCCCCATTGATTTTTATGTCCCCATTGATCCCTATGGCCCCATTGAGTTCTATGGCCCCACTGATTCCTATGGACCCACTTATTCCTATGGTCCATTGATCCCTAAGGCCCCATTGATTCCTATGGCCCCATTGATTCCTGTGGCCCCATTGATCCTTATTGCTCCATTGATCGCTGTGGCCCCATTGATCCCTATCACCCCATTGATCCCTATAGCCTCATTGATCCCTACGGCCCCATTGAGTTCTATGGCCGCATTGATCCCTAAGGCCCCACTGATTCCTATGGCCCCAATGATTCCTAAGGCCCCATTGATCACTATGTTCCCATTGATCCCTATGGCCCCACTGATTCCTATGGACCCACTTATTCCTATGGTCCATTGATCCCTAAGGCCCCATTGATTCCTATGGCCCCATTGATTCCTGTGGCCCCATTGATCCTTATTGCTCCATTGATCGCTGTGGCCCCATTGATCCCTATCACCCCATTGATCCCTATAGCCTCATTGATCCCTACGGCCCCATTGAGTTCTATGGCCGCATTGATCCCTAAGGCCCCATTGATTCCTATCTTCCCATCGATCCCTATGTTCCAATCGATCCCTATGGCCACATTGATCCCTATTGCCCCACTGATTCCTATGGCCCCAATGATTCCTAAGGCCCCATTGATCACTATGTTCCCATTGATCCCTATGGCCCCACTGATTCCTATGGCCCTATTGATCCCTATGGCCCTATTGAGTTCTATGGCCCCTTTGAGTTCTATGGCTCCATTGAGTCCTATGGCCCCATTGATTCCAATGGCCCCATAATGACTATGGCCCCATTGATTCCTAAGGCCCCACTGATCCCTATGGTCCCTTTGATTCCTATGGCCTCATTGATTCCTATGGTCCCATCGATTCCTATGGCCCCATTGATCCCTACGGCCCCAATGATTCTTATGGCCCCAATGATTCCGATGGCCCCATTGATTTCTATGACTCCATTTAGTTCTATGGCCCAATTGATCCATATGTCCCCATTGATCCCTCTGGTCCCATTGATCCCTCTGGTCCCATTGATCCCTATGGTCCCATTGATCCCTATGGCCCCATTGGTTCCTATGGTCCCATTGATCCCTATGGCCCCATTGATCCCTATAGCCCCATTGATTCCTATGGCCCCATTGATTCCAAAGGTCCCGTTGATCCATATGGCCCCATTGAGTTATATATCCCCATTGAGTTCTATGGCACCATTTATTCCTGTGGCCACATTGACTTCTATGGCCCCATTAATCCCTATGGCCCCATTGATTCCTATGGTCCCATTGATCACTGTTGCCCTTTTGATCCCTATGGCCCCATTGATGACTATGGCCTCATTGATCCCTATGGCCTTATTAATCCCTATGGCCCCATTGATCCCTATGGCCCCATTGATTCCAAAGGTCCCGTTGATCCATATGGCCCCATTGAGTTATATATCCCCATTGAGTTCTATGGCACCATTTATTCCTGTGGCCACATTGACTTCTATGGCCCCATTAATCCCTATGGCCCCATTGATTCCTATGGTCCCATTGATCACTGTTGCCCTTTTGATCCCTATGGCCCCATTGATGACTATGGCCTCATTGATCCCTATGGCCTTATTAATCCCTATGGCCCCATTGATCCCTATGGCCCCATTGATTCCTATGGCTCCATTGATCGCTATGGCTTCTTTGATCCCTATGGCCCCATTGAGTTCTACGGCCGCATTGATTCCTATGGTCCCATCGATCCCTATGGCACCATTGATTCCTATGGTCCCATCGATCCCTATGTCCCCATTTATCCCTATGGCCCCATTGATCCTCATGGCCCCATTGATTCCTATGGCCCCATTGATTTCTATGGTGCCATTGAGTTCAGTTGTCCCATTGAGTTCTATGTTCCCATTGATCCCTATGACCCCATTGAGTTCTATAGCTCCATTCATTCCTATAACACCATTGATTCCCATGGCCTCATCGATCCCTATGGCCACATCGATTCCTATGGCCCCATTCATCCCTATGGCCCCATTGATTTCTATGGCCCCATTGATCCCTATGGCCCCATTGATCCCTATGGCCCCATTGATTCCTAAGGCCCCTCTGATTTTTATGCCCCATTGATTCCTATGGCCCCACTGATTCCTATGGCCCCATTGATTTCTATGGCCCCATTGATCCCTATAGCCCCATTGATCCCTATGGCCCCATTGAGTTCTAGGGCCCCATTGATCCCTATGGCTCCATTGATTCCTATGGCCCCATGGATTCCTATGGCCCCATTGATTCCTATGGCCCCATTGATCCCTAAGCCCCCACTGATTTCTATGGCCCCACTGATTCCTATGGCCCCACTGATTCCTATGGCCCCACTTATTCCTTTGTTCCCATTGATCCCTATGGCCCCATTGAGTTCTATGGCCCCATGGATCCCTGTGGTCCCATTGATTCTGTCATTGTTTTATGATTTTTGGTACTAGTATTCCACATCTTAACATCATGTATTGCATTAAGAGTTAAAGAGCTAATACTCCAGCTCCATAGATCATTGATAATTCCAGGTATACCTGTCTCTGAAGTGAAGAAGCACTACATTCCCAGAGGACTTTGCGATGCTTTGTATTTTTACGTGTTTTCCGCTCAGAGGGAACAGATAAAAACCCTCAGCGGTCACGGGACACTCTCTCTTTCCTTCGGGATCGACTCAGCAGTGGGTGCTCGCTGCCGTATCGCCTTCAGCGTTAGCGTAAGGCCTTCGGTTTATCGGACACTCTCTCTTGCTCATTTTATTTGATTCATTAGCCTCAATTCCAATTATATTGTATTATATTGTGTTATTTTACTTTCTGATATCTTATTTAGTAAATTAGCTTTCCTCCTCAGATCGTTGCCGCTGTTTTGTTTTTGGGCCCATCTCCCTTTTCCCTTTTCCCTTTTTCCTTGCCCTTTCCTGGGGCGTGGGTCCGTGGGTCCCCTGCACCAATCGTCACGGAACCGGGCCGATCCAGCCTAGTAAACCGCTGACATTTTTGTTGCCCCACGTGGGGCTCGACGAGCTGCCTTAGCCGGGCAGAGACAAACTTTTAGAGTGAATCTCTGTCTCTTGCTTGCAAGCTTATCTGTACTGCAGGTGCTGTACGGCATAACACGGCCTTGAAGCCTGGGCGCACTGCCAGTTGTTCTGGGATATTTGTCAACTTTTTTGGGTGCTGCCAGCTTGTTTTAGTAAAGAAGAAAAAAAAAATGCTCTCGTTTTTTAAACTTCTCTTAAAGGGGCTGCATTTCATTGTTTTTTCCATTTTAATGCTCAAAATGTATTGGGACTTTTTCCCTGAGCACCTGCAAGATCCTGAGAATTCAAGCAGATATTTGAGACAGGGATGTTATGGCTCAGACAGATCTGAGGAGGCCCAAATTATTTGGGGTCTGCCTTATGCTTACCTGGCCTTATTCAGTACTATTCCGGAGAGGCATAGAGTTTTTAAAATAGAGCGAGAGAGTCTCCGAGCCGAAAGGGACAGTCTCCAAATTGAGAAAGACAGTCTTTTAGCTGACAATCAGACCCTCCAGACCGAGAGAGACGCCCTCCAGATGGAGAGAGACACCTTCCGATCTCAACAAGAAGCTCTCCAGACCAACATGGACGCTTTCCAGTTCGAGAAAGACGTTCTCCAGCCTGAAAGAGATGCCCTCCAGTCCGAACTCAACAACCCTCAGTCTCAACAAGATGGTCTCCAGTTTGTGCAAGATGCCCTCCAACCTGAAAGAGACACCCTCCTGTCTGAGCGAGATGTCATCCTGTCTGAACGGTACTCCTTCAGAACTGAGCGAGGTACCTACCAGCTACAATAGCCCGTGCCCCCCAGCCAGGGGGGGGAAAGGGATAATAGAGTGTATTGGACTATGTGGTTTCTTTGGCCTGGCACATCAGAACCACAAAATTATAAGGCACTGATGGACACTGGTGCACAATGCACTCTAATGCTCTCCAGTCACCAAGGGACAGAATTAATCTATACTTCTGGGGTGACTTGGGGTTCACAAGAGTTGACCATGACTCACTCACCGTTTAACAGCCCCATATGGCCGGTGCATAAAGCCAGTGGAGAATGGAGGCTGACGGTAGATTACCGTGGCCTGAATGAGGTTACACCCCCACTGAGTGCTGCTGTGCTGGACATGCTTCAATTCCAGTACGAACTGGAGTCAAAAGCAGCCAAGTGGTATGCCACCATTAACACTGCCAATGCCTTCTTTTCAATTTCTCTGGCCACAGAATGCAGGCCGCAGTTTGCTTTCACCTGGAGGGGAGTTCAGTACACCTGGAACCGTTTGCCCCAGGGGTGGAAGCACAGCCCAACCATTTGCCATGGGTTGATCCAAACTGCATTGGAACAGGGCGGTGCTCCTGAGCACTTACAATACATTGATGACATCATTGTGTGGGGCAATACAGCAGGGGAAGTTTTCGAGAAAGGAGAGAGAATAATCCAGATCCTCCTGCGAGCTGGCTTCGCTATTAAACGAAGCAAAGTGAAAGGGCCTGCACAGGAAATTCAATTCCTAGGAATAAAGTGGCAAGATGGACGTCGTCACATCCCAACAGATGTGATCGACAAAATCATTGCTATGTCTCCACCCACCAATAAGACAGAGACCCAAGCTTTTCTGGGTGTAGTGGGCTTTTAGAGAATGCATGTTCCAAACTACAGTCTCATTGTGAGCCCTCTCTTTCGGGTGACGCGGAAGAAGAATGATTTTGTATGGGGTCCTGAGCAGCAGCAGGCTTTTGAGCAAATTAAGCAGGAGATAGCCCGTGCCGTGGCCCTGGGGCCAGTGCGGATGGGACAGGATGTAAAGAACATCCTCTACACTGCTGCTGGAAAGGAAGGTCCCACTTGGAGTTTGTGGCAAAGAGCTTCTGGAGAGACCCGAGGCCGACCCCTTGGTTTCTGGAGTCGAGCATACAGGGGGTCTGAGGAGCGCTACACTCCAACTGAGAAGGAAATCTTAGCCGCATACGAGGGGGTTCGAGCTGCTTCCGAAGTAATCGGTACTGAAGCGCAGCTCCTTCTGGCACCTCGACTGCCAGTGCTGAACTGGATGTTCAAAGGAAAGGTTCCCTCTACCCATCATGCTACTGATGCCACTTGGAGTAAGTGGATTGCGCTGATTACACAGCAAGCTCGGATGGGGAACCTCAGTCATCCAGGAATCCTAGAAGTGATCATGGACTGGCCTGAAGGTAAAAAGTTTGGAACAACACCAGCAGAGGAGGTATCACGTGCTAAAGAGGCCCCACCATATAATGAATTACCAGACAATGAAAAGAGATACGCCCTGTTCACAGATGGATCGTGTTGCATTGTGGGAAAGCACCGCAGATGGAAATCTGCTGTGTGGAGCCCCACGCGACAAGTTGCAGAGGCCACTGAAGGAAAAGGAGAGTCAAGCCAATTTGCAGAGGTAAAGGCTGTCCAACTGGCCTTAGATATTGCTGAACATGAGAGGTGGCCAGTGCTTTATCTTTACACTGACTCATGGATGGTGGCAAATGCCTTATGGGGGTGGTTACAGCAATGGGAACAAAATGGCTGGCAACGGAGGGGTAAACCTATTTGGGCTGCTGAACTGTGGAAAGATATTGCTGCCCGAGTAAAGAATATGGTTGTAGGTGCGCCATGTAGATGCTCATATTCCTAAAAGCCGAGCAACTGAAGAACAACAGAATAACCATCAGGTAGATCAAGCTGCCAAAGTTAAAATGGCTCAAGTAGACTTGGACTGGCAACACAAAAGTGAATTATTTTTAGCTCGGTGGGCCCATGAGACCTCAGGCCATCAAGGAAGAGATGCAACATATAAGTGGGCTAGAGATTGAGGGGTTGACTTAACTATGGACGCTATTGCACAGGTTATCCATGACTGTGATACTTGTGCCACAATTAAACAAGCCAAGAGGATGAAACCTCTTTGGGGGGAAGGGCGATGGCAAAAGTATAAATATGGGGAGGCGTGGCAGGTAGATTATATCACCTTGCCACGATCTCGCAATGGTAAGCGTTATGTGCTCACCATGGTGGAAGCAACCACTGGGTGGCTTGAAACATATGCAGTACCCCATGCTACCGCCCGAAACACCATTCTAGGTCTCGAGAAGCAAGTCCTATGGCGACATGGCACTCCAGAAAGACTTGAGTCAGATAATGGGACTCATTTCAAAAATTCTCTTGTAAGTAATTGGGCCAAAGATCATGGCATTGAATGGATTTATCATATCCCCTATCACGCACCAGCTTCTGGTAAGACTGAAAGATACAATGGGTTGCTGAAAACCATGTTGAAAGCAATGGGTGGCGGAACATTTAAGCACTGGGAGAAGCATTTGGCCGAAGCCACCTGGTTGGTCAACACTCGAGGATCCATCAATCGTGATGGTCCTGCCCAATCCAGCTCTCTACCTACAGTAGAGGGAGATAAGGTCCCTGTAGTACATGTAAAGAACATGTTGGGCAAGGCGGTTTGGGTACTTCCAGCTTCTGGAAAGGGCAAACCTCTCCGTGGAACTGTCTTTGCTCAGGGACCTGGGTCCACTTGGTGGGTGATGCAGAAGAATGGGGATGTTCAGTGTGTACCACAAGGGAATTTGATGTTGGGGGAGTGCAGGCAGTAATTCCATGTATATACTTGTATATATATGTTGTGTGTGTGTATATCTAATGCATGTTAATCATTGTTCTTCTGTATGTATCAAGCATGATGTAACGATGTGGAATAAGGGGTGGAATGTCATGGTTTTATGATTTTTGGTACTGGTATTCCACATCATAACATCATGTATTGCATTAAGAGTTAAAGAGCTAATACTCCAGCTCCATAGATCATTGATAATTCCAGGTATACCTGTCTCAGAAGAGAAGAAGCACTACATTCCCCAGAGGACTTTGCGATGCTTTGTATTTTTACGTGTTTTCCGCTCAGAGGGAACAGATAAAAACCCTCAGCGGTCACGGGACACTCTCTCTTTCCTTCGGGATCGACTCAGCAGTGGGTGCTCGCTGCCGTATCGCCTTCAGCGTTAGCGTAAGGCCTTCGGTTTATCGGACACTCTCTCTTGCTCATTTTATTTGATTCATTAGCCTCAATTCCAATTATATTGTATTATATTGTGTTATTTTACTTTCTGATACCTTATTTAGTAAATTAGCTTTCCTCCTCAGATCGTTGCCGCTGTTTTGTTTTTGGGCCCATCTCCCTTTTCCCTTTTCCCTTTTTCCTTGCCCTTTCCTGGGGCGTGGGTCCGTGGGTCCCCCGCACCAATCGTCACGGAACCGGGCCGATCCAGCCCGGTAAACCGCTGACACAGGTTGTCACAATGTCAGAATGTCTCTATGTGACAATGCTAGAATGTCATAATGTCAGAAAGTGAGAATGTCACAATGGCAGATTGTCATAATGCCAGAACTTCAGAAGGTGAGAATATTAGAATGTCACAATGTAACAATGTCACAAAGTGAGTATCTCAGAATGTCACAATGTCAAAATGTCAGAATGAGAGAAAGAGAGAATGTCATGATGTCAGAATGTCTTCATGTCAGAATGTCAAATTGTCTAGACCTGCATGTCTAGCGGCTACTTATGCAAAGCCGCTGAAGAATGACGCAAGTCAGTCGATGGCCTTGCACTGAAGAGAGTATTCTCTAATCAGCAGTCATCATTCCAATACCAGCGATTCGCAGTTTACACGTGAAAGTGTTTCCGTTTCTGTATTTTTAGGGTATGTGTGCCAAACACCATTGTTAGAGGTGGAAAGTTTTTATTCTCCTTCTGCTCTGGTACTGAATGCAAAGTATGTCTGCATCAGTCATACACCTGCGTTCTCGTTTTCATACTTTTACTGACCATTATAGATATCCTTTTTAGATACTCTATGTAGCACCATCACTCCTCATTTCCTTTCCATATGCTGTAAGTTTTCTGATTCGTGTCAGAGCGATGTGTTGTTCAGACCTAAGTAAGCAATGTAGAGGCCTTAAGTACGTCAAGCTGATTCCTCCACGAAATTCGTGTGTCATTGCACCGCTTCCATATGTTCCCATTAAACCTGTTCCCAAGCGCATTGATAAAGCCGTCTTTTGATAGCAGAGCAAACTGGCACGAGCGATACGCTCGAACTGACTTAACCGCGGTATACGATTCAATCGCATCAATCGCGGCTACTGTTGCAATAGCCGTTACAGAAGGACGCGATACAGTCGACTGCAGTGCACTGAATAGCGCCTTCTCTATTCAACCAGCAGCGGTCCAATACTAACGATTCGCGGTTTACACGTGAAAATGACTCCGTTACGGTAATTGTGTGGGTATGTATGCCGGAACCCAATGTTACTGAGGGGGAAAGTTTTTATTCTCCTTCTGTTCTGCTACTGACCGCAAAGTATGTCTGCATCAGTCATTGACCTGCAAGCACGTTTTCATACTTTTCTCTGACAAGTGCTTTTATCCGTTTCAGAACCTCTATAAACACCGTCACTCCACTTTTCCTTTTCATACACAGTTATCTTTCAGATTTCTTCCTCAGCAACGTAAGTTTACAGAGCTACGCAATATCGAGGGGAAAAGTACATGTAGCTGTTCCATTACCAAATGCATGTGTCTTTCCAATGCTTCCATATGTTCCCCAGTAAACCTTATCCCGAACATCGCCAAAGCGACTTCTAACAAGCAGAGCGAAATTGCCAGCGAGCTTTTTACTCCAACTGCCTTAACCGCTGATTCCGAAACAATCGCATCAATCGCGGTTACTGCTGCAATAGCCACTGAAGAAGACGCGACTCAGCCGGCTACCGTGCACTGAATAGCGGCTTCTCTATTCAGGGCGCAGCGGTCCAATATTAACGATCAGCGGCTTACACGTGAAAGTGACTCCGTTTCTTGAGTTGTACGATAGTGTATACTGGACCCCAATGTTAGTGAGGGGGAAAGTTTTTAATCTCTTTCTTGTCTGTTACTGACGGCAAAGTATGTCCGCATCAATCATATACCTGCGTTCTCGTTTTCATACCTTTCAAGAGAAGTGTTGTTATCCCTATTAGTTCTACTATGTAACGCCATCACTCCTCATTTCCTTTTCATACGCTGTGATTTCTCTGATTCCTGTCAGAACGATGTGTAGTTCAGAGCTAAGTAAGCAATGTAGAGGCGTTTAGTACTTCAAGCTGTTTCCTCTACCTAATGCATGTGTCATTCCACCGCTTCCATATGTTCCCCATTAATCTAATCCAGAGCATTGCCAAAGCGACTTTTAACAAGAAGAGCGAAATTGGTAGCGAGCGTTATGCTCGAACTGCCTTAACCGTGGATCCCGATTTAATCGCATCAATCGCGGCTACTGCTGCAATAGCCGTTGAAGAAGAGGCGACTCAGCCGGCTACCGTGCACTGAATAGCGGCTTCT
The DNA here is from genome assembly GCA_023055505.1 of Callipepla californica brunnescens. Lineage (NCBI taxonomy): Eukaryota > Metazoa > Chordata > Aves > Galliformes > Odontophoridae > Callipepla > Callipepla californica. Next base: position 4,782,084 of record JALIRH010000037.1, read on the forward strand.
CTATTCCGTCGTCAGCGGTCCAATATTAACGATTCACGGTTTACACGTGAAAGTGACTCCGTTACGGTAATTGTGTGGGTATGTATGTCAAACACCAATGTTAGTGAGTGGGAAAGTTTTTAATCTCCTACTGCTCTGCTAATGACTGCAAAGTATGTTTGCAACAGTCATTCAACTGCGTTCTTGTTTTCATGCTTTTCTCTGACAAACATTTTTATCCTTTTTAGATCCTCTATGAAACACCGTCACTCCTCATTTCCTTTCTATACGCAGTGATTTTTTGATTCGTGTCAGAACGATGTGTTGTTCAGAGCTAAGTAAGCAATGTAGAGGCCTTAAGTACGTCAAGCTGTTTCCTCTACCAAATGCATGTGTCATTCCACCGCTTCCATAAGTTCCCATTAAACCTGTTCACAAGTGCTTCTATAAAGCCCCCTTTAGATAGCAGAGCAAACCGGCACGAGCTTTATGCTCGAACCGTCCTGTACCACGTTTTCTGATTCAATCGCATCAATCGCGGCTAATGCTGCAATAGCTGTTGAAGAATGACGCGAGTCAGTCGGCTGCCATGCACTGTATAACTGTCTCTCTATTCAGTCGGCAGCGGTCTGATACTAACGATTCGCGGTTTACACGTGAAAGTGTCTCCGTTACGGTAATTGTGTGGGTATGTATGCCTGACCGCAGTGTTAATGAGTGGGAAGGTTTTTATTCTCCTTCTGCTCTGGTACTGAATGCAAAGTACATCTGCATCAGTCATTGACCGGCAAGCACTTTTTCATACTTTACAATGACAAGTGTTTTTACCATTTTAGATCCTCTACGAATCACCTTCAATCCATTGTGCTTTTCATACACAGCAATCTTTCAGATTCATCATAAGTTTACAGAGCTACGCAATGTCGAGGGGAAAAGTACATGTAGCTGTTTCCACTACCAAATGCATGTGTCATTCCACCGCTTCCATATGTTTCCATTAAACCTGTTCCCAAGCGCATTGATAAAGCCGTCTTTTGATAGCAGAGCAAACCGGCACGAGCGATATGCTCGAACTGACTTAACCGCGGTATCTGATTCAATCGCATCAATCGCGGCTACTTCTGCAATAGCCGTTGAAGAAAGAAGCGATACAGCCTTCTGCAGTGCACTGAATAGCGGCTTCTCTATTTAGCCGGCAGCGGTCCAATACTAGCGATTCGCGGTTTAGACGTTTAAGTGACTCCATTTCTGTAATTGTGTGGGTATGTATGCCGGACCCCAGAGTTACTGAGGGGGAAAATTTCTATTCTCCTTCTGCTCTGGTACTGAACGCAAAGTATGTTTGCATCAGTCATTGACCTGCAAGCACGTTTTCATACTTTTCTCTGACAAGTGTTTTTATATGTTTCAGATCCTCTTTGAAAAACCGTCACTCCACTTTTCCTTTTCATACACAGTTATCTTTCAGATTTCTTCCTCAGCAACATAAGTTTACAGAGCTACGCAATGTCGAGGGGAAAAGTACATGTAGCTGTTCCACTACCAAATGCATGTGTCATTCCACCGCTTCCACGTGCGTTCAGGTGAATGACTGATACAGAAATACTTTACATTCAGTAGCAGAGCAGAAACAGAATTAAAATATTTCCCCTCTCTAAGATTGGGGTCCAGCATACATTCTCATACAACTCCAGAAGCGGAGTCACTTCCACGTGTAAACCGCGAATTGTTGGAATTGGAATGCTGCCGGCTATATAGAGAAGCCGCGTCTTTCTTCAGCGGCTAAAGCAGCAGTAGCCGCGATTTATGCAATTGAATTGGAATCCGTGGTTAACAGTGGTTCGAGCATAAAGCTCGCTGCCGATTTTGCTCTGCTTTTTAAAGTCTTTTTTTTTTTTTTTTTTTTTTTTGATGCTCCGATATTAAGGCTTTTTGAGTAACATATGAAGGCGGTGGAATGACACATGCATTAGGTTGTTGAATCTTCTACACGTACTTTATGCCTCTATCTAGCTAAGCAATAAAGAACTTACTATCGGGGGAAGAAATAAAAATGTCCTTGTGTGTGAAAGGGAAACGAAGATAGAAGTTCTTTCTCAAAGATATAAAAAGGATAGCAAAAAGAAATGAAAAGATTCGAAAACTAGAATGCAGATCTAAGACTAATGCAGACATGCATCGTATTCAGTGGCAGAGCTAAAAACAAACTGAAACTTCAAAACGGAATAACTTTGGGTAACAAATCAACTTTGAGATCATCTGAAAAGATGTCTCATTTCAATATAAACAGTGCATTGTTGGAATAGGATTGATATCGATTGATTAGAAAAGTAGCTTTTCAATGCTTGGCAACAGGCTTCTTTCTTCAGCGGCAAAAGCAGCAGTAAACGCGATTGATGTGATTGAATCGGAATCCGCGGCAAACAGCGGTTCGAGCAAAATGCACCTAGCTGGTTTCGCTCAAATTAGCAAAGAGTGCTTTTGCGAATGCTGCGGTGAAAATGTTTATTGATGAACACTTAGAAGTGGTAGAATGACACATGCATTTGGCAGAGGAAACAGCTTTCCATACTTAACGCCTCTAATTTGCTTACTTAGTCTGAAGAACTTTTTGCTCTGTGGGAGATTCAGAAAGATCCGGCGTATGAAAAGGGAACGAGGTGTGACGGTGTTAAATAGAGGAACTAAAAAGGAGAACAACACTGGTCAGAGAAAAGTATGAAAACGAATTCGCAGGTGAATGTCTGATGGAGTTATACTTTGCTATCATTAGCAGAGAATCAGATAGGTTCGTGTGTACGGAAAGGAACCGGGGAGAGAAGGTTGTTCAAGTAGGAAAGAAAAAGGACATCAAGAAGGGTCAGAGAAAAAGTATGAAAACGTGCAGGCAGATGAACGACTGATGCAGACATACATTGCATTCAGTAGCAGATCAGAAAGAGAACAGAAACTTACCCCCCAGTAACATCGGGGACCATCACATCTTCTCTGAACTCACCAGGTACTGAGTCTTTTATACGAGTGAACCGCGCGTAGTTGGAATAGGAGCGCTGCTGGCTCACTAGAGAAGCCGCTCTTCAGTGCACGGCAGCAGACTGACTCGTGTCCTTCTTGAGCGGCAAAAGCAGCAGTAGCCGCTGAAGATTTATGTGATTGAATCGGAATCAGCGGTTAACAGCGGTTGGAGCACAAAGCTCACTGCCGATTTACCTTGCTAGTTCCAGTGGCTCTTGCGATGCTTCGGTGATAAGGTTTATAGGGGAATATTTAGAAGCGGTGGAATGACACATGGATTTTGTAGAGGAAAATGCTTCCCTTAGGAAACGCATCTACAATGCCTACTTTGCTCTAAAGAACTTAAGATTCTGGGGAAAGAATTAGGAAGATCCATGTATATGAAAATTTAACGAGAGGTGACTGTGTTATAGAGGAAAGAAAACAGATATCAAGACTGGTTAGAGAAAAGTATAGAATCGTGCACGCAGATTAACAACCGATGGAGATATACTTTGCATTCAGTAAGAGAGCAGAAAGGGAAAAAAATCTTCCCCCAAATAACATCGGGATCCACCATATCTGCTCTGTAATTACAGGAACGGAGCGACTTTCATGGGTAAACCGTGCGTATTTGGAATAGGATCACTGCGGGAAAATTAGAGAATACGCTATTCAGTGTAGGGCAGGCTCCTGACCTTCTTCTTGATTCAGCGGCAAATTAGCAGTAGCTGCGATTGATGCGATTGAATCGGAATCCGTGGTTAACAGCGGTTCGAGCATAAAGCTCGCTGCCGGTTTCGCTTTGCATGTTAAAAGTCGCTTTTTCGATGCTCCTGTGATAAGGTTTATTTGAGAACATTTGAAACCACTGGAATGGCACATGAATTTGAATCTGGAAACAGGACCCGTATTTAACGGCTCTATATTGCTTAGCTCTGTAAAACTTACAATATTGGGGATAGACTCAGAAAGATCACAGTGTATGAAAAGGAACGGGAGAGTAGTTGTTTCACGAAGGAATGAGAAAGGATATCAAGAAGGATAAAGGTAAAGGTATGAAAACGTGAACGCAGGTGAACGACTGATGCCGAAATACTTTGCATTCAGTAGCAAAGCAGAAAGATAATAAAATCGTTCCCCCTCACTAACATGGGGTTCCATCATACATTCTCTTACAACTCCAGGAACAGAGTCACTTTGACGTGTAAACTGCGAATTGTTGCAATAGGAACTCTGCCAGCTGATTATTGAAGCAGCTATTTAGTGCATGGTATGCGTCTGAGTCATATCTTTCTTATGCTGCAATGGCAGCAGATGCCTCGATTCATACGATTGAATAGGATTTTGCGGGTAAGTGCGGTTCATGCTTAAAGCTCGCTTCCGGTGTCTCTTAACTTGGCTAGGTTGCTTTTGCAATGCTCCAGTGAAAAGGTTTATTGGGGAACATTTAGAAGCGCTGGATTGACACATGCATTTGGTAGAGGTAACAGCATTCCGTACTTAACGCCTCTACGTTGCTTTCTAACCTCTGAAAAACTTTTCCTTCTGTGGGAGAATCAGAATGATCTGTGTGTTTGGAAAGGACATGGTGTGTGACGTTGTTACATAGAGTAACTAGAAAGGATTACAACACCGGTCAGTGAAAACGAGCTCGCAGGTAAATGACCGATGCAGACATTCTTTGCTTTCATTAGCCGAGTAGAAAGAGAACAGAATCTTTCCCTCTCACTAACATCGGTGTCCACCACATCTTCTCTGACATCACCAGGAACGGATTCAGTTATACGAGCTTGTCTTACGAGGTTGGAAGAGGACCGTTGCCGGTTGATTAGAGAAGCCGCTATTCAGTACACTGTAGCCTTCTTACTCAGGTCTTTCTTCAGAGTCAAAAGAAGCAGAAGATGCGATTGATGCGATCGAATCGGAATCCGCAGTAAAGGGCATTTCTAGCCTAAAGCTCGCTGCCGCAGTGGCTCAACTTATCCATGTATTTGCAATGCTCCGGTTAAAAGGTGGATAGGGGGATATTTAGAAGCTGTGGAATCACAAAAGAATTTGATAGAGGAAAAGGCTTCCCGTACCTAATGCATCTATAATGCCTACATCGTACGGAAGAACTTACGATTTTGGGGAAAGAATCAGATATGTCTGTGTGTATGAAAATTTAACGAGAGGTGACCATGTGATAGAGGAAAGAAAAGGGATATCAAGACTGGTTAGAGAAAGTATGGAATCGTGCACGCAGATGAACAACTGATGGAGACATATTTTGCATTCAGTTAGAGAGCAGAATGGGAAAAGAAAATTCCCCCCAATAATATCACGATTCACAACATCTTTTCTGAAATCATCAGGAACGGAGTTATTTTCACGTGTAAACCGTGTGTATTCGGAAGAGGATAGCAGCCAGAAGTTTAGAGAAGAAGCTATTCAGTGCACGGCAGCCGGCTGACTAGCGTCCTTCTTCAGCGGCAATAGCAGCAGAAACTCGCGTTTGATGCGATTGAAATGGAATCCGCGGTTAACAAGTAGTTCAAGCATAAAGCTCGCTGCTGGTTTGCTCTGCTTCTAAAAGGGGGCTTTAGCGATGCCCCGGTGAAAAGGTTTCTTGGGGAACATTTAGAAGCGCAGGAATGACACATGCATTTGGTAGTAAGATAATTTCCGGTACATAACGCCTCTACTTTGATTACTTAACTCTGAATAACATACCGTTCAGTGGGAGAATACGAAAGATCACTGTGTATGAAGAGGAAATGAGGAGTGACTGTGTTACATAGAGGAACGAAAAAGGATAACAACTCTGGTCAGAGAAATGTATGAAATGTACGTGGTTGCAGGTGAATGACTGATGCAGACATTCTTTGCATTCAGTACCAGAGAAGAAAGAGAATAAAAACTTTCCCCCTCACTAACTTTGGGTTCCAGCATACATTCTCAGAATCAGAGTCACTTTCACGTGTAAACCGCGTATTGTTGGAATAGGACCGCTGCCGGCTGATTATTGAAGCCGCTATTCAGTGCACGGTAGCCAGCTGATTAGCGTCTTTCCTCAGCGGAAAAGCAGCAGAAGTCTCCAGGTGGAATTCCTTTTGAAGAACGGTTCGTTATCGTTATCCATTGGGCTCTGCTTATCTGAAGTGTTTTGATAGATTCTAGAACCTATTTCAAAAATTTCTAGCTAGTAAGTGCTTTAGAATTTCCACATTTTTGAATTTTAGAATTTTTACATATTTGTCTGGTGGAGAAATGACACCTAATACTATTGCTAACCAGAAACCTAATCCAAGCTCCAACGTTTACCCTATCCACAATCTTTGCCCTAACTCACAACCTAATCCTAAACCTAAACCTAACCATAACCCTAAGCCTTACTTGAAATGCTAAACCTAACCCTAACCCTAACCTCAAACCTAGCACTAACCCTACTCCCAACCATAACCATAACTCTAATCCTAAACCTAAACCTAACTCTAAATCTAAAGCTAAGCCTAAAACTTATCCTTTACCCAAATTGTCTCCATAAGAATCACTGTAGCTATTACCCGAATCCTAACTCTACCTTCAAGCTGTCCCTAACTCTGATCCTAATCCAAAACCCAAATTGAAGCCCAACCCTAAACCTTGAACAAAGCATCAGATTACCACAACCCTCACCTAACTCGAAACCAAAACCTAGCCCTAATACTAACCCCAAACCCAATCCAAACACCAAACCTACTCCTATTCCTAAACCTTATCTTAACCCTAAACCAAACCCAAGTCCCTCCCCTTCTCTCAGCCTAACACTCAAACTAACCTAGACCCGAAACTAACCCTACATTTATCCTAACCTTATCCATATTCTAAGGCCTAACCCTACTTTGACCAGAAATCTCATGTTTTTTAAAAACTACCCCTTACCCAAAACCTAAATCTCCAAAAAAACCTAACCCTAAACCTAAACCTAACTCTTCTAACTAGAACACCAGCACTTCACCTAATCCTAACTGTAAACCTAGGACTAAACCTTACCTTGTCCATAACCCTATTCCTAACCCAAACCAGAATTCTAAAATGTACCCTAACCAAAACCCTTCCCCTAAACCTAAACCTAATGCTACCCTCAACCAAACCCTAGCCCTAAATCCTACCCTAACACCAACACCATGTTTAAGCTCAACCTCAAGCCTCAAAGAAAGCATCAGATTACCGCCGATCTCACCTAACACTAACCCCAATCCAATCCCTAGTACTAACCCCAAACCCAATCCAAACACCAAAACTATTCCTATTCCTAAACCTAACACTAAGCCAGAACCAAACCCAAGGCCTACCCCTTCTCTCAGCCTAACACTCAAACTAACCTGGACCTGAACGGAACGCTAAATCAAATCCTAACCCTCACCCTTTACCCAAGGCTGAACCCTTCCCTGATCCTAAAACTAAAGAGAACCCTACCCCTTCCACTACACCTTAATCTACATCCCTAACCCTTACCCTAAACCTAAATCTACACCAAAACCTAACCCTAACCCTAACTCTTATTCTAACTGTAAAACTAACACTTCACCTAACCCGAACTGAAACCCTAGTACTAAACCTTACCTAACACCTAACTATATTCCTAACCCTAACCTGAAACCTAACACTAACCCTAACCCTAAAAACAACTTGGAACCAAACCCTAACCCTAACCTAAACCTTATCATAACCCTAAATCTAATCCTAACCGTTTCCCCAACTTAACTCTAATTCTACCTGAAATCTAAATGTGACCTTAAAACCAACCCCAAATTTAAGCCCAACCCTAAACCTAACACAAAGCATTAGATTACCACAGCCATCACCTAACTTCTAACCCCAACCCTAATGCTAATACTTTCTCAAATACTAATCCAAACACAAACCCTATTCCAATTCCTAAACCCAACACAAACCCAAAAACACAAAGCCTACAATTCTCTCAGCCTAACACTGAAAGTAAACCTAAATCTTACCCTAACTCTAAACCTAATCCAAAGCATGACCATAATTTGAACTCTGTATCTACCTTCAAACTAAAGCTGACCCTAACACCAACCTCAAGTGAAAGCCCAACCCTAAGCCTAACACAAAGCATTAATTACCACAACGCTCACCTAACTTATAACCCCCACCCTAACACTAATACTAAACCAAATCAGATTCCAAATACTAACCCAATTCCTATTCTTAAACCCAAAACTATTCCAAAACCAAACCCAAGGCCTAACCTTTCTCTCACCTTTACACTCAAAGAAAACCTATGCCTAAACCTAATCCTAAATCTAGTCCTAACCCTCACCCTTAATCTAACCCCAACCCCCACCCAGAAGCTAACACTTAGCATTGTACAATACCTAAACGTACCCCTAACCCTATCCCTAAACCTAAACGGAACCCGAACCCTAGCCCTAAACCTGACCCTAAGCCTTAAACCTTACCCTAACCTTAACCTTAACCCTAACCCTATTCTTTTTTCTGTACTGGTCTGTAAGCATTACCTTAATCCTAACTCTAAGTCTACCCTAACCCTATCCCTTTGACCCCAACACAAAACCCAGATTGAGCCCGACCCTAACCTAGGTAGCATAAGGTGTATGTAGGGTTAGTTTGAGTTTTGGGGTCAGAGTTAAATTGTTAGGTTTAGGGTTAGGGTGAAGGATCGGTTTAGTTCTAGTATTAGGGTGTTTGGGTTAGGGTTTTGGGGTGGATTAGGTTTAGGGTCAGGTTTGGGGTAGTTTTGGGGTTAGGGTTAGATTTAGGATTAGGGTTAGCAAAAAAGTTGTTTTAGTTTTAGTTTAGGTTAGTGCTAGGATTAGGTTGAGTGTTCATGTTAAGTTTAGGTTTAGGGTTAGGTTTAGGTTTAGATTTAGGTTTAGGATAAGGAGTAGGGTTAATTTGACTTTTAGGGTCAGAGTAGAGTTTCATACTTTTTCATACTTTTTCTCTGACCTTTCTTGATGTCCAATATTTTTTTCATCAGTGAAGCACCGTTTATCCTCCTTTTCATACACACGGACATCTCTTATTTTTTCCTCAAAGGCATAAGTTTTTTCAGAGCGAAGCTATGTAGTAGCTAGAACTACGCAAATCTTTCTCCACTCTATTATTTTAGTGTCAATTCAGCGGTCCTATATGTTCCCCTCTAAACTGTTTCAACAGAGAATCGCATATGCGCCCTTTTCTTTACTGAGCCAAAGCGGCAGTTAGCTTTATGCTTGAACCGCTCTTACCCACGTATATCGCTTGAATCACATCAATCGCGGCTTCTGCTGCTTTTGCCACTGAAGAAAGACGCGAGTCAGCCAGCTGCCGTGCACTGAATAGCGGCTTCTCTAATGAGCCGGCAACGCTCCTATTCCAACTACGCACAGTTTACCCGTGAAAGTCACTCCGTTCCTGGTGATCTCAGAGAAGATGTGGTGGACCCTGATGCTACTGGGCGATGTTTCTGTTCTCTTTCTGCTCTGTTACTGAATGCAATGTATGTTTGCATCAGTCGTTCATCTGCGTGCACGTTTTCATACTTTTTCTCTGACCCATCTTGATGTCCATTTTCTTTCCTCCGTGAAACACCTTCTCTCCCCTTTTCCTTTCCATACACATGGACCTATCTGATTCCTTTCTCAAAATTGTAAGTTCTTCATAGTTTAGCAATGTAGAGGCAAGAAGTGCTGGAAGCTGGCTCCTCTCGCAGTTTCTTGTGTCGAAAAGTTCTCCAATTATCTTTTTCACCGTAGCTTCGCATAGGGGCCCACCTGTTCCTCGGTGCATGGCAGAAACTGAGTGCAAGGCTTTCTTCATTGGCAGCTGCTTCTTAAGCTGCGATTCATGCGGTTCAAGTTGGTATCGCTGAGAAGAGCATTTCGAGCCAGTCGTTCTTAGCCGATTCTGCCCTGCTTAGCTGAAGAGTTTAGGTCTGTTTTTACACAGTATCAATAATTTCTATAACTGAAGTGTAATAGTCTTTTCAATTTTGATTTAATTTAGAACTTTATAAAGTTTGTCAATACAACTTTGTAATGTAGGATAGTGTTGAAATATGTTTGAAATACCTTGTCATGGTCTTATGTACCGAAAAGTTTATTTCAGGATGCAATACATTCCATGAAACCTTTTTTTCTTCGACTGATTGAGTGAGGTATTTAAAACAAAAGAAAGGAGTTCAGCTAGGGATTCTTTGTCAGTGTGTTTAGTGCAACAACAGTTATGCAGAGCTTTATCTCAAGAGGAAAAAACAAAATGACATGTTCTATTATACACTGATTTGCAGCTCAGGATGTGCCCACACCCAAATTTCTTTTTCAAGCAAGACAGAAAACAAGAGCATCTTGTGTTCCACAGAGAGCGGATAATTTCGCTCTACACATTTGTTGTGATTTGTGACCTCCTCCTTGACTTGGAATACACTTTAAATACACTTTGGCAAATTCTTCTGATTACTGTCTCTTGATGACAAAATGCTTTTAGAATATTAATGATAATGAGAAATGAGAAGAAGTCAACTGAAAGCATTCGTCAAGCCTTGGGAGAGAAGGCTCAAACTCCATCTTGATCTTGCCCTGACTACCGGAGCTATTCTATCGTCCCATTTCTAGGCTGAATTCTCAGTGGTAATCATTCACTGGAGCTCTCTTGATGTCTTTTTAGGATTTTTTCTCTTTTTTTAATGATCTTTTCTCCAAGGTTGGCTGGTTGCTAAATAACCCTAACCTCAACCCTTATCCTAACATAACATTTTAACCTAACACTAATCACAGGCCTATCCTTAACACTAACCTGAAACCTAATTTGAAACCTAATCCTATTCCTAACCTTAACACCCTAACCCAAAACCTAACCCTACTGAGACCCTTACACTCAAACTAACCTTACCCCTAACCCTAACACAAATCCAATCCTAAAGCTAAAGCTAAACCTAATCCTAATGCGAGAACTCAACCTAATTCTACCCCTAAATCTAATCTTAAAACTAAAACTATCCCAAACACAATCCCTAATCCTAAGCCTAACTCTAACACTTTCCAAAACAACAATCCTAACCGCAGCCCTAACCCTAACCTAAACCTTTCCCTAACCCTAAACCTAAACCTAACCATCACCCTAACTCTAATCCTAACTCTACCTTGACCCCAAATCTGACCCTAACACAAACCTCAAGTTTAAGCCCAACCCTAAACCAAATGCAAAGCGTCAGATTGCTACAACCCTAACCCTAACCCTAATCCCAATCCAAAAACAAACCCTATTCCTATTCCTATTCCTATTCCTCAAGCCAACACTAACCAAAAACCAAACTCAAGGCCTACCCCTTCTCTAAGCCTAACACTCCAAGAAAACCTACACCTAAACCTTACCCTAAATCTAATCCTAACCTTAACCCTGACCCTAGCCCTAACAGAAGGCCTAAGCCTACTCTGACACAAAAACTCAAATTAACCCTACCCCTTGCTCTAAACCTAAATCTCAGCCAAAACCTAACCCCAATCCTTACCCTAACTCTAACACTAACACTAACACTTACCCTAACCCTAATACTAAACAATAGCTAACCCTAAAACAGAAACCTTACCCTAAACCTAATCCTTACCCTAACCCCACCTATACCCTAACTATAACCCCAATGCCAGTCCTACCCCTAACACTAACCTAAAGCCAAAACCAAAACCTAACCCTAACCCTGACCCCAGCCCTAACCCTAAGCTTCATCCTAAAACTTATGCTATTCCTAACCTGATCCTCAAGACTAACCCTAACCCTAACACTAACACTCAACCTAATCCTAACGCTAAATCTAATCTTATAACTAAAACAAACCTATCGCTAACCCTAATTCTAAATCTAATTCCAACCCTAACCTAAACCCTTTCCCTATTCCAATGCCTTTTCCTAACCGTAACCCTAACCCGAACCAAAAACCTAACCCTAATACTAGTACTAAACCTAACCTTACCTCTAACCCTAAACCTAACACAAAATCTAACCCTAACCTTAGCTAACCCAACTCCATTCCTAACACAGAAACCCTATTCCAATCCCAAATTCAAACCCAAGGCCTAACCGTTCTACCACCCTAACACTCTAACTAACGCTACCACCTATACGTTACACAAAATCTAATGCTAACACTATTCCTTAAACCTAACACTAACCCTAAACAAACACCTTACCGTATTCCTAAATAGAATTCTATCTCTAATCAAACCCTAACCCTATTTTATATTTTTATTTCCCCTTTAGTAGTCATGGTAATATTGTTTGACTAGTTGGTATCATCTGAGAAGATGCAGTAAGTAGCTGAATACATCATGAGGTAAAACTACTGTCGAAAGTTGTGTAGTCACCTGATGACAGCTTAAGCATTCTATTTTTATTTTCCCTGCCTTTTGTGCTTCTGAAGATTGCAGAAGAAGGAAGTGTTCTTAATCCCAACAAATGTGTATCTTCTAGTAATGTCTTCCAGAATATTTTCACGAGCCAAAGTGAAATTATAAGATTGACTCTTTTTAGGAAAATGAGTCAGATGGTCTTTAATTCTGGTTTTTCCTGTAGATCAGTAGAAGAGCAGCCAAATGCTTAGATCTGACTGAGCAGCAATGATGTCAAAAGAGAAACCTGAACCTTCTAACCTTTCTATTGATATTTTATTGTAACTGTACATGGAGTTATATGATGAAATACCTCATTGGGCCTTGAGGTTAGCCAGGATTTTGTTAACACTTCTGGTTCAGCATTGGGAGGTTTTAATTCCAGCCAATAATTTCAAATATAATCAGCAAAATGAGCTTTCTTCAGACGATATGTTCTTCAGACATGAATCTCCATTCTTAACTTTACTTTTAAATGGCTTTTAGTATTCAGGTCTTTCTGGCCCTGTTGCCAGACCTGTTCCCCCTCTAATGTAGAGTTGGTTGTTTAATGATACTTAGGAAGGGTGTAATTTGATTAATGTGCTCTGGTCTCAATAGGATTTTCTCCTCGTGTGAAAGCCTGCCCAGGAATAAAAGCTTCTTGGTCTTACATTTCAGTGATATTCTTTGTGAATCCTCCAGTGTGAAAGGAAATTCTGTTCCTGTGGACAGAGAAAGCTTGTCTGGAGTGTTTTGAGTTGGAATGGATAAGGACTTCATCATTATGAATCTTGAATTGATTGTACAATTTACCTCATTTTGAAATGGAAGAGCTGCCTAAAGAGTTTAGGTAGATGATAGTGGATAGTAGGAGGTGTGTTGTGATCACATAACTTAATGGATATTTCTGACATTAAGAGGTGGTTTTGATTCTTTGAGTAATGAAGGGGGAATAATCATGTACCTGACACTGCTGCAGGGCAGGGGGGAGGGAATTGGTGGAAACAGATATGTCCTTCAGGCCCTCTTGAATAATTTTATCAACTTTTATTCTTCTGCTGAGAAGAAAATGGGTACAAGTTGACCAGGTTCAGGGCTACTAGGGAAAGACAGTCTTGAAATGGAAAGCATTGTTTGTCAAGACTAAAAATAAGTTAAACTATGTAAGCAGTTCTAAAACATGATCAAATAAATGTATGTTTATATGCATATAAACCTCCATGGAAGACTCTATTCTGTTTTACATTTTAAAATTCCATTTTTGCCTGTCAGGTATTGTTATGTTCTTTCATTGGACTGCCTATTTGTTCTACTTAGGCATCTTAATCTTTAGGCAGAAAACTTGCTAATCTTAGTAAATTACTACAAACATGCATCTGTTGCACCAGCTTGCAAGCACTTTCTGAGTGTAGTTCGTGCCCCATGATTGGCGTACTTTTGTGTCTGTTTATGTACTGATAACATGCTGGAACTCCATCGGGGTGTACTTGTGTGTCTGTTTATGTACTGATAACATGCTGGAACTCCATCGTGCTAGGAACTGCTCTGAGACAACGGCTCAGATGAGATATAATTGCTTCTGTAAGCATACACCATGCTGAAACTACTAGGGTATTTCATATTTGTCTGTTTGGACAGGAGTTCAGTAATGTGGTGATTGTGATGTTGTTCTCTCTCCTGCTTGATCTGACAGTTTAGCTTGGTTCACCCGTGAAAATGCTTTCCCTATCGAAAGTGGTTCGGTTGTTCTCTGTACATCTCCCTCTGTAGAGGAGCTGCTTTCACGTAAGGACTGCAATATGCAGTACTCATCCAGGAACTTTGGAAGGGCATTGAAGGAGAGTTATAGCTGCTGAGTTCTGTCGGTGCTCTTGTTCTCTACTCTTTTTGCATCTTGCTTACCAGAAAATTCTAACAGCAGTGCTGTTCCAGTCCTTCTGACAGTAGCCTGGTGTCCAGTCTTAGCAATAATAGGAACCTCTCTTGCTGATGGAGTTTGGCTAATGTACTGGTTAACCCCTGTGGGACACAGGGAGGAGGAACACTGCCTCTTAGGCACTATTGGAGTGAGGCTGACAGAAGGTAGGTTCCAAACAGTTTTAAAACGAACTAGTTTTCTACTAGCTGAGCCTATGAACAGCTCCATCAGCAGAAGATAGGACTGTGGGTTCCATCTCAGCAATGGTGTTTTTCTTCTTATCTGTGGAATGGTTATAAAAAGAGAGCTGTTGAATATCGTTTCTGCTTGATATACATATATATTTATTTAACTTCAAAAAGTATGATGATAATTTCATGAGAAATGCAACTTAATCCAAAAAAGAAAAAAATAGTTTTCAGTAGCTGCTACATTTGAGGGGTTAAAAATACGACCATCGCTTGAATGGAAGAGCTCAGAAGCCTGCATTTGAAAACTGTGAAGCCCTTTAGATTGTCTGTTGAGCTGTGCTTGCCTTTTTTTTTATGTATATTTTCCAGTGGATAAGCTGAGCAGCCGTTTCCATCTGCAGATGGTCTCAGGGTTGGATTGCTGATAGCATGGCACTGAGGTTGTAAATGAACAGCTGAATTCTAGTAGCACAGCAAGAATGAATAAAAAATAGAAGGCAACTTTGACATCAGGGCAGCTTTCTTGTGAGCAGTGTTCACTTCCAAATTGTTCTTAACATGAAGAGAGTTGCAACAAGTTGACTTCCGTCAGTAGTTTGACAGACAAGTAGTTTGTCTTCTAGCACTGAATGCTTTTTACATACTTTTTGGGGGATTTTAACAATTCATCCAAGTGAAAACTTTTGTTGTTTGAGTGGGGTTTTTTTTGGGGGGGTGGGGGAAAGGGAGTGGAGGAGGGAGGGAAGTTAACCATACAAGACTATAAGTTCAGGACCATGATGTCAGGCTGTAGGGTGATGTGGGGTGAATACCCTGAATGAATAGTACCCAAAAAGTGTAATGAAGATGGACAGTTTATTTTTGGATGTATTATTCAGATGGTATAAAGACACCTAATAAATTAGGAAGAGGCTCACCAGTCACCCGCCAAAGGTCGAGGCTTGCCTGGAACTCCACGTGGGACGTATCTCCAACAAGAGATTCTTCCCCAGTGGTGGTCAGCCCTTAACTGGAGTCTGGGAGAGGTGGAGCCAGACTCCACCCCTTCTGGTCACACAGGTGCATTGCCTTCACCTGTGCTCCCATGGCTGACTCAGTGCCTGCCTCAGGTGACCATCAGTGGTTCAGGCTGTGATTCAACAGTTCCCATACATGGGCTGAGACCAGTGCTTGACAATGGTATATCTTGTTATCAAGTATTCTTCTGGATTAGTGTGTATTGATCCTGGTTGATTAATGATGAAGAACTTAATCTGTGGTCAGAAAAGCCTGGAGAGCAGCTGTTGTGTGGTATACCTCAAGTCATGTAACTTCCAGACCTGCTGTTTTCAAATTTCTTGAAAATGCGATACCTGAACGAATGTTTTGCTCGGGCTCAGAATGCAGAAAATGACTACTTTTGCTAAAGTACTAGGAATGATTTATAATTTAGACTAGTGACTAGGGGAAAAATGACATTTCTGAAAATAAGGCATTCATTTTTGTTAGCTGATAACTTTAAACAATAATAATCTGTGTTTTGTCTGCATTGTTGACTGTCCTACTGAAGAAATGATACGTCAACTGGATTTTGACTTCTTTAAGTTAAATAGCAAGGTACGTGCACACCTGTTAACGCATCTGTCCAACCCTTTTGCTTGCCTGCACTGCATCCAGCGAAGAGGAATTATCTTGGGTCACATAAAAAATATGTATTTAATGTATGTAAGTGAGAAGGCTACTTCTGTTTTCTTAATTTGTGAGCTTTCTGAAGGAATTGAAAGTTAGAAAACTGGTCAGCTCCACATGAGCATTAGGGATATCACTTCTGCAGTGAACGTATTAATGTATATATCTACTAATAGATATATAGATAGATAGAGCTTTTCTTATGTTGTTAAATAATTTAATAAGAACACTTCTCTGCATAATGACAAAAACATGTGTATTTGCAGGCACACACACAGGTAGATAGGCTGAAATATCCTCAGCAGTAACAGCATTTTACTTGCCAGTTGGCACCAGCACATATATTATGTAACGTGGGCTTTGAGTCAACTCAGATAGCGTTGCATTGAACCCTGAATCCCTCATTTTAATGATGTGGCAAGAATTTTGATTCAGAAACATTATTTGTTACACCTGGCTTAGTTAACATATTTCTCAATTTTTCTGCAGGTACAAAAAAGTATGTTGTTGGCCTAATTATCAAGACATCGTCTGATCCAACATGTGTAGAAGTGAGTGAATTCTTTCAGGGGAGAAAAAGGGAGGTAAATACTATGCATAATCTGACTTGTCTTTTCCATTCTCCAGAAAGAGAAGGTGTATATTAGGAAACTGAACATGATTCTTGTTCAGGTAAGCTGGAGTTTATGAATCTTAACATTTGGTTTTGCTTAAGTACCTAACACACAGGTGTTTCACTTTTCAAATTCTGAAACAGGAATGGCCAAAGCACTGGCCAGCTTTTATAAGTGATAATGTAGGAGCAAGCAGGACTAGTGAAAGCCTTTGTCAGAACAACATGGTGATCCTTAAACTATTAAGTGAAGAAGTGTTTAATTTTTCCAGTGGCCACATAACTCAAGTGAAAGCAAAGCGTTTGAAAGACAGACAAGTATATGTATTTAATATGCCCCTAATACCCAGTGCTTTGTGCTTGCAGTCAGATATAGTTTCTCTTGCTAGGAGGTTTTTAGTAAAAGGTTGCATCTAATTTTATAGCTGAGACTCAACTGGTTTACTGTGTTTTTTGTTGTTGTTATTTTTTTTCCCTTGAAAGCAGTACAGTTGGGTGGGACCAACCTTAGTTTATACCTATCTAAGGAACGGGAGGCAAGGGTGGACTCTTCTCAGCAGTGGAAATGGCCACAAACTGAAGCATTAGGAAGTTGTGCACAGGTGTGCTTGGGAACTTCTTCACAGTGAGGGTGTTGGAGCACTGGAACAGGCTGCCTGTGCAACCTGGGCTAGGGAGCTGCTTTGGCAGGGGGGTTGGACTAGGTGATCTCTAGAGGTCCCTTCCAACCCCCACCACTCTGTGATTCTGTGATATATTTCTGCATTATTGCAACTGCCTCATCTGACAAATGGTCATAGAATCATAGAATGGTTTTGGTTGGAAGGGAGCCTTAAGATCATTTAGTTCCAATCCCCCTGCCTATAGGCAGGGATAGCTCCCACTCGACCAGGTTGTTGAAAGCCCTGTGCAGCCTAGCCTTGATCACCTCCAGGGAAGGGGCATCCACAACCTCACTGGGCAACCAGTTCCAGTGTCTCACCGCCCTCACAGTAAAGAATTTCTTCCTGGTGTCTAGTCAAAGTGTATCCTCTTCCAGCGTGGCTAGTGCATAACACAGAGCCCAAAGGGAACACCTGCTAGCTAAACAGAATAGATTACCAAGGACAGCTTACTCTAAAAATACCTATAGTTACAATTATCAGCAGTCCTGTGAGGCCTTCTTCGCTGAAAGCTGAACAACATAATTACAGAAGTTTCCCACAGACATCTTGGCAGCTTGGGTTGCTCAGCTGAAGCAGCTCAGGTCCGCCTTGAGTTGTTTGTCACTTGGCCCAACCTCTTATCAACATCTAGTACTTTCCCATGAGCATATAGTCTGTGCTGCCGTGCAAACTACGCTCGTACATATTGCTGTGACCTCCCCGCTCCTGCAGCCATTCCCCAACACACCACCAAGTTAAATGGCAAGTAAAGCAATAAGCATCCTTAGATTACCACACCTCTCTTAGTTTATCCAGGGGTGCTTCTCATTCCTTCACAGCTTCTTCTTGTTCCTGGAGCTGGAAAAATCAAAGGGAGAATGCTGAAATGGCTCCAAAACCTATTCAATTTTTACTTCATCTCGATTCTGTCCTGCAGATCAGCTTTTGTTTTTAATTGTGGTGTTACACACACTACTCCTAGCACCCTGTGACATCTGCTTCTGTTTCTGATAGCTCAATAGACGCCATCCCTTCCTAGCACACAGAAACTCATTTCCTCAAAATCAAACCTCACCTGTTAAAGTATCTATCCAGATTCAGGTACAAAACACTAAGGTTTGAGGCAAAGTCAGAAAAACCACGAGCATGTAAGCAAGCAAATCAATTTAATCAGTAGTTCAAAAACTATCTGCAGAAGTAGCAAACGTTCACAGCTGCAGACCGTCTCCATCGCCGTCCCTGCCCCAGTCTTTCATTCATCTTTGTGAAGCTCAACTACCCACATTCAAAAGAATGGAAAGAGGACTCCAGCTAGGAAAGAATTTTAAAGCTCTTGTTTAGAGGCTCTCTGAAACATCCATAATGCTCACAGTTTAATCACCAATGCTAAAACTGTCTGTAGAGTTGCTGCTTTTCTGACCACAGCATCAGTGTTTCTAAAACTACCTATCTCAGGAAACCACATCACTTAACTCACTATCTCAGTTAACCTCACAGCCTAAATGTCCTCTAGATTCAAAGCTGAATTGTCAGCATCTCAGAAGTATTGTGTTTTAGGCATACCTTACAATTTCCTTTTCCCTTTTTGATCACCTTCCATTACATTTCTTAACAACTGCTTCATAGTCTTCGTCTTAAATATAGGAAACGAGTGGAAGTTCTCAGCAATGCTCCAAACACAGAGAAGTCTGTTAAGCCCTTTGGACTTCAAGCCCAGCAAGCAGACAAAACTTCTGCATATGTTTTTAAGAGCTGTACACATCAGCAAGTCAGCTTCCCATTTCCTGTCTGTGTACAGGTGCTTTATTACACCAGTGACAGCTTTTCAGCCTGGATGTCTGCCACAGGTTTCCTGTTTTCAGACAATAAGCACCTTGGTAATTTCATTATGAGTATCACAAAACAGACGTGGGAAGGGAGACCCGTGATCCTTGTCCAAATTGAAGATGGCAGGAGCGTTACCGCCCATCAGGACAAATTATATCAGCATCTGCTGGTTCCAGTAGTACCATACCCTTTCCCCACAAAAGTAGCAACACAAAAATCAACTTGGGCACTCCTTACCATGCTCCTCTTTCAGGTATGTATCCAGAATTATTCTTATAACAGAAGAATGCTGAAGGCAGCTTGAGAAAGCCAGCAAGAGCTCTCCGCTCTTTGGTTGGTGATAGCTCCTCAACAATGATAACATCATCGCACGGTGGATCACCTGATGGCAAAGTCATCTTCTCAGCTTTGGACAGAAACTGAACACAACATGAAGATTAAATTACTTCGGAACAACCACAACATTAACCCCACAACACCCCTATTACTGACCAGAATTAATTCTCAGGTAGTTAGAAACAGACTTGGAGCCTATGCATTTTCTCTCCGTCCACAGCAAAAAACAGTCCAAGTTGCAGAATGCTGGGACAGACAAGTTACAGAGCATGTTGCAGCATAACAAGTTCCAACCTCCAAGCCCAATCACCTCTTAGACTGTTGCCTTTGAAATTCACGTCTGAGATCAGGAACAAGCCTGCATCTTGACACTGCCACAAGGATTATGATACAGGTGTCCTTATGCCCAACAATATAGGTTTATGGAGAAGAGCCATCCAGGTGCCATCTACAGAGGTGGAGAAGCAAAATTCAGGCCTGAGAATAAAAGAAAAGCTGTCTGCAGCAACGCGTACTACTGAATAGCTTTGAGAGTCTGAAGTTCCAGAAGGCATTATAAACAGCAGCTGAAGAGGACTTGTTTCATAGTACTCATTGGAAACCCATGCTTTTTACTAACTGAGCTCAACCTATTGCCATGGGAGCTGTTACTGAAACTTTTACTGTTCAAGAAGTCATCCTCTAGTTCCATGCTGCTGATACAATCAAATAACTGCTCTCAGTCTTCTGAAATTTAACAGATATATTATGATAATCACATAAATATATATATAACAACCCACCTGAACGACCGATGCCAGCACATGAGGTTGACCGCATGTTAGGATTCGGACAGGAACAACAGCTTTCATCACTTGCTTCAATTTGGACTAGACATACAGAACAGCTCTAGGAAAAGTGGATGACACCAAGCTGGGAGGATGTGTCAATCTGCCTGAGGGTAGGGAGGCCCTTCAGCGGGATCTGGATAGGCTGAACAGCTGGGCTGAGCTCAATGGGATGAGGTTCAATAAGGCCAAGTGCCAGGTGCTGCACTTTGGCCACAATAACCCCATGCAATGCTATAGGCTTGGGGCAGAATGGCTTGAAGACTGTACAGAGGAAAAGGACCTGGGGGTGTTGGTTGATGCTCGGCTCAACATGAGCCGGCAGTGTGCCCAGGTGGCCAAGAAGGCCAATGGCATCCTGGCCTGTATTAGGAATAGTGTGGCCAGCAGGAGCAGGGAGGTGATCATCCCCCTGTACTCAGCTCTGGTGCGGCCGCACCTCGAGTACTGTGTTCAGTTTTGGGCCCCTCACTACAAGAGAGACATCGAGGCCCTGGAGCGTGTTCAGAGAAGGGCAACAAAACTGGTGAGGGGTCTGGAGCACAAGTCTTACGAGGAGCAGCTGAGGGAGCTGGCATTGTTTAGTCTGGAGAAAAGGAGGCTCAGAGGAGACCTCATTGCACTCTGCCACTTCCTGAAGGGGGGTTGTGGTGAGGAGGGGATCGGCCTCTTCTCCCAGGTAACTAATGACAGGACGAGAGGGAATGGCCACAAGCTGTGCCGGGGAAGATTTAGATTAGATCTGAGGGAACTTTTTTTTTCTGAAGGAGTGGTCAGGCACTGGAATGGCCTGCCTATTGAGGTGGCTGAGGCACCATCCCCAGCGCTGTTCAAGAAGCGTTTAGGTGAGGTGCTAAGGGATTTGATTTAGTAGCTTGGTGGGTAGGGATGGTGGTGGGAGGATGGTTGGACTAGATGATCTTGTAGGTCCTTTCCAACCTAATGTATCTATGAATCTATGAAAGCAGTTCTGTAGGAATTCTGAGTGCTTTTAGGAGCACCTACTCCTTCAAGCTTAAAGGAATTTTTTCCATGAGCTGCTTTTGGATCAGTGTTGCTTGGATGCTGGCAGCCAGCACGTCAGGAGGCAGTGGGTTCATTTCTCACTGAAAAGACATCACAGTCCCACTGACCTTCCTCTTTAGCAAAGGCAGATCCAAATTTCCCTTGTGCTGGCTTTGAAACGTGCAGCACATTCAGTTAACTGGGGGCCATGTATACAGACAGCGCATCTTCTGCCCACTGAGGGAGAGTTCTTGGAGAAAACTGGAAAAAAAGAGAGCTTATGGAGCTTTGAGTTGTTATCCAAAGGTAACACCTCCCTGAAAGAATACGGCTAATGTACCTTGCAGCTGTCAGCTGGTGAGAACAAGAACTCTGTGGGGAATGGAATGTTTTACTTCTGAAGCTGCAGCTTGAGAGGTATTTCCAGTGGAAAGATCTTCCTCTTGGTTCTCTTCAAATTCTCCAAGTTCCTGGATTGCTGCATTCAGCATTTTATTACAGTTTCAGTGGACACTGGCAGCTAGAAAATTATTGGAAATACAAGCTATGAATGCAATTCTTGCTCAGAGCAAGAGGCTGCGTTCTGAACTCTGGTAGAACAGTTCACCAGGCTTCCATTACAGGAAAACAGAAATGTTCTTTTTGTTTTGTTCCTTATTTGTTTATGTTTTTTTCCCAGCAAAGCCCCATGCCTGTTAAAATTAACGTAAGAGGACAATTCACACAAGCATGAATTCCACTTGGAAACGATCGACCTCACTAAGAAGACAGTGGGAAAATGCTATTTGTTCACATCAAAGCTGTCACCCACAGGAGTCAAAACATTCCATGTTCTGGAGTGTTAAAGAAGTTGCCCAGGATAGATCAACCCACTGCAGTTAGGCAAGTTTTCTGTCTTGAGGGAACAAGCCAGTTTTCACTCACCTTCAAGCAAAGCCTGCAAATGGTTTCACTCTGGAACAGTGAGCCACACCACTGTATCTCTCCAAACAAGCTGTTGAGCAAGAAGAAGCAAGAAGCACTGTGCTGGCTACCGACAGAGCTGAGGAGCTTTCAACAATGACCTTCATTGGGTAATGCTTTCTTTTTAGAAGATTTGGCATTCTTGTTCTTCTGGCAACACAACATCATTCCCAATCTGCCTTTTTTTGGCCAAGTCAAACAAGAGCACTTAGATCAATCAGAATCAGCTGGAACGCAAGTAAAGAAAATGCAATGGGGGTAATGCAAGTTAGGAAGTTACCTCGGCAAGATTTCAGGATGAAACTACATTCTTCATAGCTTCTAACGCTAGCAAAGCATCGGCACTTTTGACTTCAACTGCATCCAACACTGCAAATGCTGTATGTGCCTCTTCTACATAGGCTGCAACCTGAAAGACCTGCAACCAAAGCAAAAGACAAGGCCTAACCAACATACTCATGGATACTTGGAACAGCTAGTGCACGTCAGCACCCACAAAGTAATCAGGTAGGAGGGGGTTAAGGACATTACTCATTTTCCTCTGATACAAGAAAAAAAGGGTGAAAAAATTCTCTTTTGAGAACTTTTATTAGACACATTCTGATGCTCCCAAATCTCATCAGCAGTCTTACAGGAACAAAGCCATTGAGTTACACAATGCAAAAGCAGCAATAACAAGAAAAAACAAAAACAAACAAACAAACACAGGGATATTCCTACCAAATGCCATCGTGCTCAGCCATCTTCCAGGTTAAACCACAACCACAAGCTGACATGGAACCCCCCTCACTCTGATCTTTGATCAATCCTTCTGCAGCTGAATGTCTACACGATGGAAATGTCTGAAGAGACGATCAGTCAGTTCAGGGACACTTTTGTTCCTTTGGATGGTTTCCAAACCAATCAGAATTTTCTTCTGGTAATTGGCGCTTCGTCCAACGCATTCGTTTTGGTCACAGAAGGATTTCAGGCTGGAGCCCTGTTGGAGAAAAGAAACAGAAGCTGTCTGTAGACATTCAAATCAAATGTTCTTTATGCGGCTTCTTCTTCCCTGGTATCTTTGCTTTCTGGAAAAGTTTCAAGAACTTGTGCTAAATGTCAGGAGGTCTCTCTCTCTCTCTCTCTCTCTCTCTCTCTCTCTCTCTCTCTCTCTCTCATTAAGTAAAGTAATACAGAGGGAGAAAAAAGCACAAGAGTTCAAGGTAATGTGAAGAGGTAGTGAGGGAGAGAGTACTTGAGAGGAGGAGTAGAGAAAGTAACTAGCCTGACAAAGCTCACAGCAATTGTGAATAATAGACTCTCATCTGATTGAGCTGAACTTGTGTATTTACTTTCCAGAAAGGACAGAAAGTGTGAGTATGAAGGTTGTGTTGCAACAGTAAGTTGAAAGAGATGAGCACTGGGAGTAGAAAGAGGTATTGTTGTAAACACAAATAAAGAAGAAAAAAAAAAAAAAAACAATTAGGGGAAGGGGCGGGGGGGGTGGGAAGCCAAAGCGGGGAGGAAAAGGAACAGGAGAGGGGGTGGTGAAAAGGGGAATGGGGAAAGCAATGAAAAAAACACATCTATGGAACTTTCTGGGACATCTCCAGACCCTTCCAATTGCAGCTGGGAGATGCTGAACCCACACCGGGAGCTTCCAGAGCCTTTGAGGGATCCACTGAGCCCACCTGGAGACGCCCTGGATACTGCAAAACCACTCCAGGACATCTCCAGATCCTTCTGCATGGTTCCAGGTGTGAATAGCGGGGTTGTAGGGGGGAAAGAGGTAAGGGGGGTTTCTGTAGGTGAAAGTGAGTTTAGAGGAGGGAAGGGGTTTGTGGGAATTTAGGGGAGGAGAGGAAGGGCTTCAGTGGGTCTTCTGTGAGGGGGAAGGAGAGCGTGGGAGCAGAGGGAGAGGTAAAGGGGGAAGTTGAGAGGCTGTGAGGGGCCTTTATGGGGTGGAAAGGGGGCGTGGAGACTGAGAGAGAGCGTAGTGGGGGGGAACTTGTGTCACTGAGAGAGGGAAATGGGGCTTGTGTTGGGAGGAAAGGGGGTCTGGGAGTAAAGAGAGGAGTTGTGAGAGGGGAAAAAAGGGTGAGCAGGGTCTCTTTTGGGGTGAAACGGGGTCTGGTGGTGGAGAGGGTGTGATAGGGGAAAACTGGGGAGTTGAGGGGCGCTTCTATGGAATGGAAAGGGGACCTGGGGACTGAGAAAGAGAGTTGAAGGGGGAAATGGAAGCAAGGGTACATTCTGGGGGTCTGAAGAAGGAGGCAAATGGGGCAGGGAGAGACAAGAAAAGCCGGGGGTCAGATAGAGGGGAGGGGGAAGAGGATCACAATGGGGGGTATTACGAGGGGTGTGGAGGAGATGGGAAGGGACTCTGGGGGGCAGAATAGTGAGACCCATTGGAGGGGGGGGACCTTAGGGTGGGGGGAAAGGGAACCCTGGGGTCAGAACGGTGGGACTTGTGGGGACAGGACTGGGGGAGGGGATGGATAGGGGACTCTGTAGTTCATAACAGAGGAACGGGGAGGAGGGACAGGGGACCCTAGTAGTCAGAATGGAGAGAGGACAGACAGGGGACGGAGTGGGGATACTCGAGGTGGGGGGGAGACATGGGACCCTGGGGGTCAAAACGGGGGAGGGGGAAGGCACTTAGGTGGGGGGTGGGAGAGGACTCTAGGGATCAGAAAAGGGGAACTGGAGGCGAGGGGGACTCTAACGGTAAGATGGGAGGGGGACCAAGGGGGAAAGAGTCCCTGGAGATTACAAAGAGGGTCTGGGGGGGTTTGTGGACGACCCGTTGGCAAGGTGGGAAGGGGCAGTGAGGCACCCAGTGTGAGGTGGGTGGGGGGGTGGGCTGCGGGGCAGGATGGGACAGGGTGCCCCTCCTGCCAAACAGAGACCCCACAGGGCCAACGCAGAGCGGCAAGCGGCCCTTCACCGCGGTCCCCTCCCCAGTGCCCCCCCGAACACCCATGTGCAGGAGCTGAGGCGTGCAGGCGCGGGGTCATGACGTCACGGCGACACGCGGAGCCGCTCCAACAATGGCGGGCACACGAGCGCTCAGGCGCCGTTGCTATGGGGACGGCGACACACTTCTGTGTTGGAGAAGATTGGGGAGGTGGGGGACGGGTTGGGGGGGGAGGGCAGGTTTGAGGGGCTGTAGGCTGGGACATCCACTGCAAGATGCAGTGAAACAATGGGATCTGGGCGGGACTCGGAGACAGGGACAAGCAGCATGGGGATCTGCACAGCACACTGAGATCTGCAGTGAAGGATGGAGGAAAGAAATGAACGGAAGAAAGAAAGAAAAGAAGGAAAGAGAAAGAGAGAGAGAGAGAGAGCTTGATGTTGGGGAAGTGCAGTCAGTAACTCCATGCATACAGATGTGTGTGTTATGATGTGTGTTAATTATTTCCATGTATATTTATGTATATATGTATATAATATGTGTGTGTGTGATGTATGTTAATTATTCTTTGTATATATATGAAGCATGATGTAGTGATGTGGAATAAGGGGTGGAATGTCGAGGTTTTATGATTCTTGTTATCACTAGTCCACATCATCACACCATGTGTGAGAAGTAGATTGTGTTTTTACAGTGGAAATTTCCAGTATTTCTGTATGTAGCATGGGTAAGTTGCTGAAAAAAAAACAGTAAATTTGAGACTGGGGAATTCCAACCCAGGGAGAATTGGCACAGGCACTGGGAAAGGTAATTAGACAGGACAGGGGAAAGTCTGGCACAGGACAGGACTGGTGAATATTTATGGAAGGTATTGTCCTCCTACCACTGTAAAAAGTACAGAACATACCTGAATATGGGGGGGATTGGTAACACACATTGCATGGAAATATAATGTAGCAGTCACGTCAGAAGATTGTGAGCCTGAGATGCTCACCAAGGTGAGTGCCAGGACAGGTTTGCCTGCGTTGGAGCCAGGGTATATAACGGAATGGATTGTACTGATGAGGTGTGCAATTTCTCCCTTGTCAGTAGGGGGTGTGCGCCCATTATTGCAATAATGAATGAAATTGCTGCTGTCACTGAGATATTTGCCTAACCCAAAATTCTTGACTTAGAGCGTTTCTTACAATTAGAAGGCTGAGGGGAGACCTTGTTGCTCTCTTCAAATACCCAAAAGCTGATGGCAGTGAGAGCAGGGTGACAGTCCTGTCACTGGTGGCAGTGGCAGGACAAGGGGACGTGGCCTCAAGTTGCACCAGGGGAGGTTGAGGCCAGAGATCAGGAAGAACATCTTGACAGAAAGGGCTGTTAAGTACTGAAGCTTAGAGAGAAGGAGCTGGCATGGGACCACACTGAAGGCCCTGCACAAGTCCAGGAGATGACATCAGTTGCCTTTGTCTACCAGTGCCATCACCGCACCACAAAAGGCCACCGGGTGGGCCAGGCACCATCTGTCCTCGGCACAACTGTGCTGGCTGTTCTGCATCACTTCTTTATCCCTCAGGTGCCTTAATATGTCTTCCAGGAAGGTCTGCTCCATGATCTCAAATGCTTACAAGGTCGCTGTGACCTACGCACCAAGCAGGTGCAGTGTGGAAACTTCTCACTCTGAAGTGAAGCCAGTGTGAAGACACGGTGTGCTTGTTGTGAGGATTTCACTCCCTGCTCCCTGTGCAGAATAAAGCAAGGTCTCCTCTCTAAACACAGCATCCTCCAAATGTGTTCTGGGAGAATTCACCAAAACGCAGCATGGTCAACTCAGCTATTTCTTATTTATTGCTGCAACAGAAACCTGGAAAGTCACAGCTGACCGCAGCAGCTGTTGTCCAGGTGTGACACATGGTCCCTGTAGGTGACTGCTAGGATTCCCTGTAGGATGGGGGCAGTGGCTGGTGGGGCTAGGGGCTTCTCGCTCCACTCTGCTTCCCCATAGCAGGGTAGGCCGAGCTGGGGGGCTGCCAGGGCTGCGCTGTGGGCAGGCGAGCCAGGTAGCTGTGCTTCCCCATAGTGGGGGAGGCCGGGCTGGGGGGCCGCAGGGGCCGCGCTGGGGGCAGCTGAGCCGGGCAGCTCCGCTTCCCCATAGTGGGGGAGGCCGGGCTGGGGGGCCGCAGGGGCCGCGCTGGGGGCAGCTGAGCCGGGCAGCTCCGCTTCCCCATAGTGGGGGAGGCCGGGCTGGGGGGCCGCGCTGGGGGCAGCTGAGCCGGGCAGCTCTGCTTCCCCATAGTGGGGGAGGCCGGGCTGGGGGGCCGCGCTGGGGGCAGCTGAGCCGGGCAGCTCCGCTTCCCCATAGTGGGGGAGGCCGGGCTGGGGGGCCGCAGGGGCCGCGCTGGGGGCAGCTGAGCCGAGCAGCTCTGTGGCCGGGGGGGGTGGGGGTGATCTTTCTGGGCTCTGCCTCATGTGGGCAGTACGTCCCGGCACACGTGGAGATCGCTGGTGCTCAGTGTGTCTGTCTGGTGCTTCATCTGGAGCCAGTTCTCTGTCCCAGTGCAATAAGCGTTCTCGAGAAGCACACCGGGCTTTGGCAGACTCGGTGAGGCGCCTGCAGAGAGAGGAACTGCTGAGGGCACGGGAGAGCACCCCACTCTCCTTCCTTCCAGTGCCCCACAGAGCAGCACTGTGATAAAGAACGTGGTGGGATGGTGGTGGGGGAACAACTCACTGGTGTCTCTGCCTCCGCCGCCGGATGCAAATGCAGCACACAATGACCAGGATCAGAAAAGGAACAAACACAGCAATAGCGCCTTTTAGGCAGAACATGGGCACGTCTTTCACATGGGTACCACTCACGGGTTCTCCCCCACTCGCGTCTGAAAGAACAATCACGGTCAGTTAAATGGGCACCCTCATCAGAGCTCTGACACTGACACAAAACATTCCATTTCATTTCTGTGGCCTCCTGGAGCAAACAAAATCCCACAACGCTTCCCTGGCCTGCACAGACTGCAGGAGGAAGATCCCTCTTTCTTCTCTCCTTTTGCTGAACATGCTTCAGGTGGCTTCGTTCCCAGAGGACAAAGTTCCCAAGTCCTCGGGAAGCCGATGGGAGGGGAGCGACCTCTTAACTCTTGGTCACCAAGCTCTCTGCTCAGTATTTTCCACATATGGATGTGGAACGCCAGGTTCTGAAGTCTTCTGATGCACAGACAGAAATATACCCACCGGGCACTGCGTTCTCCCTTATGTCTGTCGTTCCAAGGTGAGAAAGCCTCTGCAAATATCTTCCACTTCCCAATTTCCACCTGTCTCTCACAGGACCTTAAGAGAACATACCACGACACATTGCATATGAACCAATGCTTGAACTGAGTCCTCTTTTTGGTGAAGTCCATCCAGACAGAGTACCCACCCCTGTGATACCAGTGGTACTCCAGCCCAGGAAGCAGCTGAGGGTTTGGCACGGCCCTCTCCAGAGACATTTCTGCAACCAAAGAACCGTGAGAGCTTTGCATCACGCACCACCATCTATGTGTGTCACTGTGTAACGGCACAGCTGAAGAGCTCACGGTACCGGGGCATGGTGCGGGGATGGGGCACACACGCACAGCTCTGCGATCTCACTCCTGCACACGTGCCTGGCTGACATGAGGGCTGTGAGCTGGCAGCTCTCAAAGGAAGTAAAAAGCCACAACATACCCACGTCATCTCCTATAGCTTCTGTCCTGGAAGCCAGCTGGGATCCTGCATCCTGTTCACTTCCACTGAGATCTGTAAAACAGAACAGAGCAGCTCCTGTCAAACATTATCATGTCAAACCATATCCATCTCCAGATGGGAAGAACGGTGGATTGATTGTTCCTCAGCACTCTTCTCTCCCTTTTACACAGGAGCATCTCAGAAACTGGTGCTGGGTGTCTGCAGTGGCACCACACTAACACACAACAAACCACGTGCGGAACTGTCTGGAGATGGGAAGAGAACGGAAAGGGGATGGAGAAGGGAGGAAAAGAGACGGGGAGGGGAGAACCCCGGAGGCTCTGTCCCTGCACTGACTTACCCCTGGGCTCCACCTGAGGAACAGAAGCTGTGTCCAGCCACACATCTGGATCAGAAGAAACAGCGTAATCACCTGGAATCGCAAACAGATAAGAGAAGTTCCCATCAAATGCTGTGATCACTTTCTCCATCAGGGACTGCAGCTGGGTCAGGTAACGGGACAGGAGAAAGATCCAGGTCAGCAGTCCCTCAGAGTGCGCAGGGTGACCCACTGCTTGGCTATGGGCAGGTTGCACAGTACTCTCTCCAGGCCGCGTGCAACACCATCACAGACCAACATTTTGCCATTCAGGCCTTTCTTACCACAGATCTCTGATGTGCACAAAGGAAGGTGACGCTAAGGCACCGCAGGAAGACATGCCCGGCTCTTCCCCTGGGCTGCAGGCCGAGGGGGACCCGTGCTGGGATCAGGGTGCTGCCCATCTCCCCCTGCCCAGCACATCCGCCATGGACCCAGGGCAGAGTGCTGTAGGGCCGTGGAGACACTGCCCGCCTTCTTGCTGCCCGTGCCGCTCGGTTTTGCCCACCCACCTGCTCCCCGTGCTCGCCATGGAACGGCACCGACCACGCAGCAACTCGTGGCAATCAGGAGGAGGAGTATGAGACGGGCAGGAGCCATAGTTCCCCACCCTTGTCCCACACTGTCACCGCCACCGCCGCAACCACAGCAAGTGGTGCTGACAGGGCAGGCACAGAGCAATGCCCGCGGCACGGGATGGTGTCACAGAACAGCTTTGTGAGCTCAGTGCAGCACAGCAACAGCATCGGCCATGGGGACCTTGGGGCACCCAATGGGGGGTGAGCACTGAACGCTGGAGCGGAACCGTGGGGAGCGCGTTCCATAAAGCAGCTCTGTCCTACTGGGGAGGCAAGGGTTTGCCTGGGCACAGAGCTCTGCCACTTGCTGCGGGCACCGGGCGGCACCGCGGGAGTGGGCACGGCCAGACCAAGCCACGATCCCGGCCCCGTCCCGCCGCCTGCGCTTCCTGCCTGACCGCCTCTCCTGTTGGCCAGCCCTGCTCCATCTGACCCTCTCACTGGTTCCAACTGTTACCTATCATATGCGTGCCCACCCCCAGACTGTTCATTCATCTGGGAGAACGAACAGTTACATTGCAAACAGTTACGTACTTAGATTCTCAGGATGTTAAATTCATTATGTTTCAGAAAAGGCTCTGATATCCTGAAACAAACTTAGTAAAGCTAACGCTAAGCAATATTCTAGCCCAAGTCCATACTAACCATGAAGACATTGTGAATACATTCCAGAAAATGCTTCTGATAATCAAAGTATTTCCTCTCTGGAAAGAACATGAGAAGGATATGAAAAGTTTATAAATCTCTTGGAACAAAGATGAAACCGCTGCAATTCAAAGAAAGAAAGACAACAAAACCAATACTGAAGAAAGGGCAGAAATTTGTATAGAACAATACCCTAAGAAGTCTATAAGACATTCCCATGTCTATCTTGCATATTTCATTCTCCACTCAGCTAGCTCCCACCTTTAAGGAAGCAGACTAAATACTCAAAGAGGTTTTGCAGGACTCTGTCTGGAAATGAAGCACTGCTTGGGACACTGCAGCAGGCTGCCACCTTGTTGTGATTTTGAAACCAAAGAGAGAAAATACGTTTCAAATTGAAAGATGATCTCGAGAAATGTAGGGCACACATTGTCAGCATTTGAAGTCTGGAGATGCTTCCTCTGGCTTCAGATGCTTGACACACTGCCTATCTGGGCAGAAAACGTTCATCTTCTCAGTTCTCTGTTTAGCACTGTAGAATACATGACAATTTTATTCAGCTGTTCTTCTCTACTGCATTCAAACAGATCACAGTTTTCACAACAGCTGACTTTCTGTCATCAGAAACAAAGTGTTCAGTACAAAGCAAGAGAGAAACCAGCACCTCTGCAAACTAGGATCAAGTCTTCAGCTGAACAGAATACACAGAAAAATCCACTGTTGCAGACATATCAAACAGAAATATGTTTGTTTTTTTCTCCACAGTTTGTTATAATCATCATCTTGTTCAGTTTCTATACACATTAAAGTCCGTTTTTAAATAAAATCACGTGTAGAAAGGCAGCACAGAGTCTGTAAATGGAACATGAAGGAAATACAATGCTAGTGGACTCCGAATAAGATGCAATTTGGATCATGTGTAAAGCTTGAGTGGGCAGAAGGACAATCAGAGACAGCATCTTCTGTTTGGATTCACGGAAACACCGTCTAACTGAGGGCTTCTATTTGAGGAGAGGATGTTTTCTTAAGTTCTGTGTTTCTTCCCAGGACTTTTATCAATAGTAGCAGTGGTGCTTTTTCTTCTATGAGACTTGTGATGTATAAAGGCCATTATAAAAGCTTCCATCCTTCTCACAGAAACCACTCAACACCCAGTCAGGAAGCATGACTACGAGCAGTTGTCATATGGGTGTGACTTCAGTGCTCAGCAGCATCAGCTGTGGGGGTGGGTATATGTGTCCATGTTGGAAGAGGTACAGCATGAGATGACATTAAGAGAACAACAGATGTGCTTGCTGTTGTGTTGTGAGCTGTTTCCAACCAGCACAATGCTGGGTCAGTACTCCAGCTCCACTGCTAGAGGAGGTTCTTCTGGCTGCTTGAAAGATCATTACTAATCAAAGCAGGTCATTCTACCTCCTTATTTCAACACTGTTAGTTGACAGCTTCCTTTAGAGAGTGCATTTTCCTTTCGGGTGGGCTAACTCCAATAAGGCACTGATCTAATTTGACCCTTATTTCATTAGGAGATATGTCATCTCCAGCTTTGAAAAAGTTATTCAGGAGAAGAGAGCATGAACCTATCCTAATTAATATGCAACACTGGTTGCCACGTGAGGAGCAGGCACAGTTATAATAACTTGGAGTCGATAATTCATAAACTATAATGCATTATTAATCAATTATCGAGACCTGAATTACATTTAATGAGATTACGCTGATTGGAGCACTAAACTGTTTAAATCTTACTGATGTAATCAGTGCGCTTAATTAAACTGTGTACATTTTCCACGTGATCATTGTTTCCTAGTGTCCTGCACAAGTGGCCTTTGCAATTCACATTCTCAGCTGTTCTTTGCTGAGGAATTGTTCTTTATTGTAAATTGCATTTAAAAGCAAAGAGGCCTGCTTCTTTCTGAGAAAAGATGAAAGCTGCAAAGCAACCACCAAGGAACTCTACGAGCAAACTGAGAAACGTCAGAATGTTTCCCCCAACAGCTGTATCTTTTTCATGCTGTATGCTGAGACCAAGATAAGCACCATCTCATTAGTCTCACTTAACCCCTCACTTCAGTTCTAGGAGTACTGGGAGATTCAAAGGGCACAAGCATCCTTCCCTTCCTTATTCCAAAAATATTACTCTTTCCATTATTAGAAACATGCTCAGGTAGAAAATGCATTTCAACTCCCAAAAAGATTACATTTAACTTAAGAAGGTGTCATTGGCTCTTTATAATAATTTCCATAATGGCTTCTGCAGCCTTACATAAAGAGGATAAGCAACGCCTAAAGAGTAACTCAAAGTGACAGCTGTTACAGATGTAAATCCACTTGCCACTGCCATATTTTGTTTAATTTTCCTTTCCACTGCTGCTGATTATCTAGGATGTTCAGGTTTAACAATAAACCCCAGCACTCATCACTGTAAAGCTGCAGAAACTGATGTAAGGGCACTCATCAGGCACGTGGGCTCAGGGAAATAGTTGTAACACACCACATACTCAGTACTATTAACAGGAGTCACCACAGTACTATCAGCCACGAAGAGCACTTTCCAATTACTTCACTTGTGATACCATGAGCAATGACTGCCCCATTTCACTCTGCAGAAGTAACAAGGTCCATGTGCACTCAGTGGATGCAGGGTCGACCCCTATGGTAATATAAAATGTGTCTTCGATCTGAGAATGCAGCAATGCTGATGGTCATCAGCCATTGGCATTTGGCTGTATAAGCACAGAATAATGGAAACCTTTATTCCTTAAAGACATTCTTTCTCACTGTTTCAATTATCTTCTTGTAGTGGGCACCATTGATGGTACTCAATGTTACTTTAGAAATGCCCTCTCTTTTCCCTCTTTAACTGAAGAGGACAGCTAGCCCACTCCAACTCAGTGCACAGCCAAGGAAACACCTGAGGAACTCTTGCAGAGCAAACTCAAAACAGTAGGACAGAGAAAACACTCTTTCTCTGAACACTCCCTTTGTATTCAGTATTTTCAATTCAGTCACTCTTAACATCAGAAACACACTGATGTGCTCTACTTTCTTAACTAGAACAGAATTCAATCATCACCCATGTGTGACCAGTTAGATGTGTTACTTACACCTCTTCTTTGAAGAGTTAATCTGCCCAGTTGCTCTGCCATTCACAGCAGTAGCTTACAGCCTGCAGGAACTAGTCAGCTCTCCTTATTGGCTCCCGCCTTCTGCAGTGTACCCAAAGAACCAGTTTTCATCTTTGCCTTCCCAGTCATTTATTTTGGCTCAGAAATTCAGGATCATAGATTGGAGAAACTGACGCTGTACCCACTTTATTTTCTGATTTACTTTCATATTTATACTGAACGCTTCAAGTTATTAGTTCTCTTCCCATCATAATTAAACATTGCTTTCCACTTGAATGAACAAAAAGAGATAAAGACTCATTCCATCATCCCTATGGGCATCTTGTAGGCATGAAGTTAAGTCTTCATGTTTTAAACATTTTAAGGCCTCAGCAGTGCAATGCTACAGGTACAGATAAGCTAAAGAAAACCTTTCATTAAAGTTCAGTTCTTGTCTAAAAGGGGATCACTGTGCATTACCATGTTCATCATCTCCTGGAGATAACAGATTGAGTTCATTTAATCTTCCTGGAATGTATATATTTGTTCTTCCTACCAAACTGATAAACTCAGCTTTTGATTCAAAAGAAGAACTAGATGTGACAGATTTTTGTATCATTGGGAGTCAGTTTTGGCCATGACAAGCATACCATTTTTTTACACTCTCGGCCAATGCACATCTCATTACTAAAAAATGGCACATACAGAAGAAATGTAGGAAATCTTGATGAGACCAGGCACTATCTGCAAATTTGCAATTGTCTGTTAAAACTGGAGCATACGTGTCAACAACCAGGAATAATAGAGATTATTCTAATGAGCACAGGTTAATTGCAGTGATAAACTCTCTGTCAGAGAGGCTTAGTAGAATGCAGTCACATACTGCACATCTGAATGCCTAACGCTGTGAATTAAGGGTTTGCAAACTACCACTAAGTGCACATACACACCATGTTAACACTGCCTTCACTGGGATATGTGCAGCAAATCCAAGAAAATCAGAGCTCTGCAAGCTCATGTTAATTTCACTAAACACTCAGATTTGAAGCTTTGTCATTCTCATTGCTTACGCATTCATTAGAGAACATTTCAAATGTTGATACTGAGAACTGCTCTCTCTTGCAAAGTCCCTCTCATCATGAGTGTCTAAGGCTAGACCTAACGCAGTCACGAGCAAAGCTGCTGAAGAGTAAAATGCCTTTCCAGCCATTCTTTCCATTCTCCATTTTCATTTTCAATGGCTCAAAAGTTGTGATTTGGTATCAAGGTCAGATGCAGTGTGCCAGCTCACCACAATCAGGCATTCTGTTGTTTTTCATTTGTTGTTTTATTTATATTGGGCTTTTCTTTTAAATAATTCTGAGAAGAGCCACAGCCTTCTGAGGAAAAGCTCTGGACATAACATGGGAGGTCAAATTTGCAGGGTGTAACTCCATGAGAAGGAGTAAGGAGAGAAAGAGGGATGTGGAAAAGGCAGATGACAGGAAAGAAAAACAATCCCTTCATATCATCACTGGTGCACATTACATACAGTCACATCGGGAAAATAAGAGCTTTATCTTCATCACAAGTCTATGCGAGATACTGCTGGGACTGAGAAGCAAACACACCCTTTTTTCTGGATGTGCAGTCTTCACATGTTGGCAAGAAGGGCAAGTTCCACCAAGACAACAAAGTAGAGCCTCCCAGTTTAAATTTGTATGTGTCTGTGGAGCTGTAAAACTCAGCACAAACCACTGTCCTTCCTCAGAGTTTCACTTCCAGCCCCCAGAGATCAACAGACTGATAAAGTTTGAGCAAATGTGTTGTTCACAACTGTGCTGTTGAATGACAGAAATACAAAAAGCAGAGATGCAAAGAGTTCCTGGCTCGTTTCTTTCTTTCCTCATTTCAGTTTCAGAATTGAGAATTTAATAAAAATAATTCAGTACACCGCCATCGCATAAACGCAAGATTGAAAGAGAGGAAGGAGAAAGGAGCCTAAGTGAACATCAAACCTCACATAAACTAGGCATAATGAAGAAAAACAGCAGCCCATTTTTCTTCCCTTCTGCAGTGAACGTGCAGTTCCCGCAAGCGTGCATGGCTTGTGCTTCCTGTTAACAAGGTGCATATTAATAAATTTAACTCAGACAAAATTTAACCATACAAGGACCACATTAATCAAAAGCCTGACAAGACCAAACTGAAAGAGTTGAGTGAGGAAAATAATGCACAGCTGACACAGAAGATGCCATGCCCTCATCATCCCTGGGCTGCTCCTGTTGTATCAGCTTCCCCATTACTGCAATAATTCCTTCCCACTGCACTCCTACTGGGAGTATCATGTTCTCCTCCCAACACTCTTCACCCAGTGCCTCTTTGTCAGTGATGTTTCCCACTCCTCATGCATCTGCACTGCAGGAAGATTTCGATTATTAAAGTACGATCATGTCCAACAGCTGAAGCCCTGAAGAGTTCTGTATTTTACCTGAGCCACTGGTATTATTGAAAAGAATATCTCCTGGTACAGATTAACAGATGTACAAAGCAGAAATAATAAGTCTGATAGAAAAGTGAAATGGCTATAGTTCACAAGAACTATGAATTGGACAGACTCTAGAAATGGTAGGAAAGAACAAGGGTCATTCATTTTTATTCAATACCCATGTGCCAAGTCCACCAGTGCTACAGAATCACTCTACAGCTGAAATGCGTATGCATGGATACTCTTCAAAAGAATGGAAGTTACTTCTGGGAAAGTCTCCCCTCTTTGGCTCCCTCATAGCTGCTGCTTTTGAGTTATGTTTTTAGCCTGCAAAATATTGACAAACAGACCCCTCCATCAGCCAACCCACTCCACAGAGAGAAAAGCATGTGATACAAGATGAGGAAACCAACAAGCAACTGTTGATCAAAGCCACAGAAAGCAGCAGCACAAATCACACTAAATGCGTCTCCAAAAGCCATAATTATCCAAGCTTAAACAAAATAAGCATACACATGGTTATTGACATTTGCGTGAAAGCATCCTCACAGCATAAAACACATGGTATGTGCTTGCTCTTCTTCCACTTGATAAAACAACAAATATTTTCAGCACCTAAGAGTATTGATGTTTACATTTTTATTCTTGGAAACATGAGAGAAACTGCGTTGTCTCTTGCCTTGACACTGTCTCTCCCCTAACCAATTTCTGTTTTAGTTCAGGCAGTTGGGTTTGGTATATATTCTGACTTGACTGAGTTCAATTGGGTCACGGATAGATTTAAGAAGTCAGTATTACTGCTTAGTAAAGCTTCAGTAGAAGAATTTATCGGCACAAGATATCACAGAGTTTTGGTCAGAACGGTGAGTTTCAAATGGATTCATGTAAGATCACAAAATAAGGGATTATTTCTATCTTGAAAATAAAGACTTGAGCCACATAACTAGGATTTGAGCCCAGATACTAAATATTATAACAATCTCAAGCATTTGGAACAAGTACCTGTTTGAAACATCCACAGATGTTCACAAATCTGTCAACAAATCCGTGCTGAATGTGTAGCCCAAGCCTACAGCATTGTGGGATTGGGGAAACGTTGCCATCACAGACAGGTTAATGACCTTTGAAAGCCTGTCAGACTTTACTTCAACACTGCGAAATGCATTCCCAGAGGACAGAGCACTTCAGAAAAAGGCAATGCCTTCAATGTCTATACTTCTCAATTGCCTTGAATATAAGCTGTAAGCTCTGCATGCACAGAGGTAACCTGTTCTCCCCTGCTGTAGCACACCTGGCACAAGAAGGTTCCAGTTCAGCACCGTCTCTAAGGACAGTGGATGATGCACAGTCTAGCATATGATTACCATACGCGGTTACAGTTCCCTCTTGTGGCTGGCACCAAAGGTGAAATCATCCTTAACTATTCCTACCTGACTTCCATTGGTACAGGCCTATGATTTTCTTCCAGTGTTTCTATCCTGATCACTGTGCCTGCATGTCTGCAGACTCTGGCACACTGATGGGTCATTCAGCAGGACCGGCACTTTTGGTTTTGGAAATCAGGTGGATATTTTGAAATTGGTTTTTACTATCCTAAGTCTGAACAGCAAGTCTTTGCAGAAAGTCCTATCAAAGCCAAATGTGTTTAATCCAATGTTCAGCACACTCACTTGTCACATGAGTGACCCACTTCAAGTTGTTGTTTTGTCAAATCAAACCATTAGTTCACCTTTTTATTTTGCACCCTTGTTGGAAACGTGTATTTATTAGGACAGAAAACATTGTTCACTGCATGCCTCTTCTGGGTGGCTCCAATCCCCAGTTCCAGTTTCAGCTGCCCTACTAAGACTGTGTGCCACGAGGTCTGAACATTGCTGTCAACAGCTAACATCTAACCAGGTGACCACCTCCACTGTGCCAAAGATTTCCTGTAACCAGCCTCCCCCATAACTCCCACCCACTGATTTTCTGTTCTATACTATTATTTATCACAGAACAAAAGTGCTTAAGGGTGGGAATTCTCTTTTCATGGCAGCTGCTACTCATGCCTGACACAGCCAAACTCCATAATCATGTACTGTATGTGACATTGTAATGTAAATAATGTTAATAATAGCAATGCCAGCAATATAATTTTCTCTCTGACACTGCCTCCAGTTGCCACCATTAAGGCTGTTTACAGGCAGGCACCTTATGAACTCCCACGTAGTCTGCAGTTGACTTTTTTTTTTTTTTTTAACTCTGCTTTACAATTTCAGCCTAGAAATGTACATTCATGCTCAGAAACATGCTAATTCTAGAATAAATGCACTGGAATAGGTTGCTCAAAGAGGTTGTTGAGTCTCCTTCTACAGAGATATTCAAGACCTATCTGGACACCTACCTGTGCGACCTGCTTTAGCAGGGGGGTTGGATATGATGATCTCTTGAGGTCTCTTCCAACCCCTGCAACTCCAATTCTGTGATTCTAATAAAGAGATCTGAACTCAGGATGTTTATATTAATGTTAGCATAATGGCAGTCACTCTAACCCTGAACCAAGAGAGACAGCAATAACTTCCAACT
The DNA here is from genome assembly GCA_023055505.1 of Callipepla californica brunnescens. Taxonomy (NCBI): domain Eukaryota; kingdom Metazoa; phylum Chordata; class Aves; order Galliformes; family Odontophoridae; genus Callipepla; species Callipepla californica. The sequence goes on from JALIRH010000037.1 coordinate 4,820,735, forward strand.
CTGATATTTGATACTCCTTTTAGTTTATGTATTTGGCATGGATATTATGAGAAGTTCAACTCAATTATCAACACATACTTCTGAAATAATTCCATCATAAAAAACATCACAGAATCTCTTTGGATACAGCTAGCCTAATATCTCAGTGACATAACATTACATATTTGCATATCAGCCCATAACCATCTCTAGATTTAACATGGAAGATACGATAATCACAACTAGAAAGCATACCTCTGGTTAAACTAGGGCAACATGCAGGAAGCTATATTATGTCTAGATGGAGCTTCTGGGTATGCTTGAATTTGAACAGTACACTTCAATTACTGTACACATCCAGGAGTGATCTTGTACTTTTTTGGCAAGTTTGAAACTTTAAAATGAATAAATCATTCCAGTTTGGAATGTCAACAATTAAAATAATTCTTTCAAGTTTCCCGCTAAACTGGTTATTTGAAAATAATTACTTGCAGTTGGAGATATTTATTGTTTCAGATTATTACAGAAAAAAAATGAAGTAATGAATGATTTCATGTATTCTCCCTCCTCTGTGTAAATCTGTAATTTAAAATAATTGGTGTAATTGCTGTTTTTTATATTCAGATTTCTTTCTTTCCAAAATAAGAAAGGCAAGAAAATCAACATGTTCACAAAACAGGTTGTCACTGCCACTTGCTACATGATCACTGGTTACCAACACTTTTTTTCAGTACTTTGTCTACTTACAGAATTGCTCCAAGTCATCACTTTCTTTAGATTCTGGCATAGCAGTGATTGTGAGCAATGGGCATGGATTTCCTCCTAATGTCTGGCAGAGCACCTGCTGCCTCCAGTAGATCTTCTTGGGGTTCCTACTTTGTTCCAGGATATCAAGATGGAACTGAGAAAGAAGAAAATAAACAGATTCATCAATGATTTCACGGTCTATAAAATCTGATTTTATTCCACTAGCTGTATGTCATTATTGGCACTCATTTTATCTCTTGCTAACTTACCAGCTTCCCTCTTCTGCCAGTTAATATCATCTCTTTTTTACATGCCATCAATATGCATGAGCCATTCAGAATACACCCTAGTTCACAGAAGCTGCACATGACAATTATCCATATGTCATTTTACCAGAACAGTTCCTGGGTAATTTTATTACTGCAGAGGAATTTCTATGCATACATGAAGTCTAGAAGAAAATCACATATTCTTTATGAATAGGAACCATGTAATGTGTGTGGAAAAGTGGCTTTTTGAGCATTTATAGAAGCAACTGGTTAGCTGTCAAGCATGTGTTGCTGAGACTCAGGTTCAAGTCCAGACTAGAGGCAGTCAAAACGTTTATAACAAGACAACATTTTGTAGGATCATTACCGAATAATGTGAGCAAGGGTATCTTTCTAAGAACATACTTAAAAATGAAAGGTTTTCTTTTTTTCCCCATCAAATTTCATGGTTGCCAGTTTTAAATAATTCTTACATACAACAGCTCCCTGAGAAATTTGAGAAAAAGAATAGCCATACTAAAAATAATATATTTTTGGAACTAGTTCTGTCTGCCTCATTAGACACATAGCCCTTCACCACCCACACAGCAGATGACATGTAGATCTCAGTGGCTCTCTGTTTTTCCACTGTAAGTGAAAGTGGCAATAATGCTTCACGTAACCCCACTGCAGGGTGTTGCTAACTGCTGTGCAGTACAAGTTGTCTAGTTGTCTCTAGACTGGTAAACAGGCGCACTGCAGTATGCACATGAGACTAACAAAATCTTAACTATAGTGTATGAGATCTCAGAACAACCTTTACATTCCAAATGGTTGTCTGAATGAGTCAGGGCTAAATTTTAGCCAGTGTTCAAGAGACAAGACATGTATGTTCCTATAACCTTGGACTTCATCATCTATCAAACTGTTTTTTCAGTGTCCATTCCAGTGTAAACACAGAACTGAAATTTACAATGACCTATGTTGCAAAACAATTAACATACTGCTCTATAAAGTAAATTCAATTATTAGACCCATTTAAAGAACTTACGTAGATACAGATAACTCAATATCATGATTAACTTATGTTTCTAATCCCAGTGAAACTTAATTGGGTATAGTTGCCACAGAGATTTCAGCTACATATCCAAACAATTAACACTGTAATGGAAAAACAGATAAATTACTGATCATAAAATAAATATAATTACCAATGGACAAAAAGTAATGGACTGCAGAGTGCATCCTGTTCAAATAGGATTCCACAACGTAGTAAATATGCCTGTAACTATTAAATATGTATGATATTTTAAAACATTTCCAAACGACTAACTCCAGAAACAAGTTTATCTTCTTCCCCAAAGCATCTTACATTTAATTGAGCCGTTGGGTTCCCAATCACTTTCAATTTATTACTGGTATGTAAAACAAACGTATTCCACAAGTGGTCAAATGCTTTAAAATAAGATCTGCTGGTGCACAGACCTGATTTAGTTTATTCACTGTGAACATTAAAGTAACATGAAAATGTGTAAATTGCATCACTCAAGATATTTTTAAACCATTCCAAGTAAATAAGCCTTTTAGAATTATCAGACGTAACAATTTTGCTTTGGCTGAAGAGCTGGACAGAACAATCCATCAATCTTCTCCACCCATAATTCTCATTTACTGATTTTTATGGTCCTAACTGAGCTAGAGTTCATTTAAACTTTTCCAGAGGCAAAATTTCCTTAAACTTCAATGAGCATTTTATTTGAAGGGGCAGTGAAATAATACTTCAAGAGTTGGCCCTGCAAGTCCAGGAATACTATCGTTTTCATCTCTATTCTATTCATTCAGGAGTAGGTGAGATATTCAGTGATTCCCAGAGCATAGAAACACTCCCAAGTCTCTCCTGCTAATTTTTGCCAGCAGAAGGTAGAAATCAATAGCAGTAAAATAATGATGAGGCACTGCATCTCGATAATAAAGTATGGTGGTGAATAAGCCCACTCACTTCTTCAGTATTACATTTGTCTTCTCCCCAGCAGACTGTAGCACATACGTGCCCTTAAGGCTATAGGTCAAGACCCACTTCTGGGACACAGCCTGTTCCTCATTGATGCAGAGGAACAGATGGTAACCATAAGCCTGATGAGAAGAGTGCTGGTAGGCACAGTTTGAACTGTGAAGGCCTGACTGGCCTTCTCCCAGATATTGAAAGCAGTTTCTTTAAATGTCTATAATGAGAAGCAAAGCACTTGACAAGTGACTGGTTTTTGAGAGGGAATTAATCTAATTAAACTATGCTGGCAGCATACACAGATGCAAGGCTACAAAGTGAGAGAGGACTCTGTCTTCCTCGAAAGTCTGTGTATGCTTCCATATCTAAGAATGGCAAATTAACATCAATGTAAAAATCAGAATAACTTAAATTTTTATTTACTAAACCACACTGGCATTTGGTGTCCAGAACTAAAAAGGCTAACAGTAGAAATATATACATGTTTGTTTGTTTATTTTGCTAGAGGGCAGAAACAGTGGGTGAAAGACTGATCTACAGGATTAGTCTTCATTTTCACTAATATCTTTTCCATCCTCAGCAATGAAGGAAAGCAAACCCCAGAACTATAAATTTCCCTTCTTTTATTCTACTTTCCATTCAGATCTTTGGTTCTCCCACATTAATCTGAGAAAATATATTGGATGCATTCACTAGAAAACTCCTTTAACATCCACTTTTGACCAGAAAAAGCTTTAGAAAACAAATATTTCCCTGGAAAGTAAACCTGGTACAACTCAATAATACTACTTATGCTTTGGAATTATATTCTGTTAGTTTCTGAATTGACAGCACTGGTTTGTGGTGTCAGAAACATCTCCTAACACTCCACCTGGAACAGATGAAACAGCTGACAAAGAAGATTTGAATGAAACTCAGCACTGTGATATCACTCCACTTGTGGGTGTAGCTGTGAAAGCTGAGCTGCTGTCCTCTGTCAGAATCAGCAGCAAGCAGCCTTCACTTCTGACTTGTAATTAGCTTTAGAATCTGACTTCTCCTCTCAGGGGGATACCACAACTCCAAGCAAATTGAGACATCTTTGGTTTGCATTATCATACTACTCTAATGTTTGCACTCCAGCTTATTCCATAAAGAAATCTATTTTTTCCTACAACATTCTGGGCTCCAAAGCTGACAGCCTGCAACTTCAAGTCAGGCAATGAGAGAAACGTGATAATTAAACAACTGCTTGTGAGAGCAGACTTCTATGCTATCACAACATCTTCTCACACTCAAGCACCTCCAATCTGTCAGGCCTGCTATCTTATCTAGATGGACATATCAGCATTACCATCATTGCAGAGTAGGTGTAGGGGTAATGGCAGGCCAGGTAGCAGAAATCGTCTTTGTCAGGGAACTTGATGCTGAAGGTGAGTGTGTAGTAGCATCTTCCTCTTGCAACTCCTCCTGCAACTGTACTGCAGCAGTAGTGGTTTCTGAAGGAAGGGAAATAGGGGGAAATAGAAAGTTATCACTTCTACATGCACGTGAAAGAACTAAGCATTCAGAGAACTGTCTATCCTAAATGAGTTTGTACCTCATACTGAAGATGAACTCCAGACTCAACCCGCTGTTGTGCAAAGTCTGTCAAGGCCACATGCAAATACAGTCAATCTAAGGTGAAAAATAGTACAGCACTAAACAACATCCTGTAGTGTATCAACAGACTTATCAGCTATATGAAAAGTAGCAAGGTCTGAGAAGCTGTGGTCCTACTAGACACAAAAATGTGAGAAGCACCACTGAACAATTCCAGTTTCAAGGCTCTGTTGGGATTCACTCAGTCCTCACAGGCAGGTAAGCAAAGGAATGCTATAGAACAGCATGCTATAGAACAGCATGCTACAGCACTGTGAGGCGCATCCAGTCCCAGCTGCTCCAGGATGGGAACTCACAGGTTACAAGTTATTTCATTTTGTGAAGGTGAAAATAAGAAACCAAATAATGCTAGTTCACACTGTGCAATCTAAATATTTAAACTAATGCATTCAACTAACACTGCTGTATTGCTTCCAAGATTCAAGATAAAACTTCTTATTGACATGCCTGAACAATGTCATATGAAAATATTCTGTGAAAGCTTGAAGACTTCAAAAAGACAAATAACCCACTAGAATATGAAACCAGTCATTCAGGAAGATAATGGATATTCCAGGAAAAACACAAGACATCTATAAATACCTTTCAAAAGTCATCAATGGCTCCCTCCTGAGAAGGAAGAGGAGAAGAATAGGTTTTTATGGAGGCTACCTACAGAGATACGGCTTCATGTAAATCCAGAATCCTCTTTTGGATCACTCCTTTTCAAATCTTCCAGTCTCTCCCTTCCAGGGAACAAGGGAGGTCAGTTTCTCCCTGAGAGACAGGGGACTGTGTTTGACATCAACGCTAGGAGGGCATGGGCCTCACCAGCAAGGGTCCTCTCCTATGGCACCTGAGCAAGGGCATGACCAGGGATGGCAGACATGTTCAACCATTCATGAGTTTGTGGTGATGAGACATCTCTACAGCATAGACAGGCAAGGACCAAGTGGCCAGAACAGAGTTTAATTAGAGCTTCTCCTTCACGGACAAAGACTGCGGAGCAGAAGACACAAAGGAGGCCTGTCAGGGCAATCAAGGCCTATTAGTGTACTCAATAGCCCTTGGATCTCCTTCCATTAAAACTACAAAATTTTGAAGAGAGTTTCTCAATCTCTTCCCAATCTACTCTCTTGCAAGAGATATACTCTGATAAAGAGATGACTTGAGACTGAGTAAGAAAGTTTTCTCTCAGCACAGACAAAGAAGCAATTCATAAGTACATTTCAAACAATATTTTTCCCACATAGCACCAATTACGCTGTTGTGGAACCTTCCGATTCTGAAGGACTGGGAGGCTTCTTTGACAAATGTTATCATCAACATTGCATTAAAATGCAAAATAGAGAAGGCAACCAAAAGATGCAATTTCAGCTCCCGAAATTTACAATACTAGTTTATTTTGCTGCTGTTCATTCTTATTCAAAGGGGTGGAGAGAAAAGGTAATTATTCTTGTCAAACTCTCCAAAACAATCAGCTCTTTTTCATACAGAAGACACAGTGCAATACTGTTGGGATATTTTGTGGGTTTGTTGTGGCTTTTTTTACCTGAATGTAATAGTTAGAAACACGTAATTTATACTGAGTGGATCAATAGACAGTACAGGAACACTGAGTCCCAACGGGCAAACTGAAAACCTATGATTTTATCCTCAGCTGAACCCTTCATCCCAACACTTCACACAAAGAAACCACCGTAACAAAGAGACTCCGATTAAAAGATGCAATGAATCAACAAATTCAGAAATATCTACCCATCTTTTTTTCTTCTTCTTTTTTTAAATGTCAGGAAAATACTATTTAACATAATTCCTGTTAGTTTTAATGGTGAAGAATGATTACGAACCATTCTTGTACTGTGGGGAAGGAAAGGCCTCATCTCCCTAGCCTCTCTCCTGTCTAAAATTGCCACCTAACCCAGAAACTCTGCATCACCAGACACCTCTGAGCGTAATACCACCCTAGAAGACCATGCTGTTTTTGCCCCAGTAGCACTCAGATCTCATGATCCAGAGAGCATAGAAGCACAGCTTAGCAGTACATCCCATTCTTCTTTTGAGCCCCTCTGCAATTTCAGAAAACTACCCAGATACTTCTAGACTGTGAATCATTTCTTGATATGTACTTTAATCTCCAGTAAGCTATCTAGAAGTAGCAGGAAGTTTACAAATGATTTTGTGAGGCTCCACCATTCTTCACTTATACATCAGAAAAACCACCTGTGTGTTCACAGTGTAAATGATCGTGTATTACTACAGCATATATCTCCTCACAATCCATCATACAATGCAGTAACTCCGAATCTTTTTAAAGGAAACTTTAAAAACACCATTTCTCTTCCTTACCTACCTCTTTCCTACAGCTGCTGACACCTCGAGATGGCTCTATTGCTTCCCTGTCACTGCACCTGGCTAATACTTTTTCTTCCACACCCCTTTTTCAACATTACTATACCAGTAGGAAACCCGAATTAACAAGCAGGGAAGGGGCTATTATTTTAGGCTGTTCTGGGCTTTGCTGGTGATGCAGTCCATGTAGTGTTTGTTGTAACACTGATATGAGATGTATCTATCTCAGTAGCTGAGCATCAGTGCTATCCTCCATCCACATGCTCTAACTTATCTTTGCCTACTTATATGGGAGCTGAGATCATCCTTCCTTGTGCATTTCTACAGGACCCTGCATGATGAGGGCCTAATCCTGGCCAGAGTATTACTGACAGATAACACAGTTTTGCTAATGAACTGAAACACCATTCAGGAAGATCTCATCTTCTGTCTGGAGAGTGCAAATGTATTTTCACCTTTCATCCGTTTGGTCTTGACAGAATTAAAAAAATGACCATAGTGACATCTGTTCCTCACTACTTCATTTATGTTCTCTTTCCAAAAATGTTCCCAAAGTCTCACAAGCTTTCCAGAAGATAATGCACCTGCTATTAGGAAATAAGAGACCAGAGGGTGCTTCTTTTTTTTTTTTTTTTTCCCAATCATCTTACAAGTTGTACCTACTGTGTCTTTCAGTCATTTTATAATAATTAAATCCTTTTGCTTACAGCTATGATGACAAGTTAATAAGAACTATAATAATACTTATCACACTGTACAGTAATTTTTTGAGCTTAATGTACTTTTGCAAGCATTATCTAATTAAAATTTGTCTTCCACTTATCTGAGTAGTAGGTAAGTGACTAATTATCCATGTCTTATAGACTAAGAAACTGAAACATATACAGTGAAGCACTTAGCCAAAGAGACACAAGCTGGCAAAGGAGCCGGATTCTAACTCAGGAAATACAAGTTTTGCTCACCTTCCTGCCTCACCTGCCTGAAGAACTTTAGTCATAAGCACAGGCAGACGATGGAATACAGCATTGTATCAGCTTAGACTAAAATGGCAGAAGAAAATATCTGTCTTGGATTACTAAACTATTTGAAAAAGAGCCTAATTGGAAAATTAACTGTTTATCACCTGCATCCCTCTGTCCAAAATCAATCTACCATTTGGAGTTGTAAAATGAGGATAACAAACATGTCCTAAAATGGTACTTTGCGCTACACTCAGTAGCGCTTTGGTTTATAACAAAGTAGTACCATTTCACAATGTATGGTTCATGCCTCAATTCGGCTGTTATTTTGGGGCCTGCCAAATGGAAATTAAAAAAAATACACCATATTTCCTTTTCAAGAGCCAAAAGGCAGTTTTGTTTTCCAGATAGTAGGCAGAATCCTACTCAAAGCAGAACATTTCCATAAGCATCTTGCTACTAAGGCTTATGCTTATATTGTGGACATCAGGTGCTACCGGTGTCTCAGCACTCTCTCATAGAGATCATTAGAACCAAGATGTAGCCTGCTAATGATGATTCCTTATAATGTGATTATAAAGACACCGAAGAGGAAAAAAGACCTAGCTCTGACACCTCTATGGCCACCAAACAGCAAAGTCTTTAGCGCTGATGTGAAAACAAAACACTCCATGTACCTCACTACTATCTGTGAACTGACTATTGTCTGGAAAAGCTGGAGGTTTTCTAATAAGCCTAGAATGAGCCACGAAACCAAAAGGCAGGAGCACATTGTCACCAATTCAGCATGCTGCCATTGTTCCTAAATAATTTGCTGGAAAGGAATATTATTCAGTGCATAAAAGCTGCCAAGACAACAAGTGAATTAGATGATCTTATAGTAACTGCAACTCTGTTTATCGTGGGTGTATCCTGTCACATCTTGGAGAGGCAATAAAATAGAGCAAAGTGTCACTCAGTTTCCTTTTGACAAGAGCACTGCTAATATTCTCTGCAACATAAAAGCTCTCTTGTATGGGAAAAGTACGCAGTGACAGAGCTGTGCCACAATGTTCATCTACCCTATCTTCAGCAAACATGAATGTCAGCAGAGATGAGCCAATGTGCATCTCCTGGATATTTCATGAATATGCCTTTCCTCCCACTGTCCTTCAGCTCAGAGGTTGCCCTAAGTCAGAGCTGTGCAGTAGAAGTAGTTAAGGGCATTCCAAATTCATGAATTTGGTACTTTTACCTGGTAAAATTTAATAGATGAGGTTCCCTCCCCTAGGATACGTGACCAGAGTGAATGGAACTGAAATAAGCTGCTCTCTCCAACACACAAGCAGCATGGTATCACTGCAGTGAACCCGCCTCCTAATGTTCTGAAGCCATTGTTTGAGCAACCGCAGACATGCTTTATTCATAGTCCCTACCATAGTACAATTTCTCATGACTGGGAATCGACTTGATAGTCTGTGAAACAAAAGGGATGGGACTTCCAGCAAAGGTGTGAGTTCATACGTATCTATAAGCATTCTTGTGTGTACAAGAACACATGCAAATAGGAAATGAGACAGACAACAAGTAGTTATCCTAGATGAAGTTGACATATACATAATTCAACGTAAAATTAGAAAACACCAAATCAAGAAAACTCCATTCTCTCATATTCTAAACAAGAATCTGATTACTTGATTAATTGTGCAATCACAGTTTCATCTTGGAAGTCAGCTGCTGTTTAATCACTATACAGTAACTGTCTTGTTAATGACAGGATAAGCCATTGCTATATGGTAATTAGCACATAAAGCTTGCCCAGCTTGCATCTGCTGGTGTTGCTCATTTTGTCTTGCATCCAGAAGTCCATACTCAAAGAAACTAGAGGCTGAAGGCATGCAAAGGGAACCTACCTCACCACGGCACACTAACTCTTGAGGGAGCAGCTTTAGAAGTAGAAAAGGTAAAGTGAAAAGATTTAACTCCATTGTAGGGAACTGTCTCCCTTTCAGAGAAGGGAGTTCTGTACATGCCCTGTTCTCCTCAAGCAGATTCAGAGATCTCAGTTCTAGCTCTTTCCCGAAGTTGGGAGCACACAGCACACAGAACTAGCATCAATTTAGAGACTTTCAAAACATGTGGTGCTGTGGTTGGAGATTAACATCATCTATACAGCTAACAGGAGGGGAACTGAGGAGCTGCAAATTATTTACCAGAAATGCACTTACTTGTAGTAGCTGATATCGTGGCCTGCTCGAAGCCAGCAAGGCCTGCCCTGGAGAGCTTCCTTCACTGAATACATAACCAGCTGCATGCCTGCAGAAAAAAAGTTTCAAGTGACATGACATCCCTGGCTGGAAAAGACAGAGATGAAGAGGAAAAGGGAAACCAAGAAGCATTATTATTTTGTCTGCTCTCTCTTGGCAGATAATTAACGCAAAGTAAATATATTTCCATGTCAGTCCTGAAAAACACTGCCAGAAGCAAGCTGAATTAGGGTTTGTTTGAAAATAAATAATCCCACTGGCCTTCGGAAAGGCGGACTTCAGCTGCACTGTTTCTCTCTTCCTCTGAGGAAGGGTAAGAAGAAAAGAATAGGAATCAACATATCAAACAGATAAGTAATTTGTTTAGTACAGTATTCCATGCTTGGTTGCACTGTTATTGAATCCTTAATCCTGCCACAACATTACAGGCCTGTGGTGCACCTAGAAATATACTTTTAGAAAGCAGCAAGAAAAACTGTCCTAGAGTAAGTTTTTAAACTTTCAATTAGACCTAATAGACACTGATTATTATGATTGATACTGATTACCTCTGAAGATCTAAATGCTGATAACAGCAGCATCTGTCTTTGTACTGCATTATACTGGAAGATGACTTCTTCCTGACCTCCAAGACATTACCATTTCAAGCCCTGAGCTATGAAGCTCCATCTGAACTGTGCACATGTTTATTCACAGCTCCATGAAGCCAGCCCTTTTGCTGGCAGTTTTCCTACCAAATTCTTTTGTTCCACCTCCTGCCTGTCTTTTAGTGGTACAGCAAGGATCCTGCCCTCAACAGACAGGCACAGGGTGGCCCTGGTGAGGTGTGAGCTTAAGATCTACAGTGCTCTCAGCATCCCAAATTCCATCTCCTTCCTTTCCTTGTGAGTGCAAAGCTACATACATACCAAACTGCCTCAGAATAATGATCAATACTGGCCTGCTATCTTACCTCAGTTCCAAAAAAAAAAAAACAGATCAGCTTTTCCCTTCCACTTTCCTCATGGAAACATTCAGTTTAGAAAATAAACACAAATCAGGTTTCTGAGACAAATCTCAGGGGGGGATTCACTAGTGGAAAAATGAAAGGAGAGAGGTGGAAAGTGCACTTCCCAACTTGCCCCGCTCCTTTCCACAACTGCTGCCCAAGATGGCCTTTCTGCTGATGTGAAGATTAGACAGTGCCATCTAGCTGAGAGCAAAAGCAAAGAGATGACTCAGAACAGGTGAAGAATCAAGGGCAGTAAATTACTGCCATCCATGACACAGGCATTAGCCCAGGGAAGTGCAAAGGAAATCTTGCAAGCAGGTAGAACTTCTTACCCACAGTCTGTGCTGCAAGGCACAGTGAGCCTCACTCACCCAAGCTGAATAAGCTGGAGCATGTGTACCCTTCTCAAAGCAGCAGAAGTAACCCACAGAACTGTCTTAACAACCAGTCCCTCCTACAAGCCATACAAAAGCATGCCATGGCTTGCCCCCATTACACTGGGTGCTTTTTTGAAACATTTCTCTTTCAAATACATGTTTTTAATTACATGCTTGAACATGCAAGTCATATTTGATTTCAGCTTGGAAAAAGAGGTGAAAAATGCCGACAACAGACAAAATAGCAGATAACAATCTTCCACCAATAGTACTTGGAATCTCTAGCTATAAGACAGCAGTGGTTGTATCAAAGGTTGCAGTGGGGTTTGCAATAAGAAGGACCCCAGTATACTTCATTTCCAGTCTGCTACCAGACACACAATTTTTAATGGCCTGCTTATTCAAAAAGCAGAATAAAATGACAAACACAAAATTCGCTTTCATTTGGGATCTGTATGAGTACTTGAACTCCAGTCCTGAGGGCTAAAGAGCAAATGCCTTACAATTCATTATGCCACTCATCCAGCTAGTTTTAGAAATACAAGTGACATGTCATTCCAGCTTCTAGTGCTATTTGTTTTAGGTACATTGATCCTGAGAGCGTTCCCCTTGTGATGTTGAAGGTTGTATCCACAGGGCTTCAGAGGAATGTAAAGTCCAATATTAACGACATATTAAACATTCCGAATCTGGTCTTGAGCTGGTTGTAAATTAACAGTGCTCCGTGGAAACAAATGAAAAACTGCTTATGCCAGCTAAGAATTCAGCCCACAACCTTCATGCAGATTAAATCATTTCTCTGCTAAAATGAGCACCGAAAGCTAGGATTTGCCCTGTCTATTTCTAAGCAATGCAGTCTTTCTCCTGAAGTGCAGACTATGACAGGAGCTCAAAGACAGCTTGCTACAGAATATTCTGTATCAACAGAAGTCTCATTCAATCCCAGAAGATCCTTTTTCTTCTTCCAACCCCAGTGCCATTCTTTCTCGTTTCTGGTCTTTAATCAAACAATCAAACAATGACCATTTTTCCACAAATCCTATCTCGATAAACAGTCCACTCCTCAGTTGTCCTGAGGATATGGAGAGGTTATTTGTCAAACCTAAAATAACTCCTTTGGTGGATTTTAGGGCAAATAAAATGAAGTGTCCTTTATAGACATGGAAATTTCAACACCTTTATGGCATGAAAAATATATCCATGTGAACAGAATACTATCCCAAATTCCCAAAGACTCATACCATCATTAAACTGGCTATTGAGCTTCTCACAGTTGATAATGTTGAAGCAATAGGGAACTGCTAATTTCATGCCACAGACTCCAAAGTAGAACCACTGGTGATGCTGGTTGGTGTTCAGATCCGCATTCATAATTAAGTCATACTCAAACCTGTTAAAGAAGACAAAGAAATGGTGCCCATGAACATCTCACCAATCCACCACTGCATCTGCTGAATGTAACCAAACTCATCAGTACCCTGTCACAGAGCTCCATCAGACCAGTGGCATCCAAACACACCTTTAGACACTCACAATATTTTAGCCATATAAAACTTTCTCACTCCCTCACGCCCTGCTTTCTCACTCCTGTTTCTTTCGGGACATCTAAATGTTGGCAGGCATCATATGCTCTGCATCATAAAACTTGCTGATCTGGCTGATGCTTTCAGAACCCAGCAGGACCCCAGCATCTCATACAGTGGACACAGCAGAAAGTCTGCCTGGGACACAGCCACCCCAGGAGTACTTACGCACACTCTTGGATGGCTTTGCGAAGGTTACCCGATTCAGACTTGGAAAAGAAGGTCAGACAGTCTGGAGCACCTGGGCTTGAGTGACCGCAGTAAAGCAAAGCAAGGATACCTAATAAACAGGTTGCTTCAACCACTCCAGCACCTTTTGTATATTAATGCAGGTTTTCTTAAGGTTTTTGTAAGCAAGACCCCAAGTAGGAGCAAGACATTAGCAAATCCATGATCCTTCTATCCACCGCAGCATCCTTCTCTACTCTTGCTTAATGATTCTAAATTTCCTCATCATTTTCTTTCCCAAAGAATCACTTTTGTCCCAATTCTTATTGCTCTCTTTATTCTAGTTACTTTCACCCCTGACTTATTCCCACTAGTTTATTAATTATACAAGCCAGCTCTACACAAACTTTCCGTTATTGTCTGTGATAAGACACTAGAGGGCAGATGAGAAGGCCACAAATCAGAAGAAACTGCAGCCAGTTCCAAAGCAAATCCTTTCCCTGGGGCCATGTACCAGGAATCTACTCCTTTTCCTGATGGGCCTTACCTCCTGTATCACTTCTTGCATATCTTTATCTGAGGTGAACCAAGTAAACAGAGCTCACTAGTTAACCCAGCACTGAGAGTTCCACTAGTTACAGTACTCCATTTAGTTTACCTACCTGGGTTCATCTAAATCAAAAACAGTTCTTCCTATCAAATCACCAGGAGGGATTAAGAGATGAATATCATCCAGTACTTTGTTCCTAACAAAGAAAAGGAAGACAAAAATCAACAAATTGTCATGGCTCTGTGAGAAACCTCAGTAAAGGTAGTCTAGAAGAAATGTGAAGAGGCTTAAAAAATTCTGTTGAAGGACTGTAAGAAAGGTGAGTTCAGCTAATTCCAGTTGAATTTCACCTGTATTTATGTCATTATTTAACCATTAGAAAGCTCCATTTCCATTACCATAAGTTGCCTTTTGGATGAAACCACTTATTCTACACATTTTTTACTCTTTGCAGTCTTCCATTTAGTTTGTTTTATCCCTGGTTCTTTCCAGTCAATCTCAACCTTCCAAGTGGCTGGCCTTGCCCCCATGGTAAAATATCTGTCATAACTTTCAGACCTACTCATCTGTCTCCCACTGAATCTTCACTTCAAATCAGGCTAATTTCTAGTCATTATTAAACTGAGGTTCTCTGATCCCAAAAGAAGATCAAATGTGGAATGCCAGATTTACTTCCTGACCTTTGCAGCAATCATGTTATACCCTGAAGCATAATATGATTATTCCCATTTTAGCTGTATGGTTACACATGTTATTAGAATCACAGAACCAAAGCTCTTTGAGCAACAGTGCAAGAAGACGGGATCATGAATTTGCCTCTAAATAAGATGTTTATGTTTTGTATTTGCTACAGAAAGAATTCCCTCTGGATGTCAGAAAATTGTGCTCTTCATAAACTCCATTTGATTAGTGTTGATCACCTTTTGCTCAGAGTCCTGTATACTCAACCTCTCTGTTGTGTGGTGATGAACTCCTATGTCCTTAAAACAAAATGCAATCTCTGCACACATGTGGAATAGAAACAACAGTGGCTGCAAGAAGTTCCTCTGCTTTCCCCTCCACTGTACACCTGAAATGACAAGAGAACAGAAACCTCCAGCAATGTGCCAAAGGGAAAACCCATTTTCTTTCTCTCATCATGGTTCATGCCATATATGTCATCTTGTCCTAGAAAGCTTTACAGAAGAGAGGGAAAGCAGCCTACCTCCCTTGTCTCAGCTTGCTGTTCTCTGGCTCATGAGTGACTTCCCAGAAGAGTGTGTGATTATATCTCTACCATAAAGAGAAGAAAGAGAAGCTTCTGGAAGGCCCCAAGAAAGAGGCAGAAAGCAAAAAGCACAGCAAGGAGGGACATAAAAGCAGAAGGGTAGACAGGGAGATTCCCAAAAACAATGTGACATGAACACACAGGTCTAAGGAGACGTAATGGATTATTTTATTTTTTTTTCCCAAAGAATCAGAGGGAACCTTGTGTTGTAAGCTGGATTAAGAGCAAGACTGATGGTACAGAAGTACACTGAAAGGACACAGTCTTCTCTCTTTCTAAAATGAACTTGTTCACGTTTGTGTTTTAACAAAGTCACTGACTCACAGCTAATTCTGGGTCTTGGTCTACCTACTTTAAAGAAAAGGCACTCACAGATTTTTCTCAGCACTCTGACCAGCTTTGGGTCTCATCACATGCATAGCTACATTGATACCGATACATTTATCGAAAGCTAGATCAATCAATAGCAATTTAGAATATGAGATAGGTGTTAATGGATTCACAGAAGTCATAAAAATCTCACTCCAGCATGGCCTCTGCCACTTTTATGTACCATACAAGGAAAGCAGTGCATAGATAAATTCACCATTCCTCCACTGACACACAGGTCATCAACATCAGAAATAGGCCTGCTGGTTTCTAATCCTGTTCCCAATCCTCTTAAGATACAATTTTCTTATCCCAAAACATAAATAAAAACATCCTTATCTGTGGCCCACCTCCTTGTGGCAAACAGTCCAACAGTTGTTCTGTAAGTTCCTAGGTAATTCAGAGATGTGACAGTCAAAACATAATCGTACTAAGGCGCAATCACCTTTGAACTCCATACTGCTGCTCCAGCATGGGCTTGCTGTAAGGAGGTGGCTGGTGGCCCCAGAAATCAGGGAATGCCAAGTCTCCGTAGGCTGGTATGGACTTGGTACATTTGGCTCTGGCTATGCAGAAGTGGGGGCTGTGGAATGGGATAATCCCTTGGTGTTCCTCCAGAAGGTTTGCCATTATTTCTGAGGTCTTCAGTCTCACTCCAGAAGTAGGATCAATTGAAGCCTCACACTCAGGGTCAAATATTTTTTTGTACCAAGCAGCCTCTTTTGGGAGAGGATAAAGGAAAAATATATGACTCTTGGTGGGGTCTTCTTCATAGGAGTTTGCGTTTCGGACTGCTTCTACAATCTCTCTCTTTTCATTGATCAGACACCTTGAGCATTTCTCCTTCTTTGTTGAGCTCTGCAGTGGAACTTTGAAAACCTTCTCCCCTGGATCTGATCCTGCCTCTGTGGCACTTTGAGTTTTCCATCTACAGTTTGGATCTCTCACAAAATTACTACTTGGAATGAAACGACAGAGGCTGGAGGGAAGATTCTCAGTCCTGTCCTCTGACTTCTTCTCTTCTTCAGACTCTGAATCAAGCTCCTTTAAATTTAAAAAGCAGAAGAAATTAAAAGAAACTTAAAGACAGATCATGCCTCCCTCCAGAGAAAACCTTGCACGGAAGAAAGAGAAAATATTTACAAATCTCCCAAAATAATAAAATAACTCATCCAATAAGACAGCCAAAGTGAAATTACCTACCAGAATAACTTTATTACAAAGCTGTTTCAATGGTAGTCCTCAGAAAATAAATAAGATCAGATGGAGTAATATCTGATCAAAACCCACTGTTATCATAAATTTTTGAAAATCATTTACAGGGCTTTTGTTTGTTTGTTTTTCTTTGTTGTTTAATGTTACAGGATAAAGGAGATCAATCATTAAAAACTCCACCCCTGTCTTTATGCAAAGTGTAATTTAATCCCATTTAATTACTTAAGGACACGATGAATGTGACAGCACTGTATGTATAGGACGTACATTCAGCCAATGGTCCTTTTTCCACATTCACATATGAATCACAGCTTTCAGCTTTCCTAAATTCACTCTGAGACTTGTAATGAGTGCAACAGTCCTCTTCATATCTTGCCCCAAATTGCATTTCAGTGGCAGTGCAATCTTCTCCATCACTTCTTTCAAACCATTAGTTGACAGTATTTATTTTCCACATCTCATTCTAATCTTGATATTGATGTTGAAATTGCCAGCAAGGATACAAATTATTATTTGACAGATTTCTCATGTGGCAAGTGATTCAGTAGCACTTAGTTAATCCATACCCAGTCAAATGTGCATCAAATATCATCATTCTCTTTCTATTATTTCCAATTCAGGCCAATAAACTACAGCAAGAAGTCTTAATCTTTGTTTTTCCAGCCCTATAAGACACGTAGGTTTGCTTTCGCAATAGTCTTGTCTGGTTATCTCTTGCCAGTTTTCCCTTTCAAATGTTTCTTAACTTCATGAATGTACACAAATAAAGTAAGCCATGCCATGACTGAAATACCTTACCTGAAAATTATGGGAAAGTTCTGGACACACTGCTTCATACTCTCCAAGCTCTACCTCTGGCCGGTCAAGCTCTGGCCTTGACCTCAATTTGTTTACATCAGTCTCCAAGTCATAATCCTGCAAAAACAGAAATAGTAAAATACAAGTATATTTAGCATGCTCCACACGTACTTCTACATGACTGTAAAAGTAGTATTCTTCATAACATTCGCTGTTTCCGTTATCATATTGAATTCTCCAACTGCTCCTCCCAAACTCATGAAGACTATAAAAGTTAGTTTACAGAACGGGAAATAGAGGCACAAAAAGAGGTACTAGATTGTTAAAAAGGGTAATTTGGAATTTTGCTATTTAGGTACATACCTAGAAATATGTGATAAAGCTCAGTTTAAAAAGCATCTAGACCCACTTACTTAAACTTGAACCTATTTATAAGCACGTCAACTTGAGAGGATCCATAATAAGGGACATTAACAGCTACTAGTTATTTCAGAGCACATCAACAATTTCCTTGATGTGCAAGCCAATAGGAATATGTTCTCAAGAAACAGCTAGCAATATTTTGATTCAAAGAAACAGTATTAAAAAATAAAGTGTATTTACCAAGAATATCCCAATAATACATCAAAGAAAAACGTCCACACAGGCTACTGGCAAAATTGGAAATCCTGACAGTTCTGCTTTTGATTTAGACAACCAAATGACATCTCTAATTAAATAGAAGGGCCCAACTCAGCATCACTGAGTTTGCAGGAATCAATTGTTCATATTTTACATTTCTCTCTCAGTGTTGTTGATACAAAGCTTTAAAACTCTTGCCCAATCAATATTCTGTACTTTTACCCTAACAAAAAAAAAAAAAAAAAGAAACACAGAAAACCAGCAAACAAACTTTCAGATAGTTATCGCTGAAGTAGGGATGAGAATTATGTCTGAATCTCTCATGTTTAAAAGCAACCATGTAGTGCGCCTCAGTGGGGATTAATATTAGTTTTAAATGGAAACATTTTCATCGGACTGAAAATCATTAATAATTTTTATTTTGACGTTATTATTTTTCACTCATGATAAAACTTCTTGGAGGAATGCCTGGATTTCAACACATTTTTTACATGGAGAGATAGGATGCAGCACTAACTACCAATCCATTTCACTTAAGCACAGAAGCACCATTTACCTGCACGCTCGTGAAGAGAATCTCCATACCTCAAGAACCAAGGAAAGTCTCCCTGCCCAGCTGGATGTTGGTGATGTGCTTTAGGCAGAGCAGGAGACCTCTACGAATATAAACGTAGTTGTTGGAGACATCATTGTGATGTCAGTCTTGATAAAGTCTCAGCAATCCACCCAGATAGCCTCTGCTCACTGTTTGCTGGCTGTTAGATTCTGAAATGAAAGAGAAATTGATGAATTCAACTCTTTCAACTGCTCTTTCTATTTGACAATTACAAGGACATGCAGAGCTTATAAACTCAGACTTCAGTGTTACTTCCTGATCTAATGGGCAAAGCTAGATCTTTTGTTGTTGCTGTAATTTAAGACATTATTTGTTAACTATCAGTTAGGTTCTTGGAATTATACAAAAATGTCTCCCATCTAGGTAGAGATGGCTGGTACAAAGACTAAAAAAACAAAGGTTGCTTTCAAGCAAACCAAGGTTGGGATGGGGACAGAGCCTTTATCTCCTTCCAAGTGCTAATAAACCTAATCCAGATCACGGCACTCTAAGTGTCCCTGAAACTATGGAAGCTCCTGAGGAGTGAGAAAAGCTAAGCAGTAAGATTAGCTGACAGCAGGTCATATGCTCTTCACACAGACTGTATGTATTTTAGTCCTGACAGAACACCTTGCTGAGATCAACAAACACACAAACCTTGTAGCTGCACAATCCTGTCACAGCCAGTGAAATTATGTAAATTATTTTTAACTTCTAAACACATTCCCACATACACATCTATAATGAAAGCCACGAATCAAATTATTCTGGAAAATCATAGCCTGTCTCCTAACATCATGAGACTAAATAAAATTGCAAGTATATAAAGGTTAACAAAAAACAAAAACAAACAAACAAACAAAAAAAACCAACATGAACAGCATCATGGGCATTTCTGATGCTTTCTGGTTTCAAAAAAATAAATAAAGGAAATGTTCAGATCATTTTTGAAGGTTTTACATCACGGACAACAAAGCTCAAACGATACTTCAAAAAAAACCAAGCTAGTTTTATAGAGAGTATAAAAGGAAAAATGCGATGTTCGCTTAACCATATGGCTTCAGAATATACAGCTCAAAGAAGATGACTATAAAACTTGGTGATAAAATGTGAATTCATCCATAGGATCATTCTGCAGCACATCCCTTCACCAACTGTGCTCCGTGCCCTGCCCCACAGGACAAACACAAAACCATACCAGATTCTAGGCTCCCTCTGTTCAAACCAAGCCTGCCTAAACACATTTTCCCAACTGGTCCTGACATTTCTGACTGTGATAACACATTAGAAGCTGTCAGGAGCTCGCCAATCAACCAAGGGGCCAGGAAGCATATGTGAGACTAGAGCTCAGTGCTTGAATACCAATCAGAGTTTGCAGTTCACAGCAGATGGCTCTTGGTATGGATTCTCCAGAGCTAGTAGGCTCCAATTCATTTCCAGTCCATTAAAAAAGAGTGCCAGAACCTCTCACACCTGGAACTCTAATCAGCAAGGATTCACAGGGCAGGAGAAGAGAGACAGAAAGGGTTAAGATGCTGGATGAAGAAAATCAGTAGCAAGGAAGCCATGGAGAGCGTGGTTAGAAAGTAGCCAGTACACAGCAAACCTGAATCACAGTGATGAAACAAATGAAGATTTTGGGAAGAAAGTTACCTGCAGTCATCTCAGTTTGCTCTCCACAATATACCAGCAAACTCTTTCCCAAAGAAATGATTGGAGGGTAGCTCTGCAGCTACTTGGCCTTGCCCTACAGTTTTCTCTACCACTGCTACCATGGAGCAGGCAGCAGTCTCCCACACCAGCAAAAAAAAAACCCTCACTTTAATCCTGATTTGCATCTTCACACAACCCTGTTGATATGCCTCAGCACTGTCTGCACATCACACTGGTATTCCATTTGCTTACATTATGCACAGCTATGCCCAGATACCTACTCAGTGGCCTGCATCTTTGTGTAGCCCTTTTTCCCCTTTTTAACGTTCTCATCCTATCTCTACCAGCACAGCTTGTATTTTGAGTCTTGATTGTTGTCAGACTTCTAGGTCAACCTTCTCCTTTGACCTTCACTGTGTCTTTCTCTCCTTTTTTTTTTTTTTTTTTTACTCCCTGCTAGAAAACTTTAATTGCTTGAGAATCCTTAATCAATTACTTTATTCATAATTTCCTGTTAATCCTCAACCAGCTGTCATGTTTACTAACCTACAGGATGACTTACCTCTTAAATCAGTCAATCTTCCTTGAAGAATTACTCAGGGAGCTCTGTAAAAGTCAGTAAGTGTATAAAACATGACAAGAAGAAGAGTTGGGCAGCGTAAGGTATGGACAATTTGGATCAGGCTCAGAGCCTTCCTTAACTGTTCAGAGGCAGATGAAATTGGACTAGAAGTAAGGATTTACAGCCCCTAGCATTCACTCCTTGAAGTCCAAAAGCTTTCTGTGTCAACGTCAATAGGGAAATACTGGAAAGTGCTGCAGGCATAGCTGCTTGGGGAAGTTAATTAAATAGATGTGCTCATGAGGGTTTCATAGAATCAAGGTTGGAGAAGATTTCTAGGACCATCCAGTCCAACTGCCCATCTGCCATCAATAGTGCCCACTAAACCACATCCCTAAATACTACATCCACCCTTTTCTTAAAAACCCCCAGTGACGGTGACTGCACCGCTTCCCTGGACAGCCTGTTCCAATACATTACTACTCTCTTTCTGAGGAGAGTCACGTCCATCAGGAAAGACTTCCACATTTGGATCCCAAGCCCATGGGGACCAGAAGAAAGCTGTCCCACTGCCTCAGTCTTATTAGTAGATGAAAAGCACTGAGAAAGCTCAGCAAGACAGCTTGTTTCCCTCATGTTTTCTATACTGCTTATCTCCTTTAAGATCAAAATGGTCACTTTGGGAAGAGAAGCTGAGACAGTCAGTTCTGCAAGTAGATAGGAGAGGCAGGACTACTTTACCAACACTTTCATCAAAAGCAATGAGAATTAACTGAAAGGGAAAAAAAAAAAAAAGCTTTCATTTTCTTTCTCTCATTCCGCTTCTGCTCTTGTGGGGCTTTTTTTTCACTGTTTTGGTTTTTCTTTTCCAGATTTTTTTTTCAGTTGTATAGTCAAAGAAAGGTAGCAAATAAATGAAAAAGGAAGTATGCCAATATTACCAGAAGGCAGAATGGAAAAAGAAGACCTCTCCACCTGTCTGTGTCTGTTGGTGTCTCCGTCTAGGATTGCACCTGCATGTGTATCTGTCTATACATTGGCACAAATACAGATGGTGGAAATGAATCATACAGGTACAAGCAGAACGGCACAGATTTGTAGGCAGCAAGAACCCACCCCTCCTGGAGCGACTATGCATGATCTGCATGGTAAGCAGCAATACATTCAATGCCTTCTGACTCTTTTTGTTCTTATTTTGTTAGACCCTTTCATTTTCCTTGGGAGCAGACAGTGCTTTCAGGAGAAACAGAAGCTCTCCTCCTAGGTAGCTTCCAAGAGTGCCTAGGCATGCCACTTTATATTTTGATTCATGCTTGTCTGTCTTTCTAATTGTATTCTGGCATCCCTTAACACATGATCAGTGTCTTCAGGTCCATCTGCAAACCTGTCACTGATTTTTTTTTTCCTTTTTTTTCTTTTTTTTGGACAAGTTTCAAATATCTGGATAGGTGATATGGGAATACCCAACGTCATCTTTTTTGGCTTCCAGGGCAGTGCTGCTAATCAATGAAAGCATTCTCTTCTGCAATGACACAATATCTGGCCAAATAATCTGTTCAGTTACCTAGGAGAATTTGACTTGGATGTACAGCCAATGTGTGAAATTATCAAATGGTGAGAGCTGCGTCTGAATTGACAAGGGACTTGCACCACAAAGGAATCCACAGTTGTGAAAGAATTCTGGTTTTGCGGTGAGGGTCAAGGACAGAATAAAGCCAGGTTTTGAGTCTGGTCGGTAAGATTTAGGACTACTAGTGGGGTTTTAAGGTGGGGGAAGCATTTATGAGGCTCTCTCTCATATGCCAGTCCCTTTTGAAGCATTTGCCAAGAACACAGAGACCACTGGAAAACATGCAGCACATTTAATCACAAAACTGAATTACAGTCAACCTGAAATATGACGAGCAATGCAATGCTTACCAGGGAGAACGAAGAGATTTATCTCTCTGCCTATCTATTTAAATCTCTTTGTTGATGCCACTCAGCTGATTCATTACGCCAAGAGCATATATTGTTACAGTTTGTAGATAAGAACACTCTGCTAGATTAACCCTATGGCCCCTAAGGGAATGAAAGGAAGAAGAAAGTCTTTGGCTTCCCTGCTCTTCTCCAGTCATTGTCTCTTAGCAATAAGAGATACAAGCAAAGTGAAAGCATCTATTCTATTCTGCCATTGTGAGACCATTTTTGACGATAAATATGAGGGTGCCTTACGGAAACAGAATGAGTGGTCCTCACAGAAACTGAGTCACCCTCCCAGCTCCAGGATAAATCCACACAAGGTGGGTTACAGAGTTCCAGCAAGAAGACAGTATTAGAGTCAACAACTTTGGAAGGCAGAAGACTAACTCTGTCCTATACACAGGCATCCTAAGTCAAAGCGTTTACTTGAGCATTTAGGACAGAGGCCTAACATTTGCCCAAAGCCAGAGGCAGGATTTGATAGCACATGAAACCTGGTCAACGTGCAGACACTCTATCTGTGGTGAGCTTAAGTTCAGCACAAGAACAGCTCATTTTTTTCTACTTTTAAGGTCTTTTTAGCTCCAGACTTTATACAGATAGGTAATAATCATACAAACTATATCATGGCATGGGGATTCTTTGCTAATTGGCCTTTGTTGCATTGTTCATATATGTGAAAGTTAAGAAAGCAAGCCAAATCCTCCTAAGATTTTTGAACAAACCCCAGAAGGAAAGTGATCTTTGAAAAGATTCCCTTTTCTCCTTTATTTTCCAGTTTCACAGCATCTTCTGGTTGCAACCCAATGGAAAACAAAAAATAAAGTAAGTAAATAAACACTTTCTGCTCAAAATTTCCAGGTTATTTTTTTCCTCAAAGTAGTTGGCAAGTTTAGACAAGGATGCTAGAATTTGGAAGGCTTCCCTAAATTTGGCCACTGAATTTTCTGAATCCTGATCATCACCAGGGGCACAAACACTGCCTGTGCCAAGACACAGGCAGTACGCAGTCACTGTTAAGGATGCCAGCAGAGAACAGTCCAGCTTCTTGACACTTTACCTCCATCCTACCCACCCTCAGGAGCAAAACAGCAGGAAGCTGTCATGCCTCAGGAGTTGAATGAACCTTTTTCTGTAAAGAACTTAGTGACTTTGTCCAGGACATCTCTATGGATGAATGTCAGTCTTGGGAACGGAATAAAAAGGAGATTCAATCATTTTTCCCCTCTTCAGCTCTTCTCAAAGAGAAGCTTAAAACCAGAATCAATACTATTTGCATTTTGACATTCAAGAAGAAAGCATAGACACAGAACTTGTTTTAGATGATTATGAAGCCATTTGCAAAATTCGACTCTGATCACAAAACGCCATAAATTCTGATGATAGGTTTGGGGCCAGACTGATAACAGAGTCTCAATCCAGAGGTGGGAAATGAGGCCTTGAAATGATTGTGAGGAACAAGTATGTTGCAAAATATGAGGCAAATCACTGACATTGTGCTGCTGGCTACAGGAACTGACATGGTTTAACCACAGGTCTACTCTGACACAAGATCAAAGACCTGTAATTCAGTAGATCTGTTGCAAAGCATTATGAATTCAGGCATAGAGGGCGCAGGGCCATTCAAACTGTAATGCGTGCTAGAATATTGCTTTCTGTTCCTCACAGTCACTTGCCCCTACTTGATGCCAACATAAAAGGAAAAGTATGACACTGACTATTTTATCCTGCCAGCAATAAGACATAATCCTCATGCTTTGATGGAAAAAAGAAAAAAAAAAGTGGGTGAAAGGTTAAATAAAGGTTAGTTGACAGAAGATGAGCCAGAAAGAGCAGGAAGTGAGAGATGAAAGCCTAGGGGGAATAAGAGAAGAAAAGAGGATAAAGACGACAAATGGAGGAAGGTAAAGATGCAGAAAGAAAGGGGAAAGGCCATCTGCAATAACTGATGTTCACACACGGAACTGTCTCGATAAAAGAGGTACAATCAGGAGGTCACCACAACCTGTTTGTTTAAATTGCTCATTACAATTTTACTAGGCAAGCATTGCAACAAGGGCTCTGCCCATTTCCCTCACCCTTTCCTTCAATATCCACTGAACCAATGCCTCCGAGATCAGCTCTATCTAATTTCCATCAAGGCATGCAAACTGCTAATTCTGGGAAGTACAGATAGTCAGGAATAACAAACAGAACCAAAATGAGATTAAAATAACCTTCTGCTAAACAAATTACTCACAAAAAAATAAATATTGGATTAAGCACTGGTGGGAGCAAGGTTCCCTATAATCACATCGCCATCGTGTGGCTCCAGGTGCCACATCCAGCAGGGATCACACCAACTTCAGCCTGTAAGCCTGGGACATGCCTGTCCACACTTCTGCAATGGGTTTCCCCGTTTCTTCCACATCTCTAAAACTACAGTTTATCTTATTTTTTATTTTGGATGGGTGAGTTCACCCAAAGCAATAGCTTTTAGATGTGAAGAGAAGTAGGATGAAGACAAAGAAGGCAGGAAAAATAGCAGGTGTGTCCTGGGACAGAGACTCTAGGAAGTATGGTGCGCCTTGCTCTACCTCTATTTCTCTATGATTATCTGTATCTTCACATACTGTAATAAATATCAAGAGATTGAGGGAAGGACTGACAGAGGTAGCACTGGTGAAGACTTGACTAACGTCCAAGAGAAGGGACTCCTGATGGTATACACCATGGTATACACCACCATTATGTCTATTTAATAAGCAACATATCCAGCCTTATGCAATGTAACAACGAGCTCAGTCACAGAGCAAACAGCACAGTGATGAGACAACAGGGAAAGGCTTCACTCGCTGACTGTATGTGGGCAAGCGACAAACAGCAACTAGGAGGGCAACACATGAGGATGGGGAAAGTAATCTGGCTTGCTTGGAAAGAGATAAGAAGGCAGGAGTGAAAGCTAATAATCAGGTGTGAAACATCTTTTTCCTATCTGTAATCTGAGCTTCTACTGATAGAAAAATATGGCACTTTGTTGGAAGTGACCTAAACATTATTCAGCACCTCCATGGCTGTCACCGACACCATTTATACACAGGGGAACAAAATAACCAACTCTTTTCTTCTGCTGGGTACATGAGTATTTCTTCTTGGTTGTGGACAAAGGGTAAGTTTGCAGTGCCTTTTTCCCACCCTCTCTCTGATCTTTTTTTCCAAACCATTTTCGTACACATAGCACTATGCACCTGTTAAGCAGACATTTTGCATTAGCTTCTGTCAGGAAAGAGACAGAGGCCAGAGAGTTTCCAGCCAGCCCTTGGCTCTGCAGGAGGGCTGTCTTAAGCAGAGCTTAAGGAAGCCTGAGGAGATGAAGAGGGATGTTTCTGAATCCATCAGGGAGACACACTGCCATCTGCCTGCTCCCTTTAAAACTGCGATGTTTTCTCCCATGGCAGTTTGCTGCCAAAAGCAAGAGGGACTGTTTCACTCCACTATCTTCCATGTTTAACCATCACTCTCCTGCCCACTTTGAACCGAAGCTTTTAAGAATCAAACAGCCCTGCAGGGATTCCCTCGAGAGCAGGTGTGCACGTGTTCTGTCTGCTCTATAGCCTTTCACCTCCAGCAAAATTGAATCTCCTGATTTCCCAGTAAGCAGGTTATTGAAAGCCTTCAACAAAGATCACCATCATCACTCGTGAAGTTTGGCACTATAGCACAGTTCAGGATTCCCACCTTCCATTAACTTTCTATCACATCTAAAACATGCTAAAGGACTTTGTCTTGTAAAATTTTATCCCATTTTCACAAGCAAATTTCAAGTGTTAATATGGGATTTGATTTTTAGTTTTCTAAGAACAGTAAGGTTATATGCATAGGTAAGTTAGCTGCGAGAAGCAAAGCTGTTCTGACAATTGTGAAAAACAATTCAGTTCTTCTCCTGCCATGTTGACTACGGAAAAACCAGAGATGCTTCTTACGTCTCCTGACTCACACTTCCCAAAAGGCACAGCCTGTTAAGCTCAAGCTTCAGGTCAAGCAAAAGCTAAAAGACATTCTGATGCAGAAAACATCAGAAAACAGAGTACAAGCTGCTTTGCAGGCTGTGGTGCTCTACTTCATTGGCACTGCTTCCCAAATCCCAGTTCCAGCGCCTTAAATCTTCAGCTGAAAACAGAGCATGAGTTTATCTAAAATCACTTTCCATTGGAAGCAGCAGTTGGTGTTGCCACAGCAATGTCGCTCACTTGCAAATGGTAAATGAGAGCAGGTGTCTCCAAATACGAATTCTCTCTCCCAAGCAAGGCTTCATTTTGCAACGGTCAGCCTTACCAATGAACTCTAGTTGGTTCTAGTGAGAACTCTAACCTGCACAACACAGTGATCCTCCCAAGTGACAACGTATGGACTGCTTTGCTGATAAAACAAACCAAACTGAACTAATGGGGTTCTCCACTAGTATACTGCAAGTGCTCTTTGTCCTTACACAAGAAGGGTAAGAGAAATCTGGTCACTTCCCATTCCTGGTGCCCACCATAGAACAGGAGTGCAGAAGAAAAGCTTAAGCTGCCTGATGAGCTTTCAGCTCTTGTTCCACTTTTCTAGGATTTTCTGTGCACTCCTTTCTATTCTAAATGCTAATTTTGCTTTTTATATTGCAAACAACTGTAGCACAGCCCCACAACTCCCCTTATTAAGATTTAGTGCCCAAAGCAGAAGGTCTTTCCTCGCTGCAATAACGTGACCTTTAAATCTATGCAGCAAAGTTAATACTGGAACATTATTTCAGAATTCATCACTTGAGCTGGTGTGATTCAGAGACAATCCCATTGCAGTTTGCTCATTTAAACACTGCTTCCAGGACTACAGATTTTCACAAATGCATTATTCCTAATACTATAACAAGGAAAAGGGGAGGGGAAGAAAAGGAGGGAGAGAGAGAAGGACAATACACCATTGTGATTTATTGTAGAGTAGACAGTCTGCAATAGTAGAGTGTTCTTTCTTAATCAAAGCTTTATTAAATTCCAGTATTAAAAGGTAAGTGTTTTTTGGATAGGAAAAAGGCAGAAAAGGGTAACACACTAATTTCAGGAACAGCCACACAACAGTGCATGACTGAGAGCCCCTGTTAACACCTCCAACACCCCCAGCCAGCTGGTGCAGATGCCAAGCACAGCCCACCATAGCTGTGCCCCAGTAATCCATAGGCTGCAGCCCTGTCTATTAGGTCTGCATGCCATCGGACCTGAAATGCTTGCAAGGGAGGATAAGGTCTCATCTTTTGCACTGCAGAAGTTTTCCAAGCCTTTTCCAATAACACTGTTGTTTCCAGGTTAGCACCAACAGCACCACTGGACAGAGAGGTCCTCGTGCCACTTCCCAGTAATCACAGAGTAGAGCAATGAGCATTATTCACTGCCTGGACAGCTTTTCCCATTTCTTTCACTGTACCAAGCACCAGGACAACCACTGTTCCCTGACTATTCAAAACATGCACTTCAATTGGTTCCCTCAGCAACTTGCTCCTGGGATCTACAGCATCTCCCATAGATCTGCACATGCACAGTGCTGTGAGGTGCTGAAAAGCATTGCAAGACACATCAGCAACTACACCTTTTTTCTAAGCAGTGCTTTTTGGGATTTAGAGTGAAGTGGATACTAAAGGAGAATGAGGTTCAACAAGATTATTCGATTATTCTGTCCAGCAGCACAGCATAGCCCAGCAAAAGAAAAAAAAAAAGTCATAATGTGAAGAAAACCTTACTGGATTTCAGCAAAGCTGCCAGAGCCTCAATGGCTGCCCTGGGGAAAAAATAAAAAGATGGAAACGTGACAATTTCTTTGATAATTTTTTTAACCTTCATCTTCATGATCTTCTGGGTCAGGCTTCACAGTTGGTCTAAACTGACAGCTTCTCATTAACTTCGACAGAGCTACAGTGTCTTACACCAGCTGAGAATCCAGTTTCTGCAACTGACTCAGTTGTTCTAAACAGCCATTAGCCCTCTAGCTTTAGCGTTACACAGATTTGCGGTGACCATTAAACGTAAAAAAACAGCCAAGCACCTAAAGTAATGAAGCAAGTCTTTAAACTACTGCCCTAGAACCATTTCTTTGTATCAGACTCAGCACATGCCCATTCCAGACATCAGTGCTTCCATCTACATCAGCAGAGGATAACTTCTGCATCCAACTGCGACATGTCAGCATTTCCCAATAAATTCCACTCCCTCCTTCATTTTCCCCAAACAAATTTCCCCTCTGTCCTTCTTCCCACCAGCTTAACCTGAAAATAAGCTTTATTTTCTTACAGTTCTGCCTTGCACTGCAGCAGCAGATAATGGATTCCTCCCCAGATCAGGGCTTCTAAGAAAGATGCTAAGGTGATGTGGTAGGACTTACTCCATTGACTGATGAGAGTACTAGGAGAAGAGAGACAGATTTTTCTTAACCTTTACACAGATGCCATGCACAAGAAAGCAGCTCAACTTGCCTGACTCAGCATAGCATCAATCTGAATGGGAGCCAGAGAAATCTGCACTGAGACATCCTCATTCCCCATGTGATATAAGCCCTACCAGACACAGAAGATTTCCCTTTCCAGTCATGTTCTGCTGGAGCAAGAAGAGCCATGTTCTAACTTGGCTTACTGCTGCGACGTTTCAAGTGCCAACAGCTAATTGAATAAATACAGCTGCAAAACCCTTCATGCCCATGGATTTTTTTAGATGTAATCTCTTTAGAAACCAATCCCCAAATAAAATCACACTAACTTCCATACTGAGCCAATTATCATCCTGCAGTAAAAAAATTACTTTTTGTCATCAAGCTGCTGTCTGTTGTGTGTTGTAGCAGTAGTTGAGACTAAGAAAAATTCAAGATTTGGTTCTTGCTGATGTTGGGTTGATGCCCTTATCTAATATCATGCTTCCATAATTAATCTGACAGAGATCAACACCAGTGCTAAAAAAAAAAAACAACCAACAATCACCAACTGCACACATCTGCATGAGAAACACACCAAGATACAGGGAAAAAAAAAAAAAAAGTGTCATGGTTTTATGATTTTTGGTACTTGTATTCCACATCATAACATCATGTAGTGCATTAAGAGTTAAAGAGTTAATACTCCAGCTCCATGGCTCATTGATAATTCCGGGTATACCTGTCACAGAAGAGAGGGAGAACTACATTCCCCAGAGGACTTTGCGATGTTTTGCCTTTTTACGTTATTTCCGCTCAGAGGGAAAAGATAAAAACTCTCTGTGGTCACGGGACACTCTCTTTCCTTTGGGATCACTCAGCAGTGGGTGCTCGCTGCCGTCTCGACTTCAGCGTCAGCGTAAGGCCTTCGGTTTATCAGACACTCTCTCTTGCTCATTTTATTTGATTTATTAGCTTCAATTCCAATTATATTGTATTATATTGTTTTATTTTGCTTTCCGATATCTCATTTAGTAAACTAGCTTTCCTCCTCAGATCGTTGCCGCAGTTTTTATTTCTAAGCCCATCTCCCTTTTCCCCTTTCCCTTTCCTGGGGCATGGGTCCGTGTATCCCCCATACCAATCATCACTGAACCGGGCCGATTCAGCTACAATCTCACCCACCAGTGGAAATACAGTCACATTCTCTTGGTTTTACCCTCCCACACACAGCAATCATTCAGCTGGTGGGAGAAATACTGTCACGTACCAGTCGTTCTGCACACTCAGGAAAGGGATGTGCTACATCTGCTGAACACTTTAGTCTGAAGTACCCACCCTGGGACAAAGTAAACAGCTCTAAACAAATTAGAATTCTGTCCAGAGCTCCTCCCAACGCTCACATGCATGTTTTAACAGAAAACATTACATACTTCATTTTGCAGTGATCCAAACAGCAAAGGAAAAACAAAATTAGTTCTGGACCCATGCAAAAGAGATCTAGAGGTTTTCCAGTTCCAAACTAGGACATTTCTTGTCTTAATTCACTGCAATTCAGAGACATATTGGCAGAGGCAACAAGTAGTGTTCTGTGTGCCCTACGGAACACGCTCTACAGTTACTCCTAAGCAGATTCAGAACCACTGGCTTCACCTCAACACTATGCATTGTTTTAGAATACACATTGAAAGAAAGACTAATTAAATACATGAGCGTAAATTGCCAAAAGGATCAAACAGATCTGAGGGATAAAACAGACTTCACCGAAAGTAGATCAAGCCAGGCTAACTTGATGTCTTTCTAGGATAAGATAACAGATTTTTTTTCTAGACAAGGGAAACACAGTAGATCTAATTTATCTGTTCTTCAAGGAAGCTTTCAGTATGGTGCCACACTGGAAATTATTAGCAAAGCAGAAGACAGTGGGGATCAGTACAAGAACTGCAAGGTGGGAGAGGAACTGGTTACAGAGGCAGCAGCAGGAGCTGTGCTGAAAGAGAAATTATTGGGCTGAAGAGAGATTACATGTGGAAGTCCTGAAGGATACATTTTTGAGACTGATCTTATACTTTCATTAATAACCTTGGCACAAAATGTCAGAGTATACCAACAAAATCTGCTGACACTGTGAAGTCAGGAGCTATTGCCAATAGTGGGAAGTTCAGATTATCTTTCAGGAGTAACAGGATGTTCTTGAGTTCTGAAGCAATAGAGGTGGGATGAAATGTAATAGCCAAAGTACAAGATTATGCATTTAGGGTTTAATAGGAGTTGTTGTTATGAGCTAGGGCTCACAATTTGGAAGTGAGTAGAAAGTCACCCTGGATAGATGAGCCCATTAGCAGATAAGGACAAGTGTGACCCATCAGGGTCACAACTGTGAAAAGTACAGACCAGGTCTCAGAAAGTCACTGCCGATGGCAAAGGGAAAGCACTAAGGTTCTCACTTAAGGTTTCACTCAAACAGCTGTGTGCAGTACTCAAAATAAATAGTGCAGAAAAGGGCTAAGACAACGGTTATGGTAGCAGAAAAAATTCAGGAGCCTTAAGGATCACAGTTTGGTTACTTTAGCAAAATAATGGCTGAAAGGTGACTTGATTTTTCTCCAAAGACACACTGGGGTGGGGGGAAGTAAACACTGCATAAGGCAGTGAGCTACTCAAGATGAAGAACAAAGCTGGCACAGGGACAAATGGGTATAGAATGGCCATGAATAAATTTCAACTGGAAATTAAAGGATATGTGTTAAGCACAGGAAAATGAGGCTCTGAAACATTCTCTTGGCAGAATCAGGACAACCAACGCAATGAATTTGAAAAGGGAACCTGAATTGCTTATAAGAGGATCACGAGGCTCAGCTGCCAATGAGGAAAGTCTGAGAAACTTGATCCAGAAATCACAGTAGTTCTATATGCCTTCATTTTAATCATGCATAAAATGGAACTGAATGATAAACACTTTCTCCAAACACAAAGTTAATTAGCCAGGACAGAAAAGACCAGCTGCACCAGTTAAGCATGAAGACCAGGTAGTCTGCTAGCTTACACCCAACAGTGCCCTAGGAGAAACACAAAACCAGAGTAAAGATACAGAGCTAGAACTTCAGAAAAGCCTCTCTGACTCCAGCCACTTGCCATCCAGGGATTCCTTAATTCCTTTGGGAAGTTTCTCAGTGTGGCTTATTTTCCTTCCATGTATTTTTGAAGCCGTGCAAACTCTTAGTACATACAATATCCCAGGAAAGGAGAGCATCACACAGTGCAGCTGTGAACTCTTTGTACATATTTTTTTTTAAGCCTGGAGTTTATACCAGTGTTACAACTTACGCTTTAAGTCAGTTGTCAGCAAGTATCTCCAGAATATTACCTACCTTTAGCGCTGAACAAATTCAAATACTCAAAACACCCTATGGGAAACAAAATAAGTCAGAGAAAAGAGGGCAGAGTGGACATCCACTGAGAACAGCAGCAGGCTGATGGATGTGTCAATGGGCTTACAGCAAGCCAAGGCAACTTGTGTTTGTGATACCAGCACCTCTCAACAGCATACGGTAAACCAACAGCATCTCTTCTGGCATCAGAAAAGATAATGAGATGAGTAAATCTGGGATGGGAAGACAGAAAGTAGATAAACTGTGCATGAGAGAAAGAGAGAAAAATAAAAGATAGGAACAGGAGGGAAAGTTTAAGAGCAGAAGAAAGATGTCCCTACCAAGCCATATGGTAGACCTGAGAACTTGACAGCATGCCCAGTTCAGAACTCTGCATTTGTCTTAAAAAGGAATAAGGGAAAAAACATTTCATTAAAAAAGAAACTAACAAACAAACAAACAAAAAACTGGTGAACCTGTCCAGATGCTTCTCTCCAACTTTCTGATCTGTAGTAATACATTATTCAAGCCCTACACAGAGATTGACAGAGCAGCTATCACTAAGGAGACTCATTTATATATTTCAATAAAAAGATGTATAAATAAAGTTGTGCTGTCTTAAAAGGCATAATAATAAATGCCTCACCGTAATCAGAAA
This sequence comes from Callipepla californica brunnescens, assembly GCA_023055505.1. Taxonomy (NCBI): domain Eukaryota; kingdom Metazoa; phylum Chordata; class Aves; order Galliformes; family Odontophoridae; genus Callipepla; species Callipepla californica. The sequence continues at coordinate 4,854,039 of JALIRH010000037.1, forward strand.
GCATTAAAAACTGCCTGTAACAGTAGTGAAGACAGCTGCTCTGAAGAATGGAAGTCTTTTGAAGTGTTTCCAAACCAGCAGCTTGAATACCAGGGCAGGAGCTCTACTTGCAGGCAGATAGACAATCAGCTTCCAGATCCTGTGCTTAGGAACCAGGAGCAACAACAAAGAGGAAAATGCACTTCCCAAGCCAAAGAAGAATGGGATTAGACAGCACAGTCTGTTCAGCACAGACAAAAAATACTCTTTAATTACAAGGTCACCCCTTCAGATCTGGGCTATGTGACAGCTGGAAGTGCTGCAGAGATCAGGAGACAGTGCCTCTTAAGCCTTCTCTGCTCTGATCTTGGCTCACAGGCTCTTTGCATTGCTACGGACAACTCACTGCCTCTGTTTCTTGAATTGATTGCTTACTTCTGCTCCACACAGTGTTGCGAAAAGCCTCCTGAAAATGAAAAGCATCATTACAGAAGGGATGTCTGGTGGACTACATGAAAGGATTTGAAGACACATAGTGCACAAGGAGTTTGGTGCCCATCTGTTCAGGACTACCTTGTTACTATGGACAGGGAGCTGAGAAGCTGAAGACTGAACAAAGAACTGATCCAGCAGGGCTTTGTAAATCAGCTCCCAAGTAATTTAACCAGCATCTTCCTTCTCCTGTAAGATTTTGTCTTTATACATTCTTAATCACAAAACATCCTCTTATTATCGAATGAAAGCTAATGACTCGGTGCTTCATTAAATACCTCTTCAGACCTGATGCAATTCCTAAAGGCAATCACACCTGGATAATGAAGATGTAATGTACTATTTCTAGAGACATAAAAGATTCTCCCCTGCCTGGCAGCCCACATTGCCTCAGCATATTCTCTTTCATTTTGTTCTTCATCTGGTTGTTTCTCAGTACACTCATTTGTTGCTGTCATGTTTATTTATATATCATGCTGTGAGGGGCATGGACCACACTATATATTTGTACAGCACCTAGCACAATGGGAATCTTGACTGAGGGCCCATGAGCTCCAATTGTCCCTGTCACTTGAAGAAATTAAGTGCACTTGAGAGTACATATTGCCTAGCTGCATTTTGCCTCCATCTCTTGGGACTTGTATTTAGCTACTGGAGTTTATACAGTCACAGAGCAACTCAGTCAAAAGAAAATGTCACATTTGACAACTGAGAGACATTCAGAAATAACTTGTAGGTATCACAGCAATAGGTGCTTCATAAATCCTACCAGAAGGTAGAACTCACTGGAGGCAGATGCCTTGAATAGTCATTTCCCTTGTGGTCCAGAAATACAGATCTTAAATGTGTAAGTACTTCCACAGTGATTTGTTTTAAAGTTTTAAAACCAGCAGCTTCACAAGTCCTGAAAACTCAGTGAGGGAAAGCAGCTTACGTTGACAGCATCTTCATGGCAATGCTGGTCTGCAACTGACAAAAACACACCCAGCATCATTTCTGCTTCACTTCCAACTTGTTAACTAGGCATTAAAACATGCTAAAGGTGTAGCCTGCTTACAGCTTGCAGTGTCCCACACATTGCCAACAGGTGGTGTTTGGAGATCCAGCTGTTTTGCACAGATGTGCAAAAATAAAGAGTAGATTTAATACTCTTTATTCTATAGCAGTGAGCTTGCCATTGGCGATACCTGCTGTCTGGGCAACATGGAAGCATTTTTATAGGGAAAAGGGGCTGGGGATGTCAGGGATGTAACAAACCTAGTGGGTAAGAACAATGGTCTTAAGATGTGGAGTAATGTTGCGTGCAAAGTGCTGCATGCAAAGTTTTACGGGACACCATACTTAGTAATCGAAGCCAGAACGACCGGGTCTGATTTCAATAGAACTAGACGTTATCTGAAGAACTGGATGCTATGGGAACCACGAAGAATGGTAACTCTATAAAACAATATGTAATCTATCCAGTCATTAATCACTATAGCTTTATGTAAGCTTCCTTTAACCAATCCCGTGGCTTGAGATTGTGTGCCGCAAACCTAATCTTAGCAACAAAATGTCTATATAATCAGATGTGTAACCAACAATAAACGAAGCTTCACTCATATTGAGTGTGTGTATGCTTCCCCACGTCACTCTGGGTTAACCTTGGACAAATGCTGCAAACCTAGTTTGCAACATCTGGCGCCCGAACAGGGACCCGAGTACGTGGTGCTTGGACTAGAGCCTCTGCTGCCTTGCAGCGGAGAAGCTGCGCAGTTTCGGTCGACCGAGACCGGTATAACTGAAAAGCAGGAAAACTGCGTAGGAAAGCTGCGTAGCTTCGGTTCATCGCGCAGCGGGACCGGACGGGATCCAGGGGCTTAGTGACTGCAGCGCAATTTCTCCTCCACAGAGTGCCTTTGTTCTTGACGGACAGATCGGATGGAGAGAGAGGTAGCCCAAAACCTTTTATCATGCTTTTTGGAAAAGCGGGGAATTAGTGCTGGCACCCTTAAAGCAGTGCCAAATATTTTGGATTATGGTCGGACAGTGGGGGTTTTCTTGCATGCAGGGACATTATTCAATATCGATCAGTGGCGTACCTTAGGTGACGTGCTGTGGGATCATGTTATTGATGATAGAAAGGAGGCAAAAAAGCTGATGAAGCCCTGGCGGGAAATTATTAATTGTATAAAGCGGCATAAGATTGAGCAGGAGGTAGCAGGATAAGCAGTTGCTCAGTTGCAGGGCGGGGCTTCTGCTGCGACTGGTCGAATTGAGGATCCCCCTCAGCCGTCCCTAGGAATTCCTGTCCCTGTACGGGTATCAGCAGTGCTGCCTACTGCACCGGCGCCTGAGGACCCGGAGACAGAACCTGACCTTTTTCCCCCAGAGGAGGGAAATGGGGATCTCCCACCGCCTCCGCCCCCGCTATCGTCTTCGGGCAATGTTAACAATGAGGCAGTTAGAAGCAAAGTTGCTATGAGTACGTTGCCTCGACCCTGTTGGGCAGAAATTGCTCGGCAAGCTATGGAGCAAGGTCACTCTGACGTGGCTGAGATAATTGGTCAAGCTTTTCCCATTCGGTTTGAGCCCACAGCAAACGGTGGAGCTCAGGGGGTTCATGTTCCACTTGGTTGGAAAATGTTATTTCAATTACGTTCTACAGTGTCAGAACATGGGTTGCATAGTGAACCGGCTCGCCAATTATTAACTTATTTGTGGTCTAGCAGTGTACTTGTTCCAGAAGACATAAAAACAATTATGAGAATGATTATGAAACCGTCAGAACAAATGATGTGGCAATCTCATTGGCGTCGTTTGTGTGAATTAAGTGCTAGCGCGCCACGGGATATGCATGATCCTTTGTATCAAGTGACTGTTGACCAATTGATGGGTAGTAATATGTTTTCTCGACCAGAAATGCAGGTTCAGATGGGGCCTGAAGTTTGTATGGAAAGTATGAATCTAGCGCGAGATGCATATAATATGGTTCGATCTTTGAAACCTACTCCATCTTATTTGTCAATTAGACAAGGTCGAGAAGAATCTTTTGCTAATTTTGTTGATAAGATAACTGAAGCGTCAAATGCAGATGTACCTGACTGGATGAAACAGTCCTTGTTACGCCAGTGTCTATTAGAAAATAGTAATCAGGCAACAAAAGCAATTCTTGCCACTCTCCCTTTAAATGCTACTGTTGAGGAAATGTTAGAACGTATGAGCCGAGTGCCTACCCCCATGCAAGTGATGTTAAGCTCTGTTGTTCAGGACATAGGTGAGAAGCTGGTCGGAGCTCAGGATCGGGTGTTTGCTGCCTTTGGACCACTGTTACAGCAAGCCGAGAATAAGGCAGCCTCGTCGACCCCGCGCCCTCAACGCTGTTTTAGGTGTGGGAGAAACGGTCATTTTCGGAGAACTTTCACCTTTTTAGTAACGGCTACTGCATGGGCTTTCCCAATCCGCCTGAAGTGGATGATAGACACTCCTGTTTGGATCGAGCAGTGGCCGTTGAACCGTGAAAGCCTGAATCAAGCTACGCAGCTGGTGCAGGAGCAATTACAGGTCCGCTATGGGTCCCTACGAAGTGGACACGAGCTGTTGTGGAACATCATGACATTCCTGCTGATCCTCCCAGTGGCAACGACCAGGCATCCACCGCTATTGGCATCTAGTTCAAATGTCTGGGTAACATGGGCAAACCTTACGAATAATCCAGATTTTTGCCTTAGTTTACAGTCGGCAGGAGAGCCTTTTCGTACCTGTTTAATTGGGGGGCCTGGGTATGAGTCTCGGGAGTTTAAAGCGTATGTCAGAAATATTTCTGCTTGTAATTATTCAGAGCATGCGACCCAAAGTGCATGTTTAATTCGTGGCCTCAATAATTCCATGCCTTGGGACCCCCAAGAACTGGATTTACTGGGGTCCCGTATGGTTGATAATGTGAATGGATCTAAGACCACTTGTTTGTTGTTTGGACCAGGCACTACCTTTGAGAAATTTGCGCACAATAATCCAAAATTGTTAACAATTCATAGTCCTTACTTAGGTCAGCATTGGACAAGTGTCTTCCCAAAACCGCGCTGCTATTGATTTCTTGCTGTTAGCACAGGGACATGAGTGTAAAGATTTTGAGGGTATGTGTTGTTTTAACCTGTCAGATAATAGTCAGTCTATTCAAAATCAGATCCACTGGTTGCTTAACCACACAAGTCAGGTAACCAAAGATCATAACCCAATTGACGAATGGTTTCGATCAATTTTTCCAGGCCTTTCATCCTGGCTCTATGATTTGTTGAAGGAAGGAATAAAATGGGTGTTAATTATTATTTTGATTATAATCATAGCTCTCTTAGTAGTAAGCTGTACTATGCGGCTTACTACGCCTAAAGTAAACCTGGCCACCTCAGCCGATATATTCCAAAATTGGCTGATAGAACAAGGAGGACATGACTATATTATTTTAAAAGAAAAACAGGGGAAATGTCAGGGATGTAATAAACCTAGTGGGTAAGAACAATGGTCTTAAGATGTGGAGTAATGTTGCGTGCAAAGTGCTGCATGCAAAGTTTTACGGGACACCATACTTAGTAATCGAAGCCAGAACGACCGGGTCTGATTTCAATAGAACTAGATGTTATCTGAAGAACTGGATGCTATGGGAACCACGAAGAATGGTAACTCTATAAAACAATATGTAATCTATCCAGTCATTAATCACTATAGCTTTATGTAAGCTTCCTTTAACCAATCCCGTGGCTTGAGATTGTGTGCCGCAAACCTAATCTTAGCAACAAAATGTCTATATAATCAGATGTGTAACCAACAATAAATGAAGCTTCACTCATATTGAGTGTGTGTATGCTTCCCCACGTCACTCTGGGTTAACCTTGGACAAATGCTGCAAACCTAGTTTGCAACACCGCCCAGCGCTGTTTCGCTCGTTTATTGCTTACTTAATAAATTACTTACTATTGGCAGCGGATGGTGTGTATCGTTCTTCACACTTATAACAAAAGTGTCAAGCAAGAGGGAGAAAAGCATCAGGCTGCTGGGTGCTCTCATCCCCTGAATGTGTGTTTGCTGAGAATTAGCCAAGTTATTTACAGTGTTTGGTTAGCAACAGCGTGCAACGGCAATAAATTGGTTGCTTTTAAAAAAATCATGAAAGCCTTCAGCACCAGGAGGAAAGAAGACGAGCCACAGTGTGGAGCAGGAGCTGGTCTTTTCATGGGATGGATTTGCCAGTGTTTTGGTTACTGTTGCTGGGGCCACATCTGTTAAGCCACATGCTTATTAATCATGGAAGAATGATTGCAAAGAATGTAAAAATGTCTCCTACAAACACAGTCTCTGTGAGCTTCTTACAGCAGGCCTCCTAGATGAATAAAATGCCTTTCTTTGAAACTCCTTTCCATGCCCGGCTTTGCAGAATTTGTGGTTCCTCCACACAGACAAATATACCCAATATTTCCACTGGAGCTAACAACTTGCCATTAACGTCAGCTGCACAGCACCAAAATGCATCTGAAAGCCTAATCTGAGGGCATACAACCATCATATGTAAACCCCTTTGCCCATCTGCCGACTGCATGGAGAGATGCTTTGCCAACCAACCACAAAATAAAAAGGTGGTGGTTTGGTTTTGTTGGGGAGGCCGGGCTGTGCTAATCACAGCACATGAGCCCTGGGCCAGGCTGCTGCCCTGCACTTCTAATTGCATGCAACAGCAAAAAGATGTGTACAGCACAGCTTCAAGGAAGGAGGACGTTAACAAAGAGGTAAAGATCAGGAATCATCACTGACTGACAAGATGCCATCTCCAAACTGAATATATTTTCTGGCTGGCAGTCAATAAAATGAAAGCATGTGTAGCATGGCCCTTCCTAAGCACATCCAGCTGGAGCCTTCTGAGTGACTTTTTCAGCTGAAAGAATCCATTCAGTGAAGTTGCAAAATGAAATGCTTTCTATTGCTTCGATTAGGCTAAACTAAATTGAGAAAATTCCCCCAATCAATGTTTACTCTTTTCTTCAGCACTGAGATTTAATAAAAGACACCCATCTGCCCCCAACTAATTATCTCAAACAAGAGAAACAGCATCAAACTCCCCCAAGAAGACTGAGATACATAGCTACTTTAAAAAAATTCCAAAGTAGGAAAACAAGATATCAAGTGGAATTTACCTCAACATCCAAAGAAGTAATTCTAAAATGGTAGAAAATTCAAACTTACTTTTTTATACCAAACTCAATAAATCTCAGTTTTCATAGCAGTAGTATGATTAAGAAAGAAGCAAATGAAAACAACAGAACTAGAAACAGCAGGGACATGGTGGAAGAGCAAAATAAGGATCTAAACTGAACGAGTTCTGGCTTTCAACCCACAACTCCATTCCACAGTGAAATACATATTTCACATAATACTGAAAAGCAAGTGCTAGTAAATTGCGCCTTGGGAAGGCAGGTAGATGTAACACATGGCAACAGAGATGAGGAGATGGGAATTGTTTTACTCACTGTCCAGCGGTGGTTTATGAATTGACATTGGAGACATAGATTTGGTCAGTGGAGATGAAACGGAGGAAGTGCAGAAATTAAATCCTTGTGGGTGTGGTGCCTGAAGCATCTGCAGAACAGAAAACAAAGCACACTGAGCAAATTGCTGAAATTCATGCTTTCAAGCAGTGAAAACTCAAACAATCCCAGGGTAAGGCATGGGCGAAAAATGTAAGAATCAAAAATGCAAGCAGCGTCAAACCAGTGAAATGCAACATTCTCTTTTAAGGGGAAGGCAACAAACTGATTTTGGAATAGAGAAACTAGCTGCTAACTTTTCTTGCAAGCTATTACAAGGTGGATGTTCTCAACTGGCTGACAGCAGACAGCAGCAATTACTGCTGTGATTCCCGTTCCTCATTGAAACAACACTGTAGTTCAACATGGTAAAAAAACCTGATGTTTAATTGTACTCCCCCAGAGTGCCATTCCTCAATGCAAGAGAAGACATAAGAGCCTTGACACATCAGCTCTCACTGGTCAGATCCTGCAAGACTCATTTACTGCTCCTGATGGACAGCAGTGACTCTACGAGGTAGAGAGGTGGGCTGGCTAATGATTCTGGCATGGCTGAAACACCAAGCTCTGAAATAAAGGGTATTTAAAGTATTTAAGACCATACTTGCTTATTTCAGAAAAATAATCAGAGACTCTCATAATATTTTGGCCCATCTATACTTAATATCACGGACTTCTGCTCCAGAGACCACACTAAATGTAATTAACATGCAATTAAAATTCTGCTTAACTGTTGCTTATAATGTGTCTTTTAATTCTTGTCATGTATATAAAAGAAAAAAAGACACACAAACTTTGGTTAACCTTAAAATGTTAATAGATAAATTACTACAAGCTTTGTTTCTGTCAACTCTTAAGATGTCATCCAGCAACTGTGCTGCTCCAAGGAATTAAGGAGCAAATCTGAACAAAGTGGGAACTGCTGTGTTGAAACTGAAAACTGATAACACTGCACACACACGGCAGAAGCCTTCTCTGTCACTTGGAAAAAGGACTTTTAAAATGCAGACATAGAGTTCCCAAGAAATGCAGTACTGGGTGGACAGCTTTACCTCGTGATCATAGTCTCTGATTTTGCCTTGCTCAAGTTCTTCAGTGAGCAAGACCAGGGAGCCACACTGGTTGCTGCTGAGCTGGCTCTGTGGAGGGTCCTTGGTGCCCTGAGAAGCAGCCTCCAAGTTTGCAGAGGGCTTCTTCTTCTCATCAGAGTCTCCAGCAAGGTCTTCCAAGCTATAACTTAAGAGAAACCGTGCAGGTTAGATCCCAATGAGCTCTCAGTGACCGGTGTCATACAGCATACAGTAGTTTCAACTGTAAACCAGAATGCAGTCACTAGCTGTGCCACTCAGAGATATGCTGATGCCATTCCTCAGCATACAAGTGCATTCCTCTCAACAAACAAGTGCAGATATCGGGGGAGAGATTTATATTTACATTATCTTCAGAAGGAACAGCAGAATCCTGTGTGAGACAAGATGTATAGCATGACACTATCTGTCCCAGACCACCACCCTCCCCCCTGGGCTGCGCCATGATGTTCATCTTAGCAGAGATATCTTCTGAATCGACTTAGTACTGGCCACTCCACAAAGCTTTGGAGCCAACCATGCCTTTCTGCCAAAGCTGTCTTTTGTTTTTCCTTTAATTCCTGTTTTCCCCTCTCTTTTTTCATCAATTCAATAAATGTCTCCATCACTGCTGCTTTACCATTAGCTGACGAAGCTAGCTCTGACCAATGGAGCCAGACAGAATCAATCAGAAATAATTAAAACACCAATCTTCAGCTTGCAGAACATGGTACCTATAAAAGGTTTGGCCAGCCTCTGTAGAGACAGCACCTGCAGACAAGTGATGCCTACAGAAAATAAAGCTAACATGCTCTCTTTTCATCTACACAAAACAATTACATTTAAAAATGTGACTATTTCCGTCTGATCTTTCTTTACCCCCGTATTCTGCCTCTAACCCTTGTGCTCCTCAGACCGATCTTGATAAGCCCGCTGCCATTTGGGGTTAATGTGGACGCTTTGCACATTCACCTCCTTGCACACCTCCATGACCAATGTTTGACCTCATGTGCACAAACCCTGCTGGCCAGAAGCAAGATCTACCCGGGTATGTAGTCAAACTTGGGTACACAGAATGACATCAATATGAGCAAGTGACATAATGTGGATTATTTTTTAAGGCAATCTTTGTCTACCAACAAAAAACAGTCATAAAGAACCAAAATTTTACGACATCAAAAGTGGGCAACAAACAACCAGCACCAACATACGAAAGGGAAAACACACAACAGATTGCATAGATTAGCTGAACAACCAGAGAAGCTTTACATTCAGGTAGACTTGCATAGTAATTATTTTCTGCATTCGTTTTTAATCATATTGATAAATATGCAACTTCAAAGCCAAAAATGCCATAAACCTTGAGAAAGAAAATTTATTGAAATTTTTAGGACTTTCTTCTTGTTGATTAATGAGAAAGAAGGCTGGATGAGGCATTTACCATCTCATCTGCTTTAGAAAGATTTTGATTCAACAACATTTATCAATAGCAGGCGCTATCAAGTTTACTCTAAAGCACCTGCAAAGAGAAATGAGTCATTTTCATATGAATTTTTTAGGCTCCAGGAACATTTTTCCTTCTACCCCAAGATAATTACAGAGTACAGAAAAAAAATGCACGTTGTGACACAAAGAACTCCATTCAAAACTGATAATACTAGCCCATAAAATAATTATCATTTGGTAATACTGCTCTGTCATTGTTAGTACATAATTAAACAGAATTAGTTTAATAAATTGAAGGACAGATTAACTTATTTTTCAATATCTAGTCTTCAGAAAGAGTTTCAATAGCTCTACCCACCACCAGCAAGAACTGCCACAGGAAAACATGGGCTATAAATTCTGGGAGAGTGGCTTCCAGTTATGTTAAAACATGGTATCAGGTCAAGACTTGACCAGCAAGCATCAGTCTGACCTTCGATTTCTGAAGAAGCAAGCACTGAATACTCTGAAAATGTTCATCATCTGCAGCTATCAGACTGCCTTTCCACACAAAGTGATCGGCCTCTCTGAAGAAGATACTGCAGCTTTCCACGTGCAGAGAGCAAACCTGTACGAACTTCAGTTGCTCACATCTGCCCAGTACACGGTTGCTTGGAAACACAGTACACATTCTATGGCTGTCATCACGGCTGCCTCAGGAAAGCGCCTTAAAGCCACCACAGCACATCAGCTCCAACCAAAAGCACAGTTTCTCCAACACCCAAAGCCAACAAAAAGCAGCCACCACTTTCACCCATAGCCACTTCAGGGCACCCATTACCACAGCTCACTGCTGAAAAAGCAGGCAGAGCAAACAGACACGTGCACGCTTCAGCCAGAGCAGCAGAGGAAGACGCAATGCACAACAAGCTGACAACACAGTTTCTGCGGCACTCGGTTGCTGCTGCAGAACATTTATTTATACCATACCTTCTACAGTTAAAGTCAGGACTCATGGCAGCGAACTGCACACCAGAGAGACACCAGCTCAAACTAGGAACATTGAAAGAGGCAAAGAAAGGAGAAGGGCTGTGATTATTGGCTTGTTACAGCACAGGGGAGTGTCAAAATACTCTTTCCTGAATATCTTCAAATGAAAACAAACGCACACGCCAAAAAAATCAACAACAACAACAACAAAAAGAAACCCCCAGAAATAATGCAGTCGGTAATGTAGGTTTGTGGCTGTGAGAACACACCAAACAGGTAGTGGGGCAGCCTGGGCTTCCCTCACACCCATCCCACCCACCAGCATACAGCAGACTGGAGAAACGGCTCCTGCTGGGGAGAGATGCTTTTGGGAACACAGGGCTGAGACACACAGCAAAGTCATTTCTGCATAAGTGATCTCACAGCCATTGTGTTAGGAAGGATTAGTATCTTCTGGTACCTCTCACACCACAGTCAGAAAGAGAGCCCCTTACAAACATTTAATCACACATGTCTCCTCCTCACCAGAATTGATAACTTCGGGCTACACTTGGGAAAAATAAGAAAGCAGAGTTACATTCTGAAAAGCTGCACAGCAACGCAGTGGAAGAGGCTGGAAGGAAAAACAGGCTTGTCCCGCTGCTAACTTGGGATTCATTCAAAGCAGGGTCCTTCAAGGAGTGCTTTGACTAGAAAACCTTTCAGATCCCATACCCCAAAAGAATCCCCAGCTGCACCAGGAAAGGCACAAGCAATGCAAATACAGAATGCAAATATTTTGGTTGTCATTTTAAGCACCGCTTTTGTTATTTTTTTCTCTGCCATCTCATGGGCCAATTGCAGCTTTTGCAAATACAGAGAAATCAGTCTTCTTGTCTTTTATACGGCATATAAAAGACATCTAAATACCAGAAAGGCTGTCCAGGAAAGGTTAAGTGTGAAGAGCATTCCGCATCAGCATAGGTCCTGCTCCCAGCCCTTCCCTGTAGGCCATGCATAAGCGCTCTTTATGAAGACCTTCCCATTATACACCAATATTCTGAGTATTTTTTCATGATTTAGCTACGCCACGGTGGCAAAGGGAGGTATAAATGAGGGATGTAGCTAAATACTTAGAAGAAACACATCCTCATGGCCACAGCAAACCCTTTTCCACCATCAACCTCAGTCTGCACTTTGAGGCCGACATTCAGCCCTCAGCTGGGTCAGGAAAATCCAGCTGTGCAAGTATCCCAAGGAAGATATCATCAACGCATTCCCTCTTCTTGCTCCCCCACAGCCATCTGCTCACGGCCACAAGAATGCTGGGCTGGGTGGACCCCTGGAGCGGCTAGAGGACACTGTGGGATTTGTTTTGCCCTTCCAGTTCTCCTGTTTGCTTTGTGGGAACGAAGAGCTCAGATCTGAATGGTAAGCAAGATGCTCTGCCTGAAGCCAGGACCCTCTCGCCCCAGCAATAACCGCCACACCACCACACCTTCCAACCTACGTTTACATCCAACCAATATGTTCCAGTATTTTTTTGGAAACTTGAAACAAAATCCAACACTTAAGGTTGAAAACAGGCATTTGGGTTCCAACTGCTGCCTGCGAGGTCTGCTTTAGGATTACAGCAGTATTAATTTGCTCACTGTTTCATCCATTTCCCTGGAAGTCCTCTGTAAAAATATGAAACAAGCAAGCATCGATAGCGCAGGAGCCCAGGAAAGAATGTTAACCCAACCAAAGAAACCTGTTTGACTAATTTTTAGCCTCCTTTTATCTCTCTGGTCTAAAGATGGCTATGCAAGGACAAGGATGTACTGGGCCAATAAACAAAATCCTGCTCTGCTTTGTTCAGACACTGCCATAAGCACTGCTACACCCTGCACGTGCTCCTCAGTAACCCCAGAATAGAAAGTAAATTTCACAACACAAAACATAGTTTTCATTCACAGCTATGTTAAAACATAAACATTAGGATGGAATTTTCTCAGCTGGTGACATCATTCACCAAAAAGTACTACCATACTTATTGTGTTATAAACTAACAGACACTACATCTCTTCTACCTGCTTTTCAAAGATGCCTTTGCAGGAATGTTTGTTGTTACAGGTATCATTCGGAAGCGGAATCGCGGATCCCAAACCCTAAACCTAATCAATGTCCAACAGCATTCCACGTTTCTGGATGTCCTGCTGCCCGGCTACCTCAGGAGCTGCAGAGGTTGTGGTGCTGCAGATAACAGGGCAGAATGCTCTGGAATCCAAGAGAGCACCTCCAACTCCTGCCATTGAATGCAAGGAAGGGGCTGGGTTTGTTTTCTGCGGAAAAAAAAGGGAGATGTCCCCCAGCTGTCAGCAGGCTGCAATCCAAAGCACTGCCAGGACTCAGAAGCAAGGGGCCTGAGGGGCTCTGGCAGCCCCGGACACCGCCTCTCCTATTGGCCGGCCCTTCCCATCGGGCCTCCTCATTGGTTGCGACCGCTGCCTGTTCTACGCAGTCCCTCCCCCTGCCCCTTTTCCCGCTCGAGCTCCCGCGCCGTGTGTGATTGGCCCCGCGCGGCGCCCGCCCCCTCGGCCTGCGCAGAGCCGATTGGCTGGAGTCGCCGTCACCCAAAGCTCGGGAGGAGCGGCGATTGGACGAGCGGTGCGAAAAACCGAGCGTGCGCAGTGCCGGTGGCCGTGCCCGGCCCGCCATGACAAGTGAGGGCGAGTCCGGGCGCGGAGAGTGAGCTGCGGTGAGTGGAAGCGGACGGGGTGAGCGTCACGTGAGCGCGGGATGGGGAAGCGCGGCTCCTCAGAGCCTTGCAGGACAGGGTCTGGCTGTGCTCCCCTCCCCCATCCTTCCCACAGACCCTGAGGGCTCTGGACCAAATGCTGCACACGCTGCTGTTTGTCCGCCCCAGCACCAGCATTGGTGAGGAGCTGCACGGCGTCTTGCAGGTGAGCTCTGCCCATGGGGGCTACACACAGTACGGCTGTTCCTCCCCCCCTCCCCTCTCTCACCCCACAAACCTTCCGAGGTGAGCCAGGGGGCTGCGGGGCAGAGCAGCAGCTCCTCTTCCTTCAGAGAGATCCAAAGGGGCCCATAGAGACCCATAGGGACCCATGGAGATCCATGGAGACCCATAGATTCGTAGATACATGAGGTCAGGCCATTCTAGTGCCTGAGCACTCCTTCAGAGACCCATAGAGAGACGCTGGGACCCATAGAGAGACATTGGGTCCCATAGGGACCCATAGAGAGACACTGGGACCCACAGAGACACATAGGGACTCCATAGACCCACATAGGGACCCATGGTGACCCATGGAGACCCGTAGATTCATAGATACATGAGGTCAGGCCGTTCCAGTGCCTGAGCACTCCTTCAGAGACCCATAGACAGACACTGGCACCCATAGAGATCCACAGAGACCCATCGGGACTCAAAGGGACACACTGGGACCCACAGAGACCCGTGGAGACCCACAGAGAACCACACGGACCCATAGAGAGACCCATAGGGATCCACAGAGACTCACCCCATAGACCCCCATTAGAACCCATAGAGACCATTGGGACACTGGAACCCACAGAGACCCATAGGGACCCATGGAGACCCATAGAGACCCCGTAGAGGACGTGGGATTCGTGACTGAGAAGTCTGTGGGAATGGGGGGAACACATCTGACGTTCCTTCCCCCCCTCTGTGTTCATTCCCCCTAGCGCTTTGCAAAGCACTTCCACTCGTCAGAGAACACCGACCTCATCCTCGTGGCACTGCAGGGCATGAGAGACTGCAGCAGTTACCACACGCAGGTGGCTGCCACCATGATGGCTGCCCCGATGGACAATTTCAAGCCTACACCCAATGATGTGAGCAACCGGCAGCTGATTGCTGGGGGGTTGAACCCGTGGTGGGGTCAGACTGGGGTTTGGACTGAGGGCCAGCGTTGGGGTTGGGTTGGGTCTTGGGGGTTGGATTGTTTGGGTGCAGGAAGGCCATGTAGGGTTGGGTTGGGTGGAGTGCTGGTGGTTAGAGTTGGATTGGTCCCTCTTGGTTAGGGTTTTGTGCAGGAAGGCAGTGTTGGGTTTGACTGTCCCAGACATCATGGGTCTGATTCACGACTTGAAGGCGCTTGACTCCTCTTGGGGCAGCCCAAAAACTCTGCTGTCTCCATGTCCCATCCAGGTGCAGCGGATCCTGACAGGCATCCAAAGAAGCAGGAAAATGACCACAGAGAAGCGGCCAAAGAGGATCATCCAGGGTGCCTTGCCCTGGCTGGCTGCCTCTGATCCTCATGCAGTGACACTCAGCCTGCTGCGCTGCTCACCCACCTGCAGTAAGTGAGTTGCCCCCCCCCTCCTCCCACGTGGAGAGAAACCCCCATCCCCACATGGACAGGGACCTCCACCCCATGTGGATAGGGACTCCCACACAACAAAGAGAGGGATCCTCAGACCACAAGTAGAAGGACCTCCACCCCATGCAGTGGGGAGCCTCCATCCCACACTGAGAGGGCCCCCCGCCCCACACATAGAGAGACCACCAGCCCCATCACAATGTGGCCCCCTCTGAGGACGGCTCTGTGCCGCAGGGACACGTGGGAGCTGTGGAAGATGGTATTGTCCTCGGTGGATGTGGCACCGCAGATGGTGCAGCAGCTGCTGCAGCTGCTGGAGATGGCCCCGCTGAGCCAGGAGACCGAGATCGGCAGCCTTCCTCTGGCCGTGAGTTTGGGGGTGCCCGGGGAGACCCTTCCCATTTGCTCTCCCATCCCCCCCCTCACCCGCCATCCCCGGGGAAGCAGTTTGGTGCTGAGCACTGCCCGGGTGCTTTCCTCAGGCGACCATAGATAGGACTTGGGTTCCATCTCAGCAACGTTGTTTTCCTCTTATCTGTGGAATGGTTATAAAAAGAGAGCTGTTGAATATGGTTTCTGCTTGATATATATGAGTATATTTAACTTTAAAAAGCATGATAATAATTACACGAAAAAATGCAAACGAAAATGCAAACAGAAAAAAACAGTTTTCAGTAGCTTCTACATTTGAGGTATTGAAACTGTGACCATTGCCTGAATGGAGGAGCTCAGAAATGTGCAGCATGACATTTGAAAACTGTCAAGCCCTTTAGATTGTCTGTTGAGCTGTGCCTGCCTTTTTTTTTTTTTTTTTTTTTTTTTCCAGTGGAGAAGCTGAGCAGCTGTTTCCATCTGCAGATGTTCTCAGGGCTGGATTGCTGCTAGCATGGCACTGAGGTTGTAAATGAACAGTTGAATTCTAGTAGCACAGGCAGCCTGTTCCAGTGCTCCATGGCCCTCACTGTGAAGGAGTTCCCAAGCACACCTGTGCACCACTTCCTCTGCTTCAGTTTGTGGCCATTGGTGAATTGGCACAGGTGCATTGCCTTCACCTGTGCTCCCATGGCTGACTCCGTGCTCGCCTCAGGTGATCCATCAGTGGTTCAGGCTGTGATTCAGCAGTTCCCATCCATGGGCTGAGACCAGTGCTTGACAATGGTATGTCTTGTTATCAAGTATTCCTCTGGATTAGTGTGTATTGATCCTGGTTGATAATGATGAAGAACTTAATCTGTGGTCAGGTAAGCCTGGAGAGCAGCTGTTGTGTGGTATAGCTCAAGTCGTGTCACTTCCAGACCTGTTGTTTCCACATTTCTTGAAAATGCAGTTAAAACCTGAAGGAATGTTTTGCTCAGGCCCAGAGTGCAAAAAATGACTGCTTTTGCTAAAGTGCTAGGAAGGATTTCTAATTTAGACTAGTGACTAGGGGGAAAAATGACATTTCTGAAAAGAAGGCATTCCTTTTAGTTAGCTGATAACTTGAAACAGCAGTAGTCTGTGTTTTTGTCTGTACTGTTGACTGTCTTATTGAAGAAATGGTACATCCACTGGATTTGGACTTCTTCAAGTTAAATAGCAAGGTACATGCATAGTCATTAAAACCTCTGTCCAACCCTTTTGCTTGCCTGCACTGCATCCAGTGAAGAGGAATTCTCTTGGGTCACATAGAAAATATGGAGTTAACGTATGCAAGTGACAAGGCTACTTCTGTTTTCTTAGTTTGTGAGCTTTCTGAAGGCACTGCAAGTTAGAAAGTTGGTCATCTCCACATGAGCATTAGGGATATCACTTCTGCAGTGAACGTATTAATGTATAGAACTATTAATCATGAGCTTTTCTTACGTTGTTAAATAATTTAATAAGAACACTTCTCTGCATAATGACAAAAACGTGCATTTGCAGGCACACACACACACGTAGATAGGCTGCAATATCCTCAGCAGTAACAGCATTTTACTTGCCAGTTGGCACCAGCTCATATGTTATGTAACGTGGGCTTTGAGTCAACTCAGATAGCGTTGTACTGAACCCTTAAACCCTCATTTTAATGATGTGGCAAGAATTTTGGTTCAGAAACACTCTTTGTTACACCTGGCTTAGTTAACATATTTCTCCATTTTTCTGCAGGTACAGAGAAGTGTGTTGCTGGCCTAATTATCAAGACATCGTCTGATCCAACATGTGTAGAAGTGAGTGAATTCTTTCAGGGGAGAAAAAGGGAGGTAAATACGACGCATAATCTGACTTGTCTTTTCCATTCTCCAGAAAGAGGTGTATCTTGGGAAACTGAATGTGATTCTTGTTCAGGTAGGCTGGAGTTTATAGATCTTGACATTTGGTTTTGCTGAAGTACCTAACACATGGGTGTTTCACATTTCAGATTCTGAAACAGGAATGGCCAAAGCACTGGCCAGTTTTTATAAGCGATATTGTAGGAGCAAGCAGGACTAGTGAAAGCCTGTGTCAGAACAACACGGTGATCCTTAAACTAGTAAGTGAAGAAGTGTTTGATTTTTCCAGTGGCCACATAACTCAAGTGCAAGCAAAGCGTTTGAAAGACAGGCAAGTATCTCTATTTAATATGTCCCTAACACCCAGTGCTTACTTTATCTGACAGCAAGCACAGAGTTTCTCTTGCTAGGAGGTTTTCAGTAAGAGGATACATCAGATTTTATAGCTGAGACTCAACTGATTTATTGTGGTTTTTTGTTGTTGTTTTCCCTTGAAAGCAGTACAGTTGGGTGGGAGCAACCTTAGTTTATAGCTTTGTAGGGAGTGGGAGGCAAAGGACAAGGGTGGACTCTTCTCAGCAGAGTGTGGCGACAGGACAAGAGGAAATGGCCACAAACTGAAGCATAGGAAGTTGTGCACAGGTGTGCTTGGGAACTTCTTCACAGTGAGGGTGATGGAGCACTGGCACAGGCTGCCTGCACGCCTGCCTGTGCAACCTGGGCTAGGGAGCTGCTTTGGCAATGTGGTTGGACTAGGTGATCTCTAGAGGTCCCTTCCAGCCCCTAACACTCTGTGATTCTGTGATATATTTCTGCATTACTGCAGCTGCCTCATCTGACGGATGGTCATAGAATCATAGAACGGTCTGGGTTGGAAGGCAGCCTCAAGATCATTTAGTTCCAATGCCCCTGCTGTAGGCAGGGGTAGCTCCCACTCGACCAGGTTGTCGAAAGCCCCGTGCAGCCTGGCCTTGATCGCCTCCAGGGAAGGGGCATCCACAACCTCACTGGGCAACCTGTTCCAGTGTCTCACCGCCCTCACAGTAAAGAATTTCTTCCTAGTGTCTAGTCTAAATGTACCCTCTTCCAGTTGAAAGGCGTTAGCCTCTGATCCTGTTGCTACATGCCCTTACAAAAAGCCCTGCCCCAGCTTTCCTGTAGGCCCGCTTCAGGTACGCCATGAGGTCCCCCTGGAGCTTTCTGTTCTCCTGTCTGAAGAGCCCCAGCTCTCAGCCTGTCCTCGTAGCGAGGTGCTCCGGCCCTCTGGTCATCTTAGTGGCCATCCTCAATGGATCGACTCCAACAGCTCCATGTCCTTCTTGGCTTGGAGGCTCCAGATCTGGATGCAGTATTGCAAGGTGGGGTCTCATGAGAGCAGAGTAGAGGGGCACAATCACCCCACAAGTCCTTTTTCCCCCTTTCCCCCTGTCAGTTCCCTGTGTTTTCCCCCACTACCCTCTCTCTCTGTTCCCAGAGTGTCCCTCTTTGCACACCGTTGAAGCACCCCACAACCGCTCAGCTTCCCCCCTTTACCTGTCCCTCTGTTCCCACACTCTCCTTCCCCCTCACAGAAGGCCAAGTTAGCCCTTCAGCCTCCTCCTTCCCCCCCTGTCCTTCTTTGTAATCTCCAGGGACAGTTTCCCCTCTGGTCCTCCTCCCATTTGAGCACTGCAGTCCCCCCCACCTCCAGTTCCCCTTTCTGATCCCTAGAATCCTCTTCCACCCCCTACTTAAGTGCCGTCCTCATTCCCCATCCTCACCCCCGGCGTTTCCTGTCCCCTTTTCCCAGTCCCCCATTCTGATCTACAGAGTACCCTGTCCATCCCCTCTCCCTTTCCTCCCCACACAAGTCCTGCATTCTGACCCCATGATCCCCTTTCCTCCCCTGCTGTGAGCCCTACTCCTTCCCCCCCTTCACCTCTCAAACCAGTCTAGCTGTTCTGTCCTCCAGGCTCCCTTCCCCCCATCTCCCTCACACTCCTTGTATTCCCCCGTTGTGATTCTCTCCCTCCTCCTCACTATGTCCCTTCTGTCTAACCCCCTGTTTTCCCTGTCCAGCACCCGTGCCTCCTTTCTGAGATCCTCCAGAATCCCCTGTAATTTCCCCTTTCTGCCTGCCTCCTGGTTCCCATTCTACTCCCCTAGACCCCTTTTCCACTCCATAGATGCCCCCCACAACCTCCAGTTTCCCTGTCACCCCCTCTCTACCAACAGACCCCCGTTTCTCCTTATAGAGAACCCACTCCCCCCTTTCTCCCCCCCTCACAACCTTCCAGTTTACTCCCAGACTTCCTTTCCTCCCCACACAATCCTCATTTCTCATCTCCCCCCCCCCTCACAACCCAAGTTACCCCCACTACCCTCTCTCTTATCTCCAGACCCCCTTTCCACCCCATAGAGGCCCCCCACAATGCCTACATTTCCTCCCTTTCACCCCTCTCTCTTCTCCCAAACTCTTCTTCCCCCCCCACAGAAGCCCCACTCAGCCCTTCCCTCTCCTGCTCCAGAGTCCCACATCCCTCTTTTCCACCTCCAGATTCACTTTCCACTTACAGAAGTCCCTCTTAGCTTTTTCTCCACCCCACAACTCTCACTATTCACCCCTGCAGCCATGCAGAATGATCTGCACATATCCTAGAGGGGTTTTGGGGTATCCAGGAGATCTTCAGGTGTGCCCAGAGCTTCCCCCACTTCTTTTTTTTTTTTTTTTTTTTTTTCTTTGCCTCTTGCACCTTTTTCTTTATTTTGGGTTGCAGAAATACCTCTTTTACTGCCTGTGCTCTTCTCTGTTGACTTACTATTGCAACACAACTCTCATACTCGCGCTTTGTCTCCTTTTTGGGAAACTGAATCCACAAAGTGAACTAAATCAGATGAGAGTCTGTTATTCACAAGCGCTGTGAGCTTTGTCAGGGAAGTTACTTTCTCTACTCCTCCTCTCAAGTACTCTCTCCCTCACTACCTCTTCACATTACCTTGAACTCTGGTGCTTTTTTCTCCCTCTGTATTACTTTACTTAATGAGAGAGAGAGACCTCCTGACGTTTAGCACAAGTTCTTGAAACTTTCCCAGAAAGCAAAGGCACCAGGGAAGAAGAAGCCGCATTAAGAATTGGATTTGAATGTCTGCAGACAGCTTCTGTTTCTTTTCTCCAGCAGGGCGCCAGCCTGAAATCCTTCTGTGACCAAAATGAACGTTGGACGAAGCGCCAGTTACTGGAAGAAAATTCTGATTGGTTTGGAAACCATCCAGAGGAACAAAAGTGTCCCTGAAATGACTGCTCCTCTCTTCAGACATTTCCGTCGTGAGGACATTCTGCTGCAGAGGGATTGATCCAAGATCAGAGTGAGGGGGGTTCCATGTCAGCTTGTGGTTGTGGTTTAACCTGGAAGATGGCTGAGCACGATGGCACTTGGTAGGGAATATCCCTGTGTTTGTTTGTTTTTGTTTTTCGTGTTATTGTTGCTTTTGCATTGTGTCTGCTTGGATGACACTGAACTCCCTTTGCACCAACTTTCTTGACAAAGTGTTTTCTGGTATCAGAGGAAAATGGGTAATGTCGTTAACCCCCTCCTACCTGATTACTCCGTGGGTGCTGACGTGCACTAGCTGTTCCAAGTATCCGTGAGTATGTTGGGCAGGCCTTGTCTTTTGCTTTGGTTGCAGGTCTTTCAGGTTGCAGCCTATGTAGAAGAGACACATACAGCATTTGCAGTGTTGGATGCAGTTGAAGGCAGAAGTGCCGATGCTTTGCGTGGGAAGCACGTGGCCCCCTGTTAACTGAATGTTCTGCCAGTTTCGAAGCCAGCAGCAATACTGACCAAGACAAATCTGGATCTGCCTTTGCTGAAGAGGAAGGTCAGTGGGACTGTGCTGTGTGTTCAGTGAGAAACGAACGCACTGCCTCCTGACGTGCTGGCTGCCAGCATCCAGGCAAAACTGATCCAAAAGCAGCTCGTGGACAATTTCCTTTAAGCTTGAAGGAGTAGGTGCTCCTAAGAGCACTCAGAGTTACGAGAGAACTGCTTTTCCTAGAGCTGTTCTGTATGTCTAGTCCAAAATGAAGCAAGTGATGAAAACTGTTTTTGCTGTCGGAATCCTAACGTGCAAAGTCAACCTGGTGTGCTGGTATCCATTGTTTGGGTGGGTTATTATATATATAGTTATGTGATAATTATATTCTATCTGTTAAATTCCAGAAGAATGAGGGCAGTCTTTTTCTTGTCTCAGCAGCATGGAACTAGAGAATGACTTCCTGAACAGTAAAAGTTTCAGTAACAGCTCCCATGGCAATAGGTTGAGATCAGTTAGTCAAAAGCATGGGTTTCCCACAAGTCCTCTGAAACGAGTCCTCTTCAGAAGGCTGCTGTTTAATGCAAACGCTGCTGTAGTTTGGACTGATGGGCAGTAATGCTCCTGCCATCTTCCTTCTGGGCAAGGATCACGGGTCTCCCTTCCCACGTCTGTTCTGTGGTACTCTTAATGAAATTCCCAAGGTGCTTGTTGTCTGAACACAGGAAACCTGTGGCAGACATCCAGGCTGAAGAGCTGTCACTGGTGTAATAAAGCAACAGACAGAAATGGGAAGCTGACTTGCTGATGTGTACAGCTCTTCAAACATATGCAGAAGTTTTGTCTGCTTGCTGGGCTTGAAGTCCGAAGGGCTTAACAGACTTCTGTGTGTTTGGAGCATCGCTGAGAAGCATCGCTGAGAACTTCCACTTGTTTCCTATATTTAAGACAAAGACTGCAAAGACTATCAACTAGCTGTTAAGAGACATCACGGAAGGTGATCCAAAAGGGAAAAGAAATTGCAAGGTGTGCCTGAAAGCACCCTCATTCTGAGATGATGACATTGCAGCTTTAAATCTCGAGGACATTTAGGCTGTGAGGTCATCTGAGATAGTGAGCTGAGTGAGTTGGTTTCCTGAGATAGGTGGTTTTAGAAACACTGCTGCTGTGGTCAGGAAAGCAGTTTTATGGTTCTACAGGCAGTTGTAGCATTGGTGATTGAACTGTGAGCCTTCTGTGCTCCCTGAATGAGAAGTGTCCGTTTCAAAGAGCCCCTAAACAAAAGCATCCAAGTGTTTTCCTAGCTGGAGACCTTCTGCCATTCTTTTGAATCTGGAGAGCTGAGCTTCACAAGATGCATGGAAGGATGGGGTGAGGGGGAGGGGGATGGAAAAATGTTCCACAGCTGTGAATGTTTGCTGCTTCTGCAGATAGTTTTTGTTCATGATGAGTTTATCAGTTAATAGTTCAAAAACAAAGGTGCATTGTTTTAAAAGCCAGCTGTATCTTTTCTTTAGTTAAAACTACAAGCGCAGAGGACTGAGTTTCTTGCGTACGTGCTCGTGGTTTTTCTGACTGTGCCTCAGACCTTAGTGCTTTGTACCTGAATCTGGAGAGGTACTTTAACAGGTGAGGTTTGTTTTTGAGGAGGTGAGTTTGTGTGTGCTAGGAAGGGATGGCATCTGTTGAGCTCTCAGAAACAGAAGCAGATGTCACAGGGTGCTAGGAGTAGAGGCAGCTGCAGACTGACGTGTTCATCGTTGCATGGAAGTTCTCTGATAGCAGTAGAAAATCAAGCCTTACAAACGTGCAGTTCCTGCACCACTCTTTGAAATGATGGAGGTATGTGAAAAGTTCTAGCCTTCCTTGAAGATGTTCTGGGTATCATGAGGTTAATTTATGCTGTAGGTACCAAAAGTGATCTCCATATTAAGCTGCCTCATCATCAGTTTTCCGCTGATTTTGGTTCTTTGCAGTAGGCATCCCAGGCGAGACTGAATTGGGGTGTGAACGTGCTCCTACTTTGGTAAAGCAACCAGGTCCTGGGGAGATGGGTGCAGGACGAACTCTGCAGGCTCCTTCTCCATCTGCTGGGGGCATCAGCAGCAATGCGAGTTGAGGGCCCGGAAGGCTCTCAGATGGAAGTTAACGTTCAAAACATGAAGGTATGAGCAGTGTCTTTACAGAAGTGTTTGTGTCGCTCAATACATAGAATGATTCTCACACCTCTAAGACGTGACCGTCTTCACACTGTGAGGAATAAAACATGCAGCAGAGGAAATGCACTGACTGCTCTGGCTGCACCTCAGGTCTTTTCTGACACTTTCCTAAATGACAACAGCTGTGGTGAGTAAAATTCCTGCTGCCGTGTACGTAAGAGTTAACGGATTTCAGAGAGATTTCAAAGCCAAACAGTTATCATTTATGGAGTAAGGGTAGCAGCCCTAGGGCAGCTGCTAGAGTAGCAAGGGTAACAGTCCTGCCCGCTGAGCTGCCTTCCTGGTGGTGTGACCGCTGGGGACAACACGGAGTGCCAGTTCCTCAGGGATGGGCAAGAGACAGGGACTGGGATTGAGGCCTCGTCAGTAAGAAGGCAGTTTCACTCGCCTCCCTGTCAGCTAAAAAGCGAGAATTTCTTCCTGTGCCTCCTGAGCCAGCTCTAATCACTAAGCTGATGCTTTGCACCTACACTATGGCTTTTAGTATTTAGCTTGGCGTTTGCTGACGAGCTGTCTGTAAGCCCAGTAATTCAAAAAGCAGAGGAAAAACATATTCTCTTTTTATTCTTAGGGAGTGAAATGCAGCATCTGCATGTATCAGCAGGACCAGAGACAAGGAGTGGGGGAGTGAAGTTGGGGTGCTCCACGGGTGCTGCCGACATCCGCTTCAGAAGTACTGTACATCTGAAATGTTCCTGTCGTGTTGTTTTTGCCTTCAGAAGTTGTTGAAAGGATTCCTTACTGCGAAGCTGTAATTTGGAATCAAAGAATACGAACTTGCTCAGAGGTAATAAATGTTACGTACGTTGTTCTGTCCTTTAAAGCGTAATAGAAAAGCTAAATGGGGCAGAGTGCAGCAATCAAGATGGTTTTCGTGCCGTTTTAAGGTAGCGGTAAATAGGAGAATTTGGTGCTGTTTAAATCTTTCTAAAACGCTGCCTCACAAGATGGTGAGCTGTGTGGTGCTGGCTGACACGCCTCCTGTTGCACTGTGTTATGTCCTGCTTAGAGTTTCTGTGAACCACTGCTCTTTTTAACAAGCACCAGTACTCGCAGGCAAATATCTGTACGTGTGAAAATGATATTGTTGCTTGCTTGATGGTCTGGATGGAGTACCTAGAACTGAACTGTACATCCTGTAGGACAGATTAAGTTCCCACGTTAGCAATGGGATGTGGGGGAACTTGTGTTACTGAGGATATGTATATATATTTTTTTTTCTTGGCATTTTTTTTTTTTTTGTGGTGGTCCGTAGATACATATCTTCTTATCTGAGTGTCCGTGAGAGAGATCCTAGAGCACGATGGTTTCTGGGACAGATTTATGAGGCTCAGGATAACACAGAAAAAGCTGTTGGGTGTTCCAAGGTAAGTGCTTCGCTCAGCTCCCTGACGTCCCGCTTTCTTGCTTTGTAAATTGACCTGAGCTTTGTGCTACCTGCTCTTCTCTTCTTCTTGCCGCTGCCCTTTGGACTGAGGATCTGTGAGCCCTGTAGAATCCTGCAGCAGGGATGATGATGACAGCAGTAATGTAGCTGCTGCTGGAAGATCAGATGGAGAGTGGTGTTTTTCAGTTGCATTGTTTGTTTTGTGTTAGTGGTGGGCTCGTTTGTTTGTTTCCTCAGAGGTACAGGGAACAGGCAAACACAGCTCTGATTAGGCAGGCCTAGAAATGTGAAGTTCACAGTCAGCGTTTCATTATTCAGGCCTTGGGGAGGGTTCTGGGTGGAGCTGTCTCTGAAGAGCAGAACTACGTACCCCAGAGGGCTTGGCGTTACTTTGCGTTTTTACTTTTTGCTCAGAGGGAATGAAAGAACTGTTGGCAAGCCACGAGATCGCTCTCTTTTCCCTTCCGGCTCATCCCAGCAGCAGGTGCTCCCTCGCCATCTGGCCTTCAGTGTCAGTGTGAGGCCCTCGGTGTTTGGACACACTCTCTAATTTTACTTATTAGCCTCAGTTCTGATTCTATTGTACTGTGTTATTTTGCATTCCCATATCTTATGTAGTAAATCAGCTTTTCTCCTCAGATCGTTGCCGCAGTTTTGTTTTTCGGCCCATCTCCCTTTTCCCTTTCCCCCTTTGCCTGTGGGTCCCCTCACCCCCGTGGTCACAGAACCGGGCTGAAGCAGCCCGTAAACCATTGCCGCACTGTTCTGAATTCCAGCAGTTGTCTGGGTGCTATAAAGTAACGGCAGCCTTTCCAAAGGGAGGCTTTCCTTAAAGTAGTCAGGAAGTATTTACTGATGGTTCTAGTTTGATACTGCTGGGTCTGTTTAATGGGGGTCACGTTTTCTTTCCTGTTGTGTATGGGTGGCGAGATCAAGTTACTGGTAACCTTTTTTTCTCCTGTGAGTGCATGGGGAAAACTAGCGTTCCGTGGAGCTGAATCCAGTGCAGAAAGATCTTGTACTGAAGACAGCAGAGTTACTGTGCCATAAGGACATCACTGATGGAAGAGAAAGTTCTGGGTTGAGAAGGCTGCCAGGCTCTTCCCTGGGAATCCTTCTGCTTACAGGCTGAAGGTAAATTCCAACTTCTGACCTCTGTTCTGTGCCTAAAAGAAAGTGTACTTGGAGCAATGGATAAACCACGTTAATAATAATGTCCAAGTGGTCAAGAGGAGATGCAGTCTTGCCTGGCTATTGTGCAACTACAACGGCTTTCTGATGTTTGTTATTTGAGTGAAAAACTGCAGGGTGTAGGAGATGCTGTTATTCCCAAACACCGAGTCAATGCTTCCAGTCATACAGTCTCACTTCTGTACAGGCGTTAGTTTTAGGTAACACAGGGGCAACGGAATGCACGTCCTGAGAGGCCTGTGTTTTGGGTTTTTGTGTGGTGTTTGGCACTTTCTTGGTTGGTTATTTTTTATTCTTCTTTTAGACAATCTGTTCTGTATCAAGGCTTACCATGTTCGATCCAAATGGTTTGACAGTCTTAACTTAGCGTCTCCACGATGCAAACAATGAAATGTTGTGGGTTTTTTTTCTCCCTTCTGAGATAGTCATCGAACTCTATAACACACGGCAGCCTTTCAGAGTAGTTTCAGTCACGTAGCCTGTGTAGTGGACATGAGAAAGCTGTCAGGGTTGATGTAGTTGCTGAGAAGGCTGACGTGGAAAATGAAATCTTAACGTGTCATCTTCATATTCAACAGGAGCAGCTACCGGAGAATAAAGGTGGAGATGGGAGGGATCAGCTCTTGGATGTGATTCAAACAGAGCTCTGTGTGAGACCCGACGATACCGACCTTAACATCAGACTGGTTGCTCTCTGCTGTTCAAGTAATAAATTAAGAGATGCTGTGCTCCATTGTCAGGAGGCAGAGAAGACATGAGCTGTAGAGTCAAGCTTGGAATGGTGTTCCTGTGTCATACAGACATTGGAGGTATTCAGTCCTATTTTGATCCTGTAGTGATCTTCCGTGTCCTAGAAACAAGTGTTAGTCTCGTAGCAGTGTCACACTGACAGCTGTTTCTCAAGTGGTTGAACTCCTTCAAGTGTGACGTGTGCTGAAACCAATGAT
This sequence comes from Callipepla californica brunnescens, assembly GCA_023055505.1. NCBI lineage: Eukaryota > Metazoa > Chordata > Aves > Galliformes > Odontophoridae > Callipepla > Callipepla californica. The sequence continues at coordinate 4,880,641 of JALIRH010000037.1, forward strand.
TTAATTGGCGTTTTCTTCTTCAGCCTTACGGAGTTGTTTAGTCTGTAGCTTGAGTACTAAGTTAGGTCCAGCAGCTCCTTCAGGGAGGGAATTGTTCAGGCGAACAGTTCCTGGAACTTTGCTGCTGAGGTGTATGTTAATGTCTTAGCTGGGAAACTGGGTGATGTGGCAGTGTGTTCAGGAGAAGCTCCTGTCTTTGCAGAAGGGTGGTGGTTCCTTATCTTCTGACAAACTTTCTTCTTCAGGAATAGCTTGAATCAGTGCAAGACGTGCAGTCTGATCAAAAGAATTGGAGAGCTGTCAAGAAAGATCACCTGCTGTCCTGTTGCAGCTGTGTTAAACTGATGCTCGCTTCTGGAGATGTTGGAGAATGCAGTGAGGCACTTGAACTTGAATGTTTTAACATTCTGTCTTTGAAAGAAAAACAAAACAGAAACTCAGAACATCTAGCAGTGACTGAGTAACCATTTTGCGGACAGGAGAGGAGCTCCTCTGTACTAACCGCAGAGAGAAGTTCGTCCTAGGCTTGATCCCCGAGCTGTGTGTCTGAGCTACAAGCCTCAGAGAAGGCTCCGTGATGCTCTGTGCCAGTTCTCTTCTTTCTCTTCAGTGTGAGAATGTTGTTCTTTACTTGAGCTAATTAAGGTTCCACAGGCATTTGTGGGTCAGCTTTGTTCAGGTCAAGTGAATACAACCCATACTGACATAACTAAGTATTTTAGGTGCACAGTAGTGTAAATGGGAGGCGGGAAGCTACCTGCATTCTCCTTGAGGGGAGAACTGATAGGGCCAGGAAATCCCGCTGACTTCAGCTTCCAGTTGTCTGTTCCATGGCTGGAATAGTGCAAAAGCATGTTAGCAGCCAATTAATTGAAGATCTGTGAGGATCCTTCCTTTTTGTTCCAATATAGCAGTGGGTCTCGTTACCGAATACGATCTGGAAGGGAGAGATCTTGAGGACTCCTGTTTGCTGACTGGCATCCTGGTGAGTGTTTCTGGCCCAATCATTTCTATCAGTGCATGGAGCTTTCTTCTGTAGCATTATTTTGTCCGTGTAGTTCTAGGTGCTACCATGTTATTTCTTTTGAGCTCTTAGCAGCTTTCTGTTTTCACTGAATTTTGTAAGAAGGGGATTGGTAGCTGTTGGCTGCTGTAGTTGACAGAAAAGCACAGTGTTGTAGGAGGAGAATGAGCCGTTGGCAAGGTTGTTGGGAGAGAAAATGCATGCTGTCATCCTTCTGCTTCTTGCGGCTGTCACTGATAGTACTGTTGAGAAAACTAGTCCACAGAAGTTCTTATTGGTAAGAAGAGAAGGAGACCTCACTCATGAGGAACAGTGAAGTAATACTGGGGATGGGGGGAAAAAAGGAGTTTGAAGGGTGAGAACGACTCTGCAAGTTTTGCCAGGTCCCCTCTGTGGCTTACTGACGTTTAGAAAGTGCTTTTGGAACAATGAGTCTTGGCACTGGGATGTATTTATTTGCCCATGTCTTTTTTTCTGCTTACAATGACAGGGAATTGACGACTATTATGATGATAGGGATTTCAAGGCGGCAGGTACAAGCAAAGGCCTTGCAGGAAAGGACTGCTCTAATTAATCTTCAAGAAGATGGTCTCTGGAAAACAAACAGAAACCTTTCCCTAAATATTGCTGTCTCTCACCTGTTCTCACACTAGGTTGATCGGAATCTTCCAGGTATGCCAATAGAAGTGATCATGGAAGCTATTCAGCTGGCTACAGGTACGTGCGTGCATTTGCATCTGTTTAATTAAGTTACAAGCTGCACTTTATTTTTCACTTGAGACTGGGGAATGAGGAAGATTTTCCACCTGCAGCGAGCTCAGACGTTGCTGCTCGTTTGCCACGGCTGCAAGCACACGGCGCTCCGACAGCCAAACGCGCTGCGAAGCCGCTCGTGCTCCTCCTGCCGTCAGCAGGCAGCGCTGGCAGCCGGCCGCTCGTCCCATCCTGCAGGGGTCCCACCCCGCCCGGGTCCCACCCGGACCCCCCCCTGTGCAGCACCCGGCGGTGGCACAGCCCTCGGAACCGGCGGCTCTGTGACGTCGGCGCTGACGGCAAAGGGGCACACTGCGGCCGCAGTCGATGGCAGTGAAGCCAGGCGCGATGGGCTGCTGCTCTTCTCCGGCAGTGATGGTGCTGCTGCTGCTCCTCCTCATGCCGCTGGCCGTGTGCCGGCCCGCGCCCAGCTCCTCGAGCGTCTGCGAGTGAGTGGCCCCCGGACAGCGGCTCACGTGCAGCGTGAGCGGGGCGAGGGAGCAGCCGGCAGCGGCACTCACCGTCTTTCTCATTGCAGCACTTGCGGGCTCCGGCCCATGGTCTCTCGTTCTGGGGGAAATCGCATCGTGGGCGGCACGGATGCCCCGCGTGGGGCCTGGCCGTGGATCGTCAGCTTGCAGAGCCACTGGTTTGCGGGCTTGAAACACATTTGCGGAGGGTCCCTCATCAGCTCGCAGTGGGTCCTCACGGCAGCGCACTGCTTTGACCACGCGAGGTAAGGGCTGTCCCTTTCCTTGCAGTCCAGCCAGCGTGCGGGTGCTCCTGGGTGCACCCCTCCTGGGTGCTGCAGGACGCGGCCGTGTTCCCGCTGACCCCTTTCTCCATCCTTCCTCCAGTCCCGACACACCGTGGCACGTGGTGATCGGTGCCAACGATTTGACTCGCCCGGGCCCCGGAGCTGTAGAGCGCAACGTGAAGCGGGTCATTCTGCACGAGTATTACGACAGGGACACCATGGCCAATGACATCGCCTTACTAGAACTGGACACACCTGTCTACTGCAGCTCCTACATCCAGCTCGCCTGCGTGCCCGACGCCTCGCTGAACGTGGCAGAGCTCTCAGAGTGCTACATCAGTGGCTGGGGACACGTGGGTCTGAGATGTGAGTATCCGAAACGCGCAACTAAAGCTTGGCGTGCTGCTGAGGCAGGGGGCAGGCATCCTTGATGGCGGCACTGGAACCCAGGGTGACATGCACCATGGGGATGTGTCCGCAGAGAGGGATGGGCCTGACCCATTTCCCAAAGCAGGGAAGCATCGGTACATCTCAGGACACAAAGCCAAGACCTAGGGGAGGGGGTTCACCCCTAACAGGGTGAGAACCGGCAAGGAGTTGACGCTGCCAATTCTGCTCTTGCCCTCAGCCCAAGAGGAACCTGTTAGACCGTACCACATCCTGCAGGAGGCCAGGGTCCGGCTCATTGACCTCCGACTCTGCAACAGCACGCACTGGTACTCCGGGGCCATCCATTCCCACAACGTGTGTGCTGGTTATCCACAGGGCGGCATCGACACCTGCCAGGTAGGAGCTGCACGCCGACACGCAGCCGTGCTGTGCCTGCAAGCCGCCCTCCCAGCGCCGGGTGCCCACCAGCTCTGGAGCCCACCCCCCTTTCCCATCTGCAGCTCCTCCCCCTGGCTCCCCATGCCTCGCGTGCCTGGGACTCTGCCTGGAGCATCCCCCTCTGGGTGCTCTTGGTGCCCTGGAGGTCCAGAGCCAGTCCTGGGACACACCTCTCACCTCAGGCCAGATCATTGCACAGAGATGAGGGAGGGAGGGCAACTTTCCGTGCCTGCAGCCCCCTCCCAGAAGCTTTTTTAGGCTCTAGCACCCAAGCGGAGCTTTTCTGTGCGGTGAATGTGGCTCTAGGGAGTGTTGTGAGAAAGCCAGCTCTGCGGCTGATGTGGTGCCCAGTAACACTTTGGCCTTCTCTCCCCCTCTGCAGGGCGACAGCGGTGGTCCTCTGGTGTGCAGGGATAAAAGAGCCGACTTCTTCTGGCTCGTTGGCGTGACCAGCTGGGGGAGGGGCTGCGGGAGAATGCAGCAGCCTGGAGTCTATGCCTCCACTCAGCACTTCCGGCACTGGATCCTGGTGCAGATGGGACTGCTGCCAGCAGAAGTGCCCACTACAGCACCACCTCCAGCGTACACATCAACCCCCTCCCACAGGCCAACGCAGTCCAGCCCGTTTACCGCGTGTGCTTTTCCAGCCCAGAAAGTCTGGGATTTCATCAGTCGGCTCCAGGAACTGCTGCACTGGTTTAGAGGAAACCAGGCTGGAACAGCCACGTGAGCCACGGCAGGCTGCGGTGCAGCACGACCCCTTTGTCCCCTGTTAATACTTAGGTGCCATCTGTCCTATCTTCTTTTGATTTCACTTGAATGTTGATGTTTACTTTGTTGAAGAAATAAAGTTTTTCATTTTCACAGTAATCCGTGTCCCTGTTGAGTTCAGTGTCCTCTGCCGGGCAAAGACTTCCATACCTGGTGCCTGCAACAGGAGGAATAAGGAATAAGGGAGGACTGATATCAAGTGGAAGGAAGGAGAAGTGCACCCAAGAAAAAAAACTTGGGATTTGTCATGGTTTTCTGAGTTTTGGTACTGGTATTCCACATCGTAATATCATGTAGTCCATTAAGAGTTGTAGAGTTAATACTCCAGCCCCATGGGTCACTGGTAATTCCAGGTATACCTGTCTCAGAAGAGAAGAAGAACTCCATTCCCCAGAGGACTTTGCGATGCTTTGTATTTTACGTGTTTTCCGCTCAGAGGGAACAGATAAAATCTCTCTGCGGTCACGGGACGCTCTCTTTCCTTCGGGATCGACGCAGCAGTGGGTGCTCGCTGCCGTCTCGCCTTCTGCGTTAGCGTAAGGCCTTCGGTTTATCGGACACTCTCTCTTGCTCGTTTTATTTGATTTATTAGCTTCAATTCCAATTATATTGTATTATATTGTGTTATTTTGCTTTCTGATATCTTATTTAGTAAATTAGCTTTCCTCCTCAGATCGTTGCCGCTGTTTTGTTTTTGGGCCCATCTCCCTTTTCCCTTTTTTCCCTTCCCCTTTCCTGGGGCGTGGGTCCGTGGCTCCCCCACACCAATTGTCACGGAACCGGGCCGATCCAGCCCGGTAAACCGCTGACATTTTTGGTGCCCCACGTGGGGCAATAGAGCTGCCTTAGCCGGGCAGAGACATACTTCTAGTGTGAATCTCTGTCTCTTGCTTGCAAGCTTATCTGTACTGCAGGTGCTGTACGGCATAACAGGACCTTGAAGCCTGGGCGTACTGCCAGTTGTTCTGGGATATTTGTCAACTGTTTTGGGTGCTGCCAGCTTGTTTTAGTAAAGAAGAAAAAAAAAAAGCTCTTGCTTTTTAAACTGCTCTTAAAGGGGCTGCATTTCATGGTTTTTTCCCTTGTAATGCTCAGAATATACTGGGACTTAACTAAGTTTGCCAGTCTGATCCATGGAGCTTGGTCTCTATATGATAAACTAAAAACACTGCTGGAAATACCTACCTGGCTTTTGTATGCGATGCGGCATTCAGTTCCGGAGGGAGCAACTCCAGATGGAGTTGTTAACTCTATGATTTTTAAACCGGCTCTTGGCCTCTCCTTTGATTTGTTAGGCGTTTTCTGAATGCTCATCCAATGCTCGCAGTGATTCTGGTGTCAGTCTCCCTGAATGTACTCTTAATCAGTATCGGTATTTATAATATTTTGAGAAAGCCTTCCCCAGAGCCAGAGAACAGTGACTGGCAGGGAGTTTGGAGGGACTTAGGAGAGACTTGAGAGAAGTGGTCATCACCGCTGTCATGGGACTTTTCTCCTGAACACCTGCAAGATGCTGAGAATTTAAGCAGGTATTTGAGACGGGGATGTTGCAGCTCAGACAGATCTGAGGGGGCCCAAATTCTTTGGCGTCTGGCTTATGCTTACCGGGCCTTATTCAATACTATTCCAGAGAGGCATAGAGTTGTTGAAATAGAGCGAGAGAGTCTCTGAGCCGAGACAGTCTCCGAATTCAGAAGGAGAGTCTTTTAGCTGACAATCAGACTCTCCAGTCCAACCTAGTCTCCTATGGAGACACTGAGAGTGCGTGATGTCGGGCTGCGCGGGGTCTCTCTCTCCCTAATGGTTACGGTTGGGAAAGACCTCTAAGACCATCTAGTCCGACCGTGCGCCTGCCACCAACATCACCCACTGCCACGTCCCGCAGTGCCACATCCCCACGGCTCTGGGGCACCTCCAGGGACGGTGACTCCCCCCCTCCCCAGGCAGCGGTGCCAGTGCTTCCCCACTCTTTCAGAGCAGAATTTCTTCCTAATAATCTAACCTCAACGAACTTCCCTGAACACCAAACTGACATCCCCACCTTCTTGTTACTCTTTCAAAACTCTTCATTTCTAATTACCTCAACACAAAAAGGTTTTAACTGCAGCTGAGTGCAAACAGCTGTCACCACCCACCCAATCCACGGCAGTGGCACTGTTTCTGTCTCTTGGTTTCCGTCTGTCTGCAGTGGACACGCTGACCCACTTGTCTTCCCAAGGCTGGAGAGTGCCCAGTGGGACCTCCATAGTACGCCGGCTTCTTGCTTCTGCCAAGCTTGCCACAAAACCACGATTTTATTTGGTTGTTTTCCAAAAATCCCTGTGTGGCCAAAGGTACTCTTTTGTCCTCGACAGCAGCAGCCCCACGCTATCTGTCTTTCATCCCTCCCCTGGGTGACAGTCCCGGAGGTGAGGAGCAGACTGGTGTCCTTTGCTTGGAGCTGTGTTACGCTGTATCAGTGCGGAGTGGAATTGTAGTTAGTGCCGCCACGTATGCAGTGTCGTTCTGCCCTCCACGGGGCGGAGACCTGCTGCCCAACACATCCCTGGGAAAGGCAAGCTGTGTTACTGGGAAAACAGCATTGTAAGAAAAGAAGACAGGAGAAAAAGCGTCCCTACGACTTTGATTTGCAACGCACATCTTTCTTGTGTCAGTTGCACAGACGCCTACAAGTACTTCTGCTGTAGGAGTGATCTCATCTGACCAACTCTGAAAAGAAAACCTGTGACCACAGCACCAACACGTTCCTCACAGGGACATGGCTGTTTCCTTCCGAGAAGGAAGGCAGAGGCCTTTGTGGCAGACACAACCTCATGAAGTGTAGCTTACATCACTGACCTCAAGAAGCATTTCCCCCATTGCAAGACCTGTCACTGACTTTTGTACTCCTTGACCAGGTCCTCATGCCCACAGGTGCTGATACCCAGCAGTACCAAATGCCCAACAGCAGCTCCATCAGCGAGTTCCTCCTGCTGGCGTTGGCAGACACGCGGCAGCTGCAGCTCCTGCACTTCTGGCTCTTCCTGGGCATCTCCCTGGCTGCCCTCCTGGGCAACGGCCTCAGCAGCACAGCCGCAGCCTGCGACCACTGCCTGCACACCCCCATGGACTTCTTCCTCCTCAACCTCACTCCAAAGCCGTGGCCAATGCCCTCTGGGACAGCAGGGCCATCTCCTACTTGGGATGTGCTGCACAGGCTTTCTTTCCCTTCCTTCCTTTCCTTCCTTTTCCTTCCTTCCTTTTCCTTCCCTTCCTTTTCCTCCCTTCCTTCCTTTTTCCACCCTTCCTTCCTTTTTTCCTTACTTTTCCACCCTCCCTTTTCTTTCCTTTTCCCTTCCCCTTCCCCTTCCCCTTCCCCTTCCCCTTCCCCTTCCCCTTCCCCTTCCCCTTCCCCTTCCTCTTTTCCGCTTCCCCTTCCCTTCCCCTTCCTCTTTTCCCCTTCCCCTTCCCCTTCCCCTTCCCCTTCCTCTTTTCCCCTTCCCCTTCCCCTTCCTTCCCCTTCCCCTTCCGCTTCCCCTTCCCTTTCCCCTTCCCCTTCCCCTTCCCCTTCCCCTTCCCCTTCCCCTTTCCTTCCCCTTCCCTTCCCTTCCTCTTCCCCTTCTCTTCCCCTTTCCCCTCCCCTCCCCTCCCGTCCCCTCCCTTCACTTCCCCTCCCCTCCCCCCCCCTTCCCCTTCCCTCCCCTCCCCCCCTTTCCAGGGAACAAAGCCTTCTCCACGTGCCTCCCTCACTTGGCCGTGCTCTCCCTGTTTGGCAGCACTGTGATGTTTGCCTACCTGAAGCCCTCCTCTGTATCCTCAGCATCCGTGGACCTGGTGGTGGCACTTCTGTACTCGGTGGTACCTCCCACTGGGAATCCATCTACACCATGAGGAACCAAGAGCTCGAGGATGCACTGAGGACACTTAGAAGAATCTTAGAGCATAAGAACAATAGTAGAACAATATTTTGGTCATATGTGTCTTTCTTCATATTATTGATAATTTGGTTTTGAATTCAAATGTATTTATTCTTTGCCTCCTGCTTGGTAATTATTCATTTGGACCCAGTCAACTCCTGTATGTACAGAAGCAGGCTTCCTCCGTAGGTAAACACAATACACAAGCCAGGAGAAATTCCTTTGCTTCAGCACCCATGTCATCCCTTTTTCTCTGGATCTTGTGGAGCAAACCCATGATGCAGGATGATTTCAGAGACCAGGAGCCCAGCCACCAAGTGGAGCAGCAGCCCTGGGATTCCTGGCTGATGCTCCACTCTGCCTGCTGGGCTCCCACTGTGCCCATTGAGCTGGGGCTGTTGCTGTGCTGGGGCCATGGTGATGGGCAGGGGCATGACGTGGTCTTTTGTGTGCAGCTCTCTTTCCACTTCCATGCTGCCCTACTGTATCTCTACACTCCTTGTAGCCCTTGGCTCTCATGTGATTTCACAGCTGTCCTCGTGTATCTACAGTGGCATCCCTGTGGCTGCAGAGAGAAGCAGGCAATATGCACCAGTGTCCCAGGCAGAGCTGTAAGTGACTGGGTGCTGGACCAAGAGCTTCCTTCTTGGTGGCCCTAACCATAGACACGTGAAATCACGGAACCTCTTGAGATAAAAGGGACCTTAAAGATTCCTTCCTACTGGCTGCCGTGCTCAGGTTGCCACCCACTACATCAGGTTGCTCAGTGCCTTACCCAACCTGGCCTTGAGTACCTTCAGGGCTACGAGCACACCCTGCCCAGCTCTTTGTCCATCAGGGCTCCCAAGTCCTTTTCCCCAGAGCTTCTCTTGGAGCTCTTCTCCCAGTCTGTACACGTATCTGGGATAACCCCAAGCCGTGTCCACTGCCATTGTCAACTGTTTACGGGCTGGTTTGTCCTGTTTCTGTGACAGTTGGCGCAAGGGACACACGGACCCATACCCCAGGAAAGGAGAAGGGGGAAAGGGAAAAGGGAGATGGGCCTAGAAACAAAACAGCGGCAACGATCTGAGGAGGAAAGCTAATTTACTAAATAAGATATAAGAAAGCAAAATAACACAGTATTATACAGTGTAATTAGAATAAAATCTAGTAATTCAAATCAAATGAGCGAATGTCCAATTAACCAAAGCCCTTACAGCAAATGCTGAAGGCGAGATGGCATTGAGCAGCCGCTGCTGGGTCGATCCAAAAAGGAAAGAGCAGAGCATCTCACAGGAGGAACCTTGTGACCTTCAATCCCATACTTGTTATGAGTTGCTACAAGACCATCCTTACACAGTTCCAACACAAACTGTCCTTTATAACAAACCCAATTTTCTGTGCCTACTGTCCCTCCCTCCTTCATCCATCCCTCCACCCATCCATCCATCCACCCACCCATCCATCCATCCATCCATTTATACAGTTCTAGGTGGTGCTTCTTGGGCAGCATCTTCCCAGAACTGGCAGAACTTCTCCAGCTGCTGCTGTGCAGATGTTATCCCATCATTCTTGATGTCTCTTGGGACTTAGCCAGCTGAATCCTCTTCTCTGCAAGGCCTCTGCTCTTGAGGATGTGTGAGCCCCATCATGAAGAAACCAATCAACTTGACAACAATCACAGTTACCAAGGCAGTCTACTGGAGGGGCTGATCAAATTGGCTTCCTCCCAGCGTGCATCATCCAATATTTCAGCTATGAAAGGTTGTCCTCTTGCTCCAGCAAGTGACACCAGTAAGTCATCCCCCAAACCCACAGTGCTGGGATGGGAGCTTGGTGGTCCTAAGCTGCATGGGCACAACTCCAGACCAAAAGTCGTGCAGCGGCTTCTGGAATGCTACTGAACAAATTGGGCCATGGGCTCTTTGTGAATCCATAACCGTGACTGTTTATTGAGTAAAACCAAAAAAGACTTGGAGTGCCAAGTTGGGCGGCACTCGGAGCGCTGCCCTGTAACGCGCTGCAGCCGCTGCCTTCTGCTGCTCCTCCCATCAGTCGCTCAGCCGCAGCTTCTGCATCGCCTCCACCAGGCTGTTCATTTCGGACTAGAAAGAAATAAAGCAAATGTAGAAATAGGACAGAAACAATCTCAAGAGAGATCCCCCAACCTGTACTGGTGCACATTCTTATCCCCTCACCAAGGTCACAGATAACGATGTGGAACAGGACCGGACCCAGCACCCAGCTGGGTGCTTTTCTATTACATCACTTCCCTTGGGGTTTTACCATCTCTTGTGTGCACTGAGCACAAGAGAGCATATGCCTGTGTTCACCCAGGACTCACCTCCGCATGTATAGCAGCAGCTCTCTGAGAAGCCTTTCTCATTTCTTCTCTCCACTCTTGTCTTCGTCTTCTCTGTTCTCTTCTCTTTGCTAAAGAGTGAGAAAAAAACAGATGAATTCACGTTGTCATCATCAAAACTGCAGGAACGTGGGTACCATCCAAACAGATGGCAGAAACAAGACAAAGGAAATTGGACTAGGAAGCCTCTCAGTGAACGACGTTCCCAGGGGGACGTACAGAAGATCGTCTTGTAGTGAATGGAAGAGGATGGGTTACGCATTCTGGCACGGCCTTGCCTTTGGACTCTGTAGCCTTCAGTTCATTTCCCCTCTCCAGAGAAGGAAAAGCAAACCCTAAGCAATCTCAGTGTGCACACCAAGGGCAGCAGCTGAGCAGGGCGGGTTCCACAGCACTTTCTCACCTCTTTTCTTGGAGATCTGTTCTGGGGCAGGCCCAGGGTGTGCTGCTGGAATAGGCACACTCCCTCTTCTTTGACACATCTCCCCGCTGTGCTCACCCCTCACTTTCTTATGGGCAGGGAGCCGCTCTTCCATTTGATTCTCTTCCTCCAAGCCCTTGCGCTTTCTTCCAGCCAGGGTCATGGAGAGAGAGTGGGGGTTCACTGCAGGGGAGGGTCTTCCCACCGGGCTGGGACCTGCTCTGTCAGGAAGCCCTCTGAGCTGGTCGTGGGCTCTGAATTCTGTCCTTCGATTAGCTTTCTGAGAACAGACCTCATTCGCACGGCGCATTCCACATCGTTCAGAGACTCTCCCTGTCATCATCAAGAAAAGGGAAGCAACAAGGTTGAAAGAGAGTCCAGAACTGCAAAAAGGAAAATGCCTGCACAGTGGGCCACAGTACTCAGAAATCCCATCTGGAGCGTTCACGGCCGTGGATCTTAGGATCTCGGGTGAACTGTGGGTTCACTTTTGAAATCAGGACAGGAAAGGGAACTGTAAAGCTCAGGGATTCAGACCCCAAGCAACACGCATCAACAACAGTTCCAGCAAGGAACAGACAGAAAACCCAACTAGAAAGACAGTGCACCAAACCCAGATGCCTGTTGTGTATCTGTACCTCTCTTGGGGGCCGTGCCACACTCCATGGTCCTCCCCTGCCTTTCCGCAAAGCTGCGCTTCAGAGGAAGGCCACTGACATCAGCCTCTGACAGAAAGGAAACAAGAATTCATTGAAGAGCATGTCTTGGGAGGATGATGTTAGCACAGCCAACCACCAACTTCTCATCTTCAAGCCTAGCTTCTTCCATTGGCCTTTGCACTGCTCCAGCCCTGCTCCATTTCTGCAGTCAGCACAGATGTGCAGTGCCCTTTCCTCTCTCCTCCGTCACACGCACCCCTTCATGCAGCCCTTCATGTACCCACACCACGGCTCCCAGGAGGCTCTTACCTGCAGGGGCTTTCCGTTTCCCCCCATGCCCGGCACTGTGCCATGGACGCGCAGGCTCCATCCCTACAACAACAGATGGCGTGTTGATTTCACAGCCAGCAGCAGCCAGCAGCAGCCGGACAGAGGGGTGCCGCTGGAGCTGGGAACTCCTCCCCAGCCCAGCTTTTCTTCTGAGACACCTCGCGGCGACCACCCAGCACCAAGCCCAGCTCACCTGTTCGGCCTGCTCAGCCTAAGCTGTGCCCAGCTCACGCACACCCCGCAGCGCTGCTTCTGATGGGCTGTCCTGGAGTGATCACTGTACAAGAATGCCCGGAGCTCAGTCTCGGTGTGCGGCACGCTCACCAGACCACCAGCTCTGCTCACCTCCTGTGCAGCAAATGCTCCCACCCCGGCAACGACTGTGACCTCAGTGAGTTCTCCCATCGCTTCTGTGCCCTCATCTTAAGCAAAGGGCGTGGTCACCTCTCGGTTCCAAATTCTAGGAAACCAACACCAGAGTCACCCAATGGGGATATCTGAAGTCAAGTAACAGAGAAATTCAGATGAGTCTTGTGCAGCCAGCTCGGGTCATCCTCTCGCTCAGGCACTGCACGATGGGACCAGGAGACATTGTCCCCAGGCTGCCTCCAGCTTGGAGGCTGGAAGGGTTTGGGCTTCCAAGCAATCAGCAAGCATTTGGAGGAGCCACTGCGGGTCCCTACTGGTTCCTACTGGTCCATACTGATCCAGACATGTGTGGGAGAAGGTGGTGGAGAAATGTGTACTGTTGAGTCCTACCGGTTCTCACGGGGTTGTAGTGGTTCATACTGCCATGTACTGGTTCCTATGGGTCTCTATTGACCAGTGTGGGTCCATACTGTTCCTTAATGCTCTGCTCTGTTTCTCAGTGGTCCGTACTGGTGTGCTAAGCGAGGAAACGATCACCAGGGGAGATTTCTGAGTTTCATGGGGAAGCACTCAGCATAACTGAGCGTGTACATTGTTTCCTTTGGAGTGCCTGGTCTAAATCTGCCCTCCTGGTTTTATCAGCACAAGGAGCTGGGAGGGGACAGAACCAGGACAGCTGCCAAAGGGCTATTCCATACCAGGTGAAATCACGCCATAGAGCTGGAAAATCGGTGGGGAGTTGGCTGGAAAGAAGCAACTGAAATGTGGGGATGGGCTGGGCATCACTTAGTGGAGAGTGAGCAACTGCACTGCCCGCCCCTTGTTTTATACAGTGTGTGTGCATGTGTATTATGTTATATGCTGTCATTACCATTACATTTTTTTTCTCTTAATAAACAGTTTTTATCTCAACTCTTGCATGCTACAGTGTTGTTTATTCTTTTTTATTATTATTATTCAGTCCTGCTCGTCATCAGTGGACAATGAATCCCCTTGTCTGCACACAGACCAGTCCAAACTACACTCTTTCTCCCAACAGCCGAACTTCATGAAGGACACTTTGTCAAAAGTAACAGCTACAATTCAAGCTCCAGGCCGTCAGCTTTTTGCCAGCTGCAGAAGGAGACCTTCAGCAGGGAAAGTCCTCGTGGCAGTGTGGGAGCTGCGTGTTATTTGTGGGATGACCTAGAGCTTCCTTCCCCAGAGCTGCAGGCCAGGAACGGCTGACATGGTTGCAGAGCTGCAGCACTCGCAGCCATGCTGGAAAGAGAGGGAAGGGGAAGGTGAGAGAAAGGGAGGGGAGGAGGAAGGAAAAAGGAGAGGCCACAGTTTATCTTTCTTTTTGCTTTACAATCAGGCAAGATCTGGTTTTCCCATCCTGCTTTCCCATCTGACAGCTCCAACCTGAGGGGTGCGGGGCTGCGCGAGGGAGCTGTGGGAGCGCGGCTCGTTCCTCCCCTCTGACGGGGGCAGAAGGAATGGGACAGAAGAGGAAAGCAGAGTGCGGCTGCATTTTCCACATGGCTCTCAGATCCTGCGTTATGCTGAGAAACGTGCTGAACCACTGTGCCTGTCGATGATGGGTAGCTCTGTACCTCTGCCATCAACTTTATTCCCAGCTGTTCCTGTGTGTAACGCTCCACACTGGGACCCTGCAGAGCCCAAAGTCCTCCTTGGCTGCTGTCGCTCACCTGGAGGTTGCAGGGTGCTGTGTGTCTGAGATGGTTCCTGCGCTGAAAGAGATGAATTGGGATTTGCGTTTCTCTGCTTAGAGAATGTTACCTGTAAAGCTGTAATGCAGAGCGACGCTCTCCGTGTTTGCTTTTAGCATCTCTGTGTGCTGGGTCCACAGCTGAAAGCTGTGGTGTTTGAGAGTTCAGCCTGCACTTTGTGCTGAGGCACGATGACTTGGTCACATCTTCAAAATATGGCTGGGATTTGTGTTGCCTTTGAATTTTCTTTCCTGTATGACTGCAAATGTGTTTCTTCAAGCATTTTTTCTTTAACAGTCATCTTGTTTCTTGTAAGTGTCATGGAAAAAGGGATCTGCACCTTGTTTCTTACCCTCGTGTGCGACCACAGACAAGGAAACCTGTGCAGAGGAGGCAGCATGTGGTGTGTGCACGTTTAAAAACAAGAACAAAGCAATGAACAGGGATGTGTTTGAGAAGCTGTCCTTGCTAGCTGGCTGTGAAGATGCGGTAACAACTGGGGGAAACAAGTAACAAGGGGAAAGGATACTGAAACACGCAGTGGGTAACAAAAGTTGCTCTCCAGCAGCAGAACCACACGGTCTGCAACTCCTGTGGGAAAGAGCTGTAGGGACGAGGAGGTAATCCTTGGTACTGCTTTGGGAAGGCAAAGATAACAGCGTGGGGAGGGAAAAGATGAAAGCCACGGAGTGCTGGTGGTGTGCTGGGTTTGGTTTGGCCGTGTGGCAGTGATTTTTATCACTAGGGGCTAGGGCTAGGGTAGAGGGGCTCGGGCTAGGTCTTGGGTTTGAGGGGCTAGGTTTAGAGGGCTACGGATAGAGCGGCTAGGGTTAGAGGGGCCTGGGTTAAAGGGGCTCGGGTTTGAGGGGCCAGGATTAGAGGGACTAGGGTTTGAGCAGCCATGGTTAGAGGGGCCAGAGTTAGAGGGGCTAGCGTTAGAGGTGTCAAAAACGCCCGGAATCCAATCAGATTTTTCCAATATTTTATTACAATCAAAATGTGGAAAGCAATAAGCAAACAGCGCTGGCTGTGCCAGGGAGCGTCTGCTGACTTAAATTCAATCGGACGCTGAATCACTTGAGGGGAGGATACTGATGTTTGTGATAGAACATGTCCACCAGATGTGCAGCTAAATCGCTAAAAACAGAGTTTGGCCCCTGACTGGAATGCTGCGTTACAGCCCTGGAAGTGCAAAAGATTGATCACACTGCAGCACACAGTGCTTCATGGAGGGCTGTCACATCTGCAGCCCCCAGATGCCACTGCCATTGGTTTCTCTGAGCTCCTGCTTACAGCCAGCACTCAGCTTTCTGTTCTTAAGGCAGCAAGGACAGCGTGCTGCCGTTTCCACAACGCGGTGTCTCTGCAGGCACGCTGCGAGCACAGGGAAGCCAAGACTACACAGCACCTTAGTGTTCACACTTCAGGTTTCATCTGTACTTCATACATCCCTGAAAATCCTTTAGCTACAAAACCTGAGGTAGAAAAAACAACTGCACATCTGGTCTATACGTGTTATTAATATGCACTGGTATCGATTTTTAGTCAAGATGCAGTTCAGTAAATCCTTGGAAGAAACACAAAGAGTACACACACTGAGAGCAAGAGGACCTTATCAGTGGCATGTCAGAGCAACGCAGTATGGAGTATGTTTCAGTCACGGTGTTAACTCAAAACAGCGACTACGCTTTCAAACAGAACCCAACTTATTTCATGTGAGCTTTCGAGCATATCCAGAGTCCTTGAGATCAGCGGAAATCAGAAGCAATGTTATCCTACACCTTAAGGAACACTTCCTACCCCTTCAGGATACAAACCTTTAATACAACCACGGCAACCACAGCATTTCCATCCAATAAAAGAATAAGCCAAAGAAAGAAAAATAAATGTCAACCAAGTTTATTTTGCTTTCAAGTAGTGTTCTTTAAGCACTGCTGCATGGCAGACAATGTAAGTCAGTAAAAGTCATCTCCAAAGCCGGAGGGTTTATTTTATTTTATCTTTATTTTATGAGTAGTTAAAAAGACACTGCCTATTCTAACAGAATAAATGTTTTAACCATTTCACTTTGAGTTAATGAAGGCTCACAAATGAGAAATGCTCCTCACTGAGGAAAACAAAAAGCTGCTGTTGACAAAGCGACAGCACACACAAAAAAGCAAAAGAACTGTATAAAAACAACTAACTGTTCTGTGTTCCCATCCTCTTTAGAAGTCGCGTTACAATGGGATAATATGCACATGACCTTGCTGCAAACTTGCCATACAGCTTGCAAATCCATGTAAGCCCAGCCTTTACCCACTCAAGTCCAAAAAGCTGCTAACTGACCAAAAAATTGCAGCACTATCATCCTCTGCTTCTCAAACTGTTGTAGTCATTACTGTCTCTCCCAGACTGCAGGGCAGGCTAGAAAGAAGATGATCCCAAATTAAAAATGGATACCCTTGCAGGAAATGGTATCGCTTAGCAATACAGTCCTTTACAGTTTATGTTTTGCCTCTTTTCCCCTCAGCCACAAAAATGGGCATGAAAGAATTACTTTGAAAACGCATTAATTTTCAATTCATGCAAACCTGCGTAAAGATGACCCACCAAGAACTGAAACAACGGCAGGATATTTCACAGAACATTCCTTATACAAAAAACACATGAGAAAAAGGGCACCTTGGTGACATTTTAATTTACAGATCGGCATCATTTTGGTCAACAAATATTCAAGTGCTGTTTTCTGCTGTCACAAAAAAGCGGCTGTACAAAAAGAAAACCGCAGAACTCGTTTTTTAATCACACGCTATAAATAAGAGCTGTCCAATTACTTTTAAACACTAAATAGTTCTGCACTTCTTTTACGGACCCGTGCCAAAGATACCGTGATTTGTAGCAGGAAATCCCGTAGGTGTTCCCTGAAGGCAGGGATATCCTGGCTTAAACTGAAGAGTCCTGTCACAAACAGGAGATCAGCAACACACTCCTGAATAAACATTTGGTTGTTCACTGGATTTCCAGGATTTCATGGAGTACTTATTTTTCCCTCTTCTACCAAGCTGAACATGTATGCAAGCACTGATGGGTGCATTGTCAAACCCGACCAGACCAAAATTAGACATATGTTGTTATGATTCAGAACAGGAACGCAACATTTTGACGTCTGAAAGGTTTGTTTCCATCTGGCTCACCATCTTACCAGCAGTGTGTGAAGCGTCTGTTACAACAGAGAAGATGTGCTGAAGAATATCACAGAAATACGTCTGACAGAAACTCTGAGCAGCAGCCTCTTCCTGTGCAGCATCTTGCAGCAGAGTATAAAGTACCCGAAGCCCTGTCATCGGAGAAAACGGCCACAGTCATGGTGTACACCAGTGTGGTTAAATCACGCTCCCTTTATTACCCAGACTGCCTTATTCTTGTAGTGTTTAGGACAGGGGCGGACAGAGAATAGCACACAATCATTGGCTGGGAGCCTTGAAGAAAAACAACTTTAAAACAACTCCCAACAATTAACAGCAGTGAGAAACACGTTCTCGAGGAGGGAACTTTTGATATCCTCCTAGTCCTACAAAATACAGGCAGGAATGCATCAGCGGCGGATGTGAAAGGCAGCGCTGGCAGGGCATCCCCTGCTTCAAAGTGCACTTTTCCTCTCCCACTCGCCACAGACCATCTCCTGCTTTTACTTTTCTCGAGGCTCACACAGTGCAGTTTCCTTTGAGCACCGGATCAGCGCGGCCACTGCATAACACAGAGCCCAAAGGGAACACCTCCTAGCTAAGCAGAACAGACTACCAAGGACAGCTTACTCTAAAAATACCTCTAGAGACAATTATCAGCAGTCCTGTGAGGCCTTCTTCGCTGAAGGCTGAACAACATCATCACAGAAGTTTCCCATAGACGTCTTGGCAGCTGGGGTTGCTCAGCTGAAGCAGCTCATGTCCGCCTTGTTGTTGCGGGAATTCTTCAACAAAGCCATGAAAAAACGGCATAAAGGATGAACAAAACTACACCAAAAGCTTCACGCATCTTTCTGCATTTTCAAAGCAAGACAAACATCCCAAGAGATTCTGACAAGCACTGGCAAGTGTTACACTCATCATTTTCACGGCATTTCCTCAGGCAGCCGGCAGAGGGAGGAAGCCACATCTGCACAGAGCACCAACTCTGAAGGCAGAACCGTGAAGAACCAACCACACAACTTCACTGCCACAAACTAAAGAATCTCTACGAAAACATCAATTTAAGTTAGTTAATGTAAGAAGGGAAAAATTACACACACACAGTTGCTTCACTAGCTGAAACGCAACACAAAGGTATCTTTCATCCCTCCCAAACAGAAACAACTGGCTAAGACCGGGGCGGCTTCACAGCGATCATTTCTATCCAGAGATGGAGAGCTCTTACAATTCATGGCATTTACGCAGCTATTCCGAACCTTCCTCAGCAACTCCCATCCTGGAGGACATTTAATTACTCAAGTGTGACAGAAACAGCTTCTCAATGAAACCTGAGGTGAAGTTTAACTCACTGTTGTGGAAAAAAAAAAGCTGTTTTCCTTTAGTCTAAGGTACCTCCATTTCTTTATGTCACAGCCAGCTCCCAGTCTGAATTCACTCACCAAGCATTCATTTATCTGCTGTCTTTTACACTGACAACTCAGAAACTGTCCCAGTGAGGCAAGATGCCAAACAGTGCAGGGAGCACAATGAGAACTGAAGCAGAACACCAGTTTCAGGAGCACTGAGCTGCTGCATCAGCTCAGCCCATTGAGAAAAACCCTCACCCTGAAGAGAAAGCGTGCAGGAGCTGTAACAGTGCCCTCTCCAGTGAGCGAAACAGCATCCAACTATTTCAGGGCACTGATGGATATCTGGCTGTCAGCTCGAAACCGAGACAGGAAAATACTGCTCGTCTGCAGCAAATACAATGTACAACAGGGGTGACTGAACACTGTGTGTGACTAAAGATGCAGGAAAGCAACAGTCTCTGTACTCAGCACTTAAAACTTCCTTTCACCTGTATCTGCAACATTTCTCATTGTATGTTTGAAAGCCCAAATAACAGAATCCAAAACAAGTCTGAACTGTGCAGCTGGAATGGCCAGAAATGCTGGGAAGCAATGAGAATTTACAGCCTGGAGCAGCAAGAAAAAGTTCTATGTTCAGGATATTCTTCAAAGTCCTGAGAGCAGGGTGGGGCAGAGGGAAGGAAGGGGGGAGGAAAAAAAAAAAGAACAAACGCACCCGTCAGTCAGTCAAGCTTTCTGAACAGCTCAAAGATTTACTATAATATCACGTGCTAAGAGTGAGTCAGCATCCAATACGGAATAGCATTCAGATCTCAGGTTTAAAGAAACTTGAAAACAAAACAAAGGATGCAGTTCCAAGATTCCCAGCAACATTTTTCCCCATACTTTCACCACCACAGCTTGATAAGACCATTTTCTGGACTTACACAGTGTCAGCAGGGTGAACCACATTTTGTCAGTGCCCAACATTAATTACCACTTGCTCCACAGGCACAGCACAGACGGCCTCAGCAGTTAAGCACCCAGCCACCACAGGGATACACTTTCTGATTCACACTGCTGCAAAACGGCACTGATCTATTGTGCAAGTGCCTGTTGTAAACCGTAACACAGAAACTCGATCAGCTGCGGAAATCAGCAAAGAAATATTTAAAGAACTAATCAATACTTACACTCAAAGTACATATGAATGTACTTCAAGCATACTTCAGCTTCCAGGACCATGACATTCCAAGGTCCAGGAACAGAAAAACAACTCCTAATTTCATTTCAGAACTGTACCAAGAAATTAAGTCAGTGAGATTAAGACGTTCACCTAGACAGCCAGAATTCATGAACCTCACCTTAATTTCCATAGAACAGAATAACGCTACGTAAACTACATAGCATAATACGCCCTGCCCCCTTTCTTGCAATACCCAAAGACTAGTACTCTTCATATAAAATCCCTTTTGTTGTTTTTTTCCTTTATCCAAAATTTACATATGAATACCTTATTGATCATATTTAACGTGCACTCAAAAACAGCATCAAAGACCTGAGGTATTTCAGCAGCAATGTGCCCACCCAGCTTGTTTACAGCGACAGCCACAGCACTGAGTACTGCAGGCTCTCTAGCAGCTGGAACATTTCTCTGGTAGTCAACGAGAGCGGCACCCAACAAGGGAGGAACAAAGTTTGCAGCAACCTAAATCAAGAGCAAGACATGCTTAGAGCAGTGCAGTTACCCAACAAAGCCTCACACAATGACACAGCAGTTCGGAAAGAAGCTCCAAGTAAAGTTACACGTCCACATGCTTCCCACACACTGTGTTCATCCAGCAGTGGTCGCCTGAGGGCTCTCTTACACTTTCCTGCTTCCCCTTAGGACTGCTCTCAGCTGACACTACCTGAAGCACTCCAAACACAGCTCAGGCCTACCCCTGTATGATCACAGCTTTTCATCCTTCCTGCAAATACTGCAGCTCTGAAACTAGTTCCTGTGAACAGAACAGTGTTAACTGCACTGCAGCACAAGAGCAGAGTTGCTCCTGAATGTGTCGTACGAACTATTTGTATGAAACATTTACTTACCATCTGAAGATCGCTGGACCTGCTCACCCAGCCAGAAGGCAGTTTTAAGGTTTCCTTTTTTACAGTCCTCATCCTTCTAACCAAGGGCTGCTTTGTTTCCACTTCACCTGAAAAGTTGCAAAGCTTCACTGAATCTGGGTGAAGATGTGTCAACAGATTCCCTTCATCTCGTTCCATAAAATTTAGAACGTTTCATTTTTTATACCCAAATGACAAAGAAGGAAGATCTCTCCTTCATATTATGCAGATTAAAACTGTCTCCCCATTACTTCAGCTCCATGTATCCAAGCTGCAATTTAGTATTCCAGTGCTACTGCTGACAGTACACTCTGACACCACAACTCGGACACAATGCTGCAGCTTCTTTTCCAAGGAAGGGAATGTTCGTTCAGCTCTCAGGTTCATGCTTACCTCTGGTTCTCACTGTGTGACGAGAAGAACCAACCTATACAGTGTTCTAAAGCATGCTCCTGATTTTGTCACAAACATAATCATTCAAACTTGTCTTCACTACGAGGAGCCCAATTCTTACTTCATTTTCTCACATCCAAGTCCATGTAAGTCTCATCAGTAGAACTTGCTCTAATTGAGTGCACAGCCACACAATCATAGCAGTATATCCAAGGAAAACCTCACCAGACTGCAGCCAGGGAAACAAGGGTAGAATTGCTTCTGCTGGCATCAGAGATAACAGCTGTGAGAACACGCTCAGAGGCAAGTGCAATCACAACAGCTCTTGCTCTAGTAAAATGTCAGGACTAGAAGTCCTAGCAACTGCTTCCTATTTCTGTTGTTGTTGTGTTTTAGTTTTGGTTTGAGCACCTTCTGGTAATTAGAGCTGCAGAATCAAAAGAATGCATTAAGTTCTGAGAAGCTACTTCAAGGTGTATTATTTGCATGGGTAAGAAAAATCTGTCGTAACACAGCTCCAATAACCAAGTCACTTCATTTGTCAGGGAATGCTACAGCAGCACATTCCACTTTGATATCATAGACCCAATTTTTTCCACGTAAAAATGGTTAGGTAACTTGGGTAGCTTCTAGTTCCTTCTCAGTGATTACCAGTCTAGTTTACTGGAAATTTGAGGCATCTTCACTGAAGTCACACTTCTGTAATAAAGCTGTTTCAGGAACAGAATATCACCAAACCAGAACTCTGTCAACATACTGGGGTCTTGTTCAAAAAGACTAAGTCAGAACTTACAACTGTGTCTCCACAAGACTGCTATTAGTCAGCAGTCTCCTGTATCCTTCAGTTTCTTTGAATAAAACATCTGGCTAACAAAAACAAGAACCTAAGCAAGCACATTTTCAGTCATTCTCTTGCCCAAACGCACACACAATGAAACAACAAAAACCACCACCAACCACAGACACACAGTGAGATAAACCCAGCAAATTCACAACCTGATCACGTGCACTGCCCATCCCAGTGTTACGAAGGACATGGAATTTCTTACCGTCAGCCTCAAGAGCTGCAGAAATATTCTCACTTGGGCACTTGTACACATTCAGCACATCTAAATAAATTCTTCCCAGCTGAATCACAAGGGGGCAGCCAGCTGCTTTCCATGCCCTTACACTGGTTTTCAGAATGCTACCAAGCTGCGTAACAGCTTCAGGATCCTTCAGAACATCAACATTCTGTGGAAAAGAACTGAGCTGACTCCATTCAGTCATTAAAAACGCCATTTATCTTCTAATACAAGAACGGTCACTTTCACGTGTTTATCTTACACACTGCGTTAAACCGTGTTCTCTAAAGTTCCTTAAACTGGAGTTAAACCAGCCTCAGTTGTTTAGGTCTCCTTCAACACTTCTTCTGACAGATCAACCATTGCTTTATAAAAGTTCAGCACAGCCAAGTTCACCACATTCCAGGGATGAAAAAAAAAAAAAAAAAAGTAATAACAACAAACATGCAGCAGTTTTACTTTAATTGAATATGCTTAAAATTTACGGTCTCACTTTTGTTGCCTGTTGAATTCTGCAGTCCCATACTGGATTAGGGAGCAGCATGTGTTTTTCTATCAGATGCTCCTGTACAGTCCGGTCTGTCTGCGTCCCAACCACGTATCCTACTGCTCCATAGAACGGATGCACCTGATTGGAAAACAAGAAGTCAAACAGAAAGTTAAGGAAGACTAACCAAAACTTTACCACGTTCAAAACTAGCAGGTAGTAAAAGTTAAAAATGAGTTTCCAGTGACTAAATACCCACTTCCCACCTGAGTTCACAAGATCATTCTTCATCCTTTCCTTACTTGCTCCACATTTAAAGTGAGCCTCCCCTCCCCTCCCCTCCAATGCTACTGTGTACATCCCAGAGGCGTCCTTGGCTTTACCACCATATCCTGAAGTAAGCCATCTCAGGCACGTGCTTTCTCTTACAATAGATCCATTTCTTTCTGTCACAGAACTTTGGGCTGACTCAAGTGCAGGAAAAACAGAAGTTGGAACTCATTACCTCCTCTGCCCAACATTCCCAAGTTACTGCAATGCATCAGCCCATGCTGTGTGTGCACTGCACTCCATCAGAGCACATTCCCCTGCAAATACCCTCTCTCCCCTGCACATGCCAGACCCATAAGTGCACTACCACAGCAGAACATTCTCCTTCACTAATCAAGACCTCAAATTTACATTTACCGTCTCATTTAAAAGCATTCTAGACATAAAGAATTTCAACTCAGCAGTCCTTGCATTATTAAGATCTTAATTAGAATTCTTGGAAGGAGAATGAATCTGACCGTACCACCTGTAATATAACACTCTCACTGACACACACCGTGACTGAGAAACACAATTCAAGTCTTAAAGACTACTACCACTTCATTTTTGATGTGTCACGACGCTGACTGCCTTCACAAATTCACTCCTGAATTCAATGTACCTGATGTGGCTGAAGGTCACAGATGACCGTATTAATATTGTTCAAGATTTCATCAATGCAAGGCATCACTTCTCCCACCTGAACCTGAACAAAATGTCGGCGGCACTTCTGTGCTATTTTTATCAAGGTTTCACAAGCCGTATCTCACAAGCCATATCCTGGACTCCATCGTGGGTTTCTAAATTAAATCACATCAGTTACTGCTTTCTATTTTCCCTCAGACATGGCACATACACTGAGCATATTTCTTTTTTCATTAAGAAAGTTAGAACAGCAAGTGAAAGAGGTAGTTACCATGCAGAAACTCAAAGAACTTGCTGACTGCTGCCTTCAAAAACTCCCAGTGAGCTCTCAAAGAACATGGGTATTGGCCTACTATGTATGTTCTGTTGGATGCAATAGTGGCTTTATTGTCTGTTCCTCTCTTTTGTTCACAGAGCCCTGGGGGATCCTACAATATAACATATGATTAGCTTTCTCCCAAGTTCACAGACCGGATGAGCAGTATAAAGGCTAAAATAAGCTGCAATAACAATACAGGAAAGCAGTTGCTATTATCCAGCTCAAAGACAAAATAATTTAAGAAAAAAAAAAGAAAAAAACAAACAAACCAACTGCCCCAGTTTAGGATCAGGACATTTGCTTAAGTTTCAACCAAACCAAGAACACCGCATTTTCAGTCATGTGACTTAGATGTAACTAATAACTGCTGCAGGGCAGACTGCAGCAACCCAAAGTGCTGAGTACTGAGCAACCAGCGGTTGTCACCGTTACCACCTAAACAGCCACCATGCAGACTGAAAAGCTCTGAGCCTACCAGTGAACCAAACAGAACGGAGCAATTTCTAAAGTAGATTTTGTTTTCATAGCTAAGGCACTCAGCAATTCAAAGCATTTCAGGCAGAGGTCTGATTCGACATCTCTAGCTGAGATCCCTCCCTGACACAGGGATTCAAAACCACCTTCACATTATTCCCACACACATCCATTGCTGTCAGCAATTTCACTTTAAATAGCTTATCCAGCTTCTTCCACTAGTCTAGAAGACTCCAATGAATCCACACAGCAATTTCAGAAGATCAGCTACATCCAGAGTAGGAATAACCAGATCAGAACTGCACAGCTACTTTTAGAAGGCTTTTTTCCCCACACTATGATCTGTTACACTGTGAGTTACAGCAGTGAAATTTGCAGCAAGTTTAAGCCACTCTAAAAAGTTTTGAGGAACATTTCAACATCCTAAATTGTTCAGAATTGAGTTTTGCAGATGTCCATTTAAAGATGTCAATTTTAGCTATCTTCATGCAATATTCTTGTCTGCTGGACAAGATTTGAAGACTGTGCTCCAACTTGCATACACACAGGACATTCAAATTCAGATTCTTCACAATGTCTCACAATGTTGAAATGAGCGTTCTTGATTGACAACTATTTTGCAAAAGCTCCTAATTCTGAGGTAAGGAATTCCTCATCAAAGCTTTTTGCTTGCCTTTTGTTTGGTTGTCTTTTAAATAGAGCACAAAACAATGAATCAATCAGTTTTCTAAATGAGCTATAATTTGCTATTTGCAAACATGTAGATATATATAGTAAAGGGCTACCAGGAGAAGAAATGTGTTGCATTTCTGGAATCCAGATACTTTGCAAGCATTGTACCTACAAGACAGACCCAACCAATGAAAAACTGGTCTCCAGGTTGATAGTATGTTTTGGGTTAATTTGATGTTTTTGGTTTTTCTTGAGTCTGTCTCAAACTAGTTCCTCAACCTATGGCCTCCACACCTGCACACGGCTCAACTCTGGGACACCACAGAGACTGCTACAAGGGCCTATAGAGACAGTTTCATCCCATAGGAGCTCAGGGATAGGAGAGAAAGGTCACCAAGTGGAACATAGGTCCCCCACCAAGACCCTTAACACTACAGAAAGCGTGCCTATTAAGCAGCACTTCCTAGAGCTCCAGCATTAAAGGCTGTGCTTACGACACTGAAACTAAACACAGACCACAAGGACAATACTCTAAGCATATTCAGTCAACATCTGGGAAATGATGATTTAGGCAAGAAGCTACACCAGGGCAGAAGAGCTGGAGCATGGCACGTGCTGTACCCTACAAACCAAGCTTGGATGTTGAATAAAAACAAAGTACACTGTTTCACACACAAACTGACACAAACCACAGCAGCAGCTGCCTGTATGCCTGAGTTAGACCAAAATACATTTGGTACCCGTGGAAAAAAGGTGACACAGAAATTCTCTGAAAGCATTTTAAAGCTGTGGTTACACGTTAAAGGAAAGACAAGTAAGAAGAGAGAGAGAAAAACAGATGTTTTGCACAGGATCTTTCAGGATTGCAGCAATGAACACAGACTGCTATTAAAGCACACTTGGAAAAATCTGACAGGTTTCTTGTAATCATGGAATTTACTGCTCATGGGGAAAAACTTCTTCTAGCCAGTACATGCACAACAATCTGGAGGTCGTATCAGTATCGCATTATTGGACTATGAGAAACCTCTACTTTTGAACTGCATAAACCATGCAACTTACCTCCATGAACGTTTCCCTCAGATTGAACCTTTTTTCTACAGGTTGACCGTGTTCCCTGAGAAAGGTGCAGAGAAACAAACTGAGATTCGGAGTGAAGTTCTGTTCATCATCTTTTCCATCTGAGCAGGAAAGTCGGATATTGGCATTTAATGGAAGCACCTAACAAAACGAAGACAGACAAAAATCAATGTTCTATTTCACATGTAAGCACAACTACTGCACACCAATCATTCTGCTTTTTTCCCTCTGAAAAAAACTCCCTTCCACCAGGGCCTTCCTCCAAAGCCCTCCCACTGCTTGATGCTTGTCTCCAAGATGGACAGTTCAGGAAAGGAGCAAACAGACACTGAAGTTCTGATGAACCTACCTTTGCCTACCTCTTGGAACAGCAAAGACAAGGGAAGCATCTCTTCCAAGATATTTTCAACTAATATCAAGCACAACTGTTCCAAAAACGTGTTTCTTACCTGTGCCTCATAACACGGCAGTCAGCATGTTAAATAATAGGAAAGATCTCGCTTTAAATATTTATGAATTTGCAAAGACTACCTAGAAAAAAACGCCACTATTTTTCAGTCATCTACCAAATATCTCTGAGGTACCTCCTTCAGAAGTACACCACTTTTCAAATTCTATTGTTATAAAACTGAAACACTGTCAGTGTTGCTCAGGGTCGATACCGTTAAGCTAAAGAATGGTGAGAAAATTCATCACCTTTGCTGCTGCCAGCATTCTGGTTTTTACTGTTCTCTAACTCTCTAAGAAAGGTCTCTCTCAGAAAGCCTGATTCAAATTCATATGCGACAGCTGTACTAAAAAACAAACAAACAAACAAAAAAAACCAATCTGTGAGTTGCACAACACGCTAATTACTCAATTAAGAATTCAACTGTTATTTTAAGTAAGAGCTTAGGCTGAATGTATTTGCATTCAGAGTCTCAGAGCATCATCTGCAGAACCACAGAACTGTGGAAGCCCCGTGCAAAGCAGGCTCTACAGGGAGCAGGTTACACAGGTAGGCATGCAGACAGGCCTTTGGACACCTCCAGAGAAGGAGACTTCACATCCCCTCCAAGCAGCCCGTTCCACTGCTCAGTCGCTTGCACTTTGAAGAAGTTCTTTTGCACACTGGAGCAGAACTTCCTACGCCCAAGCTTTCCAGCCATGTCCCCTTGTCCTGGTCCCTACACACCGCAGAAAACAGGCTGGCCGTGTCCCTTTGTCTCCCACACTTAAGGTATTTATAAGCACACATTAATAAGATCCCCTCTGAGTCTTCTTTTCTCCAGGCCACACAGACCCAGGTCTCTCAGCCTCTCCTCACAAGAAAAGTGTTCCATGCCCTTCATCATCTTTGTAGCCCTCCACTGGTCTCTTTCCAGGAAATCCCTGATTCTGGCATTTCAGTACACTTAAATAACGTGTGCTGAGGACATAGCAGCATCTTACCCACCTGCCACCATTTTTCTCAGACAACCTGAGAACACAAAACAAATCTTTAATTCAACAAAATTAATAAATCCTGCAGAAATGCAGCTGTTCCTCAGACTCATACAAATTTATGTCTCCTGATCAAGCCATAAGCAAATACACGAAAACAACACAATGAAACGTACAATTTCTCAAGAGCTTTGCCAATTGAACTAGATTGCTAAAAGTAGGAGTAGAAAAAAAAAAAAAACATTTGCTAAAACATTACCTGTTTTAACTGCATCATGGTCAAGGTAAAAAGGGTCACATGTTGCTCTTCATACTGGCTTACACTGCCACCTGCAATCTCTGTGAGGGACTTTAAAGACACCTTCCAAAACATAGGAACATTTCTTTTCTCAGTAGTTCTTAAAAGAAAGAATTTTACACAAGTGTTATATGCCATGCTTTTTGCAACTTTTATACTAAAAAACGATCAGTAATTACATACACACCTTGTATATTAGTGTGCTGATTAACTTAGTCTCATACATATATCCCAGAGGAATCCAGTTCAGAAATCGCAGCAAAGTTTCCAAAGTGGCCTGAATTAAAGGAGCATTTTGGGAGTTTTCCTGTAAAGACAGAACAGTGCATACAATATGACCAGGCATGGCTGGCTGGGGGTGGGCAGGAAAAGGTTGAATAAAAAAATACCATACTTACCATCACAAACTGACACAGTTGGAAAATCTGAGAGAACTCATTGCACATACTATAAAAAAAAATCGAACTAAGCAATACCATGTTCCAAAAATCTGTATTAATCAAAGTGCCTGAGACCACAAAACGCATTCTGAAGACCTAGACGTGCTTGGAAGCATTCACAAGCCACCTTACTTCTTCACCAACCCTGACAAGAGCAACACTTATTTAAGAACTCCAAATCTGTGTCCACAATTATCTAGCACAGAAATGCAAGCAGTGTGGAAATCTGTGACAAGGGTAGGACCAAACTAAAATGCTGGTACATAAATGCACGTAGTCTGCGAACAAGCAAAGACCTGCAGCACGTAGGTGCCTACAGGGCTAGTAAAACAGGACCTCAGCTACAGGAGAAAGGAACTCTAACGGGAAAGTCAGTCTCAATGAGAGCTCAGCTCAAGTGCATGAACACCACTGCATGGAACACAGGGAACAAGCTGGAACAGTCGCAGGCTCAGATGTCACTGGCACCACTGAGATGTGGTAGCATAATTCTCATGACTGAAATAAAGGAACAGATGGGGATAAACTCTACGGGTCCCTGTGGGTCTCTATGGGTCCCTGTGGGATCCTAAGGGTCCCAGTGTCTCTCTATGGGTCCCTATGGTTCTCTATGGGTCCCTATGGATCCCAATGTCTTTCTATGGGTCCCAGTGTTTCTCTATGGGTCTCTGAAGGAGTGCTCAGGCACTGGAATGGCCTGACCTCATGTATCTATGAATCTATGGGTCTCTGTGGGTCCCTATAAGTCTCCATGGGTCTCTGTGGATCCCTATGGGTCTCTACGAGTCCCTATGGGTCTCTTTGGGACCCAGTGTCTCTCTATGGGTCCCTATGGTCCCTGTGGGTCTCTATGGGTCCCAGTGTGTCCCCATGGGTCTCAGAGGGTCCCAATGGGTACCAGTGTGTCCCTATGGGTCTCTGTTGATCCCAGTGTGTCCCTACGGTTCTCTATGAGTCTCTATGGGACCCAGTGTCTGTCTGAAGGAAGAGGAGCTGCTGCTCTGCCCCGCAGCCCCCTGGCTCACCTCGGAAGGTTTGTGGGGTGAGAGAGGGGAGGGGGGGAGGAACAGCCGTACTGTGTGTAGCCCCCATGGGCAGAGCTCACCTGCAAGACGCCGTGCAGCTCCTCACCAATGCTGGTGCTGGGGCGGACAAACAGCAGCGTGTGCAGCATTTGGTCCAGAGCCCTCAGGGTCTGTGGGAAGGATGGGGGAGGGGAGCACAGCCAGACCCTGTCCTGCAAGGCTCTGAGGAGCCGCGCTTCCCCATCCCGCGCTCACGTGACGCTCACCCCGTCCGCTTCGAGTCACCACAGCTCACTCTCCTCGCCCGGACTCGCCCTCACTTGGCATGGCGGGCCGGGCACGGCCACCGGCACTGCGCACGCTCGGCTTCCCGCACCGCTCGTCCAATCGCCGCTCCTCCCGAGCTTTGGGTGACGGCGACTCCAGCCAATCGGCTCTGCGCAGACCGAGGGGGCGGGCGCCGCACGGGGCCAATCACTCACGGTGCCGGAGCTCAAGCGGGAAAAGGGGCAGGGGGCGGGACTGCGTAGAACAGGCAGCGGTCGCAACCAATGAGAAGGACCGATGGGAAGGGCCGGCCAATAGGAGAGGCGGTGTCCGGGGCTATGGGCCTAAGTGTCTCTATGGGTTCCTGTGGGGGCCCTATAGGTCTCCCTATGGGTTTCTTGTGGTTCTCTGTGGGTCTCTGTGGATCTCTGTGAGTCCCTATGTGTCTCTCTGTGGGTCCCTATGTGTCCCAATGGTCTCTATGGGTCCCTATGGGGTCTCTGGGTCTCTATGGGTCTCTGTGGATCCCTATGGGTCTCTCTATGGGTCCCTGTGGGACCCAATGGGTCTCTATGGGTCTCCATGTTTTTCTGTGGGTCCCAGCGTGTCCCTATGAGTCTCTATGGGTCCCAGTGTCTCTCTATGGGTTTCTGAAGGAGTGCTCAGGCACTGGGGTGGCCTGATCTAATGTATCCATGAATCTATGAGTTTCTATGTGGTCTCTATGGGTCTCCATGGGTCCCAGTGTCTCTATATGGGTCCCTTTGGGTCCCAATGGTCTCTATGAGTCCCTATGGGTCTCTGTGGATCTTTATGGGTCTCTTTGGGTCCTAATGTCTCTCTATGGGTCCCTATGGATCTCTATGGGTCCCAGTGTCTCTCTATGGGTCTCTGTGGGTCCCAATGGGTCTCTATGGGTCCCTATAGGTCTCTCTATGGTCTCCACGGACCCATGGCCAGAGCCCCGCAGGCCCCTTGCTTCTGAGTCCTGGAAGTGCTTTGGATTGCAGCCTGCTGACAGCTGTGGGCATCTCCCCTTTTTTTTTCTGCAGAAAACAAACCCAGCCCCTTCCTTGCATTCAATGGCAGGAGTTGGAGGTGCTCTCTTGGATTCCAGAGCATTCTGCCCTGTTATCTGCAGCACCACAACCTCTGCAGCTCCTGAGGTAGCCGGGCAGCAGGACATCCAGAAACGTGGAATGCTGTTGGACATTTTTGTCCCCACTCATCACTGGATTAGGTTTATGGATTAGGTTTAGGGTTTGGGATCCGCGATTCCACTTCCGAATGATACCTGTAACAACAAAATTAGTAAAACAGGCTTCTTTGGTTGGGTTAACATTCTTTCCTGGGCTCTTGTGCTAGAAATGCTTGTTTGTTTCATATTTTTACAGAGGACTTCCAGGGAAATGGATGAAACAGCGAGCAAATTAATACTGCTCTAATCCTAAAGCAGACCTCCCAGGCAGGCATTGGAACCCAAATGCCTCTTTTCAACCTTTAGTGTTGGATTTTGTTTCAAGTTTCCAAAAAAATACTGGAACGTATTGGTTGGATGTAAACGTAGGTTGGAAGGTGTGGTGGTGTGGCGGTTATTGCTGGGGCGAGAGGGTCCTGGCTTCAGGCAGAGCATCTTGCTTTCCATTCAGATCTGAGCTCTTCGTTCCCAGAAAGCAAACAGAAAAATTGGAAGGGCAGAGGAAATCCCACAGTGCCCAGAAGTGTGGCATCAGCAGCCGACGGCCCGGGCTGTGTGCGTCTCCTCTCCATTTTGAGTAACTTGCAGGAAGGGAGAGCAGAAGACAGAATAATTTCCTTGATGGAGTTGTTTTCCTTTAATTTTTATCCTCTGATTCTCTTGTGCACTGTGTTTCTGAGCCTGAATACTGCATTATGTTTGAACGTGCATATGGCATTCCAGAGGATTGCTTTAAACAGATGGAAAAAAGGGGCTGGAAGCCTTTGCTGTGCTCCATCTGGGCTGAGCCTGCGTTCTGTATCTCCTCTGCGTGCCTGAGTGTCCACAGGGCTGTGTGCAGGGCAGGATTCCTACCCTGAAACAATGCATCAAAAGCCCCACCTAACATGGGAAGGGAGTGATGGTCTCCCAAGTGGGAGTATGTCTGGCCCATTATCTGCTGTTTGTTTATATTATGGTGTGGAGTTTTTTTTGTGCTTTTTTTTCTTTTCCTCCCTCCAGCAGTCAAATTAAGATGGGTGGAAATTAAGATGAGATGGAGTTTGGGTGCTTGCAGTCGTCACTGGCCTCCTGATCTTGGCCGTGAGTGAGGAACATAACCACAGAAAAAAACTCTTGGAACAAATTAGGGATTTGGAAGCTTAAAGTTGAGAAGAGAGAGATGAGGATTTTTCTTACAGGTTAGTTGGTTATTTTGTTCATCATTTCACTCTGTGGCTGAAAGCATAGAGCATCCAAGTGGATCATTTGTCATTAGCTTCCTGATCCTCCCCAGGTCAAAGCACGGTCCCTAAGGAGGATGGCAGGTCTTCCTGAGTCACAGGCAGGGCACAGACACGAGTCCTGGGAGTCACCTGGCCGGCTCTCGCCACCTGTTTCTGCTCATTCTGTTTCATTCTGATGCTTTTTGGATACCAAAGTTGTCTGGAAAACTTTTTATTATTCATATAACAGGAAGGCTGATACCATTCTTAGCAGCTACAGAAGAAATAACAATCGTATGTAGAAAGCTCTCTCGATATACCTTCTGTTTTCTCTAAGTTCCTGTGTTTGTATAAGCAGATCTGTTCCAAGAAGACGTTATCAACCCGTCGCAGCTCTGGGATTTTCTTTTTCCTGTTGAGAGGCTCGGAGCAGCGGGGACTTCTCCGAGCATGCGTGCATGTGTCCAGGAGCACCGCAGGCACTCCGGGGTTCGTGGTGGGCTCTGCTCCCCACGCTTTGCCTCTGCTCACAGCCCCGAGGACAAAATGTACGAACGGCACGAGAGGCGGTCCAGCCTGTGCGACATCTCCGAGGTGGACAGGACTGCAGATGTGGTGTTGTTAAAGGTATGATGGTTGTTTACATTGCTTCTCCTGCTCCTTCCTTTTCTCGGGTGCTGCAGGGAGGGGGCTCAGGTGGAGGAGCTTGTACCCTTGACCGTGTGGATGGGTTGCAGTGGTGATGCTTGGCATGAAGTGGTTTGCTATTATCTTGGAATTATCCATGGTAGCACGCAACCACTCTTCCAGAGAACCATTCTGGCCATCATCCCTGTACCCCTGTCCTCCCTGCCCTTGAACACTCCCGCTGTATTTTGCAAACTTCACAAGTTGCAGGTGGTCTTTCTGTGCCGTTCAGTCAAGGATTTTCATTTCCAGTGTTGATTTTTGGAGTGAAATGTGTCCTGTCACCCCCATCCCCCCCTTTCTCAAAGATACATCCTGCTGAAAAAGGCACAGTGGACCCTCCCTTGCCTCCATTTTTTGTTTATATTTGAAAGTTGTTGCTGTTCTAATTGTTTGGGTATGAATTTTGTCAGAAGATTGATCAGAACAAGAGCCAGAAGCGTCTCTTGGCTAATTGTCCCAGCGTTCCTCCTCTAACCTAAAATTAGCAAGCACTCCACCAGACAGCACGGTGACAGTCTGGGAATGTCCTCTCCCTAACAGCTTTCTGGAGCTTCAGCAGTTTCCTGGCAAAGTGGATGGAAATCGGAAAGCAGCCAGAGGAACTGCAAAACGCAGCTTGCCTCAGATATCTTAACTCCTGAATGAGCGTTTCTTTCGCCCCTCTCCTCTCTCTGTTTCGTTCTATTAGCAGAGGCAGTGGGTTTCTGCACCACCGTGGGGCTTCCTTTTCATGGGTATTGCTTCATGCCATTTTAAGGGCTGGTACAAGGACTGAAGAGTTAAATGTTTTGATTTTCAGTGGTCCTGGTTCTAATTTATACGCACTAGAATGGACCTAACTCCCCCAGACAGATGGGTGAGCAGGGGGAAAAGGAAGGAAGAGCCGGGGGAGATGCTGGATAGGAAGCGGAGGGAATAGGGTCACTAATCGCTCCCACATGATGGAGAACATCGTGGCCTGTTTGGCTCGCAGATTGTCTAGCGCTGTGCTTTTCTTATGCTAAGAGGCTTCTGTACTAAGTCACTTGGAGTTTCAAATGAAACGTCTGCAGGAAAATGTCTCTGAGATTCAGGAAATACAGGCGTGCGTGCCCAGAATGAACAGCCCAACTGTCTGCTGCCTGCAGCCCCAGCTGCTGTCCCGGAGCTCACTTTGGACACTGTGTCTGCTAGCGTTTCGCAGGCAAACAGAAAATCCCCCAGGATTCACACTTTGGTGCCCGGGGACATGCTCCCGTGATTCATTCAGCGTCTGAGCTGCAGATAAACACAGCCAGGCTTCGGCATGGAAAAATAGCTGGTTCTCTCCTGGCATGCTTTCAGTGCTGCATATTGAAGCTCTGTTCCCAGGGACTGTTTCATATTGCCTTCTGCCATCTGATCACTGCATCCTCTCCTCTCCTGGCATGCCGATGTGGGATGCCCAGCAGCAATGGGCTATAATCAGTACGGGCACAGCGGAAAGCAAGGGATTTTCTTATTGTCTTCTCTGGCTGTCAGCCTGAGGTTCTGTTGTCAAGCTCCTCTCGACTGATTAAGGGCTAAGGGAAGAGGGGAGGAATAGTTTTGTTACATGTGATGTACATGTGTCTGCAAAATCCCAAAGCAACCTCATTTCTGATTATTTCATACTAGCACATTCCCCCACCCTGGTGTTCGGGTGCTTTTATGATGGCATTTTCTCTGCAACTCGCGCTGTCTGCACCCTCAGTTCAGCTGTTGAGGGAATGCAGTACTCAGTGTACTGCAGTGTATGATGGGTTTTGTGTTTTTGGTATCTGTGGACCACCCAGTTTCCTGAGAGCTGCAGTAAGCCTCCCTCAAATCCTGCCTGGTCTCTTTTTGGCATAGGGAATGCTCATGTATAGTAGTGGTTTCCTTTGTTTCTGTTATGGATTATTATTATTCCTGAATTAGGGCTGCTGAGATGGATACTTCGTAATACTTCATAATCAGGTACATTTGAAAGGGCACCTTAAACTTCAGTGTTACTTTCTCATTACTGTTTTTTCTAGAGAGGAAAAAAAAACAAAAACCAAAAACCCAGACATTGTCAATACTAGGCAAAGGATAGATCTGGCTGGGAAATGGGAAAAATATTCAAATCTTTTTTGAAAAAATGCTGATGTCTATAATGCATTTTCGGGGAATGACTCAACTGGTTCTATTAAAGGAAAAAAAAGTAACATTAATTCAGCCTTTTTTAATTTGTTCTATCATCAGTCAACTGCTTACACGCAGTCTTGAATCTTCTAATTCTTTGCTTGCTTTCTGATGATTATTGTACAGGGTACTTGGTTATCGTTCTCATGTAGTGGATATTAATATAAACCAAGAGTAGCTGCCATTAGTTTGATTGAGCTACACTGGTTTAAGAGTAAGAAAAATCAGACTCATTGTGCACAGAGAAGAGTTACGTGCAAACCAGTCAGAAGGAGGCGGAATTTGATTTTATATCGAGATGGATCATTCCTTCATTTGTGTGAACTTGAGCAAATTTGCATTTATCCTTCTGTGTGTGTTCAGACTCAGTGTCTGGATTTGCCTTTAAACAAATAGATGTGCTCCAAAGTAGATTCTGCTTTGGCCCAAAAGAAAAGAATATTCATCTGATACTTACTGATTTTATAGCTCTTCTAAGACTGAAAAAGACATATAAACTCTGTAGTGAAGTTTAATTGCTGAGGTTAGATACCCTTGAGCCTTGCTGGTTCTTCCACTGAAACAGTCAGAAAGGGGACCCACTGTCCACGTGACACTTAAAGCAAAACATCTTTGTCGCTTTGGAAAATAAGAAATCCTTCTTTTTATTATTTCAGTTCACCTTGAGGCCTCACTCTGGTAGAGCACAAGGCCTTTGGCTCTCCTGGGACACTCATTTTTCCCCTTTCTGACCTTCCTGAGCATGAGTTGCTGGCTGGGAAGGTGGTGGCATTCTCTCTGCTGGAGGACTTTACCGGCGTGTTGCGTGAAGGTCTCTCAGATTGTAGCCAAGCCTGACTAGAAGCAGCAGAAAGGGAGTAAGTGACCTGTCAAAGACTCTTCCAACCCCATTTTGTCATCCCAGAAGTACGGAGGAGGACAAAACCTGAGGAAGAAATATGTACTGCAGCAAGCAGCTACAGGTCTTAGGGAGTGCTGGCTTTGTGTTGTGGTGACTGGAAGCACACCAGAGGCCTGACAGGAGACTTTTCAGTGCTGAGCAGTGGGTGCAGGTCTGGCTGGGACAGCAGTACCTGCCCGTGAGAAGAGGAGGAGGGAGGTGGATTGTTAGAGCAGTGAGCCCCATCAGGAGTAGGAGTGTCCTGGGATAAGAGTCTGGCAAGGAGGGGCAGGATGACTAAGGAAATCTGGTGACAGGATAGAGGCAAAAAGCAAATAGTAAAACTTCTCTGTCTGTCAGAGAAGAGGGAAAGGAAAGCCAAAGAGAGGGCAGGAGAAACATTTGTCTTATGAAGTAAGGCTAAGTCATCCGTTTCAGCAACTGTTTAGCTAGACCACGTGAGACCCTGTGTGTTGAAGCAAGTGAGGAGCAGCCAGGCGGGAGGGGAAACAACTTCTGGTCTCCGTGGGATTTGTGTTTGGAAAACGTGTTCACCTAGGAGGAACAGGCAAACTGCTGAAGGTGAGAGGGCGAAGGGGTTTCCAGACCAGTTATAGACAGAGGCAAGAGGAAAAGGACCTGGGGGTGTTGGTTGATGCCCGGCTCAACATGAGCCGGCAGTGTGCCCAGGTGGCCAAGAAGGCCAATGGCATCCTGGCCTGGATTAGGAATAGTGTGGCCAGCAGGAGCAGGGAGGGGATCATCCCCTGTACTCAGCTCTCGAGTACTGCATTCAGTTTTGGGCCCCTCACTACAAGAGAGACATCGAGGCCCTGGAGCGTGTTCAGAGAAGGGCAACAAAACTGGTGAGGGGTCTGGAGCACAGGTCTTACGAGGAGCGGCTGAGGGAGCTGGGATTGTTTAGCCTGGAGAAAAGGAGGCTCAGAGGAGACCTCACTGCACTCTGCCACTTCCTGAAGGGAGGCTGTGGTGAGGAGGGGGTCGGCCTCTTCTCCCAGGTAACTAATGACAGGACGAGAGGGAATGGCCACAAGTTGTGTCGGGGAAGATTTAGGTTAGATTTGAGGAAAAATTTTTTCTCTGAGAGAGTGGTCAGGCACTGGAATGGCCTGCCTAGGGAGGGGGTTGAGGCATCGTCCCTAGCGCTGTTCAAGAAGCGTTTAGATGAGGTGCTAAGGGATTGGATTGAGTAGCTTGGTGGGTAGGGATGGTGGTGTGAGGATGGTTGGACTAGATGATCTCGTAGGTCCTTTCCAACCTCATGTATCTATGAATCTATTAATCTAAGGCAGTGAGAAACTTGAGTTGGGTGAGCCAAGCACTCTGGACAATCCAGCAGACTTCAGGGTTAAGAAATTGGACAAAAAAACAACCCAAATGAGGAAGAGCAGGAAGGCTAAGAACAGATCAGTCACATCCTTACTGAAAGACTGGAAGTTACGGACAGGATGAGGAACGGGGTGGAATGATAAGGCTGATGTTGAAATAAACCGTGTGATGTGTCAGTTTTAAAATGGGATTTTCTAACACAATCATTGCTGCAGTCAATGCAAACATGTGAAGTCAGGTGTACAAAGTGCTTCTGATTCTCACCACGACTTGGACACTTCTGGAGTCCTCATTTCTATGTTATCAGAGTTCCTTTGCCATCTTTAAGGTAATTACACTTGGAGCAATATGGGTAGTAAGATATTACTATTCTTTAGGTAGTGAACTGAGACAGAAAGTAGAGGAGTATCTTGCCTGCAGGCCCACTACAAATGGAAGTGAGGACTGAAGCCAAATTTCTTGAGTTCTCCAGTAGTAGCTTAAACTCTGGCTCACCCTTTCTCTGAACTTCTGCCTCGAGCAGGAGCCACTTCTCCATCAGACTTTCCACAGAGAAACATGGGTTTCGGCATGTTGTAGTGGTTTGTTAAGCAATGCTTAAGAAAGTAATGGTGAATTAGTTCTGACATTTTTAGTATTATGATGGAATTAATCCATAACCATATATCCAGTGGCCAATGCAGAATTAAGTCGCAGAAGACGCTAATGATAGCAGAATTGGCTTCTTTTTTTTTTTTTATTTGCTGCTGCCTTTTCTTTCAGATAAACCGTGAAAGCTGGTGCTCCCTGGAGCCATGTCCTGACTCTTCACTGCTGGAGTGCAAGCGGACAGGAGAATCTCCAGGTAAGCTGTGGGTTCTTGGCCAGCAGAAGAGCAGCCCTCTCGTTCTCCTTGCACTGTCCCTGCACTGTCACTTGCTGACTCCTGCTGGGCCTCCCGCTGTTGCTGTGATTTATCGGCTGGGTGAGATATCTGTTCGTTGGTGCATTTGGACCATCCCTGCTCATTTTCCACTGGAACGTGGCTCGAGCCCCTTTGTTTTTCAGTCTGGGCTTGGACAAGCTCTGCCAGCTGCCAGCTGGCCGCATCCTGGCCCGCTCTCTTACAGCCACTCTGTCTCTCTGTTGCTTTTCCTTTCCTTTTTTTTTTTTTCCTTCCTTCTCACTGCTCTCCCTTATCGCCCTGGATTATGGAAAAGCAGTTCAGATTTTCCAGGTTTACTGAATGGGGAAAAGGCTGAGGGAACACTTGTTCCTTCTCCGGCTTTTTGTTTAGGTACAGTGGCTTGAAAAATAACACTTTCTTTTTTTTAATACTAATAATCAGCAAGTATTCTTAGCTGGGAGAAAAGAATGTTCAGCTAATGCCAAAACTGTCATCAATACCTCTGCCTGCAGACTGAAAAGAAGTGAAATGATATATAGGCATTATGGATGCAGGCACATAGCCCTTCAGGTCTGTGGAAGGAATGGGCTTTCTCAGTGGCTGGGGTGCATTTCTGTGCTGCTCATCACCCCGCTACGAACAGCTGGAAGTATTTTAAATGGAAGGAAGAGATGCAGTATGCTTAGATTTAAATGCCAGCAGTCACGAAAGCTTGTGAAATTGAAACAAGTGCCCAATTTTTGAATCTTTAAAAAGTAGAACTTGTCCTAGCAGTCAGAGAAACATAGAAGAAGCAATCAACTAATGGACTGATGAGCGTTTCAAAAGCACCTTGGCATTTAAATGTTAGAGGAAATTAATTGTTTTCAATTAAGTAGTTGATATTGTTGACTTATGTATTTACTGAATATAAATTTAATTTGGCAGTTGCTGCAATCAATAGGAGAAAAAAAACCCTGTTATGCTCAGTGTGAAGTACCTGACATGTGGCATATTGTCAGTTTATTTGTAGGTGCATATTCTGTTTAATGCAGAGTTGTTTGTGCATTGTACTTCAGTGGTGCATTCCTAGCCTTCAAGAAAAAAAAAAAAAAGTTTTTAACTCTTGAATAAGTTCTTTAAAAATTTGTTGTCCTGTTTTTAAGAGGTGGGCTCAGTTCATGAAGCCGTGCTTGCTTTTGGTTTAAACTCTTGGAGTGAGCGAGTGCATGCAAGCTGGAGGTTTGAATGCTACAGAGATCATCAGACTGTAACTCTTTCTGCTTTGCTCCCACAGAGTGAGAACTTCTTGGAGGATGGGCTGAGCAGTGTCTGTGCCTCATCACAGGGTGTCCTTAAAAGAGAGTCCGGGAGTGAGTCTGACTTCTTCTCCTTGCCTGGTGATGGGATGGAAGATCTTGTCTTTGGGAAGGTAGGAAAGTCTGACTGGGATACGGGCCAAAAAGTTTCAAGGCCTGATTCTATAAATCCATAATGCAACCTTCCTGTCTTGGTTTTGCTGGTGAGTTAGAGACCTGGAAGCAGCTGTCCTGAAATGGCATTGGTGGGAAGGAGCTGGTCCCCTTTCCAGGTGCAGCAGTACGGGGGGGGGTGTTTATATACACTGTGCAACCCCCTAATATTGAGCTGATGGAAGCAGCTGTGGCTGCACAAAAGTGAATTGGTCATTAGAGTAAATGGTTGAAAAAGCAGATTTTCTTGCAAGGTCATTCGTGACTGCATGGACAGTATGGAAGCCATCTTCAACTAATGTAACAAAGAGCTTTTCTCCAGCAAACATAACCTCTGCACTGACACTTTCAGAATCACATCCTGTAATTCTAAGGAGAACTAGTGTTTTTTCTTCAAATTCAGTGCGACTCCCTCAATAGGAAGGAAACACTCAATCCAAATAGTTAAGGCCAACTCCAGGGAATAGCTTTGTTTCCTGGGCAACATACCTCTAATGCCTTTTTGCGTGCAAGCTGAAGGAAAATGTTTTCAAGATTGCTTTACATCAACAACAGGAGTCATTACTAACCTTAGTCATCTCTGTGCCCTTTGTGTTGCACATGGATGAGAAGAGGAGGGAGGAGTGGGTGAAACCTGAGATACAGAACCAATCTCCTGAGCAGAGAACGCATCACTTCTGCACTGTCCTTGTGCCATCTGAATCAGAACAGCCCAAATATATTCAGGGGACAGTTAGCTTTTGCCTTTTAAAAACCATCTTGCTTATACTCGATGCTTCTGTGCTCCTTGCCGTAAGTAGATGCTGGAAAAGCACACAGGAGGCGGTGCAGAATGGACACGAGCCTCCTTTGATCAGCCACCATGTTGGTCACAGTCTGCTTTGGTTGTGCATGGCTTTAACCAGCTCAAACCCACCTCCTCAAGCAGATTCAATTCTTGCTCCAAAAAACTAAATTTTAGACCCATCCTTCCACTACACAGCTGGCATGTTGTCATCTCTCCTGCTGCGCTGCCCTTGTGTCTAACAGTATTTTCCTGTGTCTCAGGAGGGCAAAGCAGACTGTTTCCTCTACTGAAGGAGTGTTATCCACATAGTGACTGCTTAATTGGTCTGGATATAAGCTAAGCTGGCATCCTGAGTCACACAAATATCAGATAATCGTGAACAATGGCAAACACCATGAAAAACTGCAAGCCGTGCCTTTCAGTTCTCTCTTGCTTTAACCTATACTTCCTATTTAAATATGTGTCAAATCCAATCATTTAAATTTATGGGAAAATTTACTGTAATTTACATAAATTCGTGGCTAATGTTTGACATCCTTTGCCAATGTAATGTATAGCTCTATGTGTATTTTTGTGATAGTTTAATGTTTGGTGTTGAGAAAAAGAATACTCACGCTTTTGTTTTTAACATCACAAAACGAGATGCTGTAGCTTCGTAAAGAACCATAGATTTCTCCCCCCACCCCTCAAGCAGTAGTTAAAAACAAAGATGTTTACTGTTTGAGTACCAGGCTATGTAGATGGATGTAATTTCAGTTTAGTGCATGTACCTAGAGTACACAAATGTATTTCAGCTTAATTTGAAATAGAATGTATACTGCAGCGCAGAATTTAATTTTTTTAAATGAAAACATAATTTCAAAATTCGAAGCATGGCAAAAAGTACCAGGAAGAAGGTTGTCTTCTGTGAAGCCTTAGGAGTGTCCAAAAGAAAATCATTGTATGTCTTTACTGCTTATGCAGCAGGTTAAGCCTCCTCCAGGCTTGCTACTCGACGTGTCTTTTCATCTGGTTGGTCTTTGGTTAGTGGAAGCACTTGACCTTTGGAATCGTCTTCTATTTTTTCAGCGACCCTTTGGTTTTTCCTGCTTTTCCTTTCCCTTTTTGTGCCCTTGCCTCTGTGCCGTTCCTCTTTCCTTTCCTGTACTTACCTTTTCTCTCTTGCTTGTTTTTCTCTTTTGTTTTTTGAAACCATAAACAGAAGCCAGCAGGTGCCCACTTTCCTCCTCGGCTTGATGCATTTGACTTTCTGTCTGAATGGCTCAGTTGGGTTCACGCCTCGTGGGTGTTGTTACCTCTTCCCTGCTGGTGGCCTGAAGGCTTTTCACGTGTTTGCTGAGTAGATCCATGCCTGGTAGCTACCCTTGCCTCCTCCGCGGCATGACTGGGAGAACCTTCCCTTCCTCCAGAGAGATGCTTGCTTCTGGATAACAGCCCCGGACTCCTTCGGGGTAGGTAGCCTAGAAATCGCATCTCTCGTGGAGGCAGCAGCATGCCCAGTAGCTACCCTTTCCACCTCCCAGGCGTGGATGGTCAGCGTTTGGCCTCGTCTGATGCCTGCTGTCATCGTGGATAGCAGGCCTGGACTCCTCCATGCTTGCTACCCGATGTGTCTTTTCATCTGGTTGGTCCTTGGTTGGTGGAAACTCTTGATCTACTCAATCAGCTTTAGTTTCTTCAGCAATCCTTTGCTTTTTCCTGCTTTTCCTTTCCCTTTTTGTGCTCTAACCTCTTTGCTGTTCCTCTTTCCATTCCTGTACTTTCCTTTTCTCTCTTGCTTGTTTTTATCTATTGTTTTTTAAACCATAAACAGAAGCCAGCAGGTGCCTGCTTTCCTCCTCAGCTTGATGCATTTGCTGTTCTCTTTCTTTTTTCTTTATATAGTTAAACTACAATTTATCATTAATGTATTTCTCTATAGCATCTCTGTATGTCTGAGAAAGATCTACGCATAATCCGTTGTTCAGTCAACAGTGAAAGGACGTTACTGGGTAAATATGTTTCATGTTTGTTTTTTTTTTGTCATGTCAAAGATGATTTAGTTTAGCAGCATGTTGCGTTTGTGTCTGGAATTACTTTACTTTGTTCTGAACCATGTGTTGCTCACAGCAGTTGGTGCGTTTGAATAGATAAATCACCATAGAATATCGTGGATGTACAATCCGTAGAGCTGCTGATTTTGCTATTTTATTGAAACAGAAATCTAAAATACCATTTGCTTACTTTCCTTACTTGCATTTATACATGGCTCCTACCTGTAGTGGAGCTCCTGTTGGTCATTAAAATACGGGGGTTTTTGGTAAAAGTTTTGTGATGTTTATTCTTCACGACTGTTCAATAAGATTAATAGTAGACATGCTGCGTGGTTGCTGTGTTTTCTCTTGCTTAGCTGTCAGCTTCCGTCAGTATCCAGAGGAAGAAAGCGTGACTCGGCTATTACAGTCAGGTACTGCAAGTGCACTGCAAGTGCATTGTTTTAAACAGAAGTATTTTTTTTCCTTACTTTAAAACTGTATTTTATGAGAAAAGAAAGTTACGTAAAACATGTTCTTTTTGCAGTATCCAATTATTTAACCTTGTTAATTGAAATTCATCCCATTAGTAATGTGAGAGTCCCAAAGGCTGCGGATATCTGTGTTCGAGTGCAGGTAAATCATTCAAATAATCTAAATACTGACTTTTAAAGTTCACCATGCAAAAGTGATTGAGTGCAGAAATGTCTCGTTTCTTGGTGCTGTGACAGAGATAGTGTGCCAGTGTTTTCATAAATCTGAAAAGATGAGAAACGTCATCAAATGTTTGAGATAGAACATTTCTCTTCACGTGAAGCGTACTTTTTCATACCTTTCTCTCCAGTTCACCAACACCTTCAATAATAGCGATAACTCGTAGTCTGTAATAACAGATCTTATTCATGGAATATCTTGCATGTGCTTGGCTTTATTTAAACATATATAACAGTTTGACTAAATAAGTATTTTAGATGAGTGTTGTAAACAATGTTGGTTGTTTACTCATTTCTGTAAAACTTCCTGTATAGATCCTTTATCCAGTGGAAGGCAGAAATACTTCTACAGAAAGTCATCTTTTGCTCATGTGGGTTAATATTCTGAGAGTACATTTTCAATTGTTGTTTTTTTTTGGTTTTTTTTTTTTTTGCTTTAAATTGATCCTTGGTTATTTCCTCATACATTTCATTGGGGGAAAAAAACACAATGAAAAAGTAAACCATTCTTGGTATCCTGAATGCCATTCAAAACCTGTGTGCTTCCGTGAGGTTTATTTTCAGCAGTAGCAGAAAGGCCAACTTTGCATTTCTTTTTTCTGTTAGTTCATGAATTCATCAGTCATCTTAATTTTTAGAAAAGCTGAATTACACTTTTGTAGTTGTTTGTATGAATTCAGAGCGGTCCAGCTCATGATGACAGATGGTTTGTGATTTAATAGCATGACACACGGGGTAGGAAAGCGACAAAAGCACCTTGGATTCAGCTAACTCTACATGTTCAGACTAATCTAGTGTGAATTTCACCCTGACAAGAGTAAGCGAATAGAAGGGGACACTTGCAAAAGGAAGCTCATCCCTCTTATCTTTCCCTCATATCAAAGAATGAGATGGCTGTTCCCATCTGTTTGGAGAGACCCATCTTTGCTGATAACCTGGATGCCAGGTATAGGTAGCTGGAGTTATGCAGGCTGAGATGCTATCATTATTACTTCACAAAGTGCTTGGAACTTTCAGTCCATTTTATATCATCTGTGTGACGAATCTGGCATCCCAAACAATAAGAGGACCCATAGGTCCTCACACGTAAACCTTTCTTGTGCCCGTACTTCTGTGCCTTTCCACTTTCCTTTCCTGTTCTTAAGTTTTCTCCCTTACTTGTTTATATCTTTTCTTTTTTGACTCCCTAACCAGAAGCCAGCAGGTGCCCGCTTTCCTCCTCAGCTTGATGCATTTGACTTTCTGTCTGAATGGCTCAGTTGGGTTCATGCCTCGTGGGTGTTGTTACCTCTTCCCTGCTGGTGGCCTGAAGGCTTTTCACGTGTTTGCTGAGTAGGTCCATGCCTGGTAGCTACCCTTGCCTCCTCCGCAGCATGACTGGGAGAACCTTCCCTTCCTCCAGAGAGATGCTTGCTTCTGGATAACAGCCCCAAACTCCTTCGGGGTAGGTAGCCTAGAAATCGCATCTCTCGTGGAGGCAGCAGCATGCCCAGTAGCTACCCTTTCCACCTCCCAGGCGTGGATGGTCAGCGTTTGGCCTCGTCCGGTGCCTGCTGTCATCGTGGATAGCAGGCCTGGATTCCTCCAGGCTTGCTACCCGACGTGTCTTTTCATCTGGTTGTTCTTTGGTTGTTGGAAACTCTTGATCTTTGGAATTGTCTTCTATTTTTTCAGCGATCCTTTGGTTTTTCCTGCTTTTCTTCTGCCTTTCTTGTGCTCTTTCCTCTATGCCCTTCCACTTTCTTTCCTGTAGTTACGTTTTCTCTTGTTTGTTTTTATCTTTTCTTTTTCAAACCCTAAACAGAAGCCTGCAGGTGCCCACTTTCCTCCTAGGCTTGATGCATTTGCTGTTCGCTGTCTATGGCTCAGTTGGGTTCATGGGTAGATGCTGTCCACTAAAATATCTTCTTGGTTGTTATTGCTTGCAAATCCACAAATACTGGACGTGCCAAATAGTAATGCTTTGCATTAATGTAGCTTATTTGTTTAAAGGTTCTGAAAGTGATTGATATGTATTGATCAATGTAAGTCAATCCTCAAGCTAGGTAAGCATTACATCCGTAAAATAATGTAGGAACTATAGTTCTTGCAGTCATAGCGCAGTCAGTTACCTGTGGAATGACATCTGACAGCTTGAGGAAATATTTCTCATAGCTGATAGTTTTATCATCAATAAAATTGTAAATCATGGGTGTAAATGGAAATCCCAGTGTTCTAACCATTTTCTTGCCACTGAAATTAATGTGGGAAG
This sequence comes from Callipepla californica brunnescens, assembly GCA_023055505.1. Lineage (NCBI taxonomy): Eukaryota > Metazoa > Chordata > Aves > Galliformes > Odontophoridae > Callipepla > Callipepla californica. The sequence continues at coordinate 4,925,596 of JALIRH010000037.1, forward strand.
AATTAATAAACGTAGGATTCTGACGGTTACAAAGGAGGTACAGTGATGTTAAAGGACATATTCGGTACAAAAAAAGCCTTTGTAGCTTAAATATTCTGTATATCCAAAGGCATTCCTCGACAGTAGAAAAGAACAACATTTTAAGTTCTTTTTCATTGAATAATCGTATATATGCATGCACGTGTGTGTGTACATTTTAGTTCCTCTAAAATTATTTTCTCTCCTTAATTTTCTGATTCTGATATCCTAAATATCTTTTGTCAGAAATCTCCAGCGAGCTTTGAAATATTTGCAGAAGCATTAGGAGAAAACCTCAGTTAGCAGTCATTTTACGTCATACAGTAGTGGTCAGAACAGCGAACCTTTCAAGCTAAACATCTGTGATAGGAAAATAGTTCTCAGAGTGAAAATGAAAAATTGTTTATCATCTAGAATGTAACTTTGAATTTATCACTTTCAGTGCTGCTTTCTGTGATGAGATGAAGAGGATATATATTTTTTTCAGCTGAGACTGTAGTGCTTACCACTTCATTGGTCTGATTAGAAGGTAAGATCTCAGTTTTCAGACGGCTCCAATCAGTGGCAGAGATGACTGGTATAATGGAGTTTTTGCTTCATGAGAAAAAGGATTAAATCTGCTCTTATGGGGATATGTGGAACCCATCTACTTTACACAGCTAATTTGTTTAACAGCAGTATAACCCAGTTAGTTACAGGCGGGCCTACAATATACTCCAGTGGTGTTAAAGGTCAGTAATTTCAAAACTAGGATCCAATCAGAAGTTGTAAAATTTTAGCAGTAAGTGGTTGTATTATCTTATAAAGTGAGATGATTTAGCTATACATATGTATGAAAAAAACAAAACAACAACAACAAAAAAACACACATGGTGCTATATATGGGAAGCACCACACACAGTTTTCACAGAATCATAAAATATCCTGAGTCGGAAGAGACTCACAAGGATCATCAAATACAAGACCTGGCTGCACAGAGAACCACCCAGAATTCAAACCACGTGTCTGATAGTACCGTCCAAATGCTTGTTGACCTCTGATGGTTCAGTCTGGTGAAGAATCTTTTACTGATTGCTAACTTGACCATTCCCTGACACAACTCCATGTTGTTCTCTCAAGTCCTTTTACTGTCACCAGAAAGATCAGCGCTGCCCCTCTACTCCCATCATGAGGTGCTGTAGGCAGAGTGGCTTCAGCTACTCTTCATACATATTGCCCTCTGGACTCTTCACCGTCTTCACAGCCCTACTTAAAACAATCTGACAGACTTAGGTCCTTATATTGTGGTGCCTCAAGGGGAGGCTGCACAGAGCAGAGCAGGACAAACCCTCCCTTCCCCCAGCGGGCAGTGCTGGGCCTGATGAGCTCCAAGGTATGGTCGGCCTTCTCAGCTGCCAGGGTGCACTGCTGATTCAGGTTCAACTTGCTTGCCCTAAACCAAAACACCCAGATCCCTTTCTGCTGGGCCATTATGGCCTCTCATCCCCCAGTCTGTATGTTTAGCCAGGGTTGCCCAGTCCCAGGTGCAGAATCTGGCAATTGCTCTCGCTAAATTTCATGGAACTGGTGGATTACATAGTCCTCTGATTTATCAAGATCTCTCTGCAAGACTTCTCTACCCTTGAATTTAGTGTCATCTGCAAACTTGCTTAGTATACATTTGAGTCCTGCATCTAAGACATATATGAAAACATGAGAGAACTGGATCTAAAATGGACATTAGAGAACTGGACCTAAAAGGGAGCCCTGCAGAACCCCAGTAGTGACTGATCACCAGCCGAATGAAGCCCAATTAACTATAAACCTTGAAACTGAACAATAGTTCAGTGGAAGTCAACAGAAGCTTGTATAAGCTTCTGGGACAGTGTAGGAGCTGTCTGGCACAAGGGGACTAAGCCATAAGATGTATTCCAATAACTAGCATCAGCCCAGAAAAATCATTAGAAAAATGCATTAAAAAAACTCCCATAATATTGAAAAGGCACAATAGTCTATTCTTTAAGAAATGTATAAGGCCAAAGAGTAAGTAATAACAGAAAAGCGAGGCTAAAATAATCTTCTTTTAGCACACACGTAGAAAATTGGAAATACAAAGAATTATGTCTAGCATGATCAGCTGTTCATTCTGTTTGCCCAGACAGACTTGGGAAATCTTGGGAAAACCAGGTTCACAAATCCGTGACCTTAGGAAGTTCAACTGAAGTCAGAAAAAACATCTCAAAGCAGAATGCTTCTACTTATAACAAGGAGCTTTATTCTGAGCTTGCAAACCCTTTTCCGTTATCATGTCCTCAAAAGGACATGTCTCATGCTGTAGCAAGTGGCTTGGCTTTTCACTTTAAGTAGTCTCTTTCAGGAGAGCTTATAATGTTCTCTTTCTTACTTGTCTGTTTTTCTTTAAATTATAGCACCCTTCTGATTCACCATTAGTCTTATAAAATACTGAAGGAGAAAGGAGGATATGCTTCATTAAATCACAGAAGCAGGGATGTATGCAAACAACAGTTAGAAGAAAATCGAGGTATCACGTTCTCAGTTTCTTTTCTACTTATTTTGCCTTGTGGTGACTGAAAGAAATTTAATATATATATTTTTTAATACTATTATTCCAGTAGCTTTCTGCTAGAAACAGGTTGTTATGAAACAGCAGCTGTCTTTGACCATTTTAAAGATATTCTCACAGATTCTGAATATTCACCTTAGTGTGTCAGTGACGCTTATTCACCTTACAGACTATATTCAGAGAATAATTTATGTTGGAAAAGATCTTCAAGATCATCAAGTCTAGCCGTCAGCCTAACACTACCAAGTCCACCGCTAAACCATGTCCCTAAGCAGCACATCTGCATATCTTAAATACCTCAAGGGATGGGGATGCCACTGCCACTGCTTCACTGTGCGGCCTGTTCCAGTGCCTCGTTACCCTTGCCAACAAGAAGTTCATCCTAATATCTCATCTAAACCTCCCCGGTGTAACTTGAGACCATTTCCTGGCACTCTCTTTGTTGCCTGAGGAGAAGTGGACACCCTCCTCACTGCAACCTCCTTTCAGATAGAGAGCAATGAACTCTCCACTCAGCCTCCTTTTCTCAGGCTAAATAATGCCAGCTTCCTCAGCTTTTCGTCACGTCTTCATCTTGTTGCTCTTCTCTGAACATATTTCAGCATTTCTCTAGTTCTAGGTCTGCAGATTTTTAAGGATTGATTCTTTTTTCTCTGCTCGCTTGCTTGTTTGTTTTATTTACTGCACTATTTGTTAGCTCAGTTTCAAGTTCCTATGAACACAGTTCAAAATTTTTTCCTCTGCAGAGCACTTTAGAAAGCTAAACTCCACGACAAAAATCCTGTGATTCACAGAAAATAAATGGCCATGGGGTTTGCTTCAACTTCAGTAGTCAAAAGAGGTCAAGAAAGTTCCTTTTAACTCTGCCAAAAAAGAGTCTTGCTGGTTCCTGTGTTGCAGCAGTGAGCTAATCCGGTGCTTGCTAAAGCTTTAGTATCAGCCCTCAAGCAAAACCATGTCGTTATTTTTTCCTTGATCTTTACCTACGTGATCATGAATGTACAAGCCTACATACTCTAACTGCAGTGTGACATTGCATGCTATGTAATGTAAATTATGGCGCAAGGTATTTGAAAGCACAGAAATTATGACTTAGTTTTAATGGATGGTAAAAAGAAAATAGAATTGGTTTTTATTAGCTTAGTCTATCACTTCAGTATTCTGTAGTAAGAATTTAAGTATTACTGTACATAAAAGCACTGTTGCTGCTACTGATGGGTTCTCTCAATGTGTGAACAGTTCTTTCAGACATATATCTTCACACAAAATCACCAGTCTTAAATAGAATTGAGGCATTTGTGACTGTCTCAACTTCAAAGTTTTGGCACTCCATAAAATCAATCTGAAGAAAATGTTGAATTTTCATAGAACTTTCTGTGTTAGATGTTCTAAGTTTGCTAAAACTCTGTGTCATATGTAATTTAAATAAAACGTCAAATTCAAAGGACATACCTCAAATAATAAAACATTCTGAGGTGCTCAGAATTTGCTTTTCAACTATATGGAACTCCTAAAATATTAACACTGTAAAAAGCACTCTTTTCTCATCTACAGTTTTGTTTTATGCATTTATTAAGGTTCAAACTAAGTTAATTGTCTATGTATTCCTTCCTCTGATGATTATTAGTTGTATTAGAAAGAAAAAAAAATGAAAAAACTACGTTCTATATCAAAAATATATTCATTCCCAGAAATAGCCAATAAACCACACTTACATGTTTCCAGTGCCATTTCTGAAAAAGACCTTCTTGAAAACAGAGGTCATAAACTCAGTGGACTGTTGACTGCTTTGCTTGCTCATTCTGTGTTGTATTGCCTTTCTCATATTAAATCAAATAATTTAATGCTGAGTAAGAGGATAACTGGCTTTGTAAATCTAAGACCCTTAATAGGAAATATGTAATGTAACAGATTGTGAAATCATAATATTTCCAGCAGTCAAAGCAGCTGAGCTTTTAGGAAAGACAAGCCTGTGTGAGTACAAACGAGGTAATAGATCAGTGTGGAAAAACATAAAATGTAAAAACCTAATGTAAAAGCAGTTTGGTTATTTGTAAGTTTTTCCCCTCGGGAAAGGATTTGAAAGATTCAGACTACTCTGAGTGAATGAATAAGATGAAGTAGGTAAAGCACTGATGTGTTATAAGCTTGTTTAAGCTTTTCAAGAATTAGCTTTTAACACCGAGGCACAGAATCGATATTGAACTGTTCACACGGAAATTAAGAGTTTCAGTGTAGACCTCTACTTTTTAGAATTGTGCGTTTCTGTAAAGAACTTGTATGACTTCTTTATGCGGTGTTTACAAAACATCAAAACAGTTTCCATATTCCTTGCTATACTTGAACAAAACACCAATAACTAAGAACTGATTTTTTGTTTTAGATGTTGTCATTTTATGAAAAAGAGATGTCAAAAGCAGGATCTGAAAGTAGAAGTCACCATTAGGTTCAATTACACAAACAATGTTATATGGTGTTAATTAAAAGCCCTTGTCATTTTTCCCTTCAAATACTTTGGAAATCACTAGTTCTTCATGGGGGTTTTCAGATTACATCTCTGACATTCAAGTATCTGTTAATGTAAAGGTGTGTGAACAACTTTTCAAAGATGTTCCAGTAACCGTGGCAATTTAGTCGCATACATACATAGGGTATCTTTCATTGCGGTCTGTAGCAGAGGTATGTGTTATGTTTGTTGCAAATTAGTTTTTCCTGTTCACTGATCTGGAAGGAAAAAAGAAGAAAAAAAAAGACTTAATTTAAAATAATATTTGCACTAACAAGCAGACAGCATAAATCTTTAGAAAGGCCAGCCAGGGGTGGGAAAATCACTTTATCCAAATATGTTGGCATATTTGTGAGATGAAAATGTGAAACCCAATATAAGCAGAGAGATTTCCTGAGAACAATTGGGCTACTGCTCACTACCTCTAAACAGAAGTAACCAGAAGGCACTATGATGTAAGTACCGTGTGATATGCATCAAGTGACTTGGAAGAACCATTTCAAATGAAGTCCTAAGCAGTGATAACCTTCTGAACAGAGTAAATGGGAGATAGTTTGTGCAGTAGCTTTTGGGCCAGTGTCAGCGCAAGAAAATGTTAAGAATGTGGTCTCAGCGGTATTCTTAAAAAATTGTTTAACCTTAAACAAATCTCAAAACCTACTCAGGAGACATAGCAAGAGGAACATGCTGGTTTGAACATATCAAGGATATTCACCATTCTGAAGAGCTATTGTAACTAGCTTGGAGGAGAAGAGGAAGATGAAGGAATAAGAGAAGGTGAATCAAAGCCATTTGCAGAAGAGAAAGCCATCCTGCTGGCATTACATACTGCTGAACAAGAAAAGTGGCCAGTGTCTTCACTCTGTACTATTGGATGGTGGTAAATGCACAGTGGGGACGGTTACAGTCATGGAAGCAGAGCAACTGAAAAAATTCCTGCTGCACTTCACCTTTTCATCCTTAGGCCATTTGGTAACCTGAATAAAATATTATGGTCTAAACTTCTCAAAATTGTTCTTCTCTACTTCTTCACGTTATTTCAGATTTGGTTAAAATCAGAAGTTTTGCTTTCATTGGATTTGCTAAGCTTTGGTTCTGGAATAGTATACAACGGGATGTGCTACCCTTGCCTCCTCCGCGGCATGACTGGGAGAACCTTCCCTTCCTCCAGAGAGATGCTTGCTTCTGGATAACAGCCCCAAACTCCTTCGGGGTAGGTAGCCTAGAAATCGCATCTCTCGTGGAGGCAGCAGCATGCCCAGTAGCTACCCTTTCCACCTCCCAGGCGTGGATGGTCAGCGTTTGGCCTCGTCTGATGCCTGCTGTCATCGTGGATAGCAGGCCTGGACTCCTCCACAGTCCTCCTGGACTGTCTGAACACAATAGGGCAGTTCTTAACCATAGCCCAAAATGGGAGTCCTTAGCTGTCATCCAAAATGGGAACCAATAGTGCTTGTCTTTATCACAAAAGGCAAGTCCTTCATCCTAACGTAATACGGTAACTCTTTACCCTAAATGCTATTTCAAAACAGTAACCTTTATCTTAATCCCAAGGGATAATCCTTCAACCTTTACAGTAACACAAATTGGTAACAGTTAATCCAAAACAGTAACCTGAAACTCTTACCACCAAAGGGTCTGCAGTGAACAAACACTGAATGGTCACATGAACCTTCATCCAGAGCGGGATGAGGCTGAGCTTGTCTGCTCCCGGGGCTGTCCTCAGGCACTGGACATGGTGAGCGGCTGCAGGCAGCACAGCTCACAGGTGAGCTGCCTGGAACGAGCTGCCAGCTGTCCTTGGGGGGGGGCCGTCATCGTCATGGAGATGCATTGTGACATCAATGTCCAGGAGTTCCAGGAGCCTGGGTGATGTCATCTGTGCAACATCCTCTGGCTGGCCTGGAGCCACAGCCTCCAAGCTTTTTTGGCCCTGAACCCTAACCAGCAAAAGTCTGATGTCCTGCACTTGGTCCCTGTGAGCAGCATCTCTTTGGCTGTAGGACGATATTATCAGCTGTGTGGATTCTGTCACAGCAGTCAGAAAACATTATTTATAGAATTCTGCCAAAGAACAGATTTTCTGTTAATAGTGCAACTTCATAGTATCCTCCTTTCCCCAGGATTTGTTTAAAACCTCTTTGTATAACACTGGTGACAGATTAAAATGGTGTTGCTGGCCAGAAAATCAGCATTCCATGGAACTGGAGCATTAACTCTTCAACTCCCAGTGCTCTGCATGATGTTGTGTTGTGGAATACTGATAACAAAAAAAAAAAAAAAATGATAAAACCACAACATTTCACCCTTTATTCCACATCTCTACATCATGCTTTATTTATATATATATATATATATACATATACATATATATATATACACATACAAACAAACAATAATTAACATGCATTGCTGTCTCACTCCAATTGATTGGACTCAGTGATCTCTAGAGGTCCCTCCCAGCCCCTACAATCCTTTGATTCTGTGTGATTGCGTATATCTCATAAACTGGATAGCTATGCTATGTGGGATGGAACATATGCTTACATAACTGTTTTCATTAATTATTATGGAAGGTTCCCTGGTTTGGTCCAGACCTCTAATTATTATCTGCTTTTGTTAGATGAAGTTGGCAGCAATGAAGGAACCCTGAGGACTGTCAGAGGGGACTTAAGGGCATCAGGGCAGTTAGTTCAAGGAGCAGGGAGCTCAGGTGGTGTTCTCCTTGATCCCTTCAGTAGCAGGGAAAACTGTATACAAGGGGATGTGTTCAGCTTTCATCTGAGGCCGAAGATTTAAATAAGACAGTCTTTGCACCTACCATTACCATTTTTAAAAGCCATGTATTCTTATCCAAGTGTTAATCGAGTCAGATGAATCTGACCTCAAACACATCAGTGAGGATTTTCTTGAGCAACAGGCAGCAATTACTGAATGCCTGCTGTCCAATGACTTCAACAAAATCTCATTCATTCTGCCCTTCTGAGCTTCTCTTTCATAGACAGAGAATACATCCAAGTTACGAAATATTATTCTGTCATTTCAAGCCACTTAAAAGCACTACCAGAAGACAAAGAAGAAAACAAAACCACAAAAATGCACCACCTAGCCACAATGGTAGCACGTCATTACAGAACAGCAACAGTAATTTTGTCACTTCCCTGCCACCCTCCAAGAGCTAACTTTCATCAGCAATATCAAATATCAAATAATCTTTTATTCTCTCACTTGTGCGTGGATTTTATTATTGTTCATGATATTTCAGGGCTAATAAACCAAATTCCATTTTCACAGTGCAAAGCTGCACAAGTTGTTCACTGTAAACCAAGTCTAGGGGAGATTAACAGGAAGAGAAGTGAGAAATGGACGTGCATTCCACCTGATTTCTCAACTGCTCAAAGGTCAGAAGTCGAGTCACTTCACAGAGAAACTAAAATGCTACTCTTGCAAAAGATGCCAGTGTTATTCTCGGTGATATTAATTTCTGGGCTTTGGAGATAAAGTTCTTCATTCATTTAAAAGATATCTTGTGAAAGAATCTGAATTAGATTAAATCATCATTTCAGGAAGGAATGTGCCAAATTACACACAGCTAATTAGGATAGTCAGGAAACTGGCCTATCCACCAGTTTACAGGCAATGTCTTTTACCTGTAACTATCTCTTTGCAGCAGGAAGAGCATTTTATTGGAATTTATCAAAGGCTTGGGAATAATCTCGTTAAGAAAGACTATGTCAAAAGCAAAAACAAATATTCCCCATAGCATAGTTAGAATTGCTTAGAAAGAAAAAAAAAGAGAAAAGAGAACTTATCCAAGGGGTGAAATGCTTCTCCTGTGAGGACAGGATGAAAGAGCTGGAGCTGTTCAGCCTGGAGAAAAGAAGGCTCTGAGGTGTCCTGAGAGCAACGTTTCAGTATCCAGAAGAGAGTTACAGGAAAGAAGGAGACGGATGCTTTAGCAGGGTCTGTGGTGACAGAACAAGGGGAAATTGCTTCAGGCTTGAAGAGGGTAGATTTAGGTTGGATATAAGTAAAACATTTTACATTGAGGGTGGTGAGGCACTGGAACAGGTTGTCCAGAGATGTGATTGATGCCCCACCCCTGGAGACCTCCAAGATGAGGCTGGATCAGGCCCTGAGCAACCTGACCTAGCTGTGGTGTCCCTGTTCATTGCAAGAGGGTCAGGCTAGATTGCCTTTCAAGGTCTCTTCCAACTCTAAGGATTCTGTGATTCTATCCTTTTAGCCCCCAGTGAAACTGCAAATGGAGAAGTGGAACAAATCGTGACAGACTGAAGAACTCAGGGGCCAAAGGTGGAAAACATATCAGTCTAGGTGCCGTTCTCCTGAATTTTACAGGTGACGGTTTGTTCTTCGTGTGAACAGCTGGATGCATAACCAGTGCTGTAACTAGTGCTTTGGCTTTCAGGACTATCATCACCTCTTTCAGACATGTACTGCTGGAGCAATAGATAGTATTTCTAGAGAAGGAAATCCTCCATCATAGACATTTTTCTAGGCAAATTTCTAGGCAAATTCCAGCTCAAAACTCCAGGCCCCAGAACAGTTTGACTTTTGTAGTACTTACCATAATGTCCTGTAACACATAGAAAGCCTGGCTTTAAATAATTACTGCTCTACCTCATATACCCAGTAAAATTGCCTCCAAGCATAGTGTCTGGTTCCATAAGTTTATTTGTTATCGATACAAAGTATAGCAACTTAAACAGGAAAAGCCAATTACTGCCCACACCTAGGACATGAAATAACAAGGCTCTCAGGAGCTCGATTATTGGTACCAATATTTAGACATAAAAGATTTAGACATCAAAAATTAAAAATCCTGGACAATTGGAATTCCTTTTTTCCCTATGAATATGTCCCCCCTTTTTTCTACTCCATCTTCTTTATTTTCCCAAATTAAAAAGGTCTCCAAAAGATTTTGATCTGCAAATACAGATCATAAGAATTTTGAACATTTAAAAAGCTACATATCAGAAAAGAGTGTCTGTTTTTTTATTTTATTTTTTATTTTTTTTATTTTTATTTTATTCTTCACCTTGCTTGATACAACTGAAAAAGAACATGCATTGATTTGTATTTTAAAATGCAGAAATAGTAGTGTAGAAGTGAATTGTGAAGGGACAGAAAGCTTTAGCAAATGACAAACGCTGATCTAGCTAATTAGATACCAAGACTAAAATACTTTCTGCAAAGCATGGGTGAAAGTACAGATAGGGAATGGCTACATTTCAGTTCCTACCCACATGGCTATAAAATCTGTGCAATCAGTACCATGAAATTGGAAAATAAACTTCTGTTCTAAATCAAAGAAATAGGCGTGGTCTAAACTCCACTATTTAGAAGACGTGGTATCACAAACAGTGTTAACGTTCTTTGACAGCGTTCACAACCACTAGAAAATTGAAGTCATCACGAAACTGCAGCTAACTTACAATCTTCTGGCCCTAGGACATACGTTGTTGATGTGTGTTATTTTGGAAGCCCCATCTGTTAGGAGCCAGGCTTTATATACTCAAGAATTACTAAATTCCTCAGAGACCAGGTGGCAGGGCAAATTAATTTGGAAACAAATAGAAAAGGCCGGGGGGGAGGGAACAGAAAAATTGGAGGATAAAGTGAATTCAGCATGTTCAGAATGTACTGAATGAGGAGCGGGATAAAGAAAGGAAGAATATACACGGCAAAATGCAGAGAAGGGGAAAGCAGAAATGGAAAGGAGCGTGTTACATCCAGAAAAAATGACTGGGATATTTTTTGGGTTACAAGGAGCAGAAATGTATGGGAGAATCAAAAAATCTGAAGATATTCTCATGAAAATGTCCCTGAGAATCTCGATGCTCTCAATAACTACACAATCATATCTTTGTCAAATCCATCGACAATGCCATCTGTAAACCAAAAGAGATTGAATCTCACTTCTGATGAGTGTTTGAAAGCCGTTGTAATGTAAAATGGGGAAGAGACGAGAATAAAGGAAGAATACCAGAGATTTACTGACTTATATTTTAAACTTCTCAGTCCAAGTGCCAAATTCCTAGTTTTTCACACAGGAAGTGCTCAGAGAAAACTAACAAGATAGATAGATAGAAATACCACCACTGATTCTTATCAATGCAGAAGCAAGACATTTCTGGCAAGAACACGGGGAACTATACAGTTGCATTAGGGTTTCTTTAAAGAGCATCTGGTGTCACATGTTTCTGCAGTCCTCGTCCTTGCATGTTTCCAGTGCCAGGAACAGATGAGACAGAGCAGTAAGGTTCAACTGATCTAATTTCAATATTCATTCCTGTAGTAGTCTATTGGCTATACATCTATAATAATCAGGCATATTGCTTCAATTGAAAAGTACATCTGTAATATATGATCATTATACATTATTACAAATCATACACCTATACACAATCATTAATAACAGTATTATATCAATAGAATACATGCATTACTCAGAATTAATTCATATTAGCTCGCCTCGAACCCAAATACAGGCATGCATAAATTGTGAAACCAACAGCAGTACAAATGAGTTTGGAAACGTTGTGATGTTACAGAGAAATCCAGTATATCCTAAGGTTATGTCAGACTCTTTTCAGTGGTGCATGGTGATAGGACGAGGAGAAATGGCCACAAACTGAAGCATAGGAAGTTCTGCGCAAACGTGTGGGAACTTCTTCACAGTGCAGTGACGGAGCGCTGGCACAGGCTGCACAGAGAGGTGGTGGAGTCTCCTTCTCTGGAGATGTTCAAGACCCACCTGGATGCCTACCTGTGCAACCTGGGCTGGGAGCTGCTTTGGCAGGGGGCTGGACTCAATGATCTCTAGAGGTCCCTTCCAGCCCCTACCCAGAATTCTGTGATTCTGTGACAATATTTTACCTATGTGAGTAGCGTGGCCACCAAAAGGACAAATCCCTAGCGCTGTTCAAGAAGCGTTTAGATGAGGTGCTAAGGGATTGGATTGAGTAGCTTGGTGGGTAGGGATGGTGGTGTGAGGATGGTTGGACTAGATGATCTTGGAGGTCCTTTCAAACCTCACGAATCTATGAATCTATGAATCTATAAATGAAGTGGTGCGCAGGAGACGCTCAAGTAACATAGATTCGTAGATTCATAGATGAGGCTGGACAAGCACGAGCTGCCCTTTGTGAACCCGTGCTGGCTGGGTCTGATCCCCTGGTTGCCATGCACGTGCCGTGTGATCTCCCTCAAGATCAACCGCCCCATAACTTTCCCTGATACCGAGGTCAGGCTGACAGGCCTGCAGTTCCCCGGATCTTCCTTACGGCCTTTCTTGTAGATGGGAGTCACATCGGCAAGCCTCCAATCTTGCGGGACCTCTCCAGATGACCAGGAATGCTGATAGATGGCAGAAAGCGGCTCGGCAATCACCTCAGCACCCTTGGGTGGATCCCATCTGAAACAGAACAGAAAGATAGCAGGCCAAAAGCTACAGCACTGAGATAGGCAGGACATGCTGCTGAGTGCAGGCAAAACACTCTCAAGTCCTTATCTCTGTGAGCCCATTGAATAAGCCCATCAAGAATTACAGCTTTCAGTACTAACTGTTTGTCACCAGCTCTGTGAGAATGTATAATGACAGCTAATTAAGGACAATTCAGTCATAGTAATAACCTCCTTGTTGGAAAATGTGGATAGGTATCCAGGTTTAGATCAATTGTTTCAAGTCTCTTTTTTTTTTTTTTTTTGATTTCAAAATATGGGAATTTGTCAGCTCACATCATTCCTAGAATACATGAGCTGCCAACAAAGCCAGACACCTGTTAGAGAAAATGACAAAAAACGAGAAAGAACAATGGGAGCCGAAACATACAGTAACTCAGTTTTCCATTACACTGATGTCTTAAGTTTGATAGTCTAAAAGAGCAAAAAGAATACTGGAAGTGAAAAAAAAAATAAAAATCAGAACGTACGTGAATACAACCCCAAAACTGCATTTTTTTCCCCACATGAATCCTGCTTTTTTTATTTTGCGAGGTATTCATATATTTTCCTCTATTGCATTCCAAAAACACACACACACACACACACACACACACACACTCAAAATACTGGTAGGACACACTCTGTGCTCCTTTCACAATATCAGAACATGTTGGACATGAGTAAAAAATAGAGGAAGATGAAGAAGTTTTCTCTGCCATCCATCTGTCAATACATATCCTATGCAGTTCTCACTGCACGTTCCTCTGAGTCAGCAATTGACCTCAAGGGATAAAGACATGGACCATCCAGAATGGATCAAACAGAACTGGCATGCTGCCCTGCAGTGCACTGTGATTTTAGCACTCTTCCTTCATCAAGAACTTATTTTCTTCATCTCTGCAATTATTTTTCTCCTCTACTAATGGCCTATGTATTTGAGGGGCAACTCTCCTTAGTTTCTCAGAAGTTTCTCTTTAGTTTTCTCAACTACCCCCCTCTTTTTTTTTTTTTTTTTTTTTGTAAGATTTCCCCTCGTCAAAATTAGCCAGATTCTCTAGTTAGCCTAACTTTAAAATGAATATTCCTTATGGAAGATTAAGTGGGTAAAAACGGAACTAAAAGGCAAAAGTATCTTGAATAGGTGAATCCACGTCATTCTTTGATTCAATCTGCAGCCTGCACACAGTGACTTCCAGCTGACAGGACTTTTTTGTTGCCATCTCAGTGCCTTTCAGCTTGTAATGATTCCATAATAACTGAGACTTTGTGCAGAACAGCAGCAGATGAAATGATTTCTGCTTTTTCTGATGTTAGCATTCAAACCAATCAAGAGCTGGTAAATTTTGGCTTATTCTGTGTTTGTTGACATCAGACTCCTCACGGGTTAAAAAGATGGAGGGAACACCACTGTGTTCCATATCACTACAAATGAGCCATGTGTATCAATTCTGGGCAGCATCACCAGATGAGAATTTTCACAACTCCTGTCATACTTTACACAACACGTTCTCGGTTAAGCCCCCCCCCCCCCCCCCCCCCCGCCTGTTTCTTTCAGTCGAAAACAAAGATGAAAACTACTGGATATCTTTACCATTATTTAAGGCTTTCACTGATTTCACATAATATATGAATCTATCCTTTATCTATTCAAGGCTCAGTGAGTTCAATTGCAAGAGGCTTGTTCTCACCTTACGTCTTAGAAAAAGATACGTTCAGATAAAGAAACTGCTGTAAGCTATGCAGTAAGTATCTGATATAACTATTAGTGTCATGAAATAACTCCTGGGGGGAAGTAACTCCTTGCAGTAAATGCAAAGGAACCGGTATGTACATGACAAGACTCATTTGGCCAAGTATAAGCAGCTACAGCTGGCCAGGTGAGGAACTTCTCTCTATCTAGACAAGGAAAAGAATTCCTGCAACATAGAGCTGTTCATTGGAATCGAACTACCACAAGCCTACCCTGAAAAACAGATGCTCTGCAATTCTATCGCATTCTCTTCTGGCTAATTTTGTCTTGTTTCTGCTGTTAAAGCTGAACATTTTTAATTATCAAGTCTGGCTTCTGTTAAGTATTTGTCTTTTTGTTTGTTTGTTTCAAATGCCAGTTAATTATATATATTTTTGAGTTTTTTTTTTTTTTTTTTTCCTGAGAATCACTAACCAAATTAAACAGCTAAATAAACTTAAGAGGCTCAAAAATTGTTTTGGGTTTGAACAAAAAATACATTTCTTCCAGAATACAGAAGGACTTTGAAGACAACACATTCAAACCAAAGAGGAGAACATCTCCTGTCACTGATAAATGCTAAAAGAGGCAGCTTAGGGAATGCTTACTGACCCTTATTCCTGTGGCAGTTTAAGCAATGAGCTACTTCTCTCAATTAATACTTCAGAAATTTCCCACTCGAGTTCCTTCAGAAATCCTGCCAACTTTTTTCACCAATTGCTACTTTTAATTTTATCGATTTACTCAGAAACGAGTTCTTCTGACACTTTAAGACTGTTCTTCCTATGTTTCCAGAGAAAATAAATGCTCTACAGTGGGAAACTCACAAGTGATTCTTTGCAGTGAAGGCTTCCTCAGTAATCTCTCCGCTGTGAGCCCTGCATATTCTCCAGCACGCTTCTGCTTCTGTCAAGCTCAAAAAAAAAAAAAAGCCTTATGGTTACTTTTGCAGCTCGCTGTGTGGTCCTTCCAACAGACATCCAGATGTGTTCCCCATCAGGATGAGATCCTGTGCGCACAATGCCTCCCACATCTGAAGCAGGAAAGCCTCATGAACAGTCTCCCCTCGATCAGGTGGCCTGGAGGATACCCCTATCACCATCTGGCCTCTGTTAGTCCCATCCTTAATTCTAGCCCACAGAGTAAGGAACAGAGTAAGGAACACCTTTCTCAGCCAGAGCTCCTCACAGTCTATCCAGTCTTTGACATAGAGGGCAACTCCCCCACCCTTCCTACCTCACCTATCCCATCTAAAGAGCCAGTACCCCTCAGTGGAGGTATACCGCTTATGGGAGTCACCCCCCATGTTTCCATGACAGCAACAAGGTCACAACTTCCCAAGTGCATCACGCTTTCCAGTTCACCCTGCTTATTTCCCAGGCTGCGTGCATTGCTCTAAAGGCACTTCAGCTGGGCTTTGCATCTCACCACCTTTACAGAAGAGCTAGGATCCCCTAGACGGCAGCATCCCCCTGCCCTAGTCCATCCCTTTGTACTCCACCATCTTCGCCCACAAGTTTCCATAGGAGCCCTCCAACGACCCACTTGTCAACGGTTTACCGGGCTGGATCGGCCCGGTTCTGTGACGATTGGTGCGGGGGACCCACGGACCCATGCCCCGGGAAAGGGGAAGGGAAAAAGGGAAAAGGGAAAAGGGAGATGGGCCTAGAAACAAAACAGCGGCAACGATCTGAGGAGGAAAGCTGATTTACTAAATAAGATATCAGAAAGTAAAATAACACAATATAATACAATATAATTGGAATTGAGGCTAATGAATCAAATAAAATGAGCAAGAGAGAGTGTCCGATAAACCGAAGGCCTTACACTAACGCTGAAGGCGATACGGCAGCGAGCACCCACTGCTGCGTCGATCCCGAAGGAAAGAGAGCATCCCGTGACCGCCGAGGGTTTTTATCTGTTCCCTCTGAGCAGAAAACACGTAAAAATACAAAGCATTGCAAAGTCCTCTGGGGAAAATAGTGCTTCTTCTCTTCTGAGACAGGTATAGCAGGAATTATCAATGATCTATGGAGCTAGAGTATTAGCTCTTTAACTCTTAATGCAATACATGATGTTATGATGTGGAATACAAGTACCAAAAATCATAAAACAATACAGAATCAATGGGGCCATAGGGATCAATGGGGTGAGAGGGATCCATGGGGCCATAGAACACAATGGGGCCATAGGGATCAATGGGGCCATAGGGATCAAAAATGTTATAGGAATGAATGGAGCTATAGAACTCAATGGGGCCATAGGGATCGATGGGACCATAGGAATCAACGGGGCCATAGGGGTCAATGCGGCCATAGGAATCATCGGGGCCATAGGGATCATCGAGGCCATAGGAATCAATGGGGCCATAGAACTCAAAGGGGCCGTAGGGATCAATGGGACCGTAGGAATCAATGTGACCGTAGGAATCAATGGGGCCATAGGGATCAATAAGGACATAGGGATCAATGGGGCCATAGAACTCAATGGGGCCATAGGGATCAATGGGACCATAGAGATAAATGGAGCCATAGAACTCAATGGAGCCGTAGAACTCAAAGGGGCCATAGGGATCAATACTGCCATAGGAATCAATGGGACCATAGAACTCAATGGGACCAGTGAACTCAATGGGGCGATAGGGATCAAAGGGACTGTAGGAATCAATGGGGCCATAGGGATCAGTGGGGCCATAGAAATCAATAAGGCCATAGGGATCAATGGGGCCATAGGGATCGATGGGGCCATAGGAATCAATGGGGCCATAGGAATCAATGGGGCCATAGGAATCAATGGGGCCATAGGGATCAATGGGGCCATAGGAATCAATGGAGCCATAGAACTCAATGGGACCATAGAATTAAATGGGACCATAGATCTCTATGGGGCCATAGGAATCAAAGGGGCCGTAGGGATCGATGGGGCCATAGGGATCAATGCGGCCATAGGGATCAATGGGGCCATAGGGATCGATGGGACCATAAGAATCAATGGGGCCATAGGGTTCAATGGGACCATAGGAATCAATGCGGCCATAGAACAAAATGGGGCCATAGGGATCAATGGGGCCATAGGAATCAATGGTGTCATAGGGATCAATGGGGCCATAGGGATCAATGAGGCCACAGCGATCAATGGAGCCATAGGGATCAATGGGGCCACAGGAATCAATGGGGCCATAGGAATCAATGGGACCATAGGGATCGATGGGTCCATTGGAATCGATGGGGCCATAGGAATCAATGGGGCCATAGGGATTAAACGGGCCATGGGGATCAATGGGGCCATAGTCATCAATGGGGCCATAGGAATCAATGGGGCAATAGGGATCAATGGGGCCATAGGGATCGATGGGGCCATAGGGTTCGATGGGGCTATAGAACTCCAAGGGTCCATAGGGATCAATGGGACCATAGGAATCAATGGGGCCATAGGGATCATGGGGCAATAGGGATCAATGGGGCAATAGGGATCAATGGGGCCTTAGAATTCAATGGAACCATAGGGATCAATGGGACCATAGGGATCAATGGGGCCATTATAATCAATGGAGCCACAGAACTCAATGGGGCCATAGGGATCAATGGGGCCATAGGGATAAATGTTGCCATAGAACTCTATGGGGCCATAGGGATCAATGGGAGCCTAGGAATCAATGCGGCTATAGAACTCAATGGTGCCATAGGGATCAATGGGGCCATAGGGATCAATGGGGCCATAGGAATCAATGGGACCATAGGGATCAATGGGGCCATAGGAATCAATTGGTTCCATAGGAATCAGTGGGGCCATAGAACTCAGTGTGGGCATAGGGATCAATGGGGCCACAGGAATCAATGGGACCATAAAAATCAATGGGGCCATAGGAATCAATGAAGCCATAGAACTCAATGGGGCATAGAACTCAAGAGTTCCATAGGGATCAAAGAGGCCATAGGAATCAGTGGGACCGTAGAACTCAGTGGGGCCATAGGAATCAATAAGGCCATAGGGATCAATGGGGCCATAGGGAACAATGTGGCCACAGGAATCAATGGGGCTACAGGAATCAATGGGGCCATAGGAATAAATGGGGCCTTAGGAATCAATGGGGCCACAGGAATCAAAGAGGCCAGAGAACTCAAAGGGGCCATAGGGATCAATGGGGCCATATGGATCAATGGGGCCACAGGAATGAATGGGGCCATAGGAATCAGTGGGGCCATCGGGATCAATAGGGCCATAGGGATCAATGGGGCCACAGGAATCAATGAGGGCTTAGGAATCAATGGGGCCATAGAACTCAGTGGGGCCATAGGGATCAATGGGGCCATAGGGATCAATGGGGCCATATGGATCAATGGGGCCACAGGAATGAATGGGGCCATAGGAATCAGTGGGGCCATCGGGATCAATGGGACCATAGGGATCAATGGGGCCACAGGAATCAATGGGGCCATAGGAATCAATGGGACAATAGAAATAAACGAGACCGTAGGAATCAATGGGGCCATAGAAATAAATATGACAGTAGGAATCAATGGGGCCATGGAAATCAATGGGGCTATAGGGATCGATGGGGCCATAGGAATCAATGGGGCCATAGGAATCAATGGGACCTTAGGAATCAATGGGGCCATAGGGATCAATGGTGCCATAGGTATCAATGGGGCCATAGGAATCGATGGTGTCATAGGAATCAATCGGGCCATAGGAATCAATGGGGCCATAGAACTCAATGGGGCCATAGTGATCATTGGGGCCTTAGTAATCAATGGGGCCATAGAGATCAATGGGCCATAGAACTCAATGGGGCCATAGAAATCAATGGGGCCTTAGGAATCAATGGACCATAGGAATCAATGGGGCCATAGGGATCGATGGGGCCATAGGAATCGATGAGGCCATAGGGATCAATGCAACCATAGAAATCAATGGCGCCATAGGAATCAATGGGGCCTTAGGAATCAATGGGGCCATAGGGATCAATGCGGCCATAGGAATCAGTGGGGCCATAGGAATCAATGGGGTCATTGGAATCAGTGGGGCCATTGGGATCAATAAGGCCATAGGAATCAATGGGACCACAGGAATCAATGGGACAATAAGAATCAATGGGGCCATAGGAATCAATGAGACCATAGAACACAATGGGGCCATAGGGATCAATGGGACCATAGGGATCAATGGGGCCATAGAAATAAATGGGAACTTAGGAATCAATGGGGCCATAGGGATCGATAGGCCAATAGGAATCAATGAGGCCATAGGAATCAATGGGGCAATAGGGATCAATGGGGCCATAGGAATCATTGGGGCCATAAAAATCAATGGGTCCATAGGAATCAATGGGG
This sequence comes from Callipepla californica brunnescens, assembly GCA_023055505.1. Classification (NCBI taxonomy): domain Eukaryota; kingdom Metazoa; phylum Chordata; class Aves; order Galliformes; family Odontophoridae; genus Callipepla; species Callipepla californica. Next base: position 4,945,212 of record JALIRH010000037.1, read on the forward strand.
TCATAGGAATCAATGGTGCCATAGGGATCAATGGGGCCATAGAACACAATGGGGCCATTGGGATCAATGGGGAAATAGGGATCAATGTGGGCATAGGGATCAATGGGGCCATAGGAATCAGTTGGGCCATAGAGATCAATGGGGCCATAGAGATCAATGGGGCCATAGAACTCAATGTGGCCATATGGATCAATGAGGCAATATGGATCAATGGGGACATATGGATCAATTGGGCCATAGGGATTAATGGAGCCATAGGGATCAATGAGACCATAGAAATCAATGAGGCCATAGGGATCAATGGGACCATAGGAATCAAAGGGGCCATAGGAGTCAATGGGGACATAGGAATCGATGGGGCCATAAGGATCAATGGTGCCATAGGAATCAAGGGGGCCACAGCGATCAATGGAGCCATAGGGACCAATGTGGCCACAGTAATCAATGGGGCCACACGAATCAATGGGGCCATAGGAATCAATGGGACCATAATAATTATTGGGGCCATAGGAATCAATGGGGCCATAGAACTCAAAGGGGCCATAGGGATCAATGGGGCCATATGGATCAATGAGGCCACAGGAATCAATTAGGCTTTAGGAATCAATGGGGCCATAGGGATTAATGGGGCCATAGGGATCAATGGGGCCATAGGGATCAATGGGGCCATAGAACTCAATGAGGACTTTGGAATCAATGGGGCCATAGGAATCAATGGGGCCATAGGAATCAATGGTGCCATAGAACTCAATGGGGCCATAGGGATCAATCGGGGCATAGGGATCGATGAGGCCATAGGGATCAATGCAACCATAGAAATCAATGGCACATTAGGAATCAATGGGGCCTTAGGAATCAATGGGGCCATAGGGATCAATGCGGCCATAGGAATCAGTGGGGCCATAGGAATCAATGGGGCCACAGGAATCAATAGGGCCATTGGGATCAATAAGGCCATAGGAATCAATGGGGCCATAGAACACAATGGGGCCATAGGGATCAATGGGACCATACGGATCAATGGAGCCATAAAAATAAATGGGAACTTAGGAATCAATGGGGCCATAGGGATCGATAGGCCAATAGGAATCAATGAGGCCATAGGAATCAATGGGGCAATAGGGATCAATGGGGCCATAGGAATCAGTGGGGCCATAAAAATCAATGGGTCCATAGGAATCAATAGGGTCATAGGAATCAATGGTGCCATAGGGATCAATGGGGCCATAGAACACAATGGGGCCATTGGGATCATTCGGGAAATAGGGATCAATGTGGCCATAGGGATCAATTGGGCCATAGGAATCAGTTGGGCCATAGAGATCAATGGGGCCATAGGAATCAATGGGGCCATAGAACTCAATGGGGCCATAGGGATCAATGGGACCATAGGGATCAATGGGGCCATAGGAATCAATGAAGCCATAGAACTCAATGGAGCCATGGAACTCAATAGGGCCATAGGAATCAATGGGGCCATAGGAATCAATGGGACCATAGAACTCAGCGGGCAATAGTAATCAATGGGGCCATAGGAATCAATGGGGCCACAGGGATCAATGGGGCCATATGGATCAATGGGGACATAGGAATCAATGGGGCCATAGGAATCAGTGGGACCTTAATAATCAATGTGTCCGTAGGGATCAATGGGGCCATAGAACTCAAAGGGGCTATGGAACTCAGCGGGGCCATAGGAATCAATGGGGCCATAGGAATCAATGGGGCCATGGGAATCAATGGGGCCATAGGGATTAATGGGGCCATAGAACTCAATGGGGCCATAGGGATCGATGGGGCCATAGGAATCAATGGGGCCATAGGAATCGATGGGGTCATAGGAATCAAAGGGGCCATAGGAATCAATGGTGCCATAGGGATCAATGGGGCCATAGGAATCAATGATGCCATAGGAGTCAGTGGTGCCAAAGAACTCAGTGGGGCCTTAGGGATCAATGAGGCCACAGGAATCAATGGGGCCATAGGAATCAATGGGACCATAGGAATCAGTGAGGCCATAGGGATCAATGAGCCCATAGGAGTCAGTGGGGCTATAGGAGTCAGTGGGGCATTAGGAATCAATGGGACCATAGGAATCGATGGGGCCATAGGAATCAATGGGGCCATAGGAATCAAAGGGCCATAGGGATCAATGGGGCCATAGGAATCGATGGGGCCATAGGGATCAATGGGGCCATAGGGATCAATGGGGCCATAGGGATCAATGGGGCCATAGAACTCAATAAGGCCATGGAACTCAATGGGGCCATAGGGATCAATGGGGCCATAGGAATCAATTGGGCCATAGGAATCAATGGGGCCATAGAACTCAATTGGGCCATAGGGATCGATGGGGCCATTGGAATCAATGGGGACATAGGAATCAATGGGGCCATAGGGATCGATAGGGCCATAGGAATCAATGGGGCCATTGGAATCAATGGGGCCATAGGGATCAATGGGGCCATAGGAATCAATGGGGCCATAGGAATCAGTGGTGCCAAAGAACTCAGTGGGGCCATACGGATCAATGAGGCCACAGGAATCAATGGGGCCATACAATCAATGGGACCATAAAAATCAATGGGGCCATAGGAATCAATGGAGCCATAGAACTCAATGGGGCCAGAGAACTCAATAAGGCCATAGAACTCAAAGGGGCCATAGGGATCAGTGGGGCCATAGGAATCAATGGGGCCACAGGAATCAATGGGGCCCTAGAACTCAATGGGGCCATGGGGATCGATGGGGCCATAGGAATCAATGGGAACATAGGAATCAATGGGGCCAAAGGAATCGATGGGGCCATAGGGATCAATTGGACCATAGGAATCATTGGGCCTTTGGGATCAATGGGGCCGCAGCGATTAATGGGAACATAGGAATCAATGGGGCCATAGAAATCAATGGGGACATAGGAATCGATGGGGTCATAGGAATCAATGGGGCCATAGGAATCAATGGTGCCATAGGAATCAATGGAACCATAGGAATCAAGGGGGCCATAGGAATCAAAAATGTTATAGGAATGAATGGAGCTATAGAACTCAATGGGGCCATAGGGATCGATGGGAGAATAGAACTCAATGAGGCCATAGAACTCAGGGGGGGCATAGGAATCAATGAAGCCATAGGGGTCGATGCGGCCATAGGAATCATCGGGGCCAAAGGGATCATCGAGGCCATAGGAATCAATGGGGCCATAGAACTCAAAGGGGCCGTAGGGATCAATGGGACCGTAGGAATCAATGTGACCGTAGGAATCAATGGGGCCGTAGGGATCAATGGGGCCATTTGGATCGATGGGGCCATAGGGTTCGATGGGGCCATAGGAATCAATGGGGCCATAGAACTTAATGGGGCCATGGGGATCATGGGGCAATAGGGATCAATGGGGCCATAGGGTTCGATGGGGCTATAGAACTCCAAGGGTCCATAGGGATCAATGGGACCATAGGGATCAATGTGGCCACAGGAATCAATGAGGGCTTAGGAATCAATGGGGCCATAGAACTCAGTGGGGCCATAGGGATCAATGGGACCATAGGGATCAATGGGGCCACAGGGACCAATGGGACCATAGGGATCAATGGGGCCACAGGAATCAATGGGGCCATAGGAATCCATGGGACCATAGAAATAAATGGGACCGTAGGAATCAATGGGGCCATAGAAATAAATATGACAGTAGGAATCAATGGGGCCATGGAAATCAATGGGGCTATAGGGATCGATGGGGCCATAGGAATCAATGGGGCCATAGGAATCAATGGGAACTTAGGAATCAATGGGGCCTTAGGGATCAATGGTGCCATAGGGATCAACGGGGGCCATAGGAATCGATGGTGTCATAGGAATCAATCGGGCCATAGGAATCAATATGGCCATAGAACTCAATGGGGCCATAGTGATCATTGGGGCCTTAGTAATCAATGGGGCCATAGAGATCAATGGGGCCATAGAACTCAATGGGGCCATAGGAATCAGTGGGGCCTTAGGAATCAATTGACCATAGGAATCAATGGGGCCATAGAGATCGATGGGGCCATAGGAATCGATGAGGCCATAGGGATCAATGCAACCATAGAAATCAATGGCGCCATAGGAATCAAAGAGGCCATAGGAATCAATGGGGCCATAGGGATCAATGGGGCCATAGGAATCAGTGGGGCCATAGGAATCAATGGGGCCATTGGAATCAAAGGGGCCATTGGGATCAATAAGGCCATAGGAATCAATGGGACCACAGGAATCAATGGGACCATAAGAATCAATGGGGCCATAGGAATCAATGGGGACATAGAACTCAATGGGGCCATAGGGATCAATGGGACCATAGGGATCAATGGGGCCATAGAAATAAATGGGAAGTTAGGAATCAATGGGGCCATAGGGATCGATAGGGCCATAGGAATCAATGAGGCCATAGGAATCAATGGGGCCATAGGGATCAATGGGGCCATAGGAATCAGTGGGGCCATAAAAATCAATGGGTCCATAGGAATCAATGGGGTCATAGGAATCAATGGTGCCATAATACTCAATGTGGCCATATGGATCAATGAAGCCATATGGATCAATGAAGCCATATGGATCAATGGTGGCATATGGATCAATTGGGCCATAGGGATTAATGGAGCCATAGGGATCAATGAGACCATAGAAATCAATGGGGCCATAGGAATCAATGGGGCCATAGGAATCAGTGGGGCCACAAAAATCAATTGTTCCATAGGGATCAATGGGGTCATAGGAATCAGTGGGGCAATAGAACTCAATGGGGCCATAGGAATCAATGGGGCCATAGGAGTCAATGAGGACATAGGAATCGATGGGGCCATAAGGATCAATCGGGCCATAGGAATCAATGGGGCCACAGCGATCAATGGAGCCATAGGAATCAATGGGGCCACAGGAATCAATGGGGCCATAGGGATCAATGGGGCCATAGGGATCAATGGGGCCATAGGAATCAATGGGGCTATAGAACTCAAAGGGGCCATAGGGATCAATGGGGCCATATGGATCAATGAGGCCACAGGAATCAATTAGGCCTTAGGAATCAATGGGGACATAGGGATTAATGGGGCCATAGGGATCAATGTGTTCATAGGGAACTATGGGGCCTTAGAAATGAATGGAACCGTAGGGATCAATGGTACCATAGAATTCAATGGGGCCATTAAAATCAATGGAGCCATAGAACTCAATGGGGCCCTAGGGATCAATGGGGCCATATGGATCAATGAGACCATAGGAATCAAAAGGACCATAGTGATCAATGGGGCCATAGGGATCAATGATGCCATAGAACTCAATGGGGCCATAGGGATCAATGGGGACATAGGGATCAATGGGAGCCTGTGAATCAATAAGGCCATAGAGATCAATGGGACCATAGGAATCAATGGGGCCATAGAACTCAATGGGGCCATAGGGATCAATGGGGGCATAGGGATCAATGGGGCCATAGGGATCATTGGGACCATAGGGATCAATGGGTCCATAGGAATCAATGGGGCCATAGGAATCAGTGGTGCCAAAGAACTCAGTGCGGCCATTGGGATCAATGAGGCCACAGGATTCAATGGGGCCATAGGAATCAATGGGACCATAAAAATCAATGGGGCCATAGGAATCAATGAAGCCATAGAACTCAATGGAGCCATGGAACTAAATAGGGCCATAGGAATCAAAGGGGCCATAGGAATCAGAGAGGCCATAGGAATCAGTGGGACCATAGAACTCAGCGGGCAGTAGTAATCAATGGGGCCATAGGAATCAATGGGGCCATAGGGATCAATGGGGCCATAGGAGCCAGTGGGCCATAGGAGTCAGTGGGGCCATAGGAATCAATGGGGCCATAGAGATTAATGGGGCCTTAGGGATCAATGGGGCCATAGAACTCAATGTGGCCATAGAACTCAGCGGGGCCATAGGAATCAATGGGGCTTTAGAAATCAAAGAGGCCATAGAACTCAGGGGGGCCATAGGAATCAATGGGGCCATAGGAATCAATGGGGCCATAGGAATCAATGGGGCCATAGGGATCGATGGGGCCATTAGAATCAATGGGGCCATAGGAATCAATGGGGCCATAGAAATCAATGGGACCATAGGAATTAGTGGGGCCTTAGGGATCAATGGGGCCGCAGCGATCAATGAGCCTATAGGAATCAACGGGGCCATAGAACTCAATGGGGCCATAGGAATCGATGGGGTCATAGGAATCAATGGGGCCATAGGAATCAGTGAGGACATAGGGATCAATGGGGCCATAGGAATCAGTGGAGCCATAGGAGTCAGTGGGGCCATCGGAATCAATGGGAGCATAGGAATCGATGGGGCCTTAGGGATCAATGGGGCCATAGGAATCAAAGGGCCATAGGGATCAATGGGGCCATAGGAATCGATGGGGCCATAGGGATCAATGGGGCCATAGGGATCAATGGGGCCATAGGGATCAATGGGGCCATAGAACTCAATATGGCCATAGAACTCAATGGGGCCATAGGGATCAGTGAGGACATAGGGATCAATGAGGACATAGGAGTCAGTGGAGCCATAGGAATCAATGGGGCCATAGGAATCAATGGGGCCTTAGGGATCCATGGTGCCATAGGGATCAATGGGGCCATAGGAATCAATGGGGCCATAGGAATCAGTGAGGACATAGGGATCAATGGGGCCATAGGAGTCAGTGGAGCCATAGGAGTCAGTGGGGCCATCGGAATCAATGGGACCATAGGAATCGATGGGGCCATCAGAATCAATGGGGCCATAGGAATCAAAGGGCCATAGGGATCAATGGGGCCATAGGAATCGATGGGGCCATAGGGATCAATGATGCCATAGGGATCAATGGGGCCATAGGGATCAATGAGGCCATAGGGATCAATGGGGCCATAGGGATCAATGGGGCCATAGAACTCAATAAGGCCATAGAACTCAATGGGGCCATAGGGATCAATGGGGCCATAGGAATCAATGTGGCCGTAGGAATCAATGGGGCCATAGAACTCAATTGGGCCATAGGGATCGATGGGGCCATAGGAATCAATGGGGACATAGGAATCAATGGGGCCATAGGGATCGATAGGGCCTTAGGAATCAATGGGGCCATAGGAATCAATGGGGCCATAGGGATCAATGGGTCCATAGGAATCAGTGGGGCATTAGGGATAAATGGGGCAGCAGCCATCAATGGGACCATAGGAATCAATGGGGCTATAGAAATCAATGGGGCCATAGGAATCGATGGGGTCATAGGAATCAATGGTGCCATAGGAATCGATGGTGCCATAGGAATCAATGGAGCCATATAACTCAATGGGGCCATACGGATCAATGGGGCCACAGAACTCAATGGGGCCTTAGGAATCAATGGAGCCATAGGAGTCAATGGGGCCATAGGAATCAATGGAGACATAGAACTCAATGGGGCCATCGAACTCAATGGGGACATGGGGATCAGTGGGGCAATAGGGATCTATGGGGCAATAGGGATCTATGGGACCTTAGAACTCAATGGAACCATAGGGATCAATGGTACCATAAAACTCAATGGGGCCATTATAATCAATGGAGCCATAGAACTCAATGGGGCCCTAGAGATCAATGGGACCATATCGATCAATGAGATCATAGGAATCAAGGGGACCATAGTGATCAATGGGGCCATATGGATCAATGGGTTCATAGGGATCAATGGTGCCATAGAACTCAAAGGGGCCATAGGAATCAATGGGAACATAGGAATCAGTGGGGCAATAGAAATCAATCGGGCCATAGGAATCAATAGGGCCATAGGAGTCAATGGTGCCATAGGAATCGATGGGGCCATAGGCATCAATGGGGCCATAGGGATCAATGGTGTAATAGAACTCAATGGGGCCATAGGGATCAATGGGGCCATAGGGATCAATAAGGCCATAGAACTCAATGGGGCCATAGGGATCAATGGGGCCATAGGAATCAATGGGGCCATAGGAATCAATGGGGCCATAGAACTCAATTGGGCCATAGGGATCGATGTGGCCATAGGAATCAATGGGGACATAGGAATCAATGGGGCCATAGGAATGAATGGGGCCATATGGATAAATGGGACCATAGAAATCAGTGGGGCATTAGGGATCAATGGGGCAGCAGCGATCAATGGGACCATAGGAATCAATGGGGCCATAGAAATCAATGGTGCCATCGGAATCAATGGAGCCATATAACTCAATGGGGCCATAGGGATCAATGGGGCCAGAGAACTCAATGGGGCCTTAGGAATCAATGGGGCCATAGGAATCAATGGGGCCATAGGAATCAATGGAGCCATAGAACTCAATGGGGCCGTAGAGATCAATGGGACCATATGGATCAATGAGACCATAGGAATCAAGGGGACCATAGTGATCAATGGGGCCATAGGAATCAATGGGTCCATAGGGATCAATGGTGCCACAGAACTCAAAGGGGCCATAGGAATGGATGGGAACATAGGAATTAATGGGGCCATAGGAATCAGTGGGGCCATAAAAATCAATCGGGCCATAGGAATCAATGGGGCCATAGGAGTCAATGGGACCATAGGAATCGATGGGGCCATAGGGATCAATGGGGCCATAGGGATCAATGGTGTAATAGAACTCAATGGGGCCTTAGGGATCAGTGGGGCCATAGGGATCAATGGGGCCATAGGGATCAATGGGACCATAGGGATCAATGGTGCCATAGGAATCAATGGGGCCATAGGAATCAGTGGTGCCAAAGAACTCAGTGGGGCCATAGGGATCAATGAGGCCACAGGACTCAATGGGGCCATAGGAATCAATGGGACCATAAAAATCAATGGGGCCATAGGAATCAATGGAGCCATAGAACTCAATGGGGCCAGAGAAATCAATAAGGCTTAGGGATCAATGGGGCCATAGGAATCAATGGTGCCACAGGAATCAATGGGGCCCTAGAACTCAATGGGGCCATGGGGATCGATGAGGCCATAGGAATCAATGGGAACATAGGAATCAATGGGGCCAAAGGAATCAATGGGGCCATAGGGATCAATTGGACCATAGGAATCAGTGGGGCCTTAGGGACCAATGGGGCCGCAGCGATTAATGGGACCATAGGAATCAATGGAGCCATAGAAATCAATGGGGACATAGGAATCGATGGGGTCATAGGAATCAATGGGGCCATAGGAATCAATGGTGCCATAGGAATCAATGGTGCTATAGGAATCAATCGAGCCATATAACTCAATGGGGCCATAGGGATCAATGGGACCATAGGAATCAATGGGGCCATAGGAATCAATTGGGCCATAGGAATCAATGTAGCCATAGGAATCAATGGGCCAAAGAACTCAATGGGGCCATTGGGATCAATGGGGCATTTGGGATCAATGGGGCCATAGGGATCAATGCAACAATGTAAATCAATGGCGCCTTACGAATCAATGGGGCCATAGGGATCCATGGGGCCACAGGAGTCAATGGGTCCATAGGAATCAATGGGACCATAAAAATCAATGGGGCCATAGGAATCAATGAAGCCATAGAACTCAATGGAGCCATGGAACTAAATAGGGCCATAGGAATCAAAGGGGCCATAGGAATCAGAGAGGCCATAGGAATCAGTGGGACCATAGAACTCAGCGGGCAATAGTAATCAATGGGGCCATAGGAATCAATGGGGCCATAGGGATCAATGGGGCCATAGGAGCCAGTGGGGCCATAGGAGTCAGTGGGGCCATAGGAATCAATGGGGCCATAGAGATTAATGGGGCCATAGGGATCGATGGGGCCATAGGAATCGATGGGGCCATAGGAATCGATGGGGCCATAGGGATCAATGGGGCCATAGGGATCAATGGGGCCATAGAACTCAAAGGGGCCATAGAACTCAGCGGGGCCATAGGAATCAATGGGGCCATAGGAATCAATGGGGCCATAGGAATCAATGGGGCCATAAGAATCAGTGGGGCCATAAAAATCATTGGGTCCATAGGAATCAATGGGGTCATAGGAATCAGTGGGGCAATAGAAATCAATGGGGCCTTAGGAATCAATGGGGTCATAGGAGTAAATGGTGCCACAGGAATCGATGGGGCCATAGGGAACAATGGGGCCATAGGAATCAATGGGGCCATAGGAATCAATGGGGCCACAGCGATCAATGCAGCCATAGGGACAATGAGGCCACAGGAATCAATGGGGCCACAGGAATTAATGGGGCCATAGGAATCAATGAGACCGTAAAAATCAATGTGGCCATAGGAATCAATGGGGCCATAGAACTCAATGTGGCCATAGGGATCAATGGGGCCATATGGATCAATGGGGCCACAGGAATCAATGGGGCCACAGGAATCAATGAGGCCTTAGGAATCAATGGGGCCACAGGGATCAATGGGGCCATAGGGATCAATGGGGCCATAGAACTCAATGGGGCCTTAGGAATCAATGGGGCTATAGGAATCAATGGGGCCATAGGGATCAATGGTGCCATAGGAATCAATGGGGCCACAGCGATCAATGCAGCCATAGGGACAATGAGGCCACAGGAATCAATGGGGCCACAGGAATTAATGGGGCCATAGGAATCAATGAGACCGTAAAAATCAATGTGGCCATAGGAATCAATGGGGCCATAGAACTCAATGGGGCCATAGGGATCAATGGGGCCATATGGATCAATGGGGCCACCGGAATCAATGGGGCCACAGGAATCAATGAGGCCTTAGGAATCAATGGGGCCACAGGGATCAATGGGGCCATAGGGATCAATGGGGCCATAGAACTCAATGGGGCCTTAGGAATCAATGGGGCTATAGGAATCAATGGGGCCATAGGGATCAATGGTGCCATAGGGATCAGTGGTGCAATAGGGATCTATGGGGCCACAGGAATCAATGAGGCCTTAGGAATCAATGGGGCCATAGGGATCAATGGGGCCATAGGGTTCAATGGGGCCATAGGGATCAATTGGGCCATGGGAATCAATGGAGCCATCGAACTCTATGGGGCCATAGGGATCAATGGGACCTTTCGGATCAATGGGGCCATCAAAATAAACGGGACCTTAGGCATCAATGGGGCCATAGGGATCGAAGGGGCCATAGGGATCTATAGGGCCATAGGAATCAATGGGAACATTAGAATTAATGGGGCCATAGGGATCAATGGGGCCATAGGAATCAATGGGGCCATAGGAGTCAATGAAGCCATAGGAATTAATGGGGCCAGTGGGATCCATGGGGCATTTGGGAACAATGGGGCCATAGGGATCAATGCAACCTTAGAAATCAATGGCGCCATAGGAATCAATGGGGCCTTAGGAATCAATGGGACCATAGGGATCAATGGGGCCATAGAAATCATTGGGGCCATAGGAATCAATGTTGCCATTGGATTCAGTGATGCCATTGGGATCAATAAGGCCTTAGGAATCAATGGGGCCATAGGAATCAATGGGACCATAGGAATCAATGGGAACACAGGAATCAATGGGACCATAAGAATCAATGGGGCCATATGAATCAATGGGGCCATAGAACTCAATGGGGCCGTAGGGATCAATGGGACCATAGGGATCAATGGCGCCATCGAAATAAACGGGACCTTAGGAATAAATGGGGCCATAGGGATCAAAGAAGCCATAGTAATCAATGGGGCCATAGAACTCAATGGGGCCATTGGGATCAATGGGGCCATAGGGATCAATGGGGCTATAGGGATCAATGGGGCCGTAGAGATCAATGGGGCCATAGAACTCAATGGGGCCATATGGATCAATTGGGCCATAGGGATCAATGGGGCCATAGGGATCAATGAGACCATAGAAATTAATGGGGCCATAGGAATCAAGGGGAACATAGGAATCAATGGGGCCATAGGAATCAGTGGGGCCATAAAAATCATTGGGTACATAGGAATCAATGGGGTCATAGAAATCAGTGGGGCAATAGAAATCAGTGGGGCCATAGGAATCAATGGGGCCATAGGAGTCAATGGTGCCATAGGAATCGATGGGGCCAAGGGAATGAATGGGGCATAGGAATCAACGGGGCCATAGGAATCAATGGGGCCACAGCGATCAATGGAGCCATAGGGACCAATGTGGCCACAGGAATCAATTGGGCCACAGGAATCAATGGGGCCATAGGAATCAATGGGGTCATAGGAATCAATGGGGCCATAGGAATCAATGGGGCTATAGAACTCAAAGGGGCCATAGGGATCAATGGGGCCATATGGATCAATAGGGCCATAGGAATCAATGGGGCCATAGAACTCAATGGGGCCTTAGGAATCAATGGAGCCATAGAACTCAATGGGGCCATAGGGATGAATGGTGCCATAGGGATCAGTGGGGTAATAGGGATCTCTGGGGCAATAGGGATCTATGGGGCCTTAGAACTCAATGGAATCGTAGGGATCAATGGTACCATAGAACTCAATGGGGCCATTATAATCAATGGAGCCATAGAACTCAATGGGGCCCTCGGGATCAATGGGGCCATATGGATCAAAGAGACCTTAGGAATCAAGGGGACCATAGTGATCAATGGGGCCATAGGGATCAATAGGGCCATAGGGATCTATAGTGCCATAGAACTCAATGGGGCCATAGGGATCAAATGGGACTTAGAGATCAATGGTGCCATAGGGATCAATGGGAGTTTAGGAATCAATGGGGCCATAGAGATCAATGGGACCGTAGGACTCAATGGGGCCATAGAAATCAATGGGGCCATAGGAATCGATGGAGTTATAGGAATCATTGGGGCCATAGAAATCAATGGTGCCATAGGAATCAATGGTGCCATAGGAATCAATGGAGCCATATAACTCAATGGGGCCATAGGGATCAATGGAACCATAGGAATCAATGGGGCCATAGGAATCAATGGGGCCATAGGAATCAATGAAGCCATAGGAATCAATGGGGCCATTGGGATCAATGGGGCATTTGGGATCAATGTGGCCATAGGGATCAATGCAACCATAGAAATCAATGGCGCCATAGGAATTAATGGGGCCATAGGAATCAGTGGGGCCATAGGAATCAATGGGGTTATTGGATTCAGTGAGGCCATTGGGTTAAAAAAGGCCATAGGAATCAATGGGGCCATAGGGATCAATGGGGCCTTAGGAAACAATGGGACCTTAGGAATCAATGGGACCACAGGAATCAATGGGGCCATAAGAATCAATGGGGCCATAGGAATCAATGGGGCCATAGAACTCAATAATGCCATAGGGATCAATGGGACAATTGGTATCAATGGGGCCATCAAAATAAACGGGACCTTAGGAATCAATGGGGCCATAGGGATCGATGGGGCCATAGGGATCGATAGGGCCATAGGAATCAATGTGGCCATAGGAATCAATTGGGCCATAGGAATCAATGGGGCCATAGGGATCAATGGGGCCATAGGGATCAATGGGGCCATAGGAATCGATGGGGCCATAGGAGTCAATGGGGTCATAGGAATCAATGGTGCCTTAGGAATCAATGGAGTCATATAACTCAATGGGGCCATAGGGATCAATGGAAACATAGGAATCAATGGGGCCATAGAACTCAATGGGGCCATTGGGATCAATGGGGCCATAGAGATCAATGGGGCCATAGAACTCCATGGGGCCATATGGATCATTTGGGCCTTAGGGATCAATGGGGCCATAGGGATCAATGAGACCATAGAAATCAATGGGGCCATAGGAATCAATAGGACTTTAGGAATCAATGGGGCCATTGGAATCAGTGGGGCCATAAAAATCAATGGGTCTATAGGAATCAATGGGGTCATAGGAATCAGTGGGGCCATAGGAGTCAATGGTGCCATAGGAATCGATGGGGCCTTAGGAATCAATGGGGACATAGGAATCAATGGGGCCATAGAATTAATGGGGCCACAGCGATCAATGTAGCCATATGGACAATGAGGACACAGGAATCAATGTGGCCATAGGAATCAATGGGACCATAAAAATCAATGGGGCCATAGAACTCAAAGGGGCCATATGGATCAATGGGGTTACAGGAATCAATAAGGCCATAGGAATCAGTGGGGCCATAGGGATCATTGGGGCCATAGGGATAAATGGGGCCACAGGAATCTATGAGGCCTTAGGAATCAATGGGGCCATAGGGATCAGTGGGGCCATAGGGATCAAAGGGGCCATAGAACTCAAAGGGGCCTTAGGAATCAAAGGGGCCATAGGAATCAATGGAGCCATAGAACTCAATGTGGCCATCGAACTCACTGGGGCCATAGGGATCAATGGTGCCATAGAGATCAGTGGGGCCATAGGGATCTATGGGGCAATAGGGATCTATGGGGCCTTAGAACTCAATGGAACCGTAGGGATCTATGGTACCATTGAACTCAAAGTGGCCATTATAATCAATGGAGCTATAGAACTCAATGGGGCCCTAGGGATCAATGGGGCCATATGGATCAATGAGACCATAGGAATCAAGGGGACCATAGTGATCAATGGGGCCATAGGGATCAATGGGGCCTTAGGGATCAATGGTGCCATAGAACTCAATGGGGCCATAGGAATCAATGGGAACTTAGGAAGCAATGGGGCCATAGGAATCGATGGGGCCATAGGGATCAATGGGGCCATAGGGATCAATGGGGCCATAGGGATCAATGGGGCCATAGGAATCAATTTGGCCGTAGGAATCAATGGGGCCATAGAACTCAATTGGGCCATAGGGATCGATGGGGCCATAGAAATCAATGGGGACATAGGAATCAATGGGGCCTTAGGAATCAATGGGGCCATAGGGATCAATGGGACCATAGGAATCAATGGGGCCATGGGGATCAATGGGGCCATAGGGATCTGTGGGGCCATAGGAATCAATGGGACCATAGGAATCAATGGGGCCATAGGGATCAATGGGACCATAGGGATCAATGGGGACATAGGATCAATGGGGCCATAGGGATCATTGCGGCCATAGGAATCAATGGGGCCAAAGGGATCAATGGGGCCATAGGGACCAATGGGACCACAGGAATCAATGGGACCATAAGAATCAATGGGGCCATAGGAATCACTGTGGCCATCGATATCAATGGGGCCATAGGGATCAATGGGGCCATAGGAATCAGTGGGGCTATAGGAATCAATGGGGCCATCGAACTCAATGGGGCCATAGAACTCAATGGGGCCATAGGGATCAATGGGACCTTAAGAATCAAAGGGGCCTTAGGAATCAATGGGACCAAAGGGATCAATGGGGCCATAGGGATCAATGGGACCACAGGAATCAATGGGACCATAAGAATCAATGGGGCCATAGGAATCACTGTGGCCATAGATATCAATGGGGCCATAGGGATCAATGGGGCCATAGGAATCAATGGGGTCTTAGAACTCATTGGAGCCATAGAACTCAATGGGGCCATAGGGATCAATGGTGCCTTAGGGATCAGTGGGGCAATAGGGATCTATGGGGCAATAGGAATCTATGGGGCCTTAGAACTCAATGGAACCATAGGGATCAATGGTACCATAGAATTCAATGGGGCCATTATAATCAATGGAGCCGTAGAACTTAATGGGGTCCTAGGGAACAATGGGGCCATTTGGATCAATGAGGCCATAGGAATCAAGGGGACCATAGTGATCAATGGGGCAATAGGGATCGTTGCAGAGATACCAGTGAGTTGTGCTGCCACAAGGAATGAAATATAGCCCCACCATTTGTCAGTGGTATGTAGCTAAAGTGCTTAGCCCCATTCGAGACACAATGCCAAATGTTTTATTGTATCATTATATGGATGATATCTTAGTGGCTGCACAACATCACGAGATCATGGAGGAAGCTGTAGCCTTTGTTACAACTGCTGTTAATGCAGCAGGTTTCTGTATTGTACCTGAAAAAATTCAAAAGACACCACCATGGAAATATTTAGGCTGGCGCATTAGAGCCCAGACTGTAATTCCCCAGCCCTTACAAATACAAACTCATGTAAAAAATTTACACGATGTACAAAAATTGTTGGGAGCAATTAATTGGGTCCGACCGCTGTTGGGTATCTCCAATGCGGATTTAGATCCCCTTTTTGAACTCCTAAAAGGGGATTCTGATTTGCGCTCTCCCCGCAGTCTTGGCTCTGAAGCTGCCAGTGCTTTGCAAAAAGTTGCCACAGCTATCTCAAACAGACAAGCTCACTGGTGTGCCCCGGAGTTACCCTTTTTTCTAATTATCCTGAATCCTGCTCGACAACCTCATGCATTAATTTTTCAGTGGGATTTTCAAAAGCCAGATCCTCTGCTAATTATTGAATGGGTTTTTTTGCCAAATCAATCTACAAAGACAATCCTGACACAGCATGAGATGTTTGCCTCCCTGATCATCAAAGCCAGGCAGCGCTTGCTAATGTTATCTGGGTTAGATTTTGTTTGTATTTGTTTGCCTGTGACAAATGTGTATTTACAGTGGCTCTATCAACAATCAGATGCCTTTAACATGGCATTGGCAGGCTATACGGGCCGCCTTACATCCCATGCGCCGTCACATAAACTACTTAACCTCAATTTTCACTTGATATCCGCGCCAAAAAGAAGCGATCAGCCACTGCAGGCCCTTACCATGGGTCTGGAAAATCACACAAATCAGTTATTTTATGTTGGGATGACCAACATAAGCAATGGAATTCAGATATTGAAACTGTTCCTGGTTCCCCAAGGATAGTGGAACTAGCCGCGGTTGTCCGAGTTTTTCGAAAATGGTCTATGCCTTTTAATCTCATTACTGACTCAGCTTATGTTGCAGGGATTGTTCAGCGAGCAGAAGCATCCATCCATATTACGCAATATTTCTCATTCTGCATTGTTTATTTTATTACAGGAACTTATTTCTCTTTTAGACTCTCGTGATCATCCTTATTTTGTCATGCACATCCGTTCACACACATCTCTACCTGGTTTTATAGCAGAAGGGAATCGTCAAGCTGATATGTTAACATTATCAGTTAATGTTTTACCAGACCGAATAGCGCAAGCTCAACTTAGTCACTCCTTCTTTCATCAGAATGCTGGTGGTCTCAAACGACAATTTGGGCTTACCTCTCAACAAGCATCGAACATTATAGCGGTATGTCCTGACTGCCAGAGGCATTCTTTCCCATTGATAGCAGGGGGGTTAACCCCAGAGGCCTGCAGAGCCTCCAGCTATGGCAAATGGATGTCACACACTATCCAGAGTTTGGTAAGCTAAAACATATACATTCCTCTATTGATACCTTTTCTGGAGCTTTATTTTCCTCTTGCCATACAGGAGAAAAGGCACGAGACGTTCGCAAGCATCTGATGCGTGCTTTTGCTACATTAGGTATCCCCTCCCAATTAAAAACAGATAATGGTCCTGCATATACCTCTGCTGCGACAAAGGCCTTCCTGGATTCCTGGGGCATTATGCATATCACCGGGATCCCTCATTCCCCTACAGGTCAATCATTGATTGAGCGGTCTCACCAATCCTTGAAGCGTCTATTAGCACAACAAAAGGGGGGAATGGGAGCTTCCCCTCCTGAGGAGCGACTACATAAAGCTCTTTATGTTTTTAATTTCTTAAATTGTTCCCTGCTAGATGCTAATCCTCCGATAGTCCGACATTTTAGCTCGAACACCACATTTGAAACAAGAGTCAAGGCTCCAGTGTTGATTCGAGACCCAGAAACAGGTATGATAATGGGGCCATATCCTCTTGTCACATGGGGGAGAGGTTATGCTTGTGTCTCAACAGAAAAAGGCCCCAGGTGGATTCCTGCGAAAAACGTGAAACCATACCGGGAAGAACAGATTTCTCCGACAACAGAAGAAAACACAACCGAAGAAGGATGAGACCAGCTGCTGCCATGGCTGTGAGGATTTTGAAGGGATGTGCTGCATGAACCTATCAGATCACTCAATGTCAATTCAAATACACCTCGAGTAGACTGTCATGGGGCCTCCTCAATGCTCAAAGAACGGTTGATGGTTAATATTTGGAATATAGCCACAGGACATTGGGAATATCCCTTACCACTGATAACTTAGGGTTCGGGATATTCTTGTGTTTCCACAGGGACTAGCCCTATATGGGCTCCAGTGTGATATGTTTGACCTCATCTCAAGACAAAAAATATCATCCAGCCTTCAAAATAACTGAGATTGTGTGTTTCTTATTGTAAATAACTTATGCATGCCATAGTGAATGATGAAAAACAGCTAAATTACCCACTGGATGGTATATTAGTAACAACACAGGTCATGTGTGATTTTCCTGTGTGTTACCAATGTAGGCTTTAGAATTAGAATTATTAGGTATTATTTAGGTTGTCATTAGCTATTATTTAGGTTATTGTGTGCTGCTTTTTCTATTTTTAGTGGTAGATTAAATATAAAAATGAACAGGATTTGATGTTTCCACTTTTGGAATTTATGGTTATTAGCATTTTTTAGAGAGAGCTAATCTTAGTAGTTTATTGTTTTGCAAGCAGGTGCTCCATTTGGGCTCTGTATCATGCACTGGCCACGCGGATGCAGTGTACAAATGGAAGAAACCCTTCAGACCCTGAGAAGAGTAAAAGCAGGAGAGAATCTGTGGTGGGTGAGAGAGGAAAAGTGCACTTTGAATCAGGGGACGCCCTGTTGGCACTGCCTATCGCATCCATCACCAGCATGTTCCTTCTGTCTCTCCTTTCTGGCGACTTGCCATTTCTCAGGGGCCAATAGCTAATAATGCGCTTGCTTAGGATGTTTCTGCTTCATGCTTACACTTGTCTAAAATGGATGATTTGTGTGTGTGTGTGTGAGTGTATGTTTACTAAAACTCTAACCCTCTGTGTTGCTCTGAATGCGTAGTTTGCTTGCCTTTGTTCCTGAGACATTCTGTCTCCCAGATCCAAACATACCCACAGCAGCACCACTCATTCAGGTTACAGGATTGGTTGGACAAATTATTCTCGGGATGGGGTCTCACCGGATGGCTTCACAATGCCTTAAAAATGATGTGTTACATTGGAATGACTATTGTAGTGTTTTTGCTGTTACTTCCTTGTATTTTGCAGTGTGTGCAAAAAATGATTGAAAATGCTACAAAGAAAATATTCATAGTGCAAAAGAAAGGGGGAAATGTGGATAACGGCAAAAATGCTAGCCAGATTGAGCTGCTGGCTATGCAGGAATTTGACCATTAGCCTTGGATGCAGGCTGTGTAAAGAAATAGGATATAGGAATAGGAAGCGATCGGGAACTGTTTTGTTCAGACTATTAAGAGTGCTTTGAGTTGTTAAGGTGTTTTGTCTTGAGGAATGTGTCTTAGCGCGCGCAGCCTTTCTGTGTATATAAGTTTTGAGTTGTTGCTTAATAAACTGAACATTAGCTTGCATCAAGCTGGGTTCCCGTCCCTTCATTGCAGCACCCTCTGAGCGGAAGACACGTAAAAATACAAAGCAACGCAAAGTCCCATGGGGAATGTAGTTGTTCTTCTCTTCTGAGGCAGGTATACCTGGAATTATCAATGATCTATGGAGCTGGAGTATTAGCTCTTTAACTCTTAATGCAATACATGATGTTATGATGTGGAATACTAGTACCAAAAATCATAAAACCATGACATTCCACCCCTTATTCCACATCACTACATCATTCTTGGTACATACAGAAAAACAGTGATTAACATGCATTAGATACACACACACACAACATATATACAAGTATATACATGGAATTACTGACTGCACTCCCCCAACATCAAATTCCCTTGTGGTACACACTGAACATCCCCATTCTTCTGCATCACCCACCAAGTGGACCTAGGTCCCTGAGCAAAGACAGTTCCACGGAGAGGTTTGCCCTTCCCAGAAGCTGGAAGGACCCGTACCGCTTTCCCCAACATGTTCTTTACATGTACTACAGGGACCTTATCTCCCTCTACAGTAGGTAGGGAGTTGGTTTGGGCAGGACCATCACGATTGATGGATCCTCGAGTGTTGACCAACCAGGTGGCTTCGGCCAAATGCTTCTCCCAGTGCTTAAATGTTCCGCCACCCATTGCTTTCAACATGGTTTTTAGCAACCCATTGTATCTTTCAATCTTACCGGAAGCTGGTGCGTGATAGGGGATATGATAAATCCACTCAATGCCATGATCTTTGGCCCAATTACTTACAAGAGAATTTTTGAAATGAGTCCCATTATCTGACTCAATTCATTCTGGAGTGCCATGTCGCCATAGGACTTGCTTCTCGAGACCTAGAATGGTGTTTCGGGCGGTAGCATGGGGTACTGCATATGTTTCAAGCCACCCAGTAGTTGCTTCCACCATGGTGAGCACATAATGTTTAACATTGCGAGATCGTGGCAAGGTGATATAATCAACCTGCCACGCCTCCCCATATTTATACTTTTGCCATCGTCCTTCCCCCCAGAGAGGTTTCATCCTCTTGGCTTGTTTAATTGTGGCACATGTAACACAGTTATGGATAACCTGTGCAATAGCATCCATAGTTAAGTGCACCCCTCGGTCTCTAGCCCACTTATATGTTGCATCTCTTCCTTGATGGCCCGAGGTCTCATGGGCCCACCG
The DNA here is from genome assembly GCA_023055505.1 of Callipepla californica brunnescens. NCBI lineage: Eukaryota > Metazoa > Chordata > Aves > Galliformes > Odontophoridae > Callipepla > Callipepla californica. The sequence continues at coordinate 4,965,813 of JALIRH010000037.1, forward strand.
AGCTAGAAATAATTCACTTTTGTGTTGCCAGTCCAAGTCTACTTGAGCCATCTTAACTTTAGCAGCTCGATCTACCTGATGGTTATTCTGTTGTTCTTCAGTTGCCCGGCTTTTAGGAACATGAGCATCTACATGGCGCACCTTTACAACCATATTCTTTACTCGGGCAGCAATATTTTTCCACAGTTCAGCAGCCCAAATAGGTTTACCCCTCCGTTGCCAGCCATTTTGTTCCCATTGCCGTAACCACCCCCATAAGGCATTTGCCACCATCCATGAGTCAGTGTAAAGATAAAGCACTGGCCACCTCTCACGTTCAGCAATATCTAAGGCCAGTTGGACAGCCTTTACCTCTGCAAATTGGCTTGACTCTCCTTTTCCTTCAGTGGCCTCTGCAACTTGTCGTGTGGGGCTCCACACAGCAGATTTCCATCTGCGGTGCTTTCCCACAATGCGACACGATCCATCTGTGAACAGGGTGTATCTCTTCTCATCTTCTGGAAGTTCATTGTATGGCAGGGCCTCTTTAGCACGTGATACCTCCTCTGCTGGGGTTGTTCCAAACTTTTTACCTTCAGGCCAGTCCATGATCACTTCTAGGATTCCTGGATGACTGAGGTTCCCCATCCGAGCTCGCTGTGTAATCAGCGCAATCCACTTACTCCAAGTGGCATCAGTAGCATGATGGGTGGAGGGAACCTTTCCTTTGAACATCCAATTCAGCACTGGCAGTCGAGGTGCCAGAAGGAGCTGCGTTTCAGTACCTGTTCCTTCAGAAGCAGCTCGAACCCCCTCGTACGCGGCCAAGATCTCTTTTTCAGTTGGAGTGTAGCGCTCCTCAGACCCCCTGTATGCTCGACTCCAGAAACCAAGGGGTCGGTCTCGGGTCTCTCCAGAAGCTCTTTGCCACAAACTCCAAGTGGGACCTTCCTTTCCAGCAGCAGTGTAGAGGATGTTCTTTACATCCTGTCCCATCCGCACTGGCCCCAGGGCCACGGCACGGGCTATCTCCTGCTTAATTTGCTCAAAAGCCTGCTGCTGCTCAGGGCCCCACACAAAATCATTCTTCTTCCAGGTCACCTGATAAAGGGGGCTCACAATGAGGCTGTAGTTTGGAACATGCATTCTCCAAAAGCCCACTACACCCAGAAAAGCTTGTGTCTCTGTCTTACTAGTGGGTGGAGACATAGCAATAATTTTGTCAATCACATCTGTTGGGATGTGACGACGTCCATCTTGCCACTTTATTCCTAGGAATTGAATTTCCTGTGCAGGCCCTTTTACTTTGCTTCGTTTAATAGCGAAGCCAGCTCGCAGGAGGATCTGGATTATTCTCTCTCCTTTCTCGAAAACTTCCCCTGCTGTATTGCCCCACACAATGATGTCATCAATGTATTGTAAGTGCTCAGGAGCACCGCCCTGTTCCAATGCAGTTTGGATCAACCCATGGCAAATGGTTGGGCTGTGCTTCCATCCCTGGGGCAAACAGTTCCAGGTGTACTGAACGCCTTCCAGGTGAAGGCAAACTGTGGTCTGCATTCTGTGGCCAAGGGAATTGAAAAGAAGGCATTAGCAATGTCAGTCGTGGCATACCACTTGACTGCTTTTGACTCCAGCTCATACTGGAGTTGAAGCATGTCCGGCACAGCAGCACTCAGTGGAGGTGTGACTTCATTCAGGCCACGGTAATCTACCGTCAGTCTCTATTCTCCACTGGCTATACGCACTGGCCATATGGGGCTATTAAACGGGGAGTGAGTTCTGCTGATCACTCCCTGGCTCTCTAGCTGACGAATCAGGTTATGAATGGGGAGCAAGGAATCCCTGTTGGTGCGGTACTGCCGTCTGTGCACCGTTTTTGTAGCAATTGGTACCTGTTGCTCCTCCACTTGTAGTAACCCTACAACAGACGGATCTTCTGACAGGCCAGGCAAAGCAGACAGCTGCTTAATATTATCTGCATCCACAGCAGCTATTCCAAAAGCCCATCGATACCCTTTGGGATCCTTAAAATATCCCCTTTTGAGGTAATCAATACCAAGTATGCATGGGGCCCCCTGTCCGGTCGCTATAGGATGCTTCTGCCAGTCTTTACCCGTGAGGCTTATTTCTGCCTCCAGCACAGACAATTCCTGAAAGCCCCCAGTCACTCCAGAGATATGAATCAATTCTGCCCCTTTATAACTTGAAGGCATTAGAGTACATTGTGCACCAGTATCCACCAGTGCCTCATATTTCTGTGGGTTTGATGTGCCAGGCCACCGAATCCACACAGTCCAATACACTCTATTATCCCTCTCCCTCCTCTGGCTGAGGGCAGGGCCCCTCTATTCATTACCTGTAGTGACAGGAACAACTTCGCTGGTAGTTGCTCTGTGTTGTAATTCTCTCACCCGTGCTCGCAGTGCAGGGGTGGGTTTTTGATGCCATTCCTTCATATCTTCTCCATTTGCACGTAAGTAACTCCACAAAGCCGCGCGCGACATGAAGTTAGTGCTGTCATTTGCTCGAGCAGGACGGCGTCTGCTACTGATAGCTACAATTGATTCAACCCTATCAATCAGTTGGGATAATTTTCCCAGTATATCTTCCATTTGTCCTTCGAACTTTGATATGGCTGAAATGGACGCGTATGGCGGTGGAAATTTTTGTTCCAAGTTTTGAAGTGTAAGAATTAGTTCAAAAACTGGGGGTTTTCTGTCTTGGTCCTCATATCTGTTGAACGTTGTCACTAGTGTACCGGCGTACCTTTCTGGTGCTGACTTTGAAAGCTTCTGACATATTTCGGGTGTACTCCTTACTTTCTCCGGATCATGGTCCCGATCGTCAGGATCAAAGGTGGGATCATACAGCATTTCCGCCACAGCTGTTTCTCTCAAATACTGGATGCCTTCCTCAATAGTTTTCCACCTTTTCACTTTAGGTGCCAGGTCACTCTTGTAGGGATATCTTTCCCTCACAGCTACTAGCATTCGTTGCCAGAGGCTGGCGATTCCATCCATATACCTGCTGATTCCTCTGTCGACAGCCGGATCTCGGGCAATGTTTCCTAGCTGGCGAGCTTCGTTACTATCAAGGGACACACTGTTGGCCCCGTTGTCCCAACACCGAAGCAACCAAGTGACAATACTCTCATCCGGACGTCGAACAAACTCCTTTCTTGAGCCTTGGATCTCAGACATTTTCATGGGCCGACGAAACGTCGTAACTTTAACTTTCTCTTCACCTTCATCATCACTTTCTTCTACATGTCTCTCACTTTTCTTTGTTGCCTTTCTCGATGGTGGGGGGGTTGTGGCCACCCCCTCACCTATATCTTCCTCTTCTTTCGGCACCTCTTCTTTGCGTTCTAGGCGCGAGGACACACGTTTCCATTTCTTGCCTTCCACAGGGGCAACTGACTTTGATACTGGTGCTTCCTTTGGCTGGTCAGGTGTGACCGGGAGGTTTTCCTCTTTGGTTTGGGCCTCAGTTTGGACACTCTCTCCCTTCACAATAGTATATAAACCTCAGTAAGCATAAGCCAAGCCCCAAATAAGCTGTTCCACCTCAGATCTTTCTGAGCCGCAACACCCTTTACTCAGATACAGGCCTAGCTCCTCAGGATCCTGCAATTGTTCGGGAGAAAAATCCCATGACACCGGGTGTCCCCATGCTTCTAATTTCTTTCCTAAAACTCTCCACTCTCCCTGCCATTCAACATTCTCTGTTTCTGGGAGAAGCTTCCTGCACATGATGTAAAGTGCTACTACATGAAAGAGGACTAATATCCCAATTATTAACACCATCCCTAAGTTGTGATCTTGAAAATTCATAAAAAACTGATAGGGGAACCCGGATACCCATTCAAACATCACATGGTTCGTTAATATGCTATCGTTTGTTCCATTAGCTGGGGTGCCCTGGTATCTGGCAGGTGCCTCTATCATTGCCTTTAATTTATCATATAGGGACTAGAACCAATGGAACAGAACGGCAAACCTAACCAAGTTCCAGTACGTTTTGAGCATTAAGAGGGAAAAAGCAATGAAATGCAGCCCCTTTAAGAGCAGTTCAAAATGAGAGAACATTTTTTTTTTTTCGTTACTATAACAAGTTAGCAGCACCCATAAAAGTTTACAAATATCCCAGAACAACTGGCAGTACACCCAGACTTCAAGGTCGTGTTATGCCGTACAGTACCTGCAGTACAGATAAGCTTGCTAGCGAGAGACAGAGATTCACTCTAAAAGTATGTCTCTGCCCGGCTAAGGCGGTTCGGGCCCCACATTGGGCGCCAAAAAAAAATGTCAACGATTCACCGGGCTGGATCGGCCCGGCTCCGCGACGACAGGTGCGGGGGACCCACGGACCCACGCCCCAGGAAAGGGGAAAGGAAAAGGGAAAAAGGGAAAAGGGAGATGGGCCTAGAAACAAAACAGCGGCAACGATCTGAGGATAAAAGCTAATTTACTAAATAAGATATCAGAAAGTAAAATAACACATTATAATACAATATAATTGGAATTGAGGCTAATGAATCAAATAAAATGAGCCTTACGCTAACGTTGAAGGCGATACGGCAGCGAGCACCCACTGCTGCGTCGATCCCGAAGGAAAGAGAGCGTCCCGTGACCGCTGAGGGTTTTTATCTGTTCCCTCTGAGCGGAAAACACGTAAAAATACAAAGCATCGCAAAGTCCTCTGGGGAATGTAGTGCTTCTTCTCTTCTGAGACAGGTATACCTGGAATTATCAATGATCTATTAAGCTGGAGTATTAGCTCTTTAACTCTTAATGGAATACATGATGTTATGATGTGGAATACTGGTACCAAAAATCATAAAACAATGACAGAATCAATGGGACCATAGGGATCAATGAAGCCATAGGGATCCATGGGGCCATAGAACTCAAAGGGGCCATAGCGATCAATGAGACCAAAGGAATAAGTTGGGCCATAGGAATCAGTGGGGCCATAGAACTCAATGGGGACATAGGGATCAATGGGACCACAGGGATCAATGGGTCCACAGGAATCAATGGGGCCATAGGAATCAATGGTGTTATAAAAATGAATGGAGATATAGAACTCAATGGGGTCATAGGGATCAATGGGACCGTAGAACTCAATGGGGCCATAGGAATCAATGGGGCCATAGGGATCAATGGGGCCATAGGGATCGATGAAGCCATAGGGATCATCGGGGCCATAGGGATCGATGGGGCCATAGGAATCAATGGGGACATAGAACTCAATGGCGCCATAGGGATCAATGGGGCCATAGGGATCAATGGGGCCATAGGAATCAATGGAGCCATAGGGATCAATGGGACCATAGGAATCAATGAAACCATAGGAATCAGTGGGGCCATAGGAATCAATGGGGCCATAGGAATCAAAGGGGCCATAGGGATCAATGGGACCATAGAACTCAAAGGGGCCATACAAATCAATGGGACCAGAGGAATCAATGGGGCCATAGGGATCAATGGTGTCATAGAACTCAATGGGGCCATAGGGATCAATGGGACCATAGGAATCAATGGGGCCATAGGAATCAGTGGGGCCATAGGAATCAAGGGGCCATACGGATCGATGGGACCAAAGGAATCAATGGGGCCGTAGGGATCAATGGGACCTTAGGAATCAATGGGCCATAGAACTCAATGGGGCCATCGGGATCAATGGGGCCATAGGGATCAATGGGACCATAGGGATCAATGGTACAATAGGAATCAATGGGGCCACAGCGATCAATTGGACTAATGAAATCAATGGGGCCATAGGAATCAATGGAGCCATAGAACTCAATGGGGCCATAGAACTCAATGGGGTCACAGGAATCAATGGGACCATAGGAATCAATGGGGCCGTAGAACTCAATGGGGCCAGAGGAATCAATGGGGCCATAGGGATCAATGGGGCCATAGGAATCAGTGGGACCATAGGAATCAATGGGGCCATAGGGATCAACGGAGCTATATGAATCAATGGGGCCATAGGGATCAATGGGGCCATTGGAATCAATGGGGCCATAGGAATCAGTGGGGCCACAGCGATCAAAGGAGCCATAGGGAGCAATGGGACCACAGGAATCAATGGGGCCATAGGGATCAATGGGGCCACAGGAATCAATGGAACCATAGGGATCAATGGGGCCATAGAACACAAAGGAGCCATAGGGATCAATGGGGCCATAGGGATCAACGGGAACATAGCAATTAATGGGGCCATAGGAATCAGTGTGCCATAGGGATCAATGGGGCCATAGGAATCTGTGGGGCCATAGGGATCAATGGGGCCATAGAACTCAAAGGGGCCATAGGGATCAATGGGGCCATAGAAGTCAGTGGGGCCATAGGAATCATTGGGGCCATAGAAGTCAGTGGGGCCATAGGAATCATTGGGGCCATAGAACTCAACTGGGCCATAGGAATCAATGGAACCATAGAACTCAATGGAGCCATAGAACTCAATGGGGCCATAGGGATCGATGGGGCCACAGGAATCAATGGGGCCATAGGGATCGATGGGGGCATATGAATCAATGGGGCCATAGGGTTCCATGGGGCCATCGGGATCAATGGGGTCATAGGGAACGATGGGGCCATAGGAATCAATGGGGCCATAGTAATCAATGGGGCCATAGGGATCCATGGGGCCATAGGAATCAATGGGGCCATAGAACTCAAAAAGGACAAAGGGATCAATGGGGCCATAGGAATCAATGGGGCCATAGAACTCAATGGGGCCTTTGGGATCAATGGGACCATAGGGATCAATGGGGCCATAGGAATCAATGGGGCCAGAGAACTCAAAGGGGCCATAGGGATCAATGGGAACATAGGGATCATTGGGTAATAGTGATCAATGGGGCCATAGAACTCAAAGGGGCCTTTGGGATCAATGGGACCATAGGGATCAATGGGGCCATAGGAATCAATTGGGCCATAGGGATCAATGGGGCCATAGGGATCAATGGGGCCATAGGGATCAATGGGAACAAAGGAATCAAAGGGGCCATAGGAATCAGTGGGGCCATAGAACTCAGCGGTTCAATAGGGATCAATGGGGCCACAGGAATCAATGGGGCCATAGGGATCAATGGGACTATAGGGATCAATGGGGCCACAGGAATCAATGGAACCATAGGAATCAATAGGGGCATAGGAATGAATGGGGCTATAGAACTCAATGGGGCCATAGGGATGAGTGGGGCCATAGGAATCAATGGGGCCATAGGGATCCAGGGGGCCATAAGAATCAATGGAGCCCTAGAACTCAATGGGGCCATAGGGATCAATGGGAACATAGGAATCAATGGGACCATAGGAATCAATGGGGCCATAGGAATCAGTGGGGCCATAGAACTCAGTGGGGCCATAGGGATCAATGGGGCCATAGGAATCACTGGGGCCATAGGTATCTATGGGGCCACAGGGATCAATGGGGCCATAGGAATCAATGGGGCCATAGGGATCAATGGGGCCATGGGGTTCAATGGCGCCAAAGGAATCAATGGGAACATAGGAATCATCAATCAATAGATGTCAATGGGGCCATAGGGATCAATGGGGCCATAGGGATCAATGGGGCCACGGGGATCAATAGGGCCATAGGAATCAATGGGGCCACAGGAATCAATGGAACCATAGGGATCAATGGGGCCATAGAACACAAAGGAGCCATAGGGATCAATGAGGCCATAGGGATCAATGGGAACATAGGAATCAATGGGGCCATAGGAATCAGTGTGCCATTGGGATCAATGGGGCCATAGGAATCTGTGGGGCCATAGGGATCTATGGGGCCATAGGGATCAACGCGGCCATAGGAATCAATGGGGCCATAGGGATCAATGGGGCCATCGGGATCAATGGGGCCATAGGGATCGATGGGGCCATAGGAATCAATGGGGCCATAGGAATCAATGGGGCCATAGAACTCAAAGGGGCCGTAGGCATCAATGGGACCCCAGGAATCAATGGGACCATAGGAAACAATGGGGCCATAGGGATCAATGGGGCTATAGTGATCAAAGCGGCCATAGGAATCAATGCGACCATTGAACTCAATAGGGCCAAAGGGATCAAATGGGCCATAGGAATTAATGGGGCCTTAGGGATCAATGGGGCCATAGGGATCAATGGGACCATAGGGATCAGTAGGGCCACAGCGATCAATGGGACTAAAGGAATCAATGGCATTAACCCACAGCATTAACTGCTTAACGGCCTGCATGATGTTCTGATGTGGAATACCGGCATCAAAACCACAAAACCACAACAGTGTCCTGCTGCCATCTGTGGCCATTGGACCTGGGAAGCAGCAGCCCGTTTTCAAACACAGATGAGAGGACAGGCCCACAGGGCAGTGAGGGGCAGCCCCCCGTGAACACTGAGGCTGCTGCTCCGTGGTGCAGCTGGGCTCTTAGCCCCTGAACTGCTCCTGCATACGTGAGTTGCTCTCCCCGTTTCAGTGAAGATGGGAAAACAAAGGAATGGAGACAAATGAATTTCTGCTGGCTTCTTTATTGTATTTGTCAACAGAGAGCCTTGATCTATAGCTACATGAGTTGAGTGTGCCAAAACATGAACAATATGCAGCAGGCCAAGAAGAAAACTTCCTATTAAATCAAAGTCGTGGCAGTGGAAACAATAATGGAGGCAAATATAAACAAGGGATTTACCAAGTGAATTACCATGGGGATCCTGTTAGGCTGATGCGCATTTTTTGGGCGCAGAAGTACGTATTGCTCACTGCAACCTTGAGCTCCTGGTTCCTCAGGCTGTAGATGAGAGGATTCACTGCTGGAGGCACCACCAAGTACAGAAATGACACCAGGAGGTCCAGGGATGGAGAAGAGATAGAAGGATGCTTCAGGGAGGCAAACGTGGCAGTGTAGACAAAGAGGGGGACCACGGCCAGGTGAGGGAGGCACGTGGAGAAGGCTCTGTGCCGGCCGTGCACAGAGGGCATCCTCAGCACTGCCCTGAAGATCTGCACGTAGGACAGCACAATGAAAACAAAGCACCCAAGATACAAAGAGACACTAACCACAATAAGCCAAACTTTCCTGAGGTATGGCGGCGAGCAGGAGAGCTTTAACATTTGGGGGATTTCACTGAAGAATTGATTCAAAACATTGCCTTGGCAGAGTGGCAGTGAAAATGTATTGGCAGCGTGCAGCAGGGAATAGAAAAACCCAGTGCCCCAGGCAGCTGCTGCCACGGTGACACAAGCTCTGCTGCCCAGGAGGGTCCCGTAGTGCAGGGGATTGCAGATGGCAACAAAGCGGTCATAGGACTTGACTGTGAGAAGGGAATACTCTGCTGAGACGAAGAAAGAAGTAGAAAGAAAGAAAGAAAAAGACCTGTGCAGCACATCCCAAGTAGGAGATGGCCCTGGTGTCCCAGAGGGCATTGGCCGCGGCTTTGGAGAGAGTGGTGGAGATGCAGCCCAGGTCGAGGAGGGCGAGGTTGAGGACAAAGAGGTACATGGGGGTGTGCAGGCCGTGGTCGCAGGCTGCGGCTGTGCTGCTGAGGCCGTTGCCCAGGAGGGCAGCCAGGGAGATGCCCAGGAAGAGCCAGAAGTGCAGGAGCTGCAGCTGCCGCGTGTCTGCCAACGCCAGCAGGAGGAACTCGCTGATGGAGCTGCTGTTGGGCATTTGGTACTGCTGGGTATCAGCACCTGTGGGCATGAGGACCTGGTCAAGGAGTACAAAAGTCAGTGACAGGTCTTGCAATGGGGAAAATGCTTCTTGAGGTCAGTGATGTAAGCTACACTTCATGAGGTTGTGTCTGCCACGAAGGCCTCTGCCTTCCTTCTCGGAAGGAAACAGCCATGTCCCTGTGAGGAACGTGTTGGTGCTGTGGTCACAGCTTTTCTTTTCAGAGTTGGTCAGATGAGATCACTTCTACAGCAGAAGTACTTGTAGGCGTCTGTGCAACTGACACAAGAAAGACGTGCGTTGCAAATCAAAGTTGTAGGGATGCTTTTTCTCCTCCGTGGTCTCATCCTACTCATGATGCCCAAAGGGTGCTCGGTGAAGTCAGAAATCCTGAGCACTTCTGCTGCACTCAGTGTGAATGGCTGTGACTGAGACCTGAGAGGCAAAGGGATTCACTGCTGCTTCGTGCAGGATAAGGGGAGCTCGCTGGGCTTCTTTCCAGTTGCTGTGAAACAGCAAAGTTTGGAGATGGAAGGAGAATACACTCCCGTGTTACCTTTCAAAGAAGCCAGACCCTGCTGAGAGAAGAGGAAACGACTGCGCATCACACAACGCCCACCCTTTCTCAAGGGACTTGAGCAAGATCTCATCACTGCCCTTCTTACAAAGGACACCTAACATTCATTTCACCAACCCCACAGCATTTCCATGCACACAGCTCTCTCTGCTTCTTCCCTGGACTTTGTTCTTCAGGCTATGGGAAAGATTTGCATCCTGAAGGTCAGCTCACAGCTCTGAAGGACCTCAGGGAGATATTTCCTAACAATGGCATCTCACTGAGGGAAAGCCAACTCCTTCCCAGCCTCACAGACTGCACTGCACACAGCTCCAGGCATTCACTCTCAGCCACTGTGCTTTGCAGAGTGCGATGGACACGTGCCTGGGGAGATGCTCCTCTGCTCTGCACGAGTTTGGCACGGGAATCATTCCTACAAGCTGTAGTTAAGTAGGATAAGACCTCCCCAACCAGTTACCAAGTGCAAGGAGCCACGCCAGAGTTTTACGAAGTCTTGGACAGTTTGGAAAGCGTGAGAGGTTTTAAGAGTTGCTTCTCAGCTTAAATGAGCAAGGCCCAACCAGAGTAAGGCTCAGCTCTGTACTTTTTAAGTGACCAAGGACGAGGTCAGGCGTCTGTCTGGTCTGTGATGACACGCTACTGATGGAGAACACAAGTGATAGCCTGTAGGACTAAGGGACTAACACTCGCCCTAAGTCTGTGCCTAAATTAAGCAGGAGTTTTCTAACAATATTTTCAACATGTTGAATGCGGACTGCAGTCCAGTGGAGGATTTTCTTTTCCTCTGTCCCAGATTCTGCAATCCAGCACAAGTAGTACAATACGCGCTTGTGTCGGACTCAAAAGCTCAACTAGAACAGCCCCTCCCTCTTCCCCAGAGGTAAAGAGGGTCCGAGTTACAGAGCAAAGTGATGCCGGCCAGCCAGCTTGTCTGCTTGTATTCCAAGATCAGCAGTTAAACCACTTTCACCCAAAGGAACATTAATGGCAAGCATTAATGGCAACATCTCATTCCTGCAAAACTGCTGGTGGTGTCCAATCTCCAAATAATCTGATACTGACAGCAGCTCCTTGTGTTGTCCTCTGCTGCACAAAAATTCCTTGAAGAAGGACCTGTTTCCCAGATAAAGCAGCTGAAGGCTCATCGCTACTAGGAAATTCATCTACTCTCTCAGAAGCATTTTCTTCTAACACACAAAAAAAAACACCTCTTGATGTACTTCCACTTCAAGCAGCGAAATGATAGCTGAAAAATATTAAAATTTGAGTGCAAGTGCTGCCTTGATAGTCCTAGGACAGTGTTTCTTCCCAGCCCTTAATCTTTTCTGTGGGCTGGTCACCCTCCCCCAGGGTATCCCCTGCAGTATCACACTGGGGTAGCTGTAGCTGTTGCAGCAATGTTCTGAGAAAGTCTGGTTAAAATGCCAACGAGGTGGAGTTGAACCTCATGTTCTGAAGCTGAGAAAACAAAAACAACGCATTGGAAGAGCTACAGAATTGTATTTGTCCTTACAAGTTTCTTTGATCAGAAACCCAGAGGCCTGTCAAGTCACAACAGAAAAACAAATGCTGTGAACAGCGGCAGCTGGAAGAACTCGGGCAGCAGGAATGCTAGGCTCCGGATATCTAATGCTTTGATCATTCCACTTCAATTTCAGAAGTGGAAAGGAATTCTACGTCCTGGTATATTTGTTACAGTAAAAATAAATTGCTGTTTGACCCCCTGCCATCCCTAGGTCAGCTTACTTTGTAGTAAAGGCTGCTGTAGGCCAGAAGACTGGCTCTAGCCCTTGTGTGATTACACGAGGCCTCAAGGAAGCAAATCAAGAGAAAAATAAATAAATAAAAGCAGTATAATGTTTTCTACCACTCACTCTCTTTCTAATCCTCAGCATCTCCGGAGAAAGCTTAGCCTTGTGTTCAAAGCCAGGCATCACTGTCCCTTCCCTCAGGTGCTTCTGTTTCTCCTCGATTTGCACTCGTCCATCTCACCAAGCATCCAAGTCCTCCGTCAGAGAAACGCTGCCGTGTCCCGGAACGGCTCTTTGTGAATTCCTTCCCCTCAAGTCATCTGGGGAAACACGGAGCACGACTGTTACAAAGCCCCTCCAGTCAGAGGGCCTGCCACTCCTCCTTCTGCTGCGGAGCAGTCTGCCCAAGGCTCTTCTCCAGTAACATTCCTACTCGGAGAAAGGAAAATTTCAGGCACGCATTTTCACGAAGTTTGAGTGAAATAAAAGCAGAGGAAACAAACAGCGCCTGATGCACTATTTCCGAATCCCTCGTCCCCAGTATAACTTCTTGCTAGAACACTCAGTGCAAAGATTGATTTCCAAGCAAGTCAACACTGCTCCGAACAGTTTTCTGACACAGCTCAGACTAACCTGAGAACGTCAGCTGTTCTGCTTCTCCAAGAAGGCACAAAAGTGCCTCCGGGCTTTTGTTGATCTCATTACAGAAACAAAAGCACTTCCAGAGCTATTTTTTTCCCCTGTATTTGCCTTTAAGCCCAGAATTCAGTGATTATAATCCATTTATTCTAGGAGAATCAGCACTGGAGGAGCATATCACTCAGCCAGTCGTCGATCCTCCCCTGCCTCCCTGCTGTGCTGTAGGGAAACTCGGTCTTCCCTCCTGAGCCTGTTGTAAATTATTCTGACCAAAAGCACGTTTCACAGTCTAGCTTCAGGAATAATGGAAAAATCTGAAAGCAGCATTGAGACAAAGTACATTTTTTCCTCTCAGTAGAACAATTCATATTAATCAGAACGACTAAAACTTTAGATTAGTATGAAGCCTTAGCATCTCTTTATCAGTACCAAAAAGTAAACCACCTACTTCAGGAATACTCTGAAAACAATCACATTCACGGTGCTTCCTCTAACATTTAATTACTTGTAGGGCAAATAACCCCCAAGGATAGCACCCAAAAGAAATAGTGCAGAAGACGGTATATTTTAGATGGGCTTAAGTAGATGACATACAGATAACTAGTAAGGACAGAGAGGCTCACCATGATGACGGTTGAGGCTCGCTGATTACTCCACTACAGAGGGATCCCCAACCAGAGATCCTTCTGTGGTGGTGGTCAGCCCTTCAATGGGGTCTGGGAGAGGTGGAGCCAGACCCCACCCCATCTGATCACACAGGTACGTTACCTTCACCTGTGGCCCTTGTGGCTGACTCAGTGCTCGCCTCAGGTGATCCATCAGTGGTTCAGGCCGTGATCCAGCAGTTCCCACACAGTACCGAATGCCAGTCTCATGCCCTTGGGTTGGAGGGTAAACTATTCCACTTTGTTGATTAACTTCTGGTTATTAATCAGTCCGAGGCAACTTTTCTAGCAGTGAAACCCTTAATCATGTACTAGAAATAGAGGACATTTTGTCTCCAGGGTGTGACAGCGTCGTTAAACCTTACAGGTCCTCCGCAGCTCCTGGCCAAGCACCGTTATTTGCCTTTTTGCGTCCAAGCTGCTGGCTCCCCTTTTTATCTCCCCAAAGAAACTGCAATCCAAACTCGTCAATGTACCCACTTTCAAACCCCTTGGCTTGGAGATACTCACCCTGCCGTGGTTGTTTGCCCGCTTTTATACTGAACCTTTTTGGATCACAGCCCCTGGGAGCTGACAGATGTGAGAAATCCAAATTTGACCACGCAGACGTAGAGGGACCGCTGCAAGGCTGGGAAATGCTGATCCTCAAAGCAGCTCTCCCAGAACCCCATGGCGTGTTACTGCTGGTTTCTTCCTCAACCTCCGTGCCCTGAAGCTGTTTCCCATGCGGTGCCTGGCTCCCAGCCTCTGTGCTCCCATCCCCTGCTCTGCTGGACTTCACTTAGCGATGTCGTGTCTGTGTGTCTTCCCCAGAACTGGCTGCTGCTTGCGAACTGGAGAAAACACAATTAAAGGAAAGCTTTGAACAGATGCGGCCGTGCCTCCAGGTTAGCAGTTCTGTTATTTCCCACCCCACAGCGGTGCTGGCAGAGCACACTGGGTCCTCACTTCCTCCCAGCTGTAGTTTGTGGCGCCCATTGCGAGGCCACAGCTCCCGTGGGTCCCCACACATCCCTCCAGCAAAGCCAGCCAGCCAGCCAGGCTCAGCTTCTGTGAAGGCCTCTTCTGCTCCCTCCAAAGGTGAGCAGCCACGCTGCCCCTTGGGCTCTTCTCCCTGCTTTGCCTGATTCGAATTATACAGCGTCTGGAAGGGAAGAGCAGGCAGACCTAGAGGGAGAAAAGCGCAGCTGGGGTCCGTGTTAACTTTGGAAACCTTGTGTGAGCACAAAGTGCCAGCTCTGTTTGATTGCCTGGTCAGAGATCATTACGATTTAGAAAAACCCCAACTGGTGCGTACTGTTACTCGTCACTGTGCTCCTCGTGCAGCATTGGCAGCTCCAGGTGTGTCAGCCTATCCTGCAGCGCACACTGATGCAGCGTTACAGCTGAGAAATGACAAACACAAAACACAGAACGTGGCCTCGCAGCGACCGCAGCTTTTACAGGTGTATGGAAGGCGCAGGGATGCCTTTCATGGGAACAGAAATGAGACTGCTTAAAATAGCACATTGTTCCCACCGATAGCTCCGAGATGCCATTCAAAGCCCACTCCGTTAACTCACGGCTGCTCATTATCCTCTCAGGAGCCCCCGAGCGGGATGGAATGTTGCCTACAAAGGTAGAGGAAGCACGATGAGAATCTGTTCAGACCGCAGGAACTGTTCAGCAGATCTCTTTCACGCCCGCGCCATAAACGCCCGCTGTCTGGAGGAGGTGTGGTTGTTCTTATTCGTGCCGAGGTGACGGGGTGATTTAGCACTGAAGACACGTCACGGAGCAGTGGCAGCCGCTGCCAGCTAGCTGCAGGCATTGCAGGGATCTCGGGCTCCCCCGAGGCACTTCGTTACGATAAGCCCATCGTACGTTCAAGTGTCCTTGTGTTAAAAATTCGCCTGGCAGTGGTTTCTGAGCCGTGGTCATCTCCCCTGGTGGTGGCACAGCTCAGACTGGGCTGTGTGAATGTGAGAGGGGTGATCGATAACACAGCAGTGTGCTCATTTCTCCCCTCGTCCAGGACCAGGTAGGCACCCTCCCCTTCCAGAGCCAGTCCCTGAAGGCCAAAGCAAACCCGTCTGAGGAGGCTTTGAACAAAAACAGTGAGGAGCAGGTGAAGGTAGTTGGCAACTATTGTTACGTAGCCATCGAGATCTGTGCTTCTGCGTATGGCACACAGCAGTGTTAGCAATGGGGTCCCACCCCGAGGCCGGGGGCTCACACCTCAGTCATGACCCCAGATCTTGAATCCTGTGGGAACATCGGTGCCGATGGCTTTGTCCTGAACACACCTCAGCGCAGGGCTGCTGTCAGTGGTCTTCCCTCTATCCTCTGTTCTCTCACCCAACCTGTGTAGCTCCGTTTCCAAAACATTCCCTGTGCTCTATCTCACGCGTTCATCTTCTTCCTCTCTTTCTCTTTACTTCTCGTCTTTTCACACTCGTCCTGTTCACATTCTGAGCAAACTTCTCTGATGTTCTCTGCACTGCCTCATTTTTTTCCTCGGCTTCTGTGGATGGACCTGTCTGGCCATTAAATATTTGTTCAGCTGCTGTCTACTGGGGCCAGGTTATTAATTTACAGTGTGCAAGTGAACACTTTCTGCAATTATTTATCTGAAATGAAAGAAACCTAAAATGGGTTTTCTTTAATTTGGGTCATTTCAGCGTGGTCACAGCACAGCCACGTAAGCAAGATGGTGGGGGATGGGGAATGGACATAGTAGGGTGGGTGAGGGGCTCTGGAGGCTTTTAGGGGGGAAAACTCCTTAGGAAAGGAGCACAAGTGTCTGAAAACGGCTTGGCCATGGAGACAGGTAGCGTCAGCGCCTTCCATGCCTGCTGCAGTACTTAGTTTATATAAAGACAGGACAGATTTTGCTGTGTCACCGTGATGTCAACGCCCGCTACTCCAAGGCAGCTCACTAGTGTGGGTCACAGTCCAAGACGTCCAGAAAGCCATGGATCAACAGCATTGAACCACGAGGCAGGCCATGAGGAAGGTTCCAGCGGCTGCCCACAGAAAGGGGTGTGCCACAGGAGAATGTCAGGGTTCAGACCGGCTGAGGGAGGCCGCCTCCATCTGCCCTTCATTGCACCATCAGTCCTAAACCGCTGGGTAGACTTTTGGGAATCTTCACCTCACGGCTGAAGATGCATTTGTGGCCGACACAGACAAATTGCTGGCACGTTTCCTAGATGGCAAAAGCTCCGTATCTGCCCTTAGAAGAAAATCTGAGGAGTTTCAGACACGTTCTGGAATTGAAGAACGATCAGATCCATGAACAGGACAGGAAGATCGTGGCGCGAGAGAAACAAGTGAGTTGTCATTTTTGTTGTTGTTTTGGAGGAGAGGTAGAAAAGTAAAAGTTTGGTTACAGCAGGTGAATTTAAAAAGGGTGAAATGCCGGAGGGACATCGTTCAGTTGGTTCCTGAGTGGCTGTGCTCTTCCACAGCCAAGCACACAGCTTCTTCCACCACAACATCTCAGTTTGTCACTTAGAAATTGGGATCTTTTCCCACCCCTTCACCTCCCCATGACAACTGGACTTCTCCCACACATCTCTTGGCCCGGATCTTCCTGAGGCTCTCTCCCTGCTCTGTATTTCAGCTGAGGTCGGAATAGACTGGAAGAGACTCAGCGGTGGCACGGGGCACGGTGGGGACGGCCAGGTTTGGTGGGCTGGGAGGCACTGCCGAAGCTGTGAGGGGAGCTGGGACATGCAGCAAACGAGGGCACTCTTGATTCCTTGCCTGCTGGAAATGAGGGTGTCAGGAGAAGGGCGCTGGAGGATGAAGGCTGCACTCAGGAGGGAAGGAGATGCAGCTCTCCTACGCTTTGTGTTGGCACAAAGTAGTTTGAGGCCCGGACGGATCAGTAGAGAGACGCAGCAAACGTTTCCACGGCAAACATCTACAAGGACAAAAAATGAATGTCAGAACAATAGCCAGAATTAGGGTTCTCAAGGCAAAGACAGCAACGTGGATTCAGATCAGTATCGAGGTGTGATCCTTTGTTGATTATACCAGAGATGAAGTCCACGCCGTCCGCTGCTCCGGTCCACAGGGGTTGGGATCAGCATGCGCAGCAGGATGAGGGCTTCCCACCTCCCCCCGGTCCTGATGCGCATGCATCATCGGGGCCCAGAAAATTCCGTGAAACAAAAACATGTTATAAAGTAGTTTGGGGTTGAGGGGAATAACCAAATGTTATGGTCGGGGTTCAGGGGGAACAACAAGATTGGGGGAGACAACGGGAACAGCAGGAGGACGCAATCAACGTTTGCAGAAGGGAAGGGGAAGGGAAGGAAAAAGGGGGGAAAGGAAGGAAGGAAAAAGGGGGGAAAGGAAGGAAAAAAAAAAGGGGAAAGGAAGGAAAAAAAGGGGAAAGGAAACTTAGCAGTTATATCGGTCATTGGCAGGGACTGATTTTGCTGAGGTGCTCAGATGTCATCGACATCTCAGTAATGTGGTATGTATATGTGCAAAGCTGCACATATGGAATTGACTGCTGACTGTATAAACCAATATAAACCAATTTTTCAGACAGATCTCAATACCTGCAAAACACATGAACAACCCCGCGCATTATTTTATTGTGTCCTCTCGGTGAGATAATGTCAGGGCCTGAGGACTCAAACCGCTCGGCCTGACCCACTTGGGTATCCTGGAGCTGATCAGGCCCCTCCTCATACCAGGACCATCAGCTCCTGCTTTAGTGAGGCTGCAGCCAGGCTGGGCTCCAGCTCCACACAGTCCTGCCTGGCTATGGGGCCACTGAGCTCACCCAGTGGACCAATTTCATAGATGCATGAGGTTGGGAAGGACCTACAAGATCATCTAGTCCAACCGTCCTCCTACCACCATCCCTACCCACCAAGCTACTCAATCCAATCCCTTAGCACCTCATCTAAACGCTTCTTGAACAGCGCTAGGGATGGGCCCCTGTGGCTGCTTCGGTGCCCCTGGCTGCCCCGGTGCTGGCTAGGGTGATGGACCCCGGCCCTCCCCTTGTCCCCTAGAGAGCACCTATTGCTCCCAGCTCCTCTTCCCACAGGCCTTACAGCCGTACCTCAGCTTGTCTGCAAAGGCGTGCCGGTCTTCAAAAGCACTCAGACGCAACTCCAGGAGAATCCGCCTGAGGTGCAGACCAAGGGATGACGAACAGTTCAGCTTGCCATTGTGAGCGTTCACTGATGGCATGCATTTGTTTTTGTTTTTTCTTTTTTCTGTGCAGTAAACACTTGTGAAAAAGCTGGCATGGCAGCTCAACGGAGCAGCAGTTCCAACAAACAAGATGTTGGGGCCATTGCGTGGTTATCCTTCCTTCACTGTTTTACCATGGAACTGTTCTCTTTGTAATGCGTTCCTGGCACGTCACATTTACCATCGTCTCATAACTCAGCGTCTTGCCTTCGTTTGGCAGAGGTAACGGTGCATCAAACACGAAGAAGTCAGAAATCGTGCAGGTTTTGGGATTTCTGATCCGGGTGTGCCAAACCTAGCATTCCCGCTGAGCATTTTCCTGTCGTCAATTTCTGCCTAAGTAATAAATGGGTAATTCCTAAGAAGCGCCGAGTCGATCAGTGTGGCCTAAAAACAAAATCCCAAACATCCTAAAGCTGACTTTCCTTCTTCACAAGCCACGGTCGGTGAAGAAGGGAATGCTTTTAAGGACTGAGAAATGGCATTTCAAAGTGTGAAAGAAAAGCGTGCCCTTAACGACAAGAACTGTTTCTCGCTTACCTAAAACCATAAGGCTCAGCTGCCCTCATGCATCACAGGATGACAAAGTGGGAGATGCAATGCTGCAAAGGACTGATTACAACTTAATTAGGCATCAAAAGGAGGGCTAAAAGTATTCAAGGAGGTGAAGGAGCTCTTCCGCACGTGTGAGATGGAAAGGATTCTTAATATAGCGACAGTAATCCCGTAAAGAGAATGACTTCTTCTTTTTCTCTAAGTGATGCAGAAAGATGAGGAGCGGTCCACGCAAAGTTTGAAAGATTGGAGGGTTTTTTTTTTTTAAAGGATCGGGGCACCGAGGCCTGTCCGATTAATTGCTGGAGCAGGAAAACAAACCACCTCTGTAGGTCAAATAACCCCGAGGAAAGCACTCAAGGAAATGGTGCGAAAGGTGGTATATTTTCGGTAGGCTTTAAGTAGATGGTATACAAACAAATAGCAGAAGAGATTGGCTCACCATGGTGATGGTTGAGGCTTGCCGATAACTCCACCAGGGAGGGATCTCCAACCAGAGATCCTTCCCCGCCGGTGGTGGTCAGCCCTTCAATGGGGTCTGGGAGAGGTGGAGTCAAACTGCACCCCTTCCAATCACACTCAGTTGTGCCCCTGCAGCTGACTCAGGGCTTGCCTCAGGTGATCCATCAGTGGTTCAGGCCGTGATTCAGCAGTTCCCATACATCCCTCCACCTTGGGCCTGAGAGATCTGAAGTTCAAAGTTCCATTGTGATTGAGTGCTTGTTCAGACTGGGCCCTTCTCACACCCAAATCCTATGATGAGACACATTGCCCACGTGGGACTTGGGCCTCGCAATATCTTGCACCCCACGCAGAGTTCTGCTGTTCCCTTGTCTCTCATTTGACATCACACAAACCTCCATCTCAATGCCCCAGGAAGGGCCCTGTGCCAGCATGAGGGACAGGATCTCCCCTCCATGGCTCCGGGGATCAGGGCATGGCCTTTCTGCTTCGTGAGACAAAGAAGGGATTTCTCAGCATCACAGCCACCATTACAGTTCTTTGTCAACCTGTAACCGTGGCTTCCAATGATCTGCTCCAGCAAGTCCCTGGCGCTAACGAAGCACGGAGCTGGGCCGGCCTTGCGACGGCAGCTAGCCGTGGGAGAACAGAAATCTCACGGCCAGTGGTTCGTAATGCTTTCATAATTGACCTGGGCGCGGGACCTGAAGGCACGCTGTCAACGGTTTACCGGAATGGGTCGGCACGGTTCCGCGACCATTGGTGTGGGGGACCCACAGCCCAGGAAAGGGGAAAGGGAAAAGGGAGATGGGCCTAGGGACAAAGCAGCGGCAACGATCTGAGGAGGAAGGCTAATTCACTAAATAAGATCTCAGGCAGCAAAATGACACAATCTAATACGATCTAATTGGAATTGAGGCTAATGAATCAAATAAAATGAGCAAGAGAGTGTCTGATAAACCGAAGGCCTAACGCTAACGCTGAAGGCGAACGGCAGCGAGCACCCACTGCCGAGTGATCCCGAAGGAAAGAGAGCGTCCCGTGACACACGAGCAGTTGATATCTTTTCCTCTGAGCAGAAAATACGTAAAAATACAAAGCATCGCACAGTGCTCTGGGGAATGGAGTTCTCTTCTGGGACAGGTACACCCATAACTACTGATGATCCGCGGAGCTGGAGCCCTGACTCTTTGACTCTTCATGCACTCCATGATGTTACGATGTGGAATACCAATGCCCCAAAATCATAAAACCGTGGCACACACTGAGCAGGTTTGCGGATCGCACGGATTTGGGGTGAGCTCCTGACTCCCTTAGGACGTCCTGCTGAGAGATCTCGCCAAACTGGAGGGCTGGGCATTTGGCAGCAGCGTTCGGAGAACCCAACCTACGAGGTCACGCCGTCCCCAGCAGTTCTACTGAACCGTGGCCCTCAGCGCGAGGGCGAAACGCTCCTTCACAGCCCCGGGGTCGGTGTCTGCAACACCTCCCCGGGCCGCACGTTCTGGAGCCTGACAGCTCTTTTGAGAAGTATACTTTTAAATATTTACATCAAAAGATAAATTTATGTATTCATATAGAAAGATAAATTTATATATTTATATAAAAAAATCTAAATTTGTATATTTGTGTAAAGATATATATGTTTATACTGTCGTGGTGGCGAACGGTGTTAAGTCCAGCTGGCGTCCTGTCACGAGTGGTGTCCCCCAAGGGTTGGTATTGGGGCCCATACTGTTTAATCTCTTTATTGATGACCTGGATGAGGGGATTGAGTGCACCCTCAGTAAGTTTGCGGATGACACCGAGTTGGGAGGATGTGTGGATGTGCCTGAGGGTAGGGAGGCCCTTCAGCGGGATCTGGATAGGCTAGACAGTTGGGCTGAGCTCAATGGGATGAGGTTCAATAAGGCCAAGTGCCGGGTGCTGTATTTGGCCACAATAACCCCATGCAATGCTATAGGCTTGGGGCAGAACAGCTTGAGGAGTGTACAGAGGAAAAGGACCTGGGGGTGTTGGTTGATGCCCAACGTGATCCGGCAGTGTGCCCAGGTGGCCAAGAAGGCCAACGGCATCCTGGCCTGGATTAGGAACAGCGTGGCCAGCAGGAGCAGGGAGGGGATCATCCCCTGTACCTCGAGTACTGTGTTCAGTGTTGGGCCCCTCACTACAAGAGAGACATCGAGGCCCTGGAGAGTGTTCAGAGAAGGGCGACAAAGCTGTGAGAGGTCTGGAGCACAAGTCTTACGAGGAGCGGCTGAGGGAGCTGGGATTGTTTAGCCTGAAGAAGAGGCTTAGAGGAGACCTCACTGCACTCTACCACTTCCTGAAGGGAGGCTGTGGTGAGGAGGGGGTCGGCCTCTTCTCCCAGGTAACTAATGACAGGACGAGAGCGAATGGCCACAAGTTGTGTCGGGGAAGATTTAGATTAGACTTGAGGAAAAATTTTTTCTCTGAGAGAGTGGTCCGGCATAGGAATGGCCTGCCTAGGGAGGGGGTTGAGGCACCGTCCCTAGCGCTGTTCAAGAAGCGTTTAGATGAGGTGCTGAGGGATTTGATTTAGTAGCTTGGTTGGTAGGGATAGTGGTGTGAGCATGGTTGGACTAGATGATCTTATAGGTCCTTTCCAACCTCATGAATCTATGAATCTATGGATCAATGTCGCCACAGGGATCAATGGGGCCATAGGACTCAATGGAGCCATAGAACTCAAAGGGGCCATAGAACTCAATAGGGCCATAGGGATCAATGGGGCCATAGGAATCACTGGGGCCTTAGAGATGAATGGGGCCATAGGAATCGATGGGGCCACAGGGATCAATAAGGCCACAGGAATCAATGGGGCCATAGGAATCAATGGGGCCATAGGGATCAATGGGACCACAGGAATCAATAGGGCCATAAAAATCAATGGGGCCATAGGGATCAATGGGGCCATAGGGATCAATTGGGCCAAAGAACTCAATGGGGCCATAGGAATCAATGTGGCCATAGAACTCAAAGGGGCTATAAAAATCAATAAGGTCATAGGAATCCATGGGGCCATAGGAATCAATGGGGCCATAGAACTCAATGGGGCCATAGTAATCAATGGAGCCATAGAAGTCAATGGGGCCATAGGGATCAATGGGACCATAGGAATCAAAGGGGCCATAGGAATCAATGGGGCCATAGGGATTAATGTGGCTATAGGGATCAATTGGGCCATAGGAATCAGTGGGGCCATAGGAATCAATAAGGCCATAGGGATCAATGGGGCCATAGGAAACAATGGGGCATAGAACTCAGTGGGGCCATGGGGTTCAATGGGGCCATAGGGATTAATGGGGCCATAGGAATCAATGGGACCATAGGAATCAATGGGGCGATAGAACTCAATGGGGCCATAGGGATCAATGGGACCATAGGAATCAGTGGGGCCTTAGAACACAGTGGGGCCATAGGGATCAAAGAGGCCATAGGAATCAATGGGGCCATAAGGATCAAAGGGGCCACAGCACTCAATGGAGCTATAGGGATCAATAGGGCCACAGTAATCAAAGGGGCAATAGGAATCAATGGGACCATAGGGATCAATGGGGCCACAGCAATCAATGGAGCCTTAGGGATCGATGGGGCCACAGTAATCAATGGGGCCATAGGAATCAAAGGGGCCATAGGAATCAATGGGGCCATAGTCATCAATGGGGCCATAGTGATCAATGGGGCCACAGCGATCAATGGAGTCATACGGATCAGTGGGGCCAGAGGAATCAATTGGGCCGTAGTGATCATTGGGGCCAGAGGAATCAATGGGGCCGTAGTGATCAATGGGGCCATAGGGATCAATGGGGCCATAGGGATCGATGGTGCCATAGGAATCAATGGGGCCTTAGGAATCAATGGAGCTATAGAACTCAATGGGGCCTTAGCGATCAATGGGGCCATAGAATTAAAGCAGCCATTAGAATCAATGGGGCAATAGAACTCATTGAGGAACCCACAGCAATCAATATAGCCATAGGGATCAATGGGGCCACAGGAATCAATGGAACCATAGGAATCAATGGGACCATAGGGATAAATGTGGCCATAGGAATCAATGAAGCCATAGAATACAAAGGAGCCATTGGAATCAATGGGGCCATAGGGATGAATGGGGCCATAGAACTCAATGGGGCCACAGGGATCAATGCGGCCATAGGAACTAGTGGGGCCATAGGGATCGATGGGGCCATAATGATCGATGTTGCCATAGGGATCAATAAGGCCTGAGGAATCAATGGGGCCATAGGAATCAATGGGGCCATACGAATCATTGGGGCCATAGGAATCATTGGGGCCATAGGAATCAATGGGGCCATAGAACTCAATGGGGCCATAGGAATCAATTGGACCATTGGACTCAATGGGGCCACAAAGATCAATGGGGCCATAGGGATCAATGGGGCCACAGGGATCAATGGGGCCATAGGGATCAATGGGGCAGTAGGGATCAATGGGGCCACAGGAATCAATGGGGCCATAGGAATCAAAGGGGCCCGAGGGATCAATGGGGCCATAGAAATCAGTGGGGCCATAGAACTCAAAGGGGCCATAGGAATCAATGAGGTCATAGGAATCAATGGGGCCTTAGGAATCAATGGGGCCATAGGAATCAATGGAGCCATAGGGATCAATGGGGCCATAGAAATCAGTGGGGCCATAGAACTCAAAGGGGCCATAGGAATCAATGGGGTCATAGGAATCAATGGGGCCACAGGAATCAATGGAGCCATAGGGATCAATGGGGCCATAGGGATCAAAAGTGCCATATAACACAATGGGGCCATAGGAATCAATGTGGTCATAGAACTCAATGGGGCCATAAAAATCAATAAGGCCATAGGAATCAATGGGGCCATAGAACTCAATGGGGCCATAGGAATCAATGGAACCATAGAAAATCAATGGGGCAATAGGGATCAATGGAGCCATAGGAATCAATGGGGCCATAGGAATCCATGGGGCAATAGTGATCAATGGGGCCATAGGGATCCATGGGGCCATAGAACTCAATGGGGCCATAGGGATCAATGGGGCCATAGGGATCAATGGAGCCAAGGAACTCGAAGGAGCCATAGAAATCACTGGTGCCATAGTGATCAATGGGGCCATAGGGATCAATTGCGCCATAGAATTCCAAGGGGCCATAGGAATCAATGTGGCCATAGAACTGAAAGGGGTCATAATAATCAAAGGGACCATAGGAATCAGTGGGGCCATAGGGATCAATGGGGCCACAAAAATCAATGGGACCATAGGAATCAATGGGGCCATAGAACTCAATGGAACCTTAGGAATCAATGGGGCCATAGGAATCAATGGGGCCATAGAACTCCATGGGGCCATATAGATCAATGGGGCCATAGGGATCAATGAGACCGTAGGGATAAATGGTGCCATAGAAATCAATGGGGCCATAGGGATCAATGAGACCTTATGAATCAATGGGGCCATTGGGATCGATGGGACCGTAGGAATCAATGGGGCCATAGAACTCAATGGGGCCATAGGAATCAATAGGTCCATAGGAATCAATGGGGCCATAGGGATCAACGGGACCATAGATATCAATGGGAACATAGGAATCAATGGGGCCATAGGGATCAATGGGGCCATAGGAATCAATGGGACCATAGGAATCAATGGGGATATAGAACTCAATGGGGCCATAGGGATCAATGGGACCATAGGAATCAATGGGGCAATAAAACTCAGTGGGGCCATAGGGTTCAATAAGGCCATAGGAATCAATGGAGCCATAGAACTCAATAGGGCAAAAGGAATCAATGGGGCCACAGCGATCAATGGGGCCACAAAAATCTATGGGACCATAGGAATCAATGGGGCCATAGGAATCAATGGGGCTACAGCGATCAATGGGATCATAGGAATCAATGGGGCCATAGAACTCAATGGGGCCATAGAATTCAATAGGGCCATAGGGAACAATGGGGCCATAGGGATCAATGCGGCCATAGGAATCAATGGGGCCATAGGGATCAATGGGTCCACAGCGATCAATGTGGACATAGGACTTCATGGGGCCATAGGGATCAATGGGGCCATAGGAATCAATGGTACCATAGGGATCAATGGCGCCTTAGGAATCAATGGGGCCATAGGAATCAGTGGGGCCATAGGAATCAATGGGACCATAAAAATCAATGGGGCCATAGAAATCAATGGAGCCTTAGAACTCAATGGGGCCATAGAACTCAATAGGGCCATAGGGATCAATGGGGCCATAGGGATCACTGGGGCCATAGGGATCAATGGGGCGATAGGTATCAATGGGGCCATAGAACTCAATGGTGCCATAGATCTCAATAGGGCCATCGGGATCAATGGTACCATAGGAATCAAAGGGGCCATAGGAATCAGTGGGGCCATAGAACTCAATGTGGCCATAGGAATCAATGGAGCCATAGAACTCAATGGGGACTTAGAACTCAATGGGGCCATAGGGATCAATGGAACCATAGGAATCAATGGGGCCATAGGAATAAGTGGGGCCATAGGGATCAATGGGGCTATAGGAATCAGTGGGGTCATAGGAATCAATGGGGCCCTAGGGATCAATGTGGCCATAGAACTCAATAGGGCCATAGGAATCAAAGGGGCCATAGGAATCAATGAGGCCATAGGAATCAGTGGGACCATAGAGCTCAGTCGGGCCATAGTAATCAATGGGGCCTTAGGAATCAATGGGGCCATAGGAATCAGTGGGGCCTTAGGAATCAATGGGACCTTAGAACTCAATGGGGCCATTATAATCAATGGAGCCATAGAACTCAATGGGGCCATAGGGATCGATGGGGCCATAGGGATCAATGAGAACGTAGGAATCAAGGGGACCACAGGGATCAATGGGGCCATAGGGATCAATGGGGCCATAGGGATCAATGGGGCCATAGGGATCAATTGGGCTATCGGGATCAATGTGACCATAGGAATCAATGGGGCCATATGAATCAATGGGGCCATAGGGATTAATGGGGCCATAGGGATCAATGGGACCATAGGAATCAATGGGGCCTTTGGGAACAATGGGGCCGCAGCGATCAATGGGACCATAGGAATCAATGGGGCCATAGAACTCAATGTGGCCACAGCGATCAATGGAGCCATACGGACCTGTGTGGCCACAGGAATCAATGGGGCCATAGGAATCAATGGAGCCATAGAACTCAATGGGGCCATAGAAATCAATGGTGCCATAGGGATCAGTGGGGCAATAGGGATCTAAGGGGCAATAGGGATCTATGGGGCCTTAGAACTCAATGGAACCGTAGGGATCAATGGTACCATAGAACTCATTGGGGACATTATAATCAATGGAGCCATAGAACTCAATGGGGCCATAGGGATCAAAGGGGCCATAGGAATCCATGGGGCCATAGGAATCAATGGGGCCATCGAACTCAATGGGGCCATAGAACTTAATGGGGCCATAGGGATCAATGGGACCATAAGAATCAAAGGGGCCGTAGGAATCAATGGGGCCTTAGGGATCAATGGGGCCATAGAACTCATTGGAGCCATAGAACTCAATGGGACCATAGGTACCAATGGTGCCACAGCGATCAATTGGGCCTTAGGGACCAATGTGGCCACAGGAATCAATGGGGCCACAGGAATCAATGGGGCCATAGGAATCAATGGGGCCATAGGAATCAATGGGGCCGTAGGAATCTATCAATGGTTTACCGGGCTGGATCGGCCCGGCTCCGCGACGACCGGTGCAGGGGACCCACGGACCCACGCCCCTGGAAAGGGGAAAGGAAAAGGGAAAAAGGGAAAAGGGAGATGGGCCTAGAAACAAAACAGCGGTAACGATCTGAGGAGGAAAGCTAATTTACTAAATAAGATATCAGAAAGTAAAATAACACAATATAATCCAATATAATTGGAATTGAGGCTAATGAATCAAATAAAATGAGCAAGAGAGAGTGTCCGATAAACCGAAGGCCTTACGCTAACGCAGAAGACGATACGGCAGCGAGCACCCACTGCTGCGTCGATCCCGAAGGAAAGAGAGTGTCCCGTGACCGCTGAGGGTTTTTATCTGTTCCCTCTTGTGGATAACGGCAAAAATGCTAGCCAGATTGAGCTGCTGGCTATGCAGGAATTTGACCATTAGCCTTGGATGCAGGCTGTGTAAAGAAATAGGATATAGGAGTAGGAAGCGATCGGGAACTGTTTTGTTCAGACTATTAAGAGTGCTTTGAGTTGTTATGGTGTTTTGTCTTGAGGAATGTGGCCTTCTCCCAATCAGATCTTAGCGCGCGCAGCCTTTCTGTGTATATAAGTTTTGAGTTGTTGCTTAATAAACTGAACATTAGCTTGCATCAAGCTGGGTTCCCGTCCCTTCATTGCAGCAAATGGTGACCCCGACATTCGGGACTTTGGATAATCCGGCTGCAAGACCCCAAGAACTCTAGAATTAGCTGCTGAAAGGAAGCAGGACAACAAGGAATACCTTGAGAATCAGCTGCTGAAAGGAAGCAGAAAAACGGATCCGTACAATCACCTCCTCGCGATTGGTAGGTGAGCTTGGGGTAACTATGGGAAATCACATATCTTGTGAAGAGCGGGACGTATTTTATATTATGCGGGATTTAATCTCAAAACATGAAAAGACTCTTTCTAGCGCTGACTTAGACCTCATCTTGCAGTGGGTACGGGATAAAATCCCTGATACAGATTCTTCCACCATTTTTACGCTAGAATTATGGGATCGAGCTGGGGTTAAGTTGTGGGACGCATCCACCCTAGGCGATTCTGATGCGCAGAAACTTTTAGCCCCTTGGAGAATAATTTTTGAGACTCTTAAATCTAAGGAATCTAAATCGTGTGCTCCTTCCCTTAGTATAGAGGGGGAATTCTCCCCTGATACGACTCCCTTAAGACCCCCTGTTTCAGCTGCTCCTATCCCCACCCCTCGCCCGAGGACCTCTAAAGGCTCTGAGGATCCTTTTACACCCGAATCTGAGCCAGATCCAAAAGATCCTCGTGCAGCATGGGCAGCTATTAAACGCCAAGCCTTGCAGTGAAGGAGAAATGGCAAGTTTGATAGCTGCGCCGGTGGTGTATCGGGGTTGTGCAGAACATGGGGTGTGGGAGCCCTTGCCATTTAAGGTCATGAAGGAGCTCAGACAGGCTTTACAACAGTACGGGATCTCATCTCATTATTTTGTGACTATGCTAGCCTCGGTCTTTGATACACATGTTATGACTCCATATGATTTAAAGTCTTTAGCCAAACTTTTGTTAACACCAGCCCAACTAACGATTTGGGAAAGTGAATGGAGAAGAGGCTTGGAGGAAATCCGTGCTCGCTTCCTTGCACAGAACGATCAAGCTTTACAAGCTGTAACCTTAGATCAGCTAATGGGCATGGGAATGCATACAGATCCTGCAGCCCAAGCGCGTGATTGCCCCCGGGAGGCTTTGGAAGCTGGAAAAGAGGCTGCTAGAAAGGCTTTTAATTCTATTCCTGATGGTCAGACTCCAGCCCAATCTTTTCGTTCTTTGATACAAGGGCCAAAAGAGCCTTGTATGTCTTTCATAGATAGACTAAAACAAGCCCTGGATAGGCAGATTGACAATGCTGATGCACGGGAAATCATACTCCTGAAATTTGCGATGGGTAATGCAAATGATGATTGTCAAAAGTTGTTGCGCTCTTTACCTAATCCACACCCCACTCTCTCTGAGATGATACAAGCATGCAGTCGTTTAGGAACTGCAAATTACAAATATGAAACGATGGCCGCTGCTTTTGCTGCCATAAATGTGGGGAGGCAGAGCCCTGCTTCCAGTCGGGTGGTGTGCTTTGGATGTGGTAAACAAGGGCATATTAAAAAGAACTGTCTCCTTTCTAAGCAAAACTATGAAGGAAAACCTAAGGACATTTCTGTCTGTCCGCGATGCCAAAAAGGGAGACACTTTGCGAACCAATGTCGCTCACGCTTTAATTGGCAAGGACAGTCGCTTTCGGGAAACTTGAAGAGGAGCGCGGGACGGCCCCGCGCTCTGACACAAATTGCAGCGCCGAATGCTCAGACAGCCGCGTCTGCGACCCTGCCTGCAATCTCGATGCCCTCGACAGGGGGAGCCCAGCCACCTCAGGAAGCGCAGGCTTGGACCTGGCAACCTCACATACAGTAACACTGATTGATTCCTCCGTGCATTTATTAGATTCAAATGCTACTGGTCCATTACCCCCGGGGACGCACGGTTTAATTCTAGGAAGATCATCTACAACTTTAACAGGTTTATTTATTTTACCAGGGGTTATTGACTCTGATTCACAAATTATAAAAATTATGGCGTGGACACCCATGCCACCATGTACTGTGGTAAAGGGTACCCGCATAGCCCAATTGATTCTTTTCCCAGCAATTACTAGCAATGGTGTATCCCAGGAAAAAAGAAAGGGGGGTTTTGGATCTACAGGACCCCCGGCTATTTTTTGGACACAATCTGTAACCTCGTCCAGACCGACCTTGCAATGTACTTTACAAAGAAACCAGCAACAAATTATCTTAACAGGAATTTTGGACACAGGAGCTGATGTGACTGTCATCTCTCTATCCAAATGGCCACCCCTATGGCCTCTAACATCGGCATCACATACATTAGCGGGGGTGGGAGGTGCGAGGAACAGCCAGCAAAGCGCTGAATTTATCCAAATCAAAGGACCTGAGGATCGAATAGCTACCATCAAACCATTTGTGTTACCAATTCCAATGATATTATGGGGCCGTGATGTTATGGCTCAGTGGGGAGTTACTATAAAGTCAGATTTTTTGAAGGGGCCATTGAGAGGCGCGACACCCTTAAGCTAATATGGAAAACAGATACCCCTAGATGGGTGGATCAATGGCCCCTTCCGCTAGAAAAACTTTGCGCCCTCCAAGATTTAGTAGCAGAACAACTAGCAAAAGGACATATTGTACCTTCCACTAGGCCTTGGAACTCACCTGTATTTGTAATTAAGAAACAAACTGGTAAATGGCGCTTGCTCCATGACCTCAGAAAAATTAATGATGCTATGGAAAATATGGGAGCCCTTCAACCAGGTCTCCCATCTCCCACAATGATTCCCCGAGATTGGCATTTGACTGTTACTGATCTTAAAGACTGCTTCTTTAATGTTCCATTACACCCTGATGACGCCCCTCGATTTGCATTTTCAGTTCCAAGCATCAACATGCAAGCCCCGTTGCAGAGATACCAGTGGGTTGTGCTGCCACAAGGAATGAAAAATAGCCCCACCATTTGTCAGTGGTATGTAGCTAAAGTGCTTAGCCCCATTCGAGACACAATGCCAAATGTTTTATTGTATCATTATATGGATGATATCTTAGTGGCTGCACAACATCACGAGATCATGGAGGAAGCTGTAGCCTTTGTTACAACTGCTGTTAATGCAGCAGGTTTCTGTATTGTACCTGAAAAAATTCAAAAGACACCACCATGGAAATATTTAGGCTGGCGCATTAGAGCCCAGACTGTAATTCCCCAGCCCTTACAAATACAAACTCATGTAAAAAATTTACACGATGTACAAAAATTGTTGGGAGCAATTAATTGGGTCCGACCGCTGTTGGGTATCTCCAATGCGGATTTAGATCCCCTTTTTGAACTCCTAAAAGGGGATTCTGATTTGCGCTCTCCCCGCAGTCTTGGCTCTGAAGCTGCCAGTGCTTTGCAAAAAGTTGCCACAGCTATCTCAAACAGACAAGCTCACTGGTGTGCCCCGGAGTTACCCTTTTTTCTAATTATCCTGAATCCTGCTCGACAACCTCATGCATTAATTTTTCAGTGGGATTTTCAAAAGCCAGATCCTCTGCTAATTATTGAATGGGTTTTTTTGCCAAATCAATCTACAAAGACAATCCTGACACAGCATGAGATGTTTGCCTCCCTGATCATCAAAGCCAGGCAGCGTTTGCTAATGTTATCTGGGTTAGATTTTGTTTGTATTTGTTTGCCTGTGACAAATGTGTATTTACAGTGGCTCTATCAACAATCAGATGCCTTTAACATGGCATTGGCAGGCTATACGGGCCGCCTTACATCCCATGCACCGTCACATAAACTACTTAACCTCAATTTTCACTTGATATCCGCGCCAAAAAGAAGCGATCAGCCACTGCAGGCCCTTACCATATTTACGGATGGGTCTGGAAAATCACACAAATCAGTTATTTTATGGTGGGATGACCAACATAAGCAATGGAATTCAGATATTGAAACTGTTCCTGGTTCCCTACAGATAGTGGAACTAGCCGCGGTTGTCTGAGTTTTTCGAAAATGGTCTATGCCTTTTAATCTCATTACTGACTCAGCTTATGTTGCAGGGATTGTTCAGCGAGCAGAAGCATCCATATTACGCAATATTTCTCATTCTGCATTGTTTATTTTATTACAGGAACTTATTTCTCTTTTAGACTCTCGTGATCATCCTTATTTTGTCATGCACATCCGTTCACACACATCTCTACCTGGTTTTATAGCAGAAGGGAATCGTCAAGCTGATATGTTAACATTATCAGTTCATGTTTTACCAGACCGAATAGCGCAAGCTCAGCTTAGTCACTCCTTCTTTCATCAGAATGCTGGTGGTCTCAAACGACAATTTGGGCTTACCTCTCAACAAGCATCGAACATTATAGCGGTATGTCCTGACTGCCAGAGGCATTCTTTCCCATTGATAGCAGGGGGGTTAACCCCAGAGGCCTGCAGAGCCTCCAGCTATGGCAAATGGATGTCACACACTATCCAGAGTTTGGTAAGCTAAAACATATACATTCCTTTATTGATACCTTTTCTGGAGCTTTATTTTCCTCTTGCCATACAGGAGAAAAGGCACGAGACGTTCGCAAGCATCTGATGCGTGCTTTTGCTACATTAGGTATCCCCTCCCAATTAAAAATAGATAATGGTCCTGCATATACCTCTGCTGCGACAAAGGCCTTCCTGGATTCCTGGGGCATTATGCATATCACCGGGATCCCTCATTCCCCTACAGGTCAATCATTGATTGAGTGGCCTCACCAATCCTTGAAGCGTCTATTAGCACAACAAAAGGGGGGAATGGGAGCTTCCCCTCCTGAGGAGCGACTACATAAAGCTCTTTATGTTTTTAATTTCTTAAATTGTTCCCTGCTAGATGCTAATCCTCCGATAGTCCGACATTTTAGCTCGAACACCACATTTGAAACAAGAGTCAAGGCTCCAGTGTTGATTCGAGACCCAGAAACAGGTATGATAATGGGGCCATATCCTCTTGTAACATGGGGGAGAGTTTATGCTTGTGTCTCCACAGAAAAAGGCTCCAGGTGGATTCCTGCGAAAAACGTGAAACCATACCGGGAAGAACAGATTTCTCCGACAACAGAAGAAAACACAACCGAAGAAGGATGAGACCAGCTGCTGCCATGGCTGTGAGGATTTTGAAGGGATGTGCTGCATGAACCTATCAGATCACTCAATGTCAATTCAAATACACCTCGAGTAGACTGTCATGGGGCCTCCTCAATGCTCAAAGAACGGTTGATGGTTAATATTTGGAATATAGCCACAGGATATTGGGAATATCCCTTACCACTGATAACTTAGGGTTCGGGATATTCTTGTGTTTCCACAGGGACTAGCCCTATATAGGTTCCAGTGTGATATGTTTGACCTCATCTCAAGACAAAAAATATCATCCAGCCATCAAAATAACTGAGATTGTGTGTTTCTTATTGTAAATAACTTATGCATGCCATAGTGAATGATGAAAAACAGCTAAATTACCCACTGGACGGTATATTAGTAACAACACAGGTCATGTGTGATTTTCCTGTGTGTTACCAATGTAGGCTTTAGAATTAGAATTATTAGGTATTATTTAGGTTGTCATTAGCTATTATTTAGGTTATTGTGTGCTGCTTTTTCTATTTTTAGTGGTAGATTAAATATAAAAATGAACAGGATTTGATGTTTCCACTTTTGGAATTTATGGTTATTAGCATTTTTTAGAGAGAGCTAATCTTAGTAGTTTATTGTTTTGCAAGCAGGTACTCCATTTGGGCTCTGTATCATGCACTGGCCACGCGGATGCAGTGTACAAATGGAAGAAACCCTGCAGACCCTGAGAAGAGTAAAAGCAGGAGAGAATCTGTGGTGGGTGAGAGAGGAAAAGTGCACTTTGAATCAGGGGACGCCCTGTTGGCACTGCCTATCGCATCCATCACCAGCATGTTCCTTCTGTCTCTCCTCTCTGGCGACTTGCCATTTCTCAGGGGCCAATAGCTAATAATGCGTTTGCTTAGGATGTTTCTGCTTCATGCTTACACTTGTCTAAAATGGATGATTTGTGTGTGTGTGTGAGTGTATGTTTACTAAAACTCTAACCCTCTGTGTTGCTCTGAATGCGTAGTTTGCTTGCCTTTGTTCCTGAGACATTCTGTCTCCCAGATCCAAACATACCCACAGCAGCACCACTCATTCAGGTTACAGGATTGGTTGGACAAATTATTCTCGGGATGGGGACTCACCGGATGGCTTCACAATGCCTTAAAAATGATGTGTTATATTGTAATGACTATTGTAGTGTTTTTGCTGTTACTTCCTTGTATTTTGCAGTGTGTGCAAAAAATGATTGAAAATGCTACAAAGAAAATATTCATAGTGCAACAGAAAGGGGGAAATGTGGATAACGGCAAAAATGCTAGCCAGACTGAGCTGCTGGCTATGCAGGAATTTGACCATTAGCCCTGGATGCAGGCTGTTTAAAGAAATAGGATATAGGAATAGGAAGCGATCGGGAACTGTTTTGTTCAGACTATTAAGAGTGCTTTGAGTTGTTAAGGTGTTTTGTCTTGAGGAATGTGTCTTTCTGTGTATATAAGTTTTGAGTTGTTGCTTAATAAACTGAACATTAGCTTGCATCAAGCTGGGTTCCCGTCCCTTCATTGCAGCACCCTCTGAGCGGAAGACACGTAAAAATACAAAGCATCGCAAAGTCCCATGGGGAATGTAGTTGTTCTTCTCTTCTGAGGCAGGTATACCTGGAATTATCAATGATCTATGGAGCTGGAGTATTAGCTCTTTAACTCTTAATGCAATACATGATGTTATGATGTGGAATACTAGTACCAAAAATCATAAAACCATGACATTCCACCCCTTATTCCACATCACTACATCATTCTTGGTACATACAGAAAAACAGTGATTAACATGCATTAGATACACACACACACAACATATATACAAGTATATACATGGAATTACTGACTGCACTCCCCCAACATCAAATTCCCTTGTGGTACACACTGAACATCCCCATTCTTCTGCATCACCCACCAAGTGGACCCAGGTCCCTGAGCAAAGACAGTTCCACGGAGAGGTTTGCCCTTCCCAGAAGCTGGAAGGACCCGTACCGCTTTCCCCAACATGTTCTTTACATGTACTACAGGGACCTTATCTCCCTCTACAGTAGGTAGGGAGTTGGATTGGGCAGGACCATCACGATTGATGGATCCTCGAGTGTTGACCAACCAGGTGGCTTCGGCCAAATGCTTCTCCCAGTGCTTAAATGTTCCGCCACCCATTGCTTTCAACATGGTTTTTAGCAACCCATTGTATCTTTCAATCTTACCGGAAGCTGGTGCGTGATAGGGGATATGATAAATCCACTCAATGCCATGATCTTTGGCCCAATTACTTACAAGAGAATTTTTGAAATGAGTCCCATTATCTGACTCAATTCTTTCTGGAGTGCCATGTCGCCATAGGACTTGCTTCTCGAGACCTAGAATGGTGTTTCGGGCAGTAGCATGGGGTACTGCATATGTTTCAAGCCACCCAGTAGTTGCTTCCACCATGGTGAGCACATAATGTTTACCATTGCGAGATCGTGGCAAGGTGATATAATCAACCTGCCACGCCTCCCCATATTTATACTTTTGCCATCGTCCTTCCCCCCAGAGAGGTTTCATCCTCTTGGCTTGTTTAATTGTGGCACATGTATCACAGTCATGGATAACCTGTGCAATAGCATCCATAGTTAAGTCCACCCCTCGGTCTCTAGCCCACTTATATGTTGCATCTCTTCCTTGATGGCCCGAGGTCTCATGGGCCCACCGAGCTAGAAATAATTCACTTTTGTGTTGCCAATCCAAGTCTACTTGAGCCATCTTAACTTTAGCAGCTCGATCTACCTGATGGTTATTCTGTTGTTCTTCAGTTGCCCGGCTTTTAGGAACATGAGCATCTACATGGCGCACCTTTACAACCATATTCTTTACTCGGGCAGCAATATTTTTCCACAGTTCAGCAGCCCAAATAGGTTTACCCCTCCGTTGCCAGCCATTTTGTTCCCATTGCTGTAACCACCCCCATAAGGCATTTGCCACCATCCATGAGTCAGTGTAAAGATAAAGCACTGGCCACCTCTCACGTTCAGCAATATCTAAGGCCAGTTGGACAGCCTTTACCTCTGCAAATTGGCTTGACTCTCCTTTTCCTTCAGTGGCCTCTGCAACTTGTCGCGTGGGGCTCCACACAGCAGATTTCCATCTGCGGTGCTTTCCCACAATGCGACACGATCCATCTGTGAACAGGGCGTATCTCTTCTCATCTTCCGGTAGTTCATTGTATGGCGGGGCCTCTTTAGCACGTGATACCTCCTCTGCTGGGGTTGTTCCAAACTTTTTACCTTCAGGCCAGTCCATGATCACCTCCAGGATTCCTGGACGGTTGGGGTTCCCCATCCGAGCTCGCTGTGTAATCAGCGCAATCCACTTACTCCAAGTGGCATCAGTAGCATGATGGGTAGAGGGAACCTTTCCTTTGAACATCCAATTCAGCACTGGCAGTCGAGGTGCCAGAAGGAGCTGCGCTTCAGTACCGATTACTTTGGAAGCAGCTCGAACCCCCTCGTACGCGGCCAAGATCTCTTTTTCAGTTGGAGTGTACCGCTCCTCAGACCCCCTGTATGCTCGACTCCAGAAACCAAGGGGTTCGCCTCGGGTCTCTCCAGAAGCTCTTTGCCACAAACTCCAAGTGGGACCTTCCTTTCCAGCAGCAGTGTAGAGGATGTTCTTTACATCCTGTCCCGTCTGCACTGGCCCCAGGGCCACGGCACGGGCTATCTCCTGCTTAATTTGCTCAAAAGCCTGCTGCTGCTCAGGGCCCCACACAAAATCATTCTTCTTCCAGGTCACCTGATAAAGGGGGCTCACAATGAGGCTGTAGTTTGGAACATGCATTCTCCAAAAGCCCACTACACCCAGAAAAGCTTGGGTCTCTGTCTTACTAGTGGGTGGAGACATAGCAATAATTTTGTCAATCCCATCTGTTGGGATGTGACGACGTCCATCTTGCCACTTTATTCCTAGGAATTGAATTTCCTGTGCAGGCCCTTTTACTTTGCTTCGTTTAATAGCGAAGCCAGCTCGCAGGAGGATCTGGATTATT
The DNA here is from genome assembly GCA_023055505.1 of Callipepla californica brunnescens. Classification (NCBI taxonomy): domain Eukaryota; kingdom Metazoa; phylum Chordata; class Aves; order Galliformes; family Odontophoridae; genus Callipepla; species Callipepla californica. Next base: position 5,002,815 of record JALIRH010000037.1, read on the forward strand.
CTCTCTCCTTTCTCGAAAACTTCCCCTGCTGTATTGCCCCACACAATGATGTCATCAATGTATTGTAAGTGCTCAGGAGCACCGCCCTGTTCCAATGCAGTTTGGATCAACCCATGGCAAATGGTTGGGCTGTGCTTCCACCCCTGGGGCAAACAGTTCCAGGTGTACTGAACGCCTCTCCAGGTGAAGGCAAACTGTGGCCTGCATTCTGTGGCCAAGGGAATTGAAAAGAAGGCGTTAGCAATGTCAGTCGTGGCATACCACTTGACTGCTTTTGACTCCAGTTCATACTGGAGTTGAAGCATGTCCGGCACAGCAGCACTCAGTGGAGGTGTGACTTCATTCAGGCCACGGTAATGTACCGTCAGTCTCCATTCTCCACTGGCTATACGCACTGGCCATATGGGGCTATTAAACGGGGAGTGAGTTTTGCTGATCACTCCCTGGCTCTCTAGCTGACGAATCAGGTTATGAATGGGGAGCAAGGAATCCCTGTTGGTGCGGTACTGCCATCTGTGCACCGTTTTTGTAGCAATTGGTACCTGTTGCTCCTCCACTTGTAGTAACCCTACAACAGACGGATCTTCTGACAGGCCAGGCAAAGCAGACAGCTGCTTAATATTATCTGCATCCACAGCAGCTATTCCGAAAGCCCATCGATACCCTTTGGGATCCTTAAAATATCCCCTTTTGAGGTAATCAATACCAAGTATGCATGGGGCCCCCTGTCCGGTCGCTATAGGATGCTTCTGCCAGTCTTTACCCGTGAGGTTTATTTCTGCCTCCAGCACAGACAATTCCTGAAAGCCCCCAGTCACTCCAGAGATATGAATCAATTCTGCCCCTTTATAACTTGAAGGCATTAGAGTACATTGTGCACCAGTATCCACCAGTGCCTGATATTTCTGTGGGTTTGATGTGCCAGGCCACCGAATCCACACAGTCCAATACACTCTATTATCCCTCTCCCTCCTCTGGCTGAGGGCAGGGCCCCTCTATTCATTACCTGTAGTGACAGGAACAACTTCGCTGGTAGTTGCTCTGTGTTGTAATTCTCTCACCCGTGCTCGCAGTGCAGGGGTGGGTTTTTGATGCCATTCCTTCATATCTTCTCCATTTGCACGTAAGTAACTCCACAAAGCCGTGCGCGACATGAAGTTAGTGCTGTCATTTGCTCAAGCAGGACGGCGTCTGCTACTGATAGCTACAATTGATTCAACCCTATCAATCAGTTGGGATAATTTTCCCAGTATATCTTCCATTTGTCCTTCGAACTTTGATATGGCTGAAATGGACGCGTATGGCGGTGGAAATTTTTGTTCCAAGTTTTGAAGTGTAAGAATTAGTTCAAAAACTGGGGGTTTTCTGTCTTGGTCCTCATATCTGTTGAACGTTGTCACTAGTGTACCGGCGTACCTTTCTGGTGCTGACTTTGAAAGCTTCTGACATATTTCGGGTGTACTCCTTACTTTCTCCGGATCATGGTCCCGATCGTCAGGATCAAAGGTGGGATCATACAGCATTTCCGCCACAGCTGTTTCTCTCAAATACTGGATGCCTTCCTCAATAGTTTTCCACCTTTTCACTTTAGGTGCCAGGTCACTCTTGTAGGGATATCTTTCCCTCACAGCTACTAGCATTCGTTGCCAGAGGCTGGCGATTCCATCCATATACCTGCTGATTCCTCTGTCGACAGCCGGATCTCGGGCAATGTTTCCTAGTTGGCGAGCTTCGTTACTATCAAGGGACACACTGTTGGCCCCGTTGTCCCAACACCGAAGCAACCAAGTGACAATACTCTCATCTGGACGTCGAACAAACTCCTTTCTTGAGCCTTGGATCTCAGACATTTTCATGGGCCGACGAAACGTCGTAACTTTAACTTTCTCTTCACCTTCATCATCACTTTCTTCTTCTCCATGTCTCTCACTTTTCTTTGTTGCCTTTCTCGATGGTGGGGGGGTTGTGGCCACCCCCTCACCTATATCTTCCTCTTCTTTCGGCACCTCTTCTTTGCGTTCTAGGCGCGAGGACACACGTTTCCATTTCTTGCCTTCCACAGGGGCAACTGACTTTGATACTGGTGCTTCTTTTGGCTGGTCAGGTGTGACCGGGAGGTTTTCCTCTTTGGTTTGGGCCTCAGTTTGGACACTCTCTCCCTTCACAATAGTATATAAACCTCGGTAAGCATAAGCCAAGCCCCAAATAAGCTGTTCCACCTCAGATCTTTCTGAGCCGCAACACCCTTTACTCAGATACAGGCCTAGCTCCTCAGGATCCTGCAATTGTTCGGGAGAAAAATCCCATGACACCGGGTGTCCCCATGCTTCTAATTTCCTTCCTAAAACTCTCCACTCTCCCTGCCATTCAACATTCTCTGTTTCTGGGAGAAGCTTCCTGCACATGATGTAAAGTGCTACTACATGCAGGAGGACTAATATCCCAATTATTAACACCATCCCTAAGCTGTGATCTTGAAAATTCATAAAAAACTGATAGGGGAACCTGGATACCCATTCAAACATCACATGGTTCGTTAATATGCTATCGTTGGTTCCATTAGCTGGGGTGCCCTGGTATCTGGCAGGTGCCTCTATCATTGCCTTTAATTTATCATATAGGGACCAGAACCAATGGAACAGAATGGCAAACCTAACCAAGTTCCAGTACGTTTTGAGCATTAAGAGGGAAAAAGCAATGAAATGCAGCCCCTTTAAGAGCAGTTCAAAATGAGAGAACATTTTTTTTTTTCTTTACTATAACAAGTTAGCAGCACCCATAAAAGTTTACAAATATCCCAGAACAACTGGCAGTACGCCCAGACTTCAAGGTCGTGTTATGCCGTACAGTACCTGCAGTACAGATAAGCTTGCTAGCGAGAGACAGAGATTCACTCTAAAAGTATGTCTCTGCCCGGCTAAGGCTATTCGGGCCCCACGTTGGGCGCCAAAAAAAATGTCAACGATTCACCGGGCTGGATCGGCCCGGCTCCGCTATGACCGGTGCGGGGGACCCACGGACCCACGCCCCAGGAAAGGGGAAAGGAAAAGGGAAAAAGGGAAAAGGGAGATGGGCCTAGAAACAAAACAGCGGCAACGATCTGAGGAGGAAAGCTAATTTACTAAATAAGATATCAGAAAGTAAAATAACAGAATATAATACAATATAATTGGAATTGAGGCTAATGAATCTAATAAAATGAGCAAGAGAGAGTGCCCGATAAACCGAAGGCCTTACGCTAATGCTGAAGGCGATACGGCAGCGAGCACCCACTGCTGCGTCGATCCCGAAGGAAAGAGAGCGTCCCGTAACCGCTGAGGGATTTTATCTGTTCCCTCTGAGCGGAAAACACGTAAAAATACAAAGCATCGCAAAGTCCTCTGGGGAATGAAGTGCTTCTCCTCTTCTGAGACAGGTATAGCTGGAATTATCAATGATCTGTGGAGCTGGAGTATTAGCTCTTTAACTCTTAATGCTATACATGATGTTATGATGTGGAATACAAGTACCAAAAATCATAAAACAATGACAGAATCAATGGGGCCATAGGGATCAATGGGGCCATAGAATTCAATGGGACCATAGAACTCAATGGGGCCATAGGAATCAATGGGGCCGTAGGGATTAAAGCGGCCATAGGGATCAATGGGGTCATAGGGATCAATGGGGCCATAGGGATCGATGGGGCCATAGGGATCGATGGGACCATAGGAATCAATGGGGCCATAGGGATCAATGGGACCTTAGGAATCAATGCGGCCATAGAACTCAATGGGGCCTTAGGGATCAATGGGGCCATAGGAATCAATGGGGACATAGGGATCAATGGGGCCACAGCGATCAATGGAGCCATAGGGATCAATGGGGCCACAGGAATCAATGGGGCCGTAGGAATCAATGGCACCATAGGGATCGATGGGTCCATAGGAATCAATGGGGCCATAGAAATCAATTGGGCCATAGGGATTAATGGGGCCATAGGGATCAATAAGGCCATAGTCATAACTGGGGCCATAGGGATCAATAGGGCCACAGTGATCAATGGTACCATAGGAATCAATGGGGCCATAGGGATCAATGGGGCCATAGGGATCAATGGGGCCGTAGAACTCAAAGGGGCCATAGGAATCAATGGGGCCATAGAACTCAATGGGGCCATAGGAATGAAGGGGGCCTTAGGAATCAATGGGGCCATAGAACTCAATGGGGCCACAGCGATCAATGGGACTAAAGGAATCAATGGCATTAACCCACAGCATTAACTCCTTAACGGCCTGCATGATGTTCTGATGTGGAATACCGGCATCAAAACCACAAAACCACAACAGTGTCCTGCTGCCGTCTGTGGCCATTGGACCTGGGAAGCAGCAGCCCGTTTTCAAACACAGATGAGAGGACAGGCCCACGGGGCAGTGAGGGGCAGCCCCCCGTGAATACTGAGGCTGCTGCTCCGTGGTGCAGCTGGGCTCTTGGCCCCTGAACTGCTCCTGCATACGTGAGTTGCTCTCCCCGTTTCAGTGAAGATGGGAAAACAAACGAATGGACACAAATGAATTTCTGCTGGCTTCTTTGTTGTATTTATCAACAGAGAGCCTTGATCTATATGTACATGAGTTGAGTGTGCCAAAACATGAACGATATGCAGCAGGCCAAGAAGAAAACTTCTTATTAAATCAAAGTCGTGGCAGTGGAAACAATAATGAAGGCAAATATAAACAAGGGATTGTGAATTACCATGGGGATCCTGTTAGGCTGATGCGCATTTTTTGGGCGCAGAAGTACGTATTGCTCACTGCAACCTTGAGCTCCTGGTTCCTCAGGCTGTAGATGAGAGGATTCACTGCTTGAGGCACCACCAAGTACAGAAATGACACCAGGAGGTCCAGGAATGGAGAAGAGATAGAAGGATGCTTCAGGTAGGCAAACGTGGCAGTGTAGACAAAGAGGGGGACCACGGCCAGGTGAGGGAGGCACGTGGAGAAGGCTCTGTGCCGGCCGTGCACAGAGGGCATCCTCAGCACTGCCCTGAAGATCTGCACGTAGGACAGCACAATGAAAACAAAGCACCCAAGATACAAAGAGACACTAACCACAATAAGCCAAACTTTCCTGAGGTATGGCTGCGAGCAGGAGAGCTTTAACATTAGGGGGATTTCACCGAAGAATTGATTCAAAACATTGCCTTGGCAGAGTGGCAGTGAAAATGTATTGGCAGCTTGCAGCAGGGAATAGAAAAACCCAGTGCCCCAGGCAGCTGCTGCCACGGTGACACAAGCTCTGCTGCCCAGGAGGGTCCCGTAGTGCAGGGGATTGCAGATGGCAACAAAGTGGTCATAGGACTTGACTGCGAGAAGGGAATACTCTGCTGAGACGAAGAAAGAAGTAGAAAGAAAGAAAGAAAGAAGACCTGTGCAGCACATCCCAAGTAGGAGATGGCCCTGGTGTCCCAGAGGGCATTGGCCGCGGCTTTGGAGAGAGTGGTGGAGATGCAGCCCAGGTCGAGGAGGGCGAGGTTGAGGACAAAGAGGTACATGGGGGTGTGCAGGCCGTGGTCGCAGGCTGCGGCTGTGCTGCTGAGGCCGTTGCCCAGGAGGGCAGCCAGGGAGATGCCCAGGAAGAGCCAGAAGTGCAGGAGCTGCAGCTGCCGCGTGTCTGCCAACGCCAGCAGGAGGAACTCGCTGATGGAGCTGCTGTTGGGCATTTGGTACTGCTGGGTATCAGCACCTGTGGGCATGAGGACCTGGTCAAGGAGTACAAAAGTCAGTGACAGGTCTTGCAATGGGGAAAATGCTTCTTGAGGTCAGTGATGTAAGCTACACTTCATGAGGTTGTGTCTGCCACGAAGGCCTCTGCCTTCCTTCTCGGAAGGAAACAGCCATGTCCCTGTGAGGAACGTGTTGGTGCTGTGGTCACAGGTTTTCTTTTCAGAGTTGGTCAGATGAGATCACTTCTACAGCAGAAGTACTTGTAGGCGCCTGTGCAACTGACACAAGAAAGACGTGCGTTGCAAATCAAAGTTGTAGGGATGCTTTTTCTCCTCCGTGGTCTCATCCTACTCATGATGCCCAAAGGGTGCTCGGTAAAGTCAGAAATCCTGAGCACTTCTGCTGCACTCAGTGTGAATGGCTGTGACTGAGACCTGAGAGGCAAAGGGATTCACTGCTGCTTCGTGCAGGATAAGGGGAGCTCACTGGGCTTCTTTCCAGTTGCTGTGAAACAGCAAAGTTTGGAGATGGAAGGAGAATACACTCCCGTGTTACCTTTCAAAGAAGCCAGACCCTGCTGAGAGAAGAGGAAACGACTGCGCATCACACAACGCCCACCCTTTCTCAAGGGACGTGAGCAAGATCTCATCACTGCCCTTCTTACAAAGGACACCTAACATTCATTTCACCAACCCCACAGCATTTCCATGCACACAGCTCTCTCTGCTTCTTCCCTGGACTTTGTTCTTCAGGCTATGGGAAAGATTTGCATCCTGAAGGTCAGCTCACAGCTCTGAAGGACCTCAGGGAGATATTTCCTAACAATGGCATCTCACTGAGGGAAAGCCAACTCCTTCCCAGCCTCACAGGCTGCACTGCACACAGCTCCAGGCATTCACTCTCAGCCACTGTGCTTTGCAGAGTGCGATGGACACGTGCCTGGGGAGATGCTCCTCTGCTCTGCAGGAGTTTGGCACGGGAATCATTCCTACAAGCTGTAGTTAAGTAGGATAAGACCTCCTCGACCAGTTACCAAGTGCAAGGAGCTACGCCAGAATTTTACGAAGTCTTGGACAGTTTGGAAAGCGTGAGAGGTTTTAAGAGTTGCTTCTCAGCTTAAATGAGCAAGGCCCAACCAGAGTAAGGCTCAGCTCTGTACTTTTTAAGTGACCAAGGACGAGGTCAGGCGTCTGTCTGGTCTGTGATGACACGCTACTGATGGAGAACACAAGTGATAGCCTGTAGGACTAAGTGACTAACACTCGCCCTAAGTCTGTGCCTAAATTAAGCAGGAGATTTCTAACAATATTTTCAACATGTTGAATGCGGACTGCAGTCCAGTGGAGGATTTTCTTTTCCTCTGTCCCAGATTCTGCAGTCCAGCACAAGTAGTACAATACGCGCTTGTGTCGGACTCAAAAGCTCAACTAGAACAGCCCCTCCCTCTTCCCCAGAGGTAAAGAGGGTCTGAGTTACAGAGCAAAGTGATGCCGGCCAGCCAGCTTGTCTGGCCTAACCACTTTCACCCAAAGGAACATTAGTGGCAAGCATTAATGGCAACATCTCATTCCTGCAAAACTGCTGGTGGTGTCCAACCTCCAAATAATCTGATACTGACAGCAGCTCCTTGTGTTGTCCTCTGCTGCACAAAAATTCCTTGAAGAAGGACCTGTTTCCCAGATAAAGCAGCTTAAGGCTCATCACTACTAGGAAATTCATCTACTCTCTCAGAAGCATTTTCTTCTAACACACAAAAAAAACCACCTCTTGATGTACTTCCACTTCAAGCAGCGAAATGATAGCTGAAAAATATTAAAATTTGAGTGCAAGTGCTGCCTTGATAGTCCTAGGACAGTGTTTCTTCCCAGCCCTTAATCTTTTCTGTGGGCTGGTCACCCTCCCCCAGGGTATCCCCTGCAGTATCACACTGGGGTAGCTGTAGCTGTTGCAGCAATGTCCTGAGAAAGTCTGGTTAAAATGCCAACGAGGTGGAGTTGAACCTCATGTTCTGAAGCTGAGAAAACAAAAACAACGCATTGGAAGAGCTACAGAATTGTATTTGTCCTTACAAGTTTCTTTGATCAGAAACCCAGAGGCCTGTCAAGTCACAACAGAAAAACAAATGCTGTGAACAGCGGCAGCGGGAAGAACTCGGGCAGCAGGAATGCAAGGCTCCGGATATCTAATGCTTTGATCATTCCACTTCACCTTTCAGAAGTGGAAAGGAATTCTACGTCCTGGTATATTTGTTACAGTAAAAATAAATTGCTGTTTGACCCCCTGCCATCCCTAGGTCAGCTTACTTTGTAGTAAAGGCTGCTGTAGGCCAGAAGACTGGCTCTAACCCTTGTGTGATTACACGAGGCCTCAAGGAAGCAAATCAAGAGAAAAATAAATAAATAAAAGCAGTATAATGTTTTCTACCACTCAGTCTCTTTCTAATCCTCAGCATCTCCGGAGAAAGCTTAGCCTTGTGTTCAAAGCCAGGCATCACTGTCCCTTCCCTCAGGTGCTTCTGTTTCTCCTCGATTTGCACTCGTCCATCTCACCAAGCATCCAAGTCCTCCGTCAGAGAAACGCTGCCGTGTCCCGGAACGGCTCTTTGTGAATTCCTTCCCCTCAAGTCATCTGGGGAAACACGGAGCACGTCTGTTACAAAGCCCCTCCAGTCAGAGGGCCTGCCACTCCTCCTTCTGCTGCGGAGCAGTCTGCCCAAGGCTCTTCTCCAGTAACATTCCTACTCGGAGAACAGAAAATTTCAGGCACGCATTTTCACGAAGTTTGAGTGAAATAAAAGCAGAGGAAACAAACAGCGCCTGATGCACTATTTCCGAATCCCTCGTCCCCAGTATAACTTCTTGCTAGAACACTCAGTGCAAAGATTGATTTCCAAGCAAGTCAACACTGCTCCGAACAGTTTTCTGACACAGCTCAGACTAACCTGAGAACGTCAGCTGTTCTGCTTCTCCAAGAAGGCACAAAAGTGCCTCCGGGCTTTTGTTGATCTCATTACAGAAACAAAAGCACTTCCAGAGCTACTTTTTTTTCCCCTGTATTTGCCTTTAAGCCCAGAATTCAGTGATTATAATCCATTTGTTCTAGGAGAATCAGCATTGGAGGAGCATATCACTCAGCCAGTCGTCGATCCTCCCCTGCCTCCCTGCTGTGCTGTAGGGAAACTCGGTCTTCCCTCCTGAGCCTGTTGTAAATTATTCTGACCAAAAACACGTTGCACGGTCTGGCTTCAGGAGTAATGGAAAAATCTGAAGGCAACATTGAGACAAAGTGCATTTCTTCCTCTCAGTAGAAGAACTCATATTAATCAGAACGACTAAAACTTTAGATTAGTATGAAGCCTTAGCATCTCTTTATCAGTACCAAAAAGTAAACCACCTACTTCAGGAATACTCTGAAAACAATCACATTCACGGTGCTTCCTCTAACATTTAATTACTTGTAAGGCAAATAACCCCCAAGAATAGCACCCAAAAGAAATAGTGCCGAAGACGGTATATTTTAGATGGGCTTAAGTAGACGACATACAGATAACTAGTAAGGAAAGAGAGGCTCACCATGATGACGGTTGAGGCTCGCTGATTACTCCACTACAGAGGGATCCCCAACCAGAGATCCTTCCCTGGTGGTGGTCAGCCCTTCAATGGGGTCTGGGAGAGGTGGAGCCAGACCCCACCCCTTCTGATCACACAGGTATGTTACCTTCACCTGTGGCCCTGCGGCTGACTCAGTGCTCGCCTCAGGTGATCCATCAGTGGTTCAGGCCGTGATCCAGCAGTTCCCACACAGTACCGAATGCCAGTCTCATGCCCTTGGGTTGGAGGGTAAACTATTCCACTTTGTTGATTAACTTCTGGTTATTAATCAGTCCGAGGCAACTTTTCTAGCAGTGAAACCCTTAATCATGTACTAGAAATAGAGGACATTTTGTCTCCAGGGCGTGACAGCGTCGTTAAACCTTACAGGTCCTCCGCAGCTCCTGGCCAAGCACCGTTATTTGCCTTTTTGCGTCCAAGCTGCTGGCTCCCCTTTTTATCTCCCCAAAGAAACTGCAATCCAAACTCATCAATGTACCCACTTTCAAACCCCTTGGCTTGGAGATACTCACCCTGCCGTGGTTGTTTGCCCACTTTTATACTGAACCTTTTTGGATCACAGCCCCTGGGAGCTGACAGATGTGAGAAATCCAAATTTGACCACGCAGACGTAGAGGGACCGCTGCAAGGCTGGGAAATGCTGATCCTCAAAGCAGCTCTCCCAGAACCCCATGGCGTGTTACTGCTGGTTTCTTCCTCAACCTCCGTGCCCTGAAGCTGTTTCCCATGCGGTGCCTGGCTCCCAGCCTCTGTGCTCCCATCCCCTGCTCTGCTGGACTTCACTTAGCGATGTCGTGTCTGTGTGTCTTCCCCAGAACTGGCTGCTGCTTGCGAACTGGAGAAAACACAATTAACGGAAAGCTTTGAACAGATGCGGCCGTGCCTCCAGGTTAGCAGTTCTGTTATTTCCCACCCCACAGCGGTGCTGGCAGAGCACACTGGGTCCTCGCTTCCTCCCAGCTGTAGTTTGTGGCGCCCATTGCGAGGCCACGGCTCCCGTGGGTCCCCACACATCCCTCCAGCACAGCCAGCCAGCCAGCCAGGCTCAGCTTCTCTGAAGGCCTCTTCTGCTCCATCCAAAGGTGAGCAGCCACGCTGCCCCTTGGGCTCTTCTCCCTGCTTTGCCTGATTCGAATTATACAGCGTCTGGAAGGGAAGAGCAGGCAGACCTAGAGGGAGAAAAGCGCAGCTGGGGTCCGTGTTAACTTTGGAAACCTTGTGTGAGCACAAAGTGCCAGCTCTGTTTGATTGCCTGGTCAGAGATCATTACGATTTAGAAAAACCCCAACTGGTGCGTACTGTTACTCGTCACTGTGCTCCTCGTGCAGCATTGGCAGCTCCAGGTGTGTCAGCCTATCCTGCAGCGCACACTGATGCAGCGTTACAGCTGAGAAATGGCAAACACAAAACACAGAACGTGGCCTCGCAGCGACCGCAGCTTTTGCAGGTGTATGGAAGGCGCAGGGATGCCTTTCATGGGAACAGAAATGAGACTGCTTAAAATAGCACATTGTTCCCACCGGTAGCTCCGAGATGCCATTCAAAGCCCACTCCGTTAACTCACGGCTGCTCATTATCCTCTCAGGAGCCCCCGAGCAGGATGGAATGTTGCCTACAAAGGTAGAGGAAGCACGATGAGAATCTGTTCAGACCGCAGGAACTGTTCAGCAGATCTCTTTCACGCCCGCAACATACACGCCCGCTGTCTGGAGGAGGCCTGGTTATTCTTATTCGTGCCGAGGTGACGGGGTGATTTAGCACTGAAGACACGTCACGGAGCAGTGGCAGCCGGTGCCAGCTAGCTGCAGGCATTGCAGGGATCTCGGGCTCCCCCGAGGCACTTCGTTACGATAAGCCCATCGTACGTTCAAGTGTCCTTGTGTTAAAAATTCGCCTGGCAGTGGTTTCTGAGGCGTGGTCATCTCCCCTGGTGGTGGCACAGCTCAGACTGGGCTGTGTGAATGTGAGAGGGGTGATCGATAACACAGCAGTGTGCTCATTTCTCCTCTCGTCCAGGACCAGGTAGGCACCCTCCCCTTCCAGAGCCAGTCCCTGAAGGCCAAAGCAAACCCGTCTGAGGAGGCTTTGAACAAAAACAGTGAGGAGCAGGTGAAGGTAGTTGGCAACTATTGTTACATAGCCATCGAGATCTGTGCTTCTGCGTATGGCACACAGCAGTGTTAGCAATGGGGTCCCACCCCGAGGCCGGGGGCTCACACCTCAGTCATGACCCCAGATCTTGAATCCTGTGGGAACATCGGCGCCGATGGCTTTGTCCTGAACACACCTCAGCGCAGGGCTGCTGTCAGTGGTCTTCCCTCTATCCTCTGTTCTCTCACCCAACCTGTGTAGCTCTGTTTCCAAAACATTCCCTGTGCTCTATCTCACGCGTTCATCTTCTTCCTCTCTTTCTCTTTACTTCTCGTCTTTTCACACTCGTCCTGTTCACATTCTGAGCAAACTTCTCTGATGTTCTCTGCACTGCCTCATTTTTTTCCTCGGCTTCTGTGGACGGACCTGTCTGGCCATTAAATATTTGTTCAGCTGCTGTCTACTGGGGCCAAGTTATTAATTTACAGTGTGCAAGCGAACACTTTCTGCAATTATTTACCTGAAATGAAAGAAACCTAAAATGGGTTTTCTTTAATTTGGGTCATTTCTGCGTGGTCACAGCACAGCCACGTAAGCAAGATGGTGGGGGATGGGGAATGGACATAGTAGGGTGGGTGAGGGGCTCTGGAGGCTTTTAGGGGGGAAAACTCCTTAGGAAAGGAGCACAAGTGTCTGAAAACGGCTTGGCCATGGAGACAGGTAGCGTCAGCGCCTTCCATGCCTGCTGCAGTACTTAGTTTATATAATGACAGGACAGATTTTGCTGTGTCACCGTGATGTCAACGCCCGCTACTCCAAGGCAGCTCACTAGTGTGGGTCACAGTCCAAGACATCCAGAAAGCCATGGATCAGCAGCATCGAACCACGAGGCAGGCCATGAGGAAGGTTCCAGCGGCTGCCCACAGAAAGGGGTGTGCCACAGGAGAATGTCAGGGTTCAGACCGGCTGAGGGAGGCCGCCTCCATCTGCCCTTCATTGCACCATCAGTCCTAAACCGCTGGGTAGACTTTTGGGAATCTTCACCTCACGGCTGAAGATGCATTTGTGGCCGACACAGACAAATTGCTGGCACGTTTCCTAGATGGCAAAAGCTCCGTATCTGCCCTTAGAAGAAAATCTGAGGAGCTTCAGACACGTTCTGGAATTGAAGAACGATCAGATCCATGAACAGGACAGGAAGATCATGACGTGAGAGAAACAAGTGAGTTGTCATTTTTTGTTGTTGTTTTGGAGGAGAGGTAGAAAAGTAAGTTTGGTTACAGCAGGCGAAGTTAAAAGGGGTGAAATGCCGGAGGGACATCGTTCAGTTGGTTCCTGAGTGGCTGTGCTCTTCCACTGCCAAGCACACAGCTTCTTCCACCACAACATCTCAGTTTGTCACTTAGAAATTGGGATCTTTTCCCACCCCTTCACCTCCCCATGACAACTGGACTTCTCCCACACATCTCTTGGCCCGGATCTTCCTGAGGCTCTCTCCCTGCTCTGTATTTCAGCTGAGGTCGGCATAGACTGGAAGGGACTCAGCGGCGGCACGGGGCACGGTGGGGACGGCCAGGTTTGGTGGGCTGGGAGGCACTGCCGAAGCTGGGAAGGGGAGCTGGGACATGCAGCAAACGAGGGCACTCTTGATTCCTTGCCTGCTGGAAATGAGGGTGTCAGGAGAAGGGCGCTGGAGGATGAAGGCTGCACTCAGGAGGGAAGGAGATGCAGCTCTCCTACGCTTTGTGCTGGCACAGCTACTGCTTATTAAAACCATTGAGGTTAGAGAAGCAGCACAGGCAGCTGTGCCAGTGATTCCTCTCTCAAAGCATTCCAAAATGAGGCCAGAATCTGCTGTGGTGGGCCAGGATATCTCCGAATCAGCAGCATCCTTTACAGTTACCTGCACGGGTTGGAAATCACTGCTGAAAACTGATGCCTCCACCGTAAAGTGTGAGTTCTTGCCAACCCGAGTGCACAGCATTTTCATTCTTTCTAAAAGATGGGGAGATTCAGTAACCAAGCTCACACTGAGATAAGGTTCCCCTGCAATATCTTGTTTTCCTCCAGAAGTGTTGAACTCAGCAGCATTCAGACTGCAGGAAAAAAAAAGCAAGAACAGAGGTGATAAAGTATGTGAGGTTCAAAACTTGAGGAAAAAAACCAGAGCGCCTGAGGCTGTGGTGCATGCCACTAACTGTATCTGTGATGTAATACACAAAAACGAAGGGCTGTTTCAGTTCTGCCTCCCGCTGGTGCTGTGTTTAGTTACCTCAGGTACCGTGTTTCATTTTGGGCTCCTCAAGAAGGACATGGAGGCCCTGGAGCGCGCTCTGAGAAGGCAGTGGAGCAGCAAAGGGTCTGTAGCACGAGTCTGCAGGGGAGCATCTGAGGGAACTGGGATTGTTCAGTGTGGAGAAGAGGAGGTGGGAATTGGCCTCTCCTCTTGTCCCTCTGTTGGAACAGGATGCCCGGGGAGGTGACAGAGTCACTGTCCCTGGAGGTATCCAAGAGCCGTAGAGACGTGGCAGGGGAGGACGTGGTTAGTGGGCACGCTGGGGACGGGCTGATGGTTGGATTGGGTGCTCGCAGTGTCTGAGCGGTGTTTTCCAGCCTTAATGGCTCTGTGATGCTATGATTCCACAGATCAGCTCTGCTGATGGCCGCACCGACCTCACCAGAATGAATGGGGTGAGTCACCTCTCTTAAGCCTCAGTTACAGTTGAGATGACCACCTCCATCCATCTTCAGGTTTCAGAAGCTGCTCTGGGGCCAAATAAAGAACAAATCTTCTCGGAGTAGGCTTCGGGATACCTTCAGATGGAAAAAATAACCTCATTTTGTTGCAGGTTGAGACAACAGTAATCCTGGAAAGAGAATCACTGTGCTGCAACGGCGGAATGGAGAACTCAGAGCCAGGGCTGAGCAGAAGACCATCACTGCAGGGTTTGCTGAGACACTTGTACTCTATGTGAGCTTGTGTAGAGGCTGCGAATGTTAACTGCCCAAGGCTGACACTGATTTCAGAAAGAGAAGAATTGAGTATATTTCCTCTTGAAAGCGTATGGTTGTCCTGCTCTGCCTGTTTCATTAACAAATCCGTTTTATATCAGGGTTTGTTTCCTGTAACACGAGTAAGGTTGCCTGTCTATAGGAAGTTATTTTCACCTGACTTGAGTGACAAGGTTCACTGCCAAAGGAGACATCTGCTTTTGTGCTGGTGTGCCTTTGTTTTTTCTCAGCAAATGCTTGTTAGGAAAGGCTGCAGTGGGGCTTTGGGTGTTGTGTTTATGGCCTGTCTTGTTGGGCACCGCAAAAGAAAAAGTAATTCCACATGCAGCAAAGCATTCCCATGGAGCTATTTCTCCAGGTCATGCTCCTTGCAGGCTTTCTCATGCTGTTTGGACCTCGAGCTCACCCCAAAGCTGTTTCTCTAATGGGATCATGAATAGGATCTTTCTCCTCTACTGGGCAAGCAGCTGTCCAAAATCTTCTACCAGCCCGTATCTTTTAATCTTCTGTCTCTGCAAGCGCTGCTCTGTGGTTCGGCATTGTCAGAGGGAGAGAAGCAGACATATCTGCCACCGCCACCGTAGCTCTGTTGCTGTAGGAAGCGTGGCCAAAGCAGCAGCAATCCTCAGCTGCCAGAGCCCTGGAAATGCGTGATGGGTGGCTGTGTGTGTCAGGGTTCAGAAGCAAAGGTGAGAGTTACAGCTGCCACTGGAGTTGGCAGCAGAGTTGTGTCCTTGACTACAAAGAGAAATGCCTAAAACTCAGACTTGCCCCTACTCCACCACCCTGGAGTGGATGGGGCAACTCAACGAGCACCTCTGGGTTATGGTGGTTGGGAAGCGCGGGTGTCTGTGACCACTATGGCACCAGGCCCCACCCCAGGAGTGGGTCTGGAGCCTCTGAGGCTAAGGGCACAATTCTGGGTAAGAAACTCTGCACCAGAGAGCAGAGTGTGCAAGCAGAGGCCGCAGCACCGTGCGGGGCACCTGCGTCCCCCATGTGCTGAATGAGGGGAGATGACGATGCAATGAGTTTCACTGCTCTTGGGGCTGAAAGCAACCCAGCCCTGAGCTGACGGTGATGAGGATGCCCGAAGCCTCTGGACGTACCCACGTCCTCAGGCCAGGTACGTGGACAGTTGTGTCCCAGCTGCAGCCCTGGGAACAAGGCGGGGAGGTGTGGAGGGAGGTGGGTGCCTCCTGCCCCCTCCGTCCTCAGGCGCTGTCTGGCTTCCCTCCCCAGGCAACTGTCAGAGGAGAACGCCGATCTCCAAAAACATGTGGAGAAAGAAACGAAGAAGAGACCGAGCAGGAAAAACGCGGAGCTGCTCCGGAAGCTTCAGGGAGGAGACGCCATCAGCCCCGTTCAGAATGGGCGTCTGAGCTGCATGTTCTGCACTGATTGTTCCTAATTGCATTTTTGAATATTCTTGTATATATTGGATATATATATGTTGGATATATATATTTTATATTCTTAAATATATTCCATATTCCCATGAGCAAGGAGAGAAAACCGACCCTTTGTGTTCAGACCTTTGCTGGCTCAGCATTAGGCCGAGCTGTGCTGCTGCCGGTTGGGCAGACACGGTGCAGCACGAAGCTCAACACCCGCTCCGTTCCAGACATCCTCCGCCCCGGGACAGATGGGTCGGACACACGGTGTCAAGTGCCGAACGCCAATTTATTGCTGCACAACAATAGAGCTTCTTAGACCCGTATACCCGACTGCCCCGGATACCCGTGACACCCAATGAGCCCTTCACGAGGCTACCAGGAGCCCCAGAGATCACGAGTCTGCCCCGTGTCCCTACATCTCCCCCCTCTTCGTGAATTAATAAACCCCTCCACGTTAACCTGGTTTCCCCACCTCTATTGTAAAAACAACAAGTGCCTCAGAGAGCACCTCGCGGCATTCTGAAGTTCATCTCCAGGGCGGGCCCGCGTGACCCGCAGGTTGGGCAGGCTGCCGAAGTCCAGGAGCTTTCTTGGTGCCCGGGTCCGCTTCAATGATCCGAGAGCAGAGACCTCGGGCACGCGGTTGTCCCGGCGCTCCACCTCCTCCTCCTGCAGTTTGATGGGGAGAGCCCAGAGCGGGCCCCGCTGGATGCGCTTCTTGCTGGGGATGATTTCCATCTCCTCACGCACGCGCTTGTTGGTGTGGAAGTTGTTGCCCAGACGGGCGTGGTGCTTCTCGGTGATCACCCACGCCGCTTTCTTCGTCGTCTTCGCCCTCACGCATCCCATGGCTGCGGCGGTCGTGGACAGAGGGAGCGCGCGAAGGCAAGGAAAGGTGCGTTACAACAACAACATTCCCAGCCAAACGTTTCGATAGCAAACACTTTTTCCCTTTTTCTTCCTTTCCAACAACATTCCCGACAACAGTCAAACAGACACATAACCACAACAGACATAGAACGACTGGATGCTGTGCTGAGGGACATGGGTCAGTGGGAGCTATGGGTGATGGGTGAATGGTTGGACGGGTTGATCTTGTAGGTCTTTTCCAACCTTGGTGGTTCTATGATTCTATGATTCTATAAAACTAACTAACTTTATAAACCCGTAACGTCTTACGAACTACGTTTGAGGCCCAGACGGATCAGCAGAGAGATGCAGCGAACGTTTCCACAGCAAACATCTACAAGGACAAAAAATGAATGTCAGAGTAATAGCCAGAATAAGGGTTAACAAGGCAAAGACAGCAACGTGGATTCAGATCAGTATCGAGGTGTGATCCGTTGTCGATTACACCGGAGATGAAGTCCACGCCATCCACTGCTCCGATCCACGGGGGTTGGGATCAGCATGCGCAGCAGGATGAGGGCTTCCCACCTCCCCCCGGTCCTGATGCACATGCATCATCGGGGCCCAGAACATTTCATGAAACCAAAACGTTATAAAGTAGTTTGGAGTTGAGGGGAATAACAAAATGTTATGGTCGGGGTTCAGGGGGAACGACAAGATTGGGGGAGACATCAGGAACAGCAGGAGGACACAATTGACATTTGCATGGCCAAAAAAGATAGACCACGGTGGCAATTAAGGCAGCGCTCAACACAAGAAGAGTGTGAATCGATACCAAAATACAATTCCAGTACATGGTTGCAGAAAGTTACGGAGCTGGAAGGAATGGTGGCCCAATTCGCCTGGGTCGGGGGTCTGTCTATGCAGCGAGAAAATAGATGTCCGCACCCCCACTCCAAAGCACATGTGTTGTTTAGGCCTAAAAACACCCCTGATATCTAAGCCCCTTTTTCCTGGTCCCTCTTGTACCCAGTTTCCCTGACTCCAGCGGTTCCAGCTCCTCATTATTCCTGAAGAGAGATGCCTGTTTGCTCATCTTGTTGGAACAGCAGGATGTTCATCCTGCTTTCTTACCGACAAGCTTATCAGTTTGATTTAAGCCCATCCAACACATCTGGCCCAACAGATAAAATCCGCAGTGAGCAGATCCTTTGGGTCTGGATGATTTGCAGTTGTCTTTACTGTAGAGAAGCAGTTCTCATGGTTCAGCAGCACTGGGTGCACAGGGGGTATGTATATGTGCAAAGCCACATGGTATGAAATTGACTGCTGGCTGTATAAACCAATATACATTTTTCAGACAGATCTCAATACCTGCAAAGCACATGAACAACCCCCACGCATTATTTTATCGTGTCCTCTTAGTGAGATAATGTCAGGGCCTGAGGACTCATACAGCTCTGTCTGACCCACTTGGGTATCCTGGAGCTGATCAGGCCCCACCTCATACCAGGACCATCAGCTCCTGCTTTAGTGAGGCTGCAGCTAGGCTGGGCTCCAGCTCCACACAGTCCTGCCTGGCTATGGGGCCACTGAGCTCACCCAGTGGACCAATTTCATAGATACATGAGGTTGGGAAGGACCTACAAGATCATCTAGTCCAACCGTCCTCCCACCACCATCCCTACCCACCAAACTACTCAATCAAATCCCTTAGGACCTCATCTAAATGCTTCTTGAACAGCGCTAGGGA
Organism: Callipepla californica brunnescens; assembly: GCA_023055505.1. Lineage (NCBI taxonomy): Eukaryota > Metazoa > Chordata > Aves > Galliformes > Odontophoridae > Callipepla > Callipepla californica. The sequence goes on from JALIRH010000037.1 coordinate 5,021,233, forward strand.
TGGGCCCCTGTGGCTGCTCCGGTGCCCCTGGCTGCCCCAGTGCTGGCTAAGGTGATGGACCCCGGCCCTCCCCTTGTCCCCTAGAGAGCACCCATTGCTCCCAGCTCCTCTTCCCACAGGCCTTACAGCCGTACCTCAGCTTGACTGCAAAGGCGTGCCGGTCTTCAAAAGTGCTCAGACGCAACTCCAGAAGAATCAGCTTGAGGTGCAGACCAAGGGATGACGAACAGTTCAGCTTGCCATTGTGAGCGTTCACTGCTGGCATGCATTTGTTTTTGTTTTTTCTTTTTTCTGCGCAGTAAACACGTACGAAAAAGCTGGTATTTCTTGTGTGGTGTTAGGTATTTTATATCACTGTGTGTACGTAGGAGAGCGCAGTGATAAAGCACCGTTGGTCAGCAGCAGAGAGCACTGAGCTGTTGCGACACAGCAGCTGTGTATTCTGGGATGTCCTGCATATGCATGCAGACAACGTATACATCCTATACAGGATAACATGAAAAAAAAATATGTGCAATTGTGAAATATTAGCCAAACCACATGCCTTCAAAATAGGCGCATGGCAGCTCAACGGAGCAGCAGTTCCAACAAACAAGATGTTGGGGTCATTGCGTGGTTATCCTTCCTTCACTGTTTTACCACGGAACTGTTCTCTTTGTAACGCGTTCCTGGCACGTCACATTTACCGTCGTCTCATAACTCAGCGTCTTGCCTTCGTTTGGCAGAGGTAACGGTGCATCAAACACGAAGAAGTCAGAAATCGTGCAGGTTTTGGGATTTCTGATCCGGGTGTGCCAAACCTGGCATTCCCGCTGAGCATTTTCCTGTCGTCAATTTCTGCCTAAGTAATAACTAGGTAATTCCTAAGAAGCACCGAGTCAATCAGTGTGGCCTAAAAACAAAATCCCAAACATCCTAAAGCTGACTTTCCTTCTTCACAAGCCACGGTCGGTGAAGAAGGGAATGCTTTTAAGGACTGAGAAATGGCATTTCAAAGTGTGAAAGAAAAGCGTGCCCTTAACGACAAGAACTGTTTCTCGCTTACCTAAAACCATAAGGCTCAGCTGCCCTCATGCATCACAGGATGACAAAGTGGGAGATGCAATGCTGCAAAGGATTGATTACAACTTAATTAGGCATCAAAAGGAGGGCTAAAAGTATTCAAGGAGGTGAAGGAGCTCTTCCGCACGTGTGAGATGGAAAGGATTCTTAATATGGTGACAGTAATCCTGTAAAGAGAATGACTTCTTCTTTTTCTCTAAGTGATGCAGAAAGATGAGGAGCGGTCCACGCAAATTTTGAAAGATTGGAGGGGTTTTTTTTAAAGGATCGGGGCATCGAGGCCTGTCCGATTAATTGCTGGAGCAGGAAAACAAACCACCTCTGTAGGTCAAATAACCCCGAGGAAAGCACTCAAGGAAATGGTGCGAAAGGTGGTATATTTTCGGTAGGCTTTAAGTAGATGGTATACAAACAAATAGCAGAAGAGATTGGCTCACCTTGGTGATGGTTGAGGCTTGCCGATTACTCCACCAGGGAGGGATCTCCAACCAGAGATCCTTCCCCGCTGGTGGTCAGCCCTTCAATGGGGTCTGGGAGAGGTGGAGTCAAACTGCACCCCTTCCAATCACACTCAGTTGTGCCCCTGCAGCTGACTCAGGGCTTGCCTCAGGTGATCCATCAGTGGTTCAGGCCGTGATTCAGCAGTTCCCATACATCCCTCCACCTTGGGCCTGAGAGATCTGAAGTTCAAAGTTCCATTGTGATTGAGTGCTTGTTCAGACTGGGCCCTTCTCACATCCAAATCCTATGATGAGACACATTGCCCACGTGGGACTTGGACCTCGCAATATCTTGCACCCCACGCAGAGTTCTGCTGTTCCCTTGTCTCTCATTTGACATCACACAAACCTCCATCTCAATGCCCCAGGAAGGGCCCTGTGCCAGCATGAGGGACAGGATCTCCCCTCCATGGCTCTGGGGATCAGGGCATGGCCTTTCTGCTTCGTGAGACAAAGAAGGGATTTCTCAGCATCACAGCCACCATTACAGTTCTTTGTCAACCTGTAACCGTGGCTTCCAATGATCTGCTCCAGCAAGTCCCTGGCGCTAATGAAGCACGGAGCTGGGCTGGCCTTGCGACGGCAGCTAGCCGTGGGAGAACAGAAATCTCACGGCCAGTGGTTCGTAATGCTTTCATAATTGACCTGGGTGCGGGACCTGAAGGCACGCTGTCAACGGTTTACCGGGCTGAGTCGGCACGGTTCCGCGACCATTGGTGTGGGGGACCCACGGCCCAGGAAAGGGGAAAGGGAAAAGGGAGATGGGCCTAGGGACAAAGCAGCGGCAACGATCTGAGGAGGAAGGCTAATTCACTAAATAAGATCTCAGGCAGCAAAATGACACAATCTAATACAATCTAATTGGAATTGAGGCTAATGAATCAAATAAAATGAGCAAGAGAGTGTCTGATAAACCGAAGGCCTTACGCTAACGCTGAAGGCGAACGGCAGCGAGCACCCACTGCCGAGTGATCCCGAAGGAAAGAGAGCGTCCCGTGACACACGAGCAGTTGATATCTTTTCCTCTGAGCAGAAAATACGTAAAAATACAAAGCATCGCACAGTGCTCTGGGGAATGGAGTCCTCTTCTGGGACAGGTACACCCATAACTACTGATGATCCGCGGAGCTGGAGCCCTGACTCTTTGACTTTTCATGCACTCCATGATGTTACGATGTGGAATACCAATGCCCCAAAATCGTAAAACCGTGGCACACACTGAGCAGGTTTGCGGATCGCACGGATTTGGGGTGAGCTCCTGACTCCCTTAGGACGTCCTGCTGAGAGATCTCACCAAACTGGAGGGCTGGGCAATTGGCAGCAGCGTTCGGAGAACCCAACCTACGAGGTCACGCCGTCCCCAGCAGTTCTACTGAACCGTGGCCCTCAGCGCGAGGGCGAAACGCTCCTTCACAGCCCTCCTTCACAGATGATATTGTAGGTCATTTCGAAACTCATGAATCTATGAATATATGGATCAAAGTCGCCACAGGGATCACTGGGGCCACAGGGATCAACGGGGCCATAGAACTCAAAGGGGCCATATAAATCAGTGGGGCCATAGGAATCAATGTGGCCATAGAAATCAGTGGGGCCATAGAACTCAATGGGGCCATAGGGATCAATGGAATTATAGGAATCAATGGGGCCATAAAAATCAATGAGGCCATAGAAATAAATGGGGCCATAGGGATCACTGAAGCCATAGGAATCAATGGGGCCATAGGAATCAATGGGGCAAAAGGGATCAATGGGGCCACAGCGATCAATGGGACCATAGGAATCAATGGGTCCATAGAACTCAATGGGGCCTTAAGAATCAATGGGGTCATAGGAATCAATGGGGCCATAAAACTCAATGGGGCCATAGGGATCAATGGGGCCATAGGAATCAATGGGGCCATAGAACTCAAAGGGGACATAGAACTCAATGGGGCAATAGGAATCAATGGGGTTGTAGAGATCAATGGGACCATAGGGATCAATGGGGCCATAGGAATCAATGGAGCCATAGAACTCAATGTAGCCATAGAACTCAATGGGGCCATAGGAATCAATGGGGCCATAGGGATCAATTGCACCATAGAACTCAATGGGGCCATAGGAATCAATGGAGCCATAAGAATCAATGGAGCCATAGAACGCAATTGGGCCATAGGGATCAATGGAGCCATAGGAATCAATGGAGCCACAGAACTCAATGAGGCCATAAGAATCAAAGGGGCCTTAGGTATCGATGGAGCCATAGAACTCCATGGGGCCATAGGAATCAATGGGGCAATAGAACTCAAAGGGGCCATAGGAATCAATGGGGCAATAGAACTCATAGGGGCCATAGGAATCAATGGGACCAAAGAACTCAATGGGGCCATAGAACTCATTGGGGCCATAGGGATCACTGGGGCCATAGGGATTAATGGGGCCATAGGAATCAGTGGGGCCATAGGGATCAATGAGGCCATAGGAATCAATGGTGCCATAGAACTAATTGGGGCCATAGGGATCAATGGGACCATAGGAATCAATGGGGCCATAGGAATCAATGGGGCCATAGGGATCAAAGGGGCCACAGTGATCAATGGAGTCATAGGGATCAATGGGGCCATTGGGATCGATGGTGCCATAGGAATCAAAGGGGCCTTAGGAATCGATGGAGATATAGAACTCAAGGGGGCCATACGGATCAATGGGGCCATAGAACTCAATGGGGCAATAGGAATCAATGGGGTTGAAGAGATCAATGGGGCCATAGGGATCAATTGCGCCTTAGAACTCAAAGGGGCCATAGGAATCAATGGAGCCATTAGAATCAATGGAGCCATAGAACTCAATGGGGCCATAGGGATCAATGGGGACATAGAACTCAATGGGGCCATAGGGATCAATGGGGCCATAGGGATCAATTGCGCCTTAGAACTCAAAGGGGCCATAGGAATCAATGGAGCCATAAGAATCAATGGAGCCTTAGAACTCAAAGGGGCCATAGGAATCAATGGAGCCATTAGAATCAATGGAGCCATAGAACTCAATGGGGCCATAGGGATCAATGGGGACATAGAACTCAATGGGGCCATAGGGATCAATGGGGCCATAGGGATCAATTGCGCCTTAGAACTCAAAGGGGCCATAGGAATCAATGGAGCCATTAGAATCAATGGAGCCATAGAACTCAATGGGGCCATAGGGATCAAAGGGGACATAGAACTCAATGGGGCCATAGGGATCAATGGGGCCATAGGGATCAATGTGGCCATAGAACTCAATGTGGCCATAGGAGTAGATGGAGCCATAGAACTCAATGGGGCCATATAACTCAACGGGGCCATAGGGATCAATGGGATCTTTGGAATCAATGGGGCCTTATGAATCAATTGGGCCATAGGAATCGATGGGAACATAGGGATCAGTGGGGTCATAGGAATCAATGTGTACATAGTCATCAATGGGGCCATTGGAATCAATGGGGCCATAGGACTCAATGGAGCCATAGAACTCAAAGGGGCCATAGAACTCAATAGGGCCATAGGAATCACTGGGGCCATAGAAATCAGTGGGGCCATAGGGATCAATGGGACCATAGGGATCAATGGGGCCATACGAATCAATGGGGCCATAGGATTCAATGGGGCCATAGAGATCAATGAGGCCATAGGGAGCAATGGGGCCATAGGAATCAAATGTGCCATAAAACTCAATGGGGCCATAGGAATCAATGTGGCCATAGAACTCAAAGGGGCCATAAAAATCAATAAGGCCATAGGAATCAAAGGGGCCATATAACTCAATGGGGCCATAGGGACCAATGGGGCCATAGAACTCAATGGAGCCATAGAACTCAATGGGGCCATAGGGATCAATGGGGCCATAGGGAACAATTGGGCCTTAGAACTCAATGGAGCCATAGGAATCAATGGAGCCATACTAATAAATGGAGCCATAGAACTCAATGGGGCCATAAGAATCAATGGAGCCATAGGAATCAATAAAGCCATAGAACTCAAAGGGGCCATAGGGATCAGTGGAGCCATAGAACTCAATGGGGCCATAGGAATCAATGGGGACACATGGATCAATTGGGCCATAGAACTCAATGGCTCCTTAGAAATCAAAGGAACCATAGGAATCAATGGGGCCATAGAACTCAATGAGGCCATAGGAATCAATGGAGCCATAGAACTCAATGGGGCCATATAACTCAGTGGGGCCATAGGGATCAATGGGATCTTTGGAATCAATGGGGCCGTAGGAATCAATGGGACCTTAGAGATCAATGGGGCCACAGGGATCAATGGGGCCTTAGGGATCAATGGGGCCAGAGGGATCAATGGGGCCATAGGAATCGATGGGGCCATAAAAATCAATGGGGCCATAGGAATCGATGGGAACATACGGATCAGTGGGGCCATAGGAATCAATGGGGCCATACTCATCAATGTGGCCATTGGAATCAATGCGGCCATAGGGCTCAATGGAGCTATAGAACTCAAGGGGGCCATGGAACTCAATAGGGCCATAAGGAACAATGGGGCCATAGGAATCAGTGGGGCCATAGCGATCAATGAGGCCATAGGAATCAATGGGGCCATAGAACTCATTGGGGCCATAGGGATCAATGGGACCATAGGGATCAATGGGGCCATACGAATCAATGGTAACATAGGAATCAATGGGGCCATAGAGATCAATGGGGCCATAGGAATCAATGTGGCCATAGAACTGAATGGCGTCATAATAATCAATGGGGCCATAGGAATCAATGGGGCAATAGGGATCAATGGGGCCACAGCGATCAATGGGACCATAGGAATCAGTGGGTCCATAGAACTCAATGGGGCCTTAGGAATCAATGGGGCCATTGGAATCAATGGGGCCATAAAACTCAATGGTGCCACAGAACTCATTGGGGCCATAGGGATCAATGGGACCATAGGGTTCAATGGGGCCATACGAATCAATGGGGTCATAGGAATCAATGGGGCAATAGTGATCAATGGGGCCATAGGGATCAATGGGGCCATAGGGATCGATGGGAACATAGGAATCAATGGGGCCTTAGGTATCAATGTGGCCATAGGGATCAATGGGGACAAGGGATCAATTGGGCCATAGATCTCAAAGGGGCCTTCAGAATCAATGAGGCCATAAAAATCAATGGGGCCATAGGAATCAATGGGGCCATAGAACTCAATGGGGCCATAAGAATCAATGGAGCCATAGGAATCAATGGAGCCTTAGAACTCAATGGGGCCATAGGGATCAATGGGGACATAGGGATCAATGGGGACATAGGGATCAATTGGGCCAGATGACTCAATGGGGCCATAGGGATCAATGGGGCCATAGTGATCAATGGATACATAGGGATCAATTGGGCCATAGAACTCAATGGGGCCATAGGAATCAATGGAGCCATAGGAATCAATGGAGCCATAGAACTCAATGGGGCCATAGGAATCAATGGGGCCATAGAACTCAATGGGGCCATAGGAATCAATTAGGCCATAGGAATCAATGGCGCCATAGAACTCAATGGGGCCATAGGAATCAATTGGGCCATAGGAATCAATGGGGCCATAGGGATCCATGGGGCCATAGGGATCCGTGGGGCCATAGAACTCAATGGGGCCATAGGGATCAATGAGGCCATAGGGATCAATGGAGCCATAGGAATCAATGGAGCCATAGAAGTCAATGAGGCCATAATAATCAAAGGAGCCATAGGAATCAATGGAGCCATAGAACTCAATGGGGCCATAGGAATCAATGGGGCCATAGAACTCAATGGGGCCATAGGAATCAATTGGGCCATAGGAATCAGTGGGGCCATAGGGTCCATGGGGCCATAGGGATCCGTGGGGCCATAGAACTCATTGGGGCCATAGGGATCAACGGGGCCATAGGGATCAATGGAGCCAAAGAACTCGAATGAGCCATAGAACTCACTGGGGCCATAGTGATCAATGGGGCCATAGGGATCAATTGGGCCATAAAACTCCACGGGGCCATAGGAATCAATGTGGCCATAGAACTGAAAGGCGTCATAATAATCAATGGGGCCATAGGAATCAATGGGGCAATAGAGATCAATGGGGCCACAGCGATGAATGGGACCATAGGAATCAATGGGTCCATAGAACTCAGTGGGGCCATAGGAATCAATGGGGCCATAGGAATCAAGGGGCCATAAAACTCAAGGGGACATAGAACTCAATGGGGCCATAGGAATCAATGGGGCCATAGAACACAAAGGGGCCATAGAACTCAATGGGGCAATAGGAATCAGTGGGGTTGTAGAGATCAATGGGACCATAGGGATCAATGGAGCCATAGTAATAAATGGAGCCTTAGAACTCAATGGGTACATAAGAATCAATGGAGCCATAGGAATCAATGAAGCCATAGAACTCAATGGGGCCATATGGATCAATTGGGCCATAGAACTCAATGGCTAAATAGAAATCAATGGAACCATAGGAATCAATGGGGCCATAGAACTCAATGAGGCCATAGGAATCAATGGGGCCATAAGAATCAATGCGTCCATAGAACTCAATAGGGCCATAAAGATCAATGGGGCCGTAGGAATCAGAGGGGCCATAGGGATCAATGGGACCATAGGGATCAAAGGGGCCATACGAATCAATGGGGCCATAGGATTCAATGGGGCCATAGAGATCAGTGGGGCCATAGGAATCAATGTGGCCATAGAACTCAATGGGGCCATAAAAATCAATAAGGCCATAGGAATCAATGGGGCCATAGAATTCAATGGGGCCATAGGAATCAATTGGGCCATAGAATCAAGGGGGCCATAGGGATCCATGGGGCCATAGGGATCAATGGAGCCATAGGAATCAACGGAGCCATAGAACTCAATGAGGCCATAAGAATCAATGGAGCCATAGGAATCAATGGAGCCATAGAACTCAATGGGGCCATAGGAATCAATGGGGCCATAGAGATCCATGGGGCCATAGGGATCCGTGGGGCCATAGAACTCAATGGGGCCATAGGGATCAATGGGGCCATAGGGATCAATGGAGCCAAAGAACTCGAAGGAGCCATAGAACTCACTGGGGCCATAGTGATCAATGGGGCCATAGGGATCAACTGGGCCATAAAACTCCAAGGGGCCGTAGGAATCAATGTGGCGATAGAACTGAAAGGCGTCATAATAATCAGTGGGGCCATAGGAATCAATGGGGCAATAGTGATCAATGGGGCCACAGCGATCAATGGGACCATAGGAATCAATGGGTCAATAGAACTCAATGGGGACTTAGGAATCAATGGGGCCATAGGAATCAAAGGGGACATAAAACTCAATGGGGCCATAGAACTCAATGGGGCCATAGGGATCAATGGAGCCATAGGAATCAATGGAGCCATAGCACTCAATGAGGCCATAAGAATCAATGAAGCCATAGGAATCAATGGAGCCATAGAACTCAATGGGGCCATAGGAATCAATGCGTCCATTGAACTCTATGGGGCCATAGGAATCAACGGGCCATAGAACTCAATGGGTCCATAGAACTCAATGGGGCAATCGGAATCAATGGGGTTGTAGAGATCAATGGGACCATAGGGATCAATGGGGCCATAAGGACCAATGGGTCCACAGGAATCAATGGGGCCACAGAAATCAATGGGGCCATAGGAATCAATGGGAACATTGTGATCAACAAGGCCATCGGAATCAATGGGGCCATAGGAATCAATGGAGCAATAGGGATCAATGGGGCCACAGCGGTCAATGGCACCATAGGAATCAATGGGGACATAGGAATCAATGGGGCCATAGGGATCAATGGGGCCACAGCGATCAATGGAGCCATAGGGATCAATGGGGCCATTGGGATCGATGGTGCCATAGGAATCAATGGAGCCTAAGGAATCGATGGAGATATAGAACTCAAGGGGGCCATATGGATCAATGGGGCCATAGAACTCAAAGGTGCCATAAGAATCAATGGGGCAATAGAACTCATAGGGGCCATAGGAATCAATGGGACCAAAGAACTGAATGGGGCCATAGAACTCAATGGGGCCATAGGGATCACTGGGGCCATAGGGATCAATGGGGCCATAGGAATCAGTGGGGCCATAGGAATCAATGGTGCCATAGAACTCATTGGGGCCATAGGGATCAATGGGACCATAGGGATCAATGGGGCCATAGGGATCAATGGGACCATAGGAATCAATGGGGCCATAGGAATCAATGAGGACAAAGGGATAAATGGGGTTATAGGGATCAATGGGGCCTTAGTGATCAATGTGGCCATAGAACTCAATGGGGCCATAGGGATCAATGGGGCCATAGAACTCAATGGGGCCATAGGGATCAATGGGACCTTAGGAATCAATGGCGCCATAGAACTCAACCACGCCATAGGGATCAATGGGGCCATCGAACTCAATGGGGCCACTGCGATCAATGTAGCCATTGGGACCAATGGGTCCACAGGAGTCAGTGGGGCCACAGGAATCAATGGGGCCATAGGAATCAATGGGAATATTGTGATCAATAAGGCCTTTGGAATCAATGGCACCATAGGAATCAATGGGGCCATAGGGATCAATGGGGCCACAGCGGTCAATGGGACCATAGGAATCAATGGGGACATAGGAATCAATGGGGCCATAGGAATCAATGGGGCCATAGGGATCAATGGGGCCATAGGAATCAGTGGGGCCATAGGGATCAATGGGACAATAGGGATCAAAGGGGCCATAGAACTCAATGGGGCCATAGGAATCAATGGGGCCATAAGAATCAATGCGTCCATAGAACTCAATAGGGCCATAGAGATCAATGGGGCCATAGGAATCAATGTGGCCATAGAACTCAATGGGGCCATAAAAATCAATAAGGCCATAGGTATCAATGGGGCCATAGAACTCAATGGGGCCATAGGAATCAATTGGGCCATAGGAATCCATGGGGCCATAGGGATCCATGGGGCCATAGGGATCCGTGGGGCCATAGAACTCAATGTGGCCTTAGGGATCAATGGAGCCATAGGAATCAACGGAGCCATAGAACTCAATGACTCCATAAGAATCAATGGAGCCATAGGAATCAATGAAGCCATAGAACTCAGAGGGGCCATAGGATTCAATGGGGCCATAGGGATCCATGGGGCCATAAGGATCCGTGGGGCCATAGAACTCAAATGGGCCATAGGGATCAGTGGGGCCATAGGGATCAATGGAGCCAAAGAACTCGAAAGAGCCATAGAACTCACTGGGGCCATAGTGATCAATGGGGCCATAGGGATCAATTGGGCCATAAAACTCCTAGGGGCCGTAGGAATCAATGTGGCGATAGAACTGAAAGGCGTCATAATAATCAGTGGGGCCATAGGAATCAATGGGGCAATAGGGATCAATGGGGCCACAGCGATCAATGGGACCATAGGAATCAATGGGTAAATAGAACTCAATGGGGACTTAGGAATCAATGGGGCCATAGGAATCAATGGGGCCATAAAACTCAATGGGGCCATAGAACTCATTGGGGCCATAGGAATCCATGGGGCCATTGAAATCAACGGGGCCATAGAACTCAAAGGGGCAATAGGAATCAATGGGGTTGTAGAGATCAATGGGACCATAGGAATCAAAGGGGCCATAGGAATCAATGGGGCCATAGGTATCAATTGCGCCATAGAACTCAATTGGGCCATAGGGATCAATGGAGCCATAGGAATCAAAGGAGCCATAGAACTCAATGGGGCCATAGGAATCAATGGGGCCATAGAACTCAAAGGGGCCATAGGAATCAATTGGGCCATAGGAATCAATGGGGCCTTAGGGATCCATGGGGCCATAGGGATCCGTGGGGCCATAGAACTCAATGTGGCCATAGGGATCAATGGGGTCATAGGGATCAATTGGGCCATAAAACTCCAAGGGGCCATAGGAATCAATGTGGCCATAGAACTGAAAGGCGTCATAATAATCAATGGGGCCATAGGAATCAATAGGGCCATAGGGATCAAGGGGCCATAGGGATCAATGGGGCCATAGGGATCAATGGGACCATAGGGATCAAAGGGGCCATACGAATCAATGGGGCCGTAGGAATCAATGGGGCCATAGAGATCAATGGGGCCATAGGGATCAATGGAGCCATAGGAATCAATGGGGCCATAGAACTCGATGTGGCCATAGGAATCAATTGGGCCTTAGGAATCAATGGGGCCAAAGGGATCCATAAGGCCATAGGGATCCGTGGGGCCATAGAACTCAATGGGGCCATAGGGATCAATGGGGCCATAGGGATCAATGGAGACATAGGAATCAATGGAGCCATAGAACTCAATGAGGCCATAATAATCAATGGAGCCATAGGAATCAATGGAGCCATAGAACTCAATGGGGCCATAGGAATCAGTGGGGCCATAGAACTCAAAGGGGCCATAGGAATCAATTGGGCCATAGGAATCAATGGGGCCATAGGGATCCATGGGGCCATAGGGATCCGTGGGGCCATAGAAATCAATGAGGCCATAGGAATCAATGGGGCAATATGGATCAATGGGGCCACAGCGATCAATGGGACCATAGGAAACAATGGGTCCATAGAACTCAATGGTGCCTTAGGAATCAATGGGGCCATAGGAATCAATGGGGCCATAGAACCAAATGGAGCCATAGAACTCAATGGGGCCATAGGAATCAGTGGAGCCATAGAACTCAATGAGGCCATAATAATCAATGGAGCCATAGGAATCAATGGAGCCATAGAACTCAATGGGGCCATAGGAATCAGTGGGGCCATAGAACTCAATGGGGCCATAGGAATCAATTGGGCCATAGGAATCAATGGGGCCATAGGGATCCATGGGGCCATAGGGATCCGTGGGGCCATAGAAATCAATGAGGCCATAGGAATCAATGGGGCAATAGGGATCAATGGGGCCACAGCGATCAATGGGACCATAGGAAACAATGGGTCCATAGAACTCAATGGGGCCTTAGGAATCAATGGGGCCATAGGAATCAATGTGGCCATAAAACTCAATGGGGCCATAGAACTCAATGGGGCCATAGGAATCAATGGGGTCATAGAACTCAATGGGGCCATAGAACTCAATGGGGCAATAGCAATCAATGGGGTTGTAGAGATCAATGGGACCATAGGGATCAATGGGGCCATAGGAAACAATGGGGCCATAGAACTCAATGGAGCCATAGAACTCAATGGGGCCATAGGAATCAATGCGGCCATAGGGATCAATTGCGCCTTAGAACTCAATGGGGCCATAGGAATCAATGGAGCCATTAGAATCAAAGGAGCCTTAGAACTCAATTGGGCCATAAGAATCGATGGAGCCGTAGGAATCAATGGAGCCATAGAACTCAATTGGGCCATAGGGATCTATGGGGATATAGAATTAAATGGGGCCATAGGAATCAATGGGGACATATGGATCAATGGGGACATATGGATCAATTGGGCCATAGTGATCAATGGGGCCATAGAAATCAATGGGCCTTAGGAATCAATGGGGCCATAGAACTCAAAGTGGCCATAGGAATCGATGGAGCCATAGAACTCAATGGGGCCATAGAACTCAACGGGGCCATAGGGATCAATGGGATCTTTGGAATCAATGGGGCCATAGGAATCAATGGGACCTTAGAGATCAATGGGGCCACAGGGATCAATTGGGCCATAGGGATCCATGCGGCCATAGGGATCAATGGGGCCATAGGAATCGATGGGGCCATAGGAATCAATGGGGCCATAGGAATCGATGGGAACATAGGGATCAGTGGGGCCATAGGAATCAATGGGGCCATAGTCATCAATGGGGCCATAGGAATCGATGGGAACATAGGGATCAGTGGGGCCATAGGAATCAATGGGGCCATAGTCATCAATGGGGCCATTGGAATCAATGGGGCCATAGGACTCAATGGAGCCATAGAACTCAAAGGGGCCATAGAACTCAATAGGGCCGTAGGGATCAATGGGGCCATAGGAATCAATGGGGCCATAGGGATCAATGGGACCATAGGGATCAAAGGGGCCATACGAATCAATGGGGCCATAGGATTCAATGGGGCCATAGAGATCAATGGGGCCATAGGAATCAATGTGGCCGTAGAACTCAATGGGGCCATAAAAATCAATAAGGCCATAGGAATCAATGGGGCCATAGAACTCAATGGGGCCATAGGAATCAATTGGGCCATAGAATCAATGGGGCCATAGGGATCCATGGGGCCATAGGTATCCGTGGGGCCATAGAACTCAATGTGGCCATAGGGATCAATGGGGCCATAGGGATCAATGGAGCCATAGGAATCAACGGAGCCATAGAACTCAATGAGGCCATAAGAATCAATGGAGCCATAGGAATCAATGGAGCCATAGAACTCAATGGGGCCATAGGAATCAATGGGGCCATAGAGATCCATGGGGCCATAGAGATCCGTGGGGCCATAGAACTCAATGGGGCCATAGGGATCAATGGGGCCATAGGGATCAATGGAGCCAAAGAACTCGAAGGAGCCATAGAACTCACTGGGGCCATAGTGATCAATGGGGCCATAGGGATCAACTGGGCCATAAAACTCCAAGGGGCCGTAGGAATCAATGTGGCGATAGAACTGAAAGGCGTCATAATAATCAGTGGGGTCATAGGAATCAATGGGGCAATAGGGATCAATGGGGCCACAGCGATCAATGGGACCAGAGGAATCAATGGGTCAATAGAACTCAAAGGGGCCATAGGAATCAATGGAGCCATAAGAATCAATAAAGCCATAGAACTCAATTGGGCCATAGGGATCAATGGAGCCATAGGAATCAATGGAGCCATAGCACTCAATGAGGCCATAAGAATCAATGAAGCCATAGGAATCAATGGAGCCATAGAACTCAATGGGGCCACAGGAATCAATGCGTCCATTGAACTCTATGGGGCCATAGGAATCAACGGGCCATAGAACTCAATGGGTCCATAGAACTCAATGGGGCAATCGGAATCAATGGGGTTGTAGAGATCAATGGGACCATAGGGATCAATGGGGCCATAAGGACCAATGGGTCCACAGGAATCAATGGGGCCACAGAAATCAATGGGGCCATAGGAATCAATGGGAACATTGTGATCAACAAGGCCATCGGAATCAATGGGGCCATAGGAATCAATGGAGCAATAGGGATCAATGGGGCCACAGCGGTCAATGGGACCATAGGAATCAATGGGGACATAGGAATCAATGGGGCCATAGGGATCAATGGGGCCACAGCGATCAATGGAGCCATAGGGATCAATGGGGCCATTGGGATCGATGGTGCCATAGGAATCAATGGAGCCTAAGGAATCGATGGAGATATAGAACTCAAGGGGGCCATATGGATCAATGGGGCCATAGAACTCAAAGGTGCCATAGGAATCAATGGGGCAATAGAACTCATAGGGGCCATAGGAATCAATGGGACCAAAGAACTGAATGGGGCCATAGAACTCAATGGGGCCATAGGGATCACTGGGGCCATAGGGATCAATGGGGCCATAGGAATCAGTGGGGCCATAGGAATCAATGGTGCCATAGAACTCATTGGGGCCATAGGGATCAATGGGACCATAGGGATCAATGGGCCATAGGGATCAATGGGACCATAGGAATCAATGGGGCCATAGGAATCAATGAGGACAAAGGGATAAATGGGGTTATAGGGATCAATGGGGCCTTAGTGATCAATGTGGCCATAGAACTCAATGGGGCCATAGGGATCAATGGGGCCATAGAACTCAATGGGGCCATAGGGATCAATGGGACCTTAGGAATCAATGGCGCCACAGAACTCAACCACGCCATAGGGATCAATGGGGCCATCGAACTCAATGGGGCCACTGCGATCAATGTAGCCATTGGGAGCAATGGGTCCACAGGAGTCAATGGGGACACAGGAATCAATGGGGCCATAGGAATCAATGGGAATATTGTGATCAATAAGGCCTTTGGAATCAATGGGACCATAGGGATCAATGGGGCCATAGGGATCAATGGGACCATAGGAATCAATGGGGCCATAGGAATCAATGAGGACAAAGGGATAAATGGGGTTATAGGGATCAATGGGGCCTTAGTGATCAATGTGGCCATAGAACTCAATGGGGCCATAGGGATCAATGGGGCCACAGAACTCAATGGGGCCATAGGGATCAATGGGACCTTAGGAATCAATGGCGCCACAGAACTCAACCACGCCATAGGGATCAATGGGGCCATCGAACTCAATGGGGCCACTGCGATCAATGTAGCCATTGGGACCAATGGGTCCACAGGAGTCAATGGGGCCACAGGAATCAATGGGGCCATAGGAATCAGTGGGAATATTGTGATCAATAAGGCCTTTGGAATCAATGGCACCATAGGAATCAATGGGGCCATAGGGATCAATGGGGCCACAGCGGTCAATGGGACCATAGGAATCAATGGGGACATAGGAATCAATGGGGCCATAGGAATCAATGGGGCCATAGGGATCAATGGGGCCATAGGAATCAGTGGGGCCATAGGGATCAATGGGACAATAGGGATCAAAGGGGCCATAGAACTCAATGGGGCCATAGGAATCAATGGGGCCATAAGAATCAATGCGTCCATAGAACTCAATAGGGCCATAGAGATCAATGGGGCCATAGGAATCAATGTGGCCATAGAACTCAATGGGGCCATAAAAATCAATAAGGCCATAGGAATCAATGGGGCCATAGAACTCCATGGGGCCATAGGAATCAATTGGGCCATAGGAATCAATGGGGCCATAGGGATCCATGGGGCCATAGGGATCCGTGGGGCCATAGAACTCAATGTGGCCTTAGGGATCAATGGAGCCATAGGAATCAACGGAGCCATAGAACTCAATGACTCCATAAGAATCAATGGAGCCATAGGAATCAATGGAGCCATAGAACTCAGAGGGGCCATAGGATTCAATGGGGCCATAGGGATCCATGGGGCCATAAGGATCCGTGGGGCCATAGAACTCAAATGGGCCATAGGGATCAGTGGGGCCATAGGGATCAATGGAGCCAAAGAACTCGAAGGAGCCATAGAACTCACTGGGGCCATAGTGATCAATGGGGCCATAGGGATCAATTGGGCCATAAAACTCCTAGGGGCCGTAGGAATCAATGTGGCGATAGAACTGAAAGGCGTCATAATAATCAGTGGGGCCATAGGAATCAATGGGGCAATAGGGATCAATGGGGCCACAGCGATCAATGGGACCATAGGAATCAATGGGTAAATAGAACTCAATGGGGACTTAGGAATCAATGGGGCCATAGGAATCAATGGGGCCATAAAACTCAATGGGGCCATAGAACTCATTGGGGCCATAGGAATCCATGGGGCCATAGAAATCAACGGGGCCATAGAACTCAAAGGGGCAATAGGAATCAATGGGGTTGTAGAGATCAATGGGACCATAGGAATCAATGGGGCCATAGGAATCAATGGGGCCATAGGTATCAATTGCGCCATAGAACTCAATTGGGCCATAGGGATCAATGGAGCCATAGGAATCAAAGGAGCCATAGAACTCAATGGGGCCATAGGAATCAATGGGGCCATAGAACTCAAAGGGGCCATAGAAATCAATTGGGCCATAGGAATCAATGGGGCCTTAGGGATCCATGGGGCCATAGGGATCCGTGGGGCCATAGAACTCAATGTGGCCATAGGGATCAATGGGGCCATAGGGATCAATTGGGCCATAAAACTCCAAGGGGCCTTAGGAATCAATGTGGCCATAGAACTGAAAGGCGTCATAATAATCAATGGGGCCATAGGAATCAATGGGGCCATAGGGATCAAGGGGCCATAGGGATCAATGGGACCATAGGGATCAAAGGGGCCATACGAATCAATGGGGCCGTAGGAATCAATGGGGCCATAGAGATCAATGGGGCCATAGGGATCAATGGAGCCATAGGAATCAATGGGGCCATAGAACTCGATGTGGCCATAGGAATCAATTGGGCCTTAGGAATCAATGGGGCCAAAGGGATCCATAAGGCCATAGGGATCCGTGGGGCCATAGAACTCAATGGGGCCATAGGGATCAATGGGGCCATAGGGATCAATGGAGACATAGGAATCAATGGAGCCATAGAACTCAATGAGGCCATAATAATCAATGGAGCCATAGGAATCAATGGAGCCATAGAACTCAATGGGGCCATAGGAATCAGTGGGGCCATAGAACTCAAAGGGGCCATAGGAATCAATTGGGCCATAGGAATCAATGGGGCCATAGGGATCCATGGGGCCATAGGGATCCGTGGGGCCATAGAAATCAATGAGGCCATAGGAATCAATGGGGCAATATGGATCAATGGGGCCACAGCGATCAATGGGACCATAGGAAACAATGGGTCCATAGAACTCAATGGTGCCTTAGGAATCAATGGGGCCATAGGAATCAATGGGGCCATAAAACTCAATGGGGCCATAGAACTCAATGGGGCCATTGGAATCAATGGGGTCATAGAACTCAATGGGGCCATAGAACTCAATGGGGCAATAGGAATCAATGGGGTTGTAGAGATCAATGGGACCATAGGGATCAATGGGGCCATAGGAATCAATGGGGCCATAGAACCAAATGGAGCCATAGAACTCAATGGGGCCATAGGAATCAGTGGAGCCATAGAACTCAATGAGGCCATAATAATCAATGGAGCCATAGGAATCAATGGAGCCATAGAACTCAATGGGGCCATAGGAATCAGTGGGGCCATAGAACTCAATGGGGCCATAGGAATCAATTGGGCCATAGGAATCAATGGGGCCATAGGGATCCATGGGGCCATAGGGATCCGTGGGGCCATAGAAATCAATGAGGCCATAGGAATCAATGGGGCAATAGGGATCAATGGGGCCACAGCGATCAATGGGACCATAGGAAACAATGGGTCCATAGAACTCAATGGGGCCTTAGGAATCAATGGGGCCATAGGAATCAATGTGGCCATAAAACTCAATGGGGCCATAGAACTCAATGGGGCCATAGGAATCAATGGGGTCATAGAACTCAATGGGGCCATAGAACTCAATGGGGCAATAGCAATCAATGGGGTTGTAGAGATCAGTGGGACCATAGGGATCAATGGGGCCATAGGAAACAGTGGGGCCATAGAACTCAATGGAGCCATAGAACTCAATGGGGCCATAGGAATCAATGCGGCCATAGGGATCAATTGCGCCTTAGAACTCAATGGGGCCATAGGAATCAATGGAGCCATTAGAATCAAAGGAGCCTTAGAACTCAATTGGGCCATAAGAATCAATGGAGCCGTAGGAATCAATGGAGCCATAGAACTCAATTGGGCCATAGGGATCTATGGGGATATAGAATTAAATGGGGCCATAGGAATCAATGGGGACATATGGATCAATGGGGACATATGGATCAATTGGGCCATAGTGATCAATGGGGCCATAGAAATCAATGGGCCTTAGGAATCAATGGGGCCATAGAACTCAAAGTGGCCATAGGAATCGATGGAGCCATAGAACTCAATGGGGCCATAGAACTCAACGGGGCCATAGAACTCAACGGGGCCATAGGGATCAATGGGATCTTTGGAATCAATGGGGCCATAGGAATCAATGGGACCTTAGAGATCAATGGGGCCACAGGGATCAATTGGGCCATAGGGATCCATGCGGCCATAGGGATCAATGGGGCCATAGGAATCGATGGGGCCATAGGAATCAATGGGGCCATAGGAATCGATGGGAACATAGGGATCAGTGGGGCCATAGGAATCAATGGGGCCATAGTCATCAATGGGGCCATAGGAATCGATGGGAACATAGGGATCAGTGGGGCCATAGGAATCAATGGGGCCATAGTCATCAATGGGGCCATTGGAATCAATGGGGCCATAGGACTCAATGGAGCCATAGAACTCAAAGGGGCCATAGAACTCAATAGGGCCATAGGGATCATTGGGGCCATAGGAATCAGTGGGGCCATAGGGATCAATGGGACCATAGGGATCAAAGGGGCCATACGAATCAATGGGGCCATAGGATTCAATGGGGCCATAGAGATCAATGGGGCCATAGGAATCAATGTGGCCGTAGAACTCAATGGGGCCATAAAAATCAATAAGGCCATAGGAATCAATGGGGCCATAGAACTCAATGGGGCCATAGGAATCAATTGGGCCATAGAATCAATGGGGCCATAGGGATCCATGGGGCCATAGGTATCCGTGGGGCCATAGAACTCAATGTGGCCATAGGGATCAATGGGGCCATAGGGATCAATGGAGCCATAGGAATCAACGGAGCCATAGAACTCAATGAGGCCATAAGAATCAATGGAGCCATAGGAATCAATGGAGCCATAGAACTCAATGGGGCCATAGGAATCAATGGGGCCATAGAGATCCATGGGGCCATAGAGATCCGTGGGGCCATAGAACTCAATGGGGCCATAGGGATCAATGGGGCCATAGGGATCAATGGGGCCATAGGGATCAATGGAGCCAAAGAACTCGAAGGAGCCATAGAACTCACTGGGGCCATAGTGATCAATGGGGCCATAGGGATCAACTGGGCCATAAAACTCCAAGGGGCCGTAGGAATCAATGTGGCGATAGAACTGAAAGGCGTCATAATAATCAGTGGGGTCATAGGAATCAATGGGGCAATAGGGATCAATGGGGCCACAGCGATCAATGGGACCAGAGGAATCAATGGGTCAATAGAACTCAATGGGGCCATAGGAATCAATGGAGCCATAAGAATCAATAAAGCCATAGAACTCAATTGGGCCATAGGGATCAATGGAGCCATAGGAATCAATGGAGCCATAGCACTCAATGAGGCCATAAGAATCAATGAAGCCATAGGAATCAATGGAGCCATAGAACTAATGGGGCCATAGGAATCAATGCGTCCATTGAACTCTATGGGGCCATAGGAATCAACGGGCCATAGAACTCAATGGGTCCATAGAACTCAATGGGGCAATCGGAATCAATGGGGTTGTAGAGATCAATGGGACCATAGGGATCAATGGGGACATAAGGACCAATGGGTCCACAGGAATCAATGGGGCCACAGAAATCAATGGGGCCATAGGAATCAATGGGAACATTGTGATCAACAAGGCCATCGGAATCAATGGGGCCATAGGAATCAATGGAGCAATAGGGATCAATGGGGCCACAGCGGTCAATGGCACCATAGGAATCAATGGGGACATAGGAATCAATGGGGCCATAGGGATCAATGGGGCCACAGCGATCAATGGAGCCATAGGGATCAATGGGGCCATTGGGATCGATGGTGCCATAGGAATCAATGGAGCCTAAGGAATCGATGGAGATATAGAACTCAAGGGGGCCATATGGATCAATGGGGCCATAGAACTCAAAGGTGCCATAGGAATCAATGGGGCAATAGAACTCATAGGGGCCATAGGAATCAATGGGACCAAAGAACTGAATGGGGCCATAGAACTCAATGGGGCCATAGGGATCACTGGGGCCATAGGGATCAATGGGGCCATAGGAATCAGTGGGGCCATAGGAATCAATGGTGCCATAGAACTCATTGGGGCCATAGGGATCAATGGGACCATAGGGATCAATGGGGCCATAGGGATCAATGGGACCATAGGAATCAATGGGGCCATAGGAATCAATGAGGACAAAGGGATAAATGGGGTTATAGGGATCAATGGGGCCTTAGTGATCAATGTGGCCATAGAACTCAATGGGGCCATAGGGATCAATGGGGCCATAGAACTCAATGGGGCCATAGGGATCAATGGGACCTTAGGAATCAATGGCGCCACAGAACTCAACCACGCCATAGGGATCAATGGGGCCATCGAACTCAATGGGGCCACTGCGATCAATGTAGCCATTGGGACCAATGGGTCCACAGGAGTCAATGGGGACACAGGAATCAATGGGGCCATAGGAATCAATGGGAATATTGTGATCAATAAGGCCTTTGGAATCAATGGCACCATAGGAATCAATAAGGCCATAGGGATCAATGGGGCCACAGCGGTCAATGGGACCATAGGAATCAATGGGGACATAGGAATCAATGGGGCCATAGGAATCAATGGGGCCATAGGGATCAATGGGGCCATAGGAATCAGTGGGGCCATAGGGATCAATGGGACAATAGGGATCAAAGGGGCCATAGAACTCAATGGGGCCATAGGAATCAATGGGGCCATAAGAATCAATGTGTCCATAGAACTCAATAGGGCCATAGAGATCAATGGGGCCATAGGAATCAATGTGGCCATAGAACTCAATGGGGCCATAAAAATCAATAAGGCCATAGGAATCAATGGGGCCATAGAACTCAATGGGGCCATAGGAATCAATTGGGCCATAGGAATCAATGGGGCCATAGGGATCCATGGGGCCATAGGGATCCGTGGGGCCATAGAACTCAATGTGGCCTTAGGGATCAATGGAGCCATAGGAATCAACGGAGCCATAGAACTCAATGACTCCATAAGAATCAATGGAGCCATAGGAATCAATGGAGCCATAGAACTCAGAGGGGCCATAGGATTCAATGGGGCCATAGGGATCCATGGGGCCATAAGGATCCGTGGGGCCATAGAACTCAAATGGGCCATAGGGATCAGTTGGGCCATAGGGATCAATGGAGCCAAAGAACTCGAAGGAGCCATAGAACTCACTGGGGCCATAGTGATCAATGGGGCCATAGGGATCAATTGGGCCATAAAACTCCTAGGGGCCGTAGGAATCAATGTGGCGATAGAACTGAAAGGCGTCATAATAATCAGTGGGGCCATAGGAATCAATGGGGCAATAGGGATCAATGGGGCCACAGCGATCAATGGGACCATAGGAATCAATGGGTAAATAGAACTCAATGGGGACTTAGGAATCAATGGGGCCATAGGAATCAATGGGGCCATAAAACTCAATGGGGCCATAGAACTCATTGGGGCCATAGGAATCCATGGGGCCATAGAAATCAACGGGGCCATAGAACTCAAAGGGGCAATAGGAATCAATGGGGTTGTAGAGATCAATGGGACCATAGGAATCAATGGGGCCATAGGAATCAATGGGGCCATAGGTATCAATTGCGCCATAGAACTCAATTGGGCCATAGGGATCAATGGAGCCATAGGAATCAAAGGAGCCATAGAACTCAATGGGGCCATAGGAATCAATGGGGCCATAGAACTCAAAGGGGCCATAGGAATCAATTGGGCCATAGGAATCAATGGGGCCTTAGGGATCCATGGGGCCATAGGGATCCGTGGGGCCATAGAACTCAATGTGGCCATAGGGATCAATGGGGCCATAGGGATCAATTGGGCCATAAAACTCCAAGGGGCCATAGGAATCAATGTGGCCATAGAACTGAAAGGCGTCATAATAATCAATGGGGCCATAGGAATCAATGGGGCCATAGGGATCAAGGGGCCATAGGGATCAATGGGGCCATAGGGATCAATGGGACCATAGGGATCAAAGGGGCCATACGAATCAATGGGGCCGTAGGAATCAATGGGGCCATAGAGATCAATGGGGCCATAGGGATCAATGGAGCCATAGGAATCAATGGGGCCATAGAACTCGATGTGGCCATAGGAATCAATTGGGCCTTAGGAATCAATGGGGCCAAAGGGATCCATAAGGCCATAGGGATCCGTGGGGCCATAGAACTCAATGGGGCCATAGGGATCAATGGGGCCATAGGGATCAATGGAGACATAGGAATCAATGGAGCCATAGAACTCAATGAGGCCATAATAATCAATGGAGCCATAGGAATCAATGGAGCCATAGAACTCAATGGGGCCATAGGAATCAGTGGGGCCATAGAACTCAAAGGGGCCATAGGAATCAATTGGGCCATAGGAATCAATGGGGCCATAGGGATCCATGGGGCCATAGGGATCCGTGGGGCCATAGAAATCAAAGAGGCCATAGGAATCAATGGGGCAATATGGATCAATGGGGCCACAGCGATCAATGGGACCATAGGAAACAATGGGTCCATAGAACTCAATGGTGCCTTAGGAATCAATGGGGCCATAGGAATCAATGGGGCCATAAAACTCAATGGGGCCATAGAACTCAATGGGGCCATTGGAATCAATGGGGTCATAGAACTCAATGGGGCCATAGAACTCAATGGGGCAATAGGAATCAATGGGGTTGTAGAGATCAATGGGACCATAGGGATCAATGGGGCCATAGGAATCAATGGGGCCATAGAACCAAATGGAGCCATAGAACTCAATGGGGCCATAGGAATCAGTGGAGCCATAGAACTCAATGAGGCCATAATAATCAATGGGGCCATAGGAATCAGTGGGGCCATAGAACTCAATGGGGCCATAGGAATCAGTGGGGCCATAGAACTCAATGGGGCCATAGGAATCAATTGGGCCATAGGAATCAATGGGGCCATAGGGATCCATGGGGCCATAGGGATCCGAGGGGCCATAGAAATCAATGAGGCCATAGGAATCAATGGGGCAATAGGGATCAATGGGGCCACAGCGATCAATGGGACCATAGGAAACAATGGGTCCATAGAACTCAATGGGGCCTTAGGAATCAATGGGGCCATAGGAATCAATGTGGCCATAAAACTCAATGGGGCCATAGAACTCAATGGGGCCATAGGAATCAATGGGGTCATAGAACTCAATGGGGCCATAGAACTCAATGGGGCAATAGCAATCAATGGGGTTGTAGAGATCAGTGGGACCATAGGGATCAATGGGGCCATAGGAAACAATGGGGCCATAGAACTCAATGGAGCCATAGAACTCAATGGGGCCATAGGAATCAATGCGGCCATAGGGATCAATTGCGCCTTAGAACTCAATGGGGCCATAGGAATCAATGGAGCCATTAGAATCAAAGGAGCCTTAGAACTCAATTGGGCCATAAGAATCAATGGAGCCGTAGGAATCAATGGAGCCATAGAACTCAATTGGGCCATAGGGATCTATGGGGATATAGAATTAAATGGGGCCATAGGAATCAATGGGGACATATGGATCAATGGGGACATATGGATCAATTGGGCCATAGTGATCAATGGGGCCATAGAAATCAATGGGCCTTAGGAATCAATGGGGCCATAGAACTCAAAGTGGCCATAGGAATCGATGGAGCCATAGAACTCAATGGGGCCATAGAACTCAACGGGGCCATAGAACTCAACGGGGCCATAGGGATCAATGGGATCTTTGGAATCAATGGGGCCATAGGAATCAATGGGACCTTAGAGATCAATGGGGCCACAGGGATCAATTGGGCCATAGGGATCCATGCGGCCATAGGGATCAATGGGGCCATAGGAATCGATGGGGCCATAGGAATCGATGGGAACATAGGGATCAGTGGGGCCATAGGAATCAATGGGGCCATAGTCATCAATGGGGCCATAGGAATCGATGGGAACATAGGGATCAGTGGGGCCATAGGAATCAATGGGGCCATAGTCATCAATGGGGCCATTGGAATCAATGGGGCCATAGGACTCAATGGAGCCATAGAACTCAAAGGGGCCATAGAACTCAATAGGGCCATAGGGATCAATGGGGCCATAGGAATCAGTGGGGCCATAGGGATCAATGGGACCATAGGGATCAAAGGGGCCATACGAATCAATGGGGCCATAGGATTCAATGGGGCCATAGAGATCAATGGGGCCATAGGAATCAATGTGGCCGTAGAACTCAATGGGGCCATAAAAATCAATAAGGCCATAGGAATCAATGGGGCCATAGAACTCAATGGGGCCATAGGAATCAATTGGGCCATAGAATCAATGGGGCCATAGGGATCCATGGGGCCATAGGTATCCGTGGGGCCATAGAACTCAATGTGGCCATAGGGATCAATGGGGCCATAGGGATCAATGGAGCCATAGGAATCAACGGAGCCATAGAACTCAATGAGGCCATAAGAATCAATGGAGCCATAGGAATCAATGGAGCCATAGAACTCAATGGGGCCATAGGAATCAATGGGGCCATAGAGATCCATGGGGCCATAGAGATCCGTGGGGCCATAGAACTCAATGGGGCCATAGGGATCAATGGGGCCATAGGGATCAATGGGGCCATAGGGATCAATGGAGCCAAAGAACTCGAAGGAGCCATAGAACTCACTGGGGCCATAGTGATCAATGGGGCCATAGGGATCAACTGGGCCATAAAACTCCAAGGGGCCGTAGGAATCAATGTGGCGATAGAACTGAAAGGCGTCATAATAATCAGTGGGGTCATAGGAATCAATGGGGCAATAGGGATCAATGGGGCCACAGCGATCAATGGGACCAGAGGAATCAATGGGTCAATAGAACTCAATGGGGCCATAGGAATCAATGGAGCCATAAGAATCAATAAAGCCATAGAACTCAATTGGGCCATAGGGATCAATGGAGCCATAGGAATCAATGGAGCCATAGCACTCAATGAGGCCATAAGAATCAATGAAGCCATAGGAATCAATGGAGCCATAGAACTCAATGGGGCCATAGGAATCAATGCGTCCATTGAACTCTATGGGGCCATAGGAATCAACGGGCCATAGAACTCAATGGGTCCATAGAACTCAATGGGGCAATCGGAATCAATGGGGTTGTAGAGATCAATGGGACCATAGGGATCAATGGGGCCATAAGGACCAATGGGTCCACAGGAATCAATGGGGCCACAGAAATCAATGGGGCCATAGGAATCAATGGGAACATTGTGATCAACAAGGCCATCGGAATCAATGGGGCCATAGGAATCAATGGAGCAATAGGGATCAATGGGGCCACAGCGGTCAATGGCACCATAGGAATCAATGGGGACATAGGAATCAATGGGGCCATAGGGATCAATGGGGCCACAGCGATCAATGGAGCCATAGGGATCAATGGGGCCATTGGGATCGATGGTGCCATAGGAATCAATGGAGCCTAAGGAATCGATGGAGATATAGAACTCAAGGGGGCCATATGGATCAATGGGGCCATAGAACTCAAAGGTGCCATAGGAATCAATGGGGCAATAGAACTCATAGGGGCCATAGGAATCAATGGGACCAAAGAACTGAATGGGGCCATAGAACTCAATGGGGCCATAGGGATCACTGGGGCCATAGGGATCAATGGGGCCATAGGAATCAGTGGGGCCATAGGAATCAATGGTGCCATAGAACTCATTGGGGCCATAGGGATCAATGGGACCATAGGGATCAATGGGGCCATAGGGATCAATGGGACCATAGGAATCAATGGGGCCATAGGAATCAATGAGGACAAAGGGATAAATGGGGTTATAGGGATCAATGGGGCCTTAGTGATCAATGTGGCCATAGAACTCAATGGGGCCATAGGGATCAATGGGGCCATAGAACTCAATGGGGCCATAGGGATCAATGGGACCTTAGGAATCAATGGCGCCACAGAACTCAACCACGCCATAGGGATCAATGGGGCCATCGAACTCAATGGGGCCACTGCGATCAATGTAGCCATTGGGACCAATGGGTCCACAGGAGTCAATGGGGACACAGGAATCAATGGGGCCATAGGAATCAATGGGAATATTGTGATCAATAAGGCCTTTGGAATCAATGGCACCATAGGAATCAATGGGGCCATAGGGATCAATGGGGCCACAGCGGTCAATGGGACCATAGGAATCAATGGGGACATAGGAATCAATGGGGCCATAGGAATCAATGGGGCCATAGGGATCAATGGGGCCATAGGAATCAGTGGGGCCATAGGGATCAATGGGACAATAGGGATCAAAGGGGCCATAGAACTCAATGGGGCTATAGGAATCAATGGGGCCATAAGAATCAATGCGTCCATAGAACTCAATAGGGCCATAGAGATCAATGGGGCCATAGGAATCAATGTGGCCATAGAACTCAATGGGGCCATAAAAATCAATAAGGCCATAGGAATCAATGGGGCCATAGAACTCAATGGGGCCATAGGAATCAATTGGGCCATAGGAATCAATGGGGCCATAGGGATCCATGGGGCCATAGGGATCCGTGGGGCCATAGAACTCAATGTGGCCTTAGGGATCAATGGAGCCATAGGAATCAACGGAGCCATAGAACTCAATGACTCCATAAGAATCAATGGAGCCATAGGAATCAATGGAGCCATAGAACTCAGAGGGGCCATAGGATTCAATGGGGCCATAGGGATCCATGGGGCCATAAGGATCCGTGGGGCCATAAAACTCAAATGGGCCATAGGGATCAGTTGGGCCATAGGGATCAATGGAGCCAAAGAACTCGAAGGAGCCATAGAACTCACTGGGGCCATAGTGATCAATGGGGCCATAGGGATCAATTGGGCCATAAAACTCCTAGGGGCCGTAGGAATCAATGTGGCGATAGAACTGAAAGGCGTCATAATAATCAGTGGGGCCATAGGAATCAATGGGGCAATAGGGATCAATGGGGCCACAGCGATCAATGGGACCATAGGAATCAATGGGTAAATAGAACTCAATGGGGACTTAGGAATCAATGGGGCCATAGGAATCAATGGGGCCATAAAACTCAATGGGGCCATAGAACTCATTGGGGCCATAGGAATCCATGGGGCCATAGAAATCAACGGGGCCATAGAACTCAAAGGGGCAATAGGAATCAATGGGGTTGTAGAGATCAATGGGACCATAGGAATCAATGGGGCCATAGGAATCAATGGGGCCATAGGTATCAATTGCGCCATAGAACTCAATTGGGCCATAGGGATCAATGGAGCCATAGGAATCAAAGGAGCCATAGAACTCAATGGGGCCATAGGAATCAATGGGGCCATAGAACTCAAAGGGGCCATAGGAATCAATTGGGCCATAGGAATCAATGGGGCCTTAGGGATCCATGGGGCCATAGGGATCCGTGGGGCCATAGAACTCAATGTGGCCATAGGGATCAATGGGGCCATAGGGATCAATTGGGCCATAAAACTCCAAGGGGCCATAGGAATCAATGTGGCCATAGAACTGAAAGGCGTCATAATAATCAATGGGGCCATAGGAATCAATGGGGCCATAGGGATCAAGAGGCCATAGGGATCAATGGGGCCATAGGGATCAATGGGACCATAGGGATCAAAGGGGCCATACGAATCAATGGGGCCGTAGGAATCAATGGGGCCATAGAGATCAATGGGGCCATAGGGATCAATGGAGCCATAGGAATCAATGGGGCCATAGAACTCGATGTGGCCATAGGAATCAATTGGGCCTTAGGAATCAATGGGGCCAAAGGGATCCATAAGGCCATAGGGATCCGTGGGGCCATAGAACTCAATGGGGCCATAGGGATCAATGGGGCCATAGGGATCAATGGAGACATAGGAATCAATGGAGCCATAGAACTCAATGAGGCCATAATAATCAATGGAGCCATAGGAATCAATGGAGCCATAGAACTCAATGGGGCCATAGGAATCAGTGGGGCCATAGAACTCAAAGGGGCCATAGGAATCAATTGGGCCATAGGAATCAATGGGGCCATAGGGATCCATGGGGCCATAGGGATCCGTGGGGCCATAGAAATCAATGAGGCCATAGGAATCAATGGGGCAATATGGATCAATGGGGCCACAGCGATCAATGGGACCATAGGAAACAATGGGTCCATAGAACTCAATGGTGCCTTAGGAATCAATGGGGCCATAGGAATCAATGGGGCCATAAAACTCAATGGGGCCATAGAACTCAATGGGGCCATTGGAATCAATGGGGTCATAGAACTCAATGGGGCCATAGAACTCAACGGGGCAATAGGAATCAATGGGGTTGTAGAGATCAATGGGACCATAGGGATCAATGGGGCCATAGGAATCAATGGGGCCATAGAACTCAATGGAGCCATAGAACTCAATGGGGCCATAGGAATCAGTGGAGCCATAGAACTCAATGAGGCCATAATAATCAATGGAGCCATAGGAATCAATGGAGCCATAGAACTCAATGGGGCCATAGGAATCAGTGGGGCCATAGAACTCAATGGGGCCATAGGAATCAATTGGGCCATAGGAATCAATGGGGCCATAGGGATCCATGGGGCCATAGGGATCCGTGGGGCCATAGAAATCAATGAGGCCATAGGAATCAATGGGGCAATAGGGATCAATGGGGCCACAGCGATCAATGGGACCATAGGAAACAATGGGTCCATAGAACTCAATGGGGCCTTAGGAATCAATGGGGCCATAGGAATCAATGTGGCCATAAAACTCAATGGGGCCATAGAACTCAATGGGGCCATAGGAATCAATGGGGTCATAGAACTCAATGGGGCCATAGAACTCAATGGGGCAATAGCAATCAATGGGGTTGTAGAGATCAATGGGACCATAGGGATCAATGGGGCCATAGGAAACAATGGGGCCATAGAACTCAATGGAGCCATAGAACTCAATGGGGCCATAGGAATCAATGCGGCCATAGGGATCAATTGCGCCTTAGAACTCAATGGGGCCATAGGAATCAATGGAGCCATTAGAATCAAAGGAGCCTTAGAACTCAATTGGGCCATAAGAATCAATGGAGCCGTAGGAATCAATGGAGCCATAGAACTCAATTGGGCCATAGGGATCTATGGGGATATAGAATTAAATGGGGCCATAGGAATCAATGGGGACATATGGATCAATGGGGACATATGGATCAATTGGGCCATAGTGATCAATGGGGCCATAGAAATCAATGGGCCTTAGGAATCAATGGGGCCATAGAACTCAAAGTGGCCATAGGAATCGATGGAGCCATAGAACTCAATGGGGCCATAGAACTCAACGGGGCCATAGGGATCAATGGGATCTTTGGAATCAATGGGGCCATAGGAATCAATGGGACCTTAGAGATCAATGGGGCCACAGGGATCAATTGGGCCATAGGGATCCATGCGGCCATAGGGATCAATGGGGCCATAGGAATCGATGGGGCCATAGGAATCAATGGGGCCATAGGAATCGATGGGAACATAGGGATCAGTGGGGCCATAGGAATCAATGGGGCCATAGTCATCAATGGGGCCATAGGAATCGATGGGAACATAGGGATCAGTGGGGCCATAAGAATCAATGGGGCCATAGTCATCAATGGGGCCATTGGAATCAATGGGGCCATAGGACTCAATGGAGCCATAGAACTCAAAGGGGCCATAGAACTCAATAGGGCCATAGGGATAAATGGGGCCTGTCGTGGTTTTATGATTTTTTGGTACTGGTATTCCACATCATGGCATCATGTAGTGCATTGGGAGTCAGGGAGAACTACATTCCCCAGAGGACTTTGCAATGCTTTGTTTTTTTTCACGTGTTTTCCGCTCAGAGGGAACAGATAAAAACCCTCTGCGGTCACGGGACGCTCTCTCTCTTTCCTCTAGGATCACTTAGGAGTGGGTGCTCGCTGCCGTCCGCCTTCAGCGTTAGCGTAAGGCCTTCGGTTTATCGGGCACTCACTCTCTCTCTCTCTCTCTCTCTCTCTCTCTCTCTCTCTCACTCGTTTTGTTTGATTAATTAGGCTTAATTCCAAATTGTATTGCATTATATTGTGTTATTTACTTCCTGATGTCTTATTTAGTAAATTAGCTTTTCCCCCTCAGATCGTTGCCGCTGTTTTGTTTTGGGGCTTATTTCCATTTCTTTTTTCCTTTCCCCCTTCCCCCTGTCCGGGGTGTGGGCCTGTGGGTCTCCTTCCTCGGTTGTTGCGGGGCCGGGCCGAACCGGCCCACAAACCCCTGACATTTTTGGCGCCCAACGTGGGGCACGACCAGCTGCCTTAGCCGGGCAGAGACAAACTTTTAGAGTGAATCTCTGTCTGCTGTTAACAAGCTTATCTGTACTGCAAGTGCTGTACAGCAAAACACGACCTTGAAGTCCGGGCGTACTGCCAGTTGTTCTGGGATATCTGTAAACTTCTTTTGGGTACTGCCAGATTGTTTTAGTACAAGAAAAAAAATAATAATAATAAAAATGTCTTTTCTGTTTCTGTTAAAACTACCCTTACAGGGATTGTACTTCACCGCTTTTTCCCTCTTAATGCTCAAAACGTATTGGAACTTGGTTAAGTTTGCCATTCTGTTCCATTGGTTCTGGTCCCTATATGATAAATTAAAAGCAATGATAGAGGCACCTACCAGATACCAGGGCACCCCAGCTAATGGAACAAACGATAGCATGTTAACGAACCATGTGATGTTTGAATGGGTATCCAGGTTCCCCTCTCAGTTTTTTATGAATTTTCAAGATCACAGCTTAGGGATGGTGTTAATAATTGGGATATTAGTCCTCCTGCATGTAGTAGCACTTTACATCATGTGCAGGAAGCTTCTCCCAGAAACAGAGAATGTTGAATGGCAGGGAGAGTGGAGAGTTTTAGGAAAGAAATTAGAAGCATGGGGACACCCGGTGTCATGGGATTTTTCTCCTGAACAATTGCAGGATCCTGAGGAGCTAGGCCTGTATCTGAGTAAAGGGTGTTGCGGCTCAGAAAGATCTGAGGTGGAACAGCTTATTTGGGGCTTGGCTTATGCTTACCGAGGTTTATATACTATTATGAAAAAAGAGAGTGTCCAAACTGAGGCCCAAACCAAAGAGGAAAACCTCCCGGTCACACTTGACCAGCCAAAGGAAGCACCAGTATCAAAGTCAGTTGCCCCTGTGGAAGGCAAGAAATGGAAACGTGTGTCCTCGCGTCTAGAACGCAAAGAAGAGGTGCCGAAAGAAGAGGAAGATATAGGTGAGGGGGTGGCCACAACCCCACCACCATCGAGAAAGGCAACAAAGAAAAGTGAGAGACATGTAGAAGAAAGTGATGATGAAGGTGAAGAGAAAGTTAAAGTTACGACGTTTCGTCGGCCCATGAAAATGTCTGAGATCCAAGGCTCAAGAAAGGAGTTTGTTCGACGTCCGGATGAGAGTATTGTCACTTGGTTGCTTCGGTGTTGGGACAACGGGGCCAACAGTGTGTCCCTTGATAGTAACGAAGCTCGCCAACTGGGAAACATTGCCCGAGATCCGGCTGTCGACAGAGGAATCAGCAGGTATATGGATGGAATCGCCAGCCTCTGGCAACGAATGCTAGTAGCTGTGAGGGAAAGATATCCCTACAAGAGTGACCTGGCACCTAAAGTGAAAAGATGGAAAACTATTGAGGAAGGCATCCAGTATTTGAGAGAAACAGCTGTGGCGGAAATGCTGTATGATCCCACGTTTGATCCTGACGATCGGGACCATGATCCAGAGAAAGTAAGGAGTACACCCGAAATATGTCAGAAGCTTTCAAAGTCAGCACCAGAAAGGTACGCCGGTACACTAGTGACAACGTTCAACAGATACGAGGACCAAGACAGGAAACCCCCAGTTTTTGAACTAATTCTTACACTTCAAAACTTCGAACAAAAATTTCCACCGTCATACGCGTCCATTTCAGCCATATCAAAGTTAGAAGGACAAATGGTAGATATACTGGGAAAATTATCCCAACTGATTGATAGGGTTGAATCGGTTGCAACTATCAGAAGCAAACGCCGTCCTGCTCGAGCAAATGACAACACTAACTTTACTAACTTCATGTCGCGCGCGGCTTTGTGGAGTTACTTACGTGCAAATGGAGAAGATATGAAGGAATGGCATCAAAAACCCACCCCTGCACTGCGAGCACGGGTGAGAGAATTACAACACAGAGCAACTACCAGCGAAGTTGTTCCTGTCACTACAGGTAATGAATAGAGGGGCCCTGCCCTCAGCCAGAGGAGGGAGAGGGATAATAGAGTGTATTGGACTGTGTGGATTCGGTGGCCTGGCACATCAAACCCACAGAAATATGAGGCACTGGTGGATACTGGTGCACAATGTACTCTAATGCCTTCAAGTTATAAAGGGGCAGAATTGATTCATATCTCTGGAGTGACTGGGGGCTTTCAGGAATTGTCTGTGCTGGAGGCAGAAATAAGCCTCACGGGTAAAGACTGGCAGAAGCATCCTATAGCGACCGGACAGGGGGCCCCATGCATACTTGGTATTGATTACCTCAGAAGGGGGCACTTTAAGGATCCCAAGGGGTATCGATGGGCTTTTGGAATAGCTGCTGTGGATGCAGATAATATTAAGCAGCTGTCTGCTTTGCCTGGCCTGTCAGAAGATCCGTCTGTTGTAGGGTTACTACAAGTGGAGGAGCAACAGGTACCAATTGCTACAAAAACGGTGCACAGACGGCAGTACCGCACCAACAGGGATTCCTTGCTCCCTATTCATAATCTGATTCGTCAGCTAGAGAGCCAGGGAGTGATCAGCAAAACTCACTCCCCGTTTAACAGCCCCATATGGCCGGTGCGTAAAGCCAATGGAGAATGGAGGTTGACGGTAGATTACCGTGGCCTGAATGAAGTCACACCTCCACTGAGTGCTGCTGTGCCGGACATGCTTCAACTCCAGTATGAACTGGAGTCAAAAGCAGCCAAGTGGTATGCCACGATTGACATTGCTAACGCCTTCTTTTCAATTCCCTTGGCCACAGAATGCAGGCCACAGTTTGCCTTCACCTGGAGAGGCGTTCAGTACACCTGGAACCGTTTGCCCCAGGGGTGGAAGCACAGCCCAACCATTTGCCATGGGTTGATCCAAACTGCATTGGAACAGGGCGGCGCTCCTGAGCATCTGCAGTACATCGATGATATTGTTGTATGGGGCAATACAGCAGAGGAAGTTTTTAAGAAAGGAGAGACAATAATACAGATCCTCCTGCGAGCTGGCTTCGCTATTAAGCGAAGCAAAGTAAAAGGGCCTGCACAAGAAATTCAGTTCCTAGGCATAAAGTGGCAAGATGGACGTCGTCACATCCCAACAGATGTGATTGACAAAATTACTGCCATGTCTCCACCCACCAGTAAGACAGAGACCCAAGCTTTTCTGGGTGTAGTGGGATTTTGGAGACTGCATGTTCCAAACTACAGCCTCATTGTGAGCCCCCTTTATCAGGTGACGCGGAAGAAGAATGATTTTGTATGGGGCCCTGAGCAGCAGCAGGCTTTTGAGCAAATTAAGCAGGAGATAGCCCGTGCCGTGGCCCTGGGGCCAGTGCGGACGGGACAGGATGTAAAGAACATCCTCTACACTGCTGCTGGAAAGGAAGGTCCCACTTGGAGTTTGTGGCAAAGAGCTTCTGGAGAGACCCGAGGCCGACCCCTTGGTTTCTGGAGTCGAGCATACAGGGGGTCTGAGGAGCGCTACACTCCAACTGAGAAGGAGATCTTAGCCGCGTACGAGGGGGTTCGAGCTGCTTCCGAAGTAATCGGTACCGAAACGCAGCTCCTTCTGGCACCTCGACTGCCAGTACTGAACTGGATGTTTAAAGGAACAGTTCCCTCTACCCACCATGCTACTGATGCCACTTGGAGTAAGTGGATTGCGCTGATTACACAGCGAGCTCGGATGGGGAACCTCAACCGTCCAGGAATCCTGGAGGTGATCATGGACTGGCCTGAAGGTAAAAAGTTTGGAACAACACCAGCAAAGGAGGTGTCACGTGCCAAAGAAGCCCCACCATATAATGAACTAACAGAAGATGAAAAGAGATACGCCCTGTTCACAGATGGATCGTGTCGCTTTGTGGGAAAGCACCGCAAATGGAAATCTGCTGTGTGGAGTCCCATGCAACAAGTTGCAGAGGCCACTGAAGGAGAAGGAGAATCAAGTCAATTTGCAGAGGTAAAGGCTGTCCAATTAGCCTTAAATATTGCTGAACGTGAGAGGTGGCCAATGCTTTATCTTTATACTGACTCATGGATGGTGGCAAATGCTTTGTGGGGGTGGTTACAGCAGTGGGAACAAAATGGTTGGCAACGGAAGGGTAAACCTATTTGGGCCGCTGAACTGTGGAAGGATATTGCTGCCCGAATAAAGAACATGGTTGTAAAGGTGCGCCATGTAGATGCTCATGTTCCTAAGAGCCGGGCAACTGAAGAACAGCAAAACAACCACCAGGTAGATCGAGCTGCCAAAGTTAAGGTGACTCAAGTAGACTTGGACTGGCAACATAAGAGTGAATTATTTCTAGCTCGGTGGGCCCATGAGACCTCGGGCCATCAAGGAAGGGACGCGACCTATAAGTGGGCTAGAGACCGAGGGGTGGACTTAACTATGGATGCCATCGCACAGGTGATCCATGACTGTGATACATGCGCCGCAATTAAACAAGCCAAGAGGATGAAACCTCTTTGGGAGGAAGGGCGATGGCAAAAATATAAATATGGGGAGGCATGGCAGGTTGATTATATCACCTTGCCACGGTCTCGCAGTGGTAAGCGTTATGTGCTCACCATGGTGGAGGCGACCACTGGGTGGCTTGAAACATACGCAGTACCCCATGCTACCGCCCGAAACACCATTCTAGGTCTGGAGAAACAAGTCCTGTGGCGACATGGTACTCCAGAAAGAATTGAGTCTGATAATGGAAGTCATTTTAAAAATTCTCTTGTAGATACTTGGGCCAAAGATCATGGCATTGAGTGGATTTATCATATCCCCTATCACGCACCAGCTTCTGGTAAAATTGAAAGGTACAATGGATTGTTAAAAACGATGTTGAAAGCAATGGGTGGTGGAACATTTAAGCACTGGGAAAAAAATTTGTCAGAAGCCACCTGGTTGGTCAACACCCGAGGATCCATCAATCGCAATGGTCCTGCCCAATCCAGCTCTCTGCCTACTGTAGAGGGAGATAAGGTCCCTGTAGTACATGTAAAGAACATGTTGGGCAAAGCAGTTTGGGTACTTCCAGCTTCTGGAAAGGGCAAACCTCTCCGTGGAACTGTCTTTGCTCAGGGACCTGGGTCTACCTGGTGGGTGATGCAAAAGAATGGGGATGTTCAATGTGTACCACAAGGGAATTTGATGTCTGGAGACCGCCCTCAGTAATTCTATGTATATACTTGTATATATATTGTGCGCGTGTATCTAATGCACGTTAATCATTGTTCTTCTGTATGTATCAAGCATGATACAGTGATGTGGAATAAGGGGTGGAATGTCGTGGTTTTATGATTTTTTGGTACTGGTATTCCACATCATGGCATCATGTAGTGCATTGGGAGTCAGGGAGAACTACATTCCCCAGAGGACTTTGCAATGCTTTGTTTTTTTTCACGTGTTTTCCGCTCAGAGGGAACAGATAAAAACCCTCTGCGGTCACGGGACGCTCTCTCTCTTTCCTCTAGGATCACTTAGGAGTGGGTGCTCGCTGCCGTCCGCCTTCAGCGTTAGCGTAAGGCCTTCGGTTTATCGGGCACTCACTCTCTCTCTCTCTCTCTCTCTCTCTCTCTCTCTCTCTCACTCGTTTTGTTTGATTAATTAGGCTTAATTCCAAATTGTATTGCATTATATTGTGTTATTTACTTCCTGATGTCTTATTTAGTAAATTAGCTTTTCCCCCTCAGATCGTTGCCGCTGTTTTGTTTTGTGGCTTATTTCCATTTCTTTTTTCCTTTCCCCCTTCCCCCTGTCCGGGGTGTGGGCCTGTGGGTCTCCTTCCTCGGTTGTTGCGGGGCCGGGCCGAACCGGCCCACAAACCCCTGACAGGGCCATAGGAATCAGTGGGGCCATAGGGATCAATGGGACCATAGGGATCAAAGGGGCCATACGAATCAATGGGGCCATAGGATTCAATGGGGCCATAGAGATCAATGGGGCCATAGGAATCAATGTGGCCGTAGAACTCAATGGGGCCATAAAAATCAATAAGGCCATAGGAATCAATGGGGCCATAGAACTCAATGGGGCCATAGGAATCAATTGGGCCATAGAATCAATGGGGCCATAGGGATCCATGGGGCCATAGGTATCCGTGGGGCCATAGAACTCAATATGGCCATAGGGATCAATGGGGCCATAGGGATCAATGGAGCCATAGGAATCAACGGAGCCATAGAACTCAATGAGGCCATAAGAATCAATGGAGCCATAGGAATCAATGGAGCCATAGAACTCAATGGGGCCATAGGAATCAATGGGGCCATAGAGATCCATGGGGCCATAGAGATCCGTGGGGCCATAGAACTCAATGGGGCCATAGGGATCAATGGAGCCAAAGAACTCGAAGGAGCCATAGAACTCACTGGGGCCATAGTGATCAATGGGGCCATAGGGATCAACTGGGCCATAAAACTCCAAGGGGCCGTAGGAATCAATGTGGCGATAGAACTGAAAGGCGTCATAATAATCAGTGGGGTCATAGGAATCAATGGGGCAATAGGGATCAATGGGGCCACAGCGATCAATGGGACCAGAGGAATCAATGGGTCAATAGAACTCAATGGGGCCATAGGAATCAATGGAGCCATAAGAATCAATAAAGCCATAGAACTCAATTGGGCCATAGGGATCAATGGAGCCATAGGAATCAATGGAGCCATAGAACTCAATGAGGCCATAAGAATCAATGGAGCCATAGGAATCAATGGAGCCATAGAACTCAATGGGGCCATAGGAATCAATGCGTCCATAGAACTCTATGGGGCCATAGAACTCAAAGGGGCAATCGGAATCAATGGGGTTGTAGAGATCAATGGGACCATAGGGATCAATGGGGCCATAGGGACCAATGGGTCCACAGAAATCAATGGGGCCACAGAAATCAATGGGGCCATAGGAATCAATGGGAACATTGTGATCAACAAGGCCATTGGAATCAATGGGGCCATAGGAATCAATTGGGCCTTAGGAATCAATGGGGCCAAAGCGGTCAATGGGACCATAGGAATCAATGGGGACATAGGAATCAATGGGGCCATAGAGATCAATGGAGCCATAGGAATCAATGTGGCCATAGAACTCAATGGGGCCATAAAAATCAATAAGGCCATAGGAATCAATGGGGCCATAGAACTCAATGGGGCCATAGGAATCAATTGGGCCATAGGAATCAATGGGGCCATAGGGATCCATGGGGCCATAGGGATCCGTGGGGCCATAGAACTCAATGTGGCCATAGGGATCAATGGGGCCATAGGGATCAATGGAGCCATAGGAATCAACGGAGCCATAGAACTCAATGGGGCCATAGGATTCAATGGGGCCATAGAGATCCATGGGGCCATAGGGATCCGTGGGGCCATAGAACTCAATGGGGCCATAGGGATCAATGGGGCCATAGAACTCAATGAGGCCATAGGAATCAATGGGGCCATAAGAATCAATGCGTCCATAGAACTCAATAGGGCCATAGGGATCAATGGGGCCATAGGAATCAGTGGGGCCATAGGGATCAATGGGACCATAGGGATCAAAGGGGCCATACGAGTCAATGGGGCCATAGGATTCAATGGGGCCATAGAGATCAATGGAGCCATAGGAATCAATGTGGCCATAGAACTCAATGGGGCCATAAAAATCAATAAGGCCATAGGAATCAATGGGGCCATAGAACTCAATGGGGCCATAGGAATCAATTGGGCCATAGGAATCAATGGGGCCATAGGGATCCATGGGGCCATAGGGATCCGTGGGGCCATAGAACTCAATGTGGCCATAGGGATCAATGGGGCCATAGGGATCAATGGAGCCATAGGAATCAACGGAGCCATAGAACTCAATGGGGCCATAGGATTCAATGGGGCCATAGAGATCCATGGGGCCATAGGGATCCGTGGGGCCATAGAACTCAATGGGGCCATAGGAATCACTGGGGCCATAGGGATCAATGGAGCCAAAAAACTCGAAGGAGCCATAGAACTCACTGGGGCCATAGTGATCAATGGGGCCATAGGGATCAATTGGGCCATAAAACTCCTAGGGGCCGTAGGAATCAATGTGGCGATAGAACTGAAAGGCGTCATAATAATCAGTGGCGACATAGGAATCAATGGGGCAATAGGGATCAATGGGCCCACAGCGATCAATGGGGCCATAGGAATCAATGGGGCCATAAAACTCAATGGGGCCATAGAACTCAATGGGGCCATAGGAATCAATGGGGCCATAGAAATCAACGGGGCCATAGAACTCAAAGGGGCAATAGGAATCAATGGGGTTGTAGAGATCAATGGGACCATAGGAATCAATGGGGCCATAGGAATCAATGGGGCCATAAGTATCAATTGCGCCATAGAACTCAATGGGGCCATAGGAATCAATGGAGCCATAAGAATCAATGCAGCCATAGAACTCAATTGGGCCATAGGGATCAATGGAGCCAGGGGAATCAATGGAGCCATAGAACTCAATGGGGCCATAGGAATCAATGGGGCCATAGAACTCAAAGGGGCCATAGGAATCAATTGGGCCATAGGAATCAATGGGGCCTTAGGGATCCATGGGGCCATAGGGATCCGTGGGGCCATAGAACTTAATGTGGCCATAGGGATCAATGGGGCCATAGGGATCAATTGGGCCATAAAACTCCAAGGGGCCATAGGAATCAATGTGGCCATAGAACTGAAAGGCGTCATAATAATCAATGGGGCCATAGGAATCAATGGGGCAACAGGGATCAATAGGGCCACAGCGATCAATGGGACCATAGGAATCAATGGGGCCATAGGAATTAACGGGGCCATAAAACTCAATTGGGCCATAGAACTCAATGGGACCATAGGAATCAAAGGAGCCATAGGAATCAATGAGGCCAAAGGGATAAATGGGGTTATAGGGATCAATGGGGCCATAGTGATGAATGGGGCCATAGAACTCAATGGGGCCATAGGGATCAATGGGGCCATAGAGCTCAAAGGGGCCATAGGGATCAATGGGGCATTAGGAATCAATGGGGCCATAGGTATCAATGGGGCCATAGGAATCAATGGTGCCATAGGGATCAATGGGAGCCTAGGAATCAATGGGGCCACAGGAATCAATGATACCATAGGAATCAATGGGGCATTTGGAATGAATGGGGCCATAGAACTCAATGGGGCCTTAGAACTCAATGGGGCCATAGGACTCAATGGGGCCATAGAACTCAATTGGGCCATAGGGATGAGAGGGGCCATAGGAATCATTGGGACCATAGGGATCAATGGGGCCATAGGGATCAATGGGGCCATAGGGATCGATGGGGCCATAGGAATCAATGGGGCCATAGGAATCAATGGGGCCATAGGGATCCATGAGGCCATAGGAATCAAGGGGGCCATAGAACTCAATGGGGCCATAGGGATCAATGGGACCTTAGGAATCAATTGGACCATAGGAATCAATGGGGCCATATGAATCAGTGGGGACATAGGGATCAAAGGGACCATAGGAATCAATGCGGCTATAGAAATCAATGGGACCATAGGAATCAATGGAGCCTTAGGAATCAATGGGGCCATAGGGATCAATGGGGCCATAGGAATCAATGGGGACATACGGATCAAAGGGGCCATAGGGATCGATGGGGACTTAGGAATGAATGGGACCATACGAATCAATGTGGCCATAGGAATCAAGGGGCCATAGGGATCAATGGGGCCATAGAACTCAATTGGGCCATAGAACTCAAAGGGGCCATAGAACTCAAAGGGGCCATAGGGATCAATGGGGCCATAGAAATAAATGGGGCCATAGGAATCAATGGTGCCCTAGGGATCAATGGGACCATAGGGATGAGTGGGGCCATAGGAATCAATGGTGCCATAGAACTCAATGAGGCCATAAGAATCAATGGAGCCATAGAACTAAATGGGGCCATAGGAATCAATTTGGCCATATTAATCAATGGGGCCATTGAGATCCATGGGGCCATAGGGATCCGTGGGGCCATAGAACTCAATGGGGCCATAGTGATCAATGGGGCCAGAGGGATCAATTGTGCCATAAAACTCCAAGGGGCCATAGGAATCAATGTGGCCATAGAACTAAAAGGCGTCATAATAATCAATGGGGCCATAGGAATCAATGGGGCAATAGGGATCAATGGGGCCATAGCGATCAATGGGACCATAGGAATCAATGGGGCCATAGGAATTAATGGGGCCATAAAACTCAAATGGGCCATAGAACTCAATGGGGCCATAGGAATCAATGGGGCCATAAAACTCAAAGGGGCCATAGAACTCAATGGGGCAATAGTAATCAATCGGGTTGTAGAGATCAATGGGACCATAGGGATCAATGGGGCCATAGGAATCAATGGGGCCATAGAACTCAATGGAGCCATAGAACTCAATGGGGCCATAGGAATCAATGGGGCCATAGGGATCATTTGCGCCATAGAACTCAATGGGGCCATTGTAATCAATGGAGTCATAAGAATCAATGGAGCCATAGAAATCAATTGGGCCATAAGAATGAAGGGAGTCATAGGAATCAATGGAGCCATAGAACTCAATCGGGCCATAGGGATCAATGGGGACATAGAACTCAATGGGGCCTTAGGGATCAAGGGATACATAGGGATCAATGGGGACATATGGATCAATTGGGCCATAGAACTCAATGGGGCCATAGAAATCAATGGGGCCATAGGAATCAATGGGGCCATAGAACTCAATGTGGCCATAGGAATCGATGGAGCCATAGAACTCAATGGGGCCATAGAACTCAATGGGGCCATAGGGATCAATGGGATCTTTGGAATCAATGGGGCCATAGGAATCAATGGGACCTTAGAGATCAATGGGGCCACAGGGATCAATGGGGCCATAGTGATCAATGGGGCCATAGGAATCGATGGGAACATAGGGATCAGTGGGGCCATAGGAATCAAAGGTGCCATAGTCATCAATGGGGCCATAGGGATCAATGGAGCCATCGAACTCAATGGGGCCACTGCTATCACTGGAGCCATAGGGACCAATTAGGTCCACAGGAATCAATGGGGCCACAGGAATCATTGGGGCACAGGAATCAATGGGAACATTGTGATCAATAAGGCCATCAAAATCAATGGGTCCATTGGAATCAATGGGGCCATAGGGATCAATGGGGCCACAGCGGTCAATGGGACCATAGGAATCAATTGGGGCCATAGGGATCAATGGGGCCACAGCGGTCAATGGGACCATAGGAATCAATGGGGCCATAGGAATCAATGGGGCCTAAGGAATCAATGTGGCCATAGGAATCAACGGGGCCATAGGGATCAATGGGGCCATAGGGATCAATGGGGCCACAGGAATCAAGGGGGCCTTAGGAATCAATGGGGCCATAGGGATCAATGGGGCCATAGGGATCAATGGGGCCACAGCGATCAATGGAGTCATAGGGATCAATGGGGCCATAGGGATCAATGGTGCCAAAGGAATCAACGGGGCCTTAGGAATCGATGGAGATATAGAACTCGAGGGGGCCATTTGGATCAATGGGGCCATAGAACTCAAAGGGCCCATAGGAATCAATGGGGAAATAGATCTCATAGGGGCCATAGGAATCAATGGGACCAAAGAACACAATGGGGCCATAGAACTCAATGGGGCCATAGGGATCACTGGGGCCATAGAGATCAAAGGGGCCATAGGAATCAGTGGGGCCTTAGGGACCAATGAGGCCATAGGAATCAATGGTGCCACAGAACTCATTGGGGCCATAGGGATCAATGGGACCATAGGGATCAATGGGGCCATAGGGATCAATGGGACCATAGGAATCAAAGGAGCCATAGGAATCAATGAGGCCAAAGGGATAAATGGGGTTATAGGGATCAATGGGGCCATAGTGATCAATGGGGCCATAGAACTCAATGGGGCCATAGGGATCAATGGGGCCATAGAACTCAAAGGGGCCATAGGGATCAATGGGACCTTAGGAATCAGTGGGGCCATAGGTATCAATGGGGCCTTAGGAATCAATGGTGCCATAGGGATCAATGGGAACATAGGGATCAATGGGGCCACAGGAATCAATGATACCATAGGAATCAATGGGGCATTAGGAATGAATGGGGCCATAGATCTCAATGGGGCCATAGAACTCAATGGGGCCATAGGAATCAATGGGGCCATAGAACTCAATTGGACCATAGGGATGAGAGGGGCCATAGGAATCATTGGGGCCTTAGGGATCAATGGGGCCATAGGGATCAATGGGGCCATAGGGATCGATGGGGCCATAGGAATCAATGGGGCCATAGGAATCAATGGGGCCATAGGGATCCATGGGGCCATAGGAATCAATGGGGCCATAGTACTCAATGGGGCCATAGGGATCAATGGGACCATAGGAATTAATGGGACCATAGGAATCAATGGGGCCATATGAATCAGTGGGGACATAGGGATCAATGGGACCATAGGAATCAATGGGGCCATAGGGATCAATGGGGCCCTAGATACCGATGGGCCATAGGAATCAATGGGGTCATAGGAATCAATGGAGCCATAGGGATCCATGGGGCCATAGGAATCAATGGGGCCATAGGGATCAATGTGGCCACAGCAATCAATAGAGCCATAGGGATCAATGGGGCCATAGATACTGATGGGGCCATAGGAATCAATGGGGTCATAGGAATCAATGGAGCCATAGGGATCCATGGGGCCATAGAAATCAATGTGGCCATAGGGATCAATGTGGCCACAGCAATCAATATAGCCATAGGGATCAATGGGGCCACAGCAATCAATGGGGCCATAGGAATCAATGGGACCATAGGTGTCAATGGGGCCAGAGTCATCAATGGGGCCATAGGAATCAATGGGACCTTAGGAATCAATGGGGCCATAGGAATCAATGGGGCCATAGGGATCAAAGGGGATATAGGAATCAATTGGGCCATAGGAATCAATTGGGCCATAGGGATCAATGGGGCTACAGCGATCATTGGAGCCATAGGGATCAATGTGCCCACAGGAACCAATGAGGCCATAGCGATCAATGGGGCTACAGGGATCGATGGGGCCTTAGGAATCAATGGGGCCATAGGGGTCAATGGGACCATAGGGATCAATGGGGCCATAGCGATCAATGG
Source organism: Callipepla californica brunnescens (assembly GCA_023055505.1). Taxonomy (NCBI): domain Eukaryota; kingdom Metazoa; phylum Chordata; class Aves; order Galliformes; family Odontophoridae; genus Callipepla; species Callipepla californica. Next base: position 5,065,741 of record JALIRH010000037.1, read on the forward strand.
GTCTAAAGGAATCAATGGGGCCATAGGAATCAATGGAGCCATAGAACTCAAAGGGGCCATAGAAGTCAATGGGTCATAGGGATCAATGGGAACATAGAAATCAATGGGGCCACAGGAATCAGTGGGGCCATAGAACTCAGTGGGGCCTTAGGGATCAATGGGGCCATAGGAATAATTGGGGCCATAGGTATCAATGGGGCCATAGGAATCAGTGGTGCTATAGGGATCAATGGGAACATAGGGATCAATGGGGCCACAGGAATCAATGATACCATAGGAATCAATGGGGCATTAGGAATGAATGGGGCCATAGAACTCAATGGGGCCATAGGGATCAATAGGGCCATAGGAATCAATGGGGCCATAGAACAATATTGGGCCATAGGGATGAGTGGGGCCATAGGAATCATTGGGGCCTTAGGGATCAATGGGTCCATAGAACTCAATGGGGCCATCGGGATCAATGGGGCCATAGGAATCAATGGGGCCACAGGAATCAGTGGGGCCATAGGAATCAATGGGTCCATAGGAATCAATGGGGCCATAGGAATCAATGGGGCCTGTCACGGTGTTATCCGTGACAGTAACCCAAGAGGGAACCGAGAAGGGTAAAAGAAAGGGAGAGGGAAAAAAAACTGCCGCGCGGCCGCCTAAGCAGAGCCTCACGCTCCAGGGGGGGGGGAAAACAGAGGGGATTAAGGGTCTGTAAAGAAAAACACAACGGCACGATCTGAGAAGGAACGGTAAGTTTACTAAATCTATTAAAATTGAACAATTGAGAGAGAGAGACAAAATTTCCAAACCAGAAACCTGGGAGCTTACGTTACACGTGCTGAACTCCTCACAGCCGCCCGGAGAGCGCGCCACCAAAAAGCGCGGGCCTGGTGTCTGGTGCGGAGCTCCGCCCCTCCCCTGCTCCCACAGCATTAACTCCTTAACGGCCTGCATGATGTTCTGATGTGGAATACCGGCATCAAAACCACAAAACCACAACAGTGTCCTGCTGCCGTCTGTGGCCATTGGACCTGGGAAGCAGCAGCCCGTTTTCAAACACAGATGAGAGGACAGGCCCACGGGGCAGTGAGGGGCAGCCCCCTGTGAACACTGAGGCTGCTGCTCCGTGGTGCAGCTGGGCTCTTGGCCCCTGAACTGCTCCTGCATACGTGAGTTGCTCTCCCCGTTTCAGTGAAGATGGGAAAACAAAGGAATGGAGACAAATGAATTTCTGCTGGCTTCTTTATTGTATTTATCAACAGAGAGCCTTGATCTATAGGTACATGAGTTGAGTGTGCCAAAACATGAATGATATGTAGCAGGCCAAGAAGAAAACTTCTTATTAAATCAAAGTCGTGGCAGTGGAAACAATAATGAAGACAAATATAAACAAGGAATTGTGAATTACCATGGGGATCCTGTTAGGCTGATGCGCATTTTTTGGGCGCAGAAGTACGTATTGCTCACTGCAACCTTGAGCTCCTGGTTCCTCAGGCTGTAGATGAGAGGATTCACTGCTGGAGGCACCACCGAGTACAGAAATGACACCAGGAGGTCCAGGGATGGAGAAGAGATAGAAGGATGCTTCAGGTAGGCAAACGTAGCAGTGTAGACAAAGAGGGGGACCACGGCCAGGTGAGGGAGGCACGTGGAGAAGGCTCTGTGCCGGCCGTGCACAGAGGGCATCCTCAGCACTGCCCTGAAGATCTGCACGTAGGACAGCACAATGAAAACAAAGCACCCAAGATACAAAGAGACACTAACCACAATAAGCCAAACTTTCCTGAGGTATGGCTGCGAGCAGGAGAGCTTTAACATTTGGGGGATTTCACCGAAGAATTGATTCAAAACATCGCCTTGGCAGAGTGGCAGTGAAAATGTATTGGCAGCGTGCAGCAGGGAATAGAAAAACCAAGTGCCCCAGGCAGCTGCTGCCACGGTGACACAAGCTCTGCTGCCCAGGAGGGTCCCGTAGTGCAGGGGATTGCAGATGGCAACAAAGCGGTCATAGGACTTGACTGCGAGAAGGGAATACTCTGCTGAGACGAAGAAAGAAGTAGAAAGAAAGAAAGAAGAAGACCTGTGCAGCACATCCCAAGTAGGAGATAGCCCTGGTGTCCCAGAGGGCATTGGCCGCGGCTTTGGAGAGAGTGGTGGAGATGCAGCCCAGGTCGAGGAGGGCGAGGTTGAGGACAAAGAGGTACATGGGGGTGTGCAGGCCGTGGTCGCAGGCTGCAGCTGTGCTGCTGAGGCCGTTGCCCAGGAGGGCAGCCAGGGAGATGCCCAGGAAGAGCCAGAAGTGCAGGAGCTGCAGCTGCCGCGTGTCTGCCAACGCCAGCAGGAGGAACTCGGGCAGCAGGAATGCAAGGCTCCGGATATCTAATGCTTTGATCATTCCACTTCACCTTTCAGAAGTGGAAAGGAATTCTACGTCCTGGTATATTTGTTACAGTAAAAATAAATTGCTGTTTGACCCCCTGCCATCCCTAGGTCAGCTTACTTTGTAGTAAAGGCTGCTGTAGGCCAGAAGACTGGCTCTAACCCTTGTGTGATTACACGAGGCCTCAAGGAAGCAAATCAAGAGAAAAATAAATAAATAAAAGCAGTATTATGTTTTCTACCACTCACTCTCTTTCTAATCCTCAGCATCTCCGGAGAAAGCTTAGCCTTGTGTTCAAAGCCAGGCATCACTGTCCCTTCCCTCAGGTGCTTCTGTTTCTCCTCGATTTGCACTCGTCCATCTCACCAAGCATCCAAGTCCTCCGTCAGAGAAACGCTGCCGTGTCCCGGAATGGCTCTTTGTGAATTCCTTCCCCTCAAGTCATCTCGGGAAACACGGAGCACGTCTGTTACAAAGCCCCTCCAGTCAGAGGGCCTGCCACTCCTCCTTCTGCTGCGGAGCAGTCTGCCCAAGGCTCTTCCCCAGTAACATTCCTACTCGAAGAACGGAAAATTTCAGGCACGCATTTTCACGAAGTTTGAGTGAAATAAAAGCAGAGGAAACAAACAGCGCCTGATGCACTATTTCCGAATCCCTCGTCCCCAGTATAAGTTCTTGCTAGAACACTCAGTGCAAAGATTGATTTCCAAGCAAGTCGACACTGCTCCAAACAGTTTTCTGACACAGCTCAGACTAACCTGAGAATGTCAGCTGTTCTGCTTCTCCAAGAAGGCACAAAAGTGCCTCCAGGCTTTTGTTGATCGCATTACAGAAACAAAAGCACTTCCAGAGCTATTTTTTTTCCCCTGTATTTGCCTTTAAGCCCAGAATTCAGTGATTATAATCCATTTGTTCTAGGAGAATCAGCACTGGAGGAGCATATCACTCAGCCAGTCGTCGATCCTCCCCTGCCTCCCTGCTGTGCTGTAGGGAAACTCGGTCTTCCCTCCTGAGCCTGTTGTAAATTATTCTGACCAAAAACACGTCGCACGGTCTGGCTTCAGGAGTAATGGAAAAATCTGAAGGCAACATTGAGACAAAGTGCATTTCTTCCTCTCAGTAGAAGAACTCATATTAATCAGAACGACTAAAACTTTAGATTAGTATGAAGCCCTAGCATCTCTTTATCAGTACCAAAAAGTAAACCACGTACTTCAGGAATACTCTGAAAACAATCACATTCACGGTGCTTCCTCTAACATTTAATTACTTGTAGGGCAAATAACCCCCAAGAATAGCACCCAAAAGAAATAGTGCCGAAGACGGTATATTTTAGATGGGCTTAAGTAGATGACTTACAGATAACTAGTAAGGAAAGAGAGGCTCACCATGAAGATGATTGAGGCTTGCTGATTACTCCATTACAGAGGGATCCCCAACCAGAGATCCTTCCCTGGTGGTGGTCAGCCCTTCAATGGGGTCTGGGAGAGGTGGAGCCAGACCCCACCCCTTCTGATCACACAGGTACGTTGCCTTCACCTGTGGCCCTGCGGCTGACTCAGTGCTCGCCTCAGGTGATCCATCAGTGGTTCAGGCCGTGATTCAGCAGTTCCCACACAGTACCGAATGCCAGTCTCATGCCCTTGGGTTGGAGGGTAAACTATTCCACTTTGTTGATTAACTTCTGGTTATTAATCAGTCCGAGGCAACTTTTCTAGCAGTGAAACCCTTAATCATGTACTAGAAATAGAGGACATTTTGTCTCCAGGGGTGACAGCGTCGTTAAACCTTACAGGTCCTCCGCAGCTCCTGGACAAGCACCGTTATTTGCCTTTTTGTGTCCAAGCTGCTGGCTCCCCTTTTTATCTCCCCAAAGAAACTGCAATCCAAACTCGTCAATGTACCCACTTTCAAACCCCTTGGCTTGGAGATACTCATCCTGCCGTGGTTGTTTGCCCGCTTTTATACTGAACCTTTTTGGATCACAGCCCCTGGGAGCTGACAGATGTGAGAAATCCAAATTTGACCACGCAGACGTAGAGGGACCGCTGCAAGGCTGGGAAATGCTGATCCTCAAAGCAGCTCTCCCAGAACCCCATGGCGTGTTACTGCTGGTTTCTTCCTCAACCTCCGTGCCCTGAAGCTGTTTCCCATGCGGTGCCTGGCTCCCAGCCTCTGTGCTCCCATCCCCTGCTCTGCTGGACTTCACTTAGCGATGTCGTGTCTGTGTGTCTTCCCCAGAACTGGCTGCTGCTTGCGAACTGGAGAAAACACAATTAAAGGAAAGCTTTGAACAGATGCGGCCGTGCCTCCAGGTTAGCAGTTCTGTTATTTCCCACCCCACAGCGGTGCTGGCAGAGCACACTGGGTCCTCGCTTCCTCCCAGCTGTAGTTTGTGGCGCCCATTGCGAGGCCAAGGCTCCCGTGGGTCCCCACACATCCCTCCAGCACAGCCAGCCAGCCAGCCAGGCTCAGCTTCTCTGAAGGCCTCTTCTGCTCCATCCAAAGGTGAGCAGCCACGCTGCCCCTTGGGCTCTTCTCCCTGCTTTGCCTGATTCGAATTATACAGCGTCTGGAAGGGAAGAGCAGGCAGACCTAGAGGGAGAAAAGCGCAGCTGGGGTCCGTGTTAACTTTGGAAACCTTGTGTGAGCACAAAGTGCCAGCTCTGTTTGATTGCCTGGTCAGAGATCATTACGATTTAGAAAAACCCCAACTGGTGCGTACTGTTACTCGTCACTGTGCTCCTCGTGCAGCATTGGCAGCTCCAGGTGTGTCAGCCTATCCTGCAGCGCACACTGATGCAGCGTTACAGCTGAGAAATGACAAACACAAAACACAGAACGTGGCCTCGCAGCGACCGCAGCTTTTGCAGGTGTATGGAAGGCGCAGGGATGCCTTTCATGGGAACAGAAATGAGACTGCTTAAAATAGCACATTGTTCCCACCGGTAGCTCCGAGATGCCATTCAAAGCCCATTCCGTTAACTCACGGCTGCTCATTATCCTCTCAGGAGCCCCCGAGCAGGATGGAATGTTGCCTACAAAGGTAGAGGAAGCACGATGAGAATCTGTTCAGACCGCAGGAACTGTTCAGCAGATCTCTTTCACACCCGCGCCATAAACGCCCGCTGTCTGGAGGAGGCGTGGTTGTTCTTATTCGTGCCGAGGTGACGGGGTGATTTAGCACTGAAGACACGTCACGGAGCAGTGGCAGCCGCTGCCAGCTAGCTGCAGGCATTGCAGGGATCTCGGGCTCCCCCGAGGCACTTTGTTACGATAAGCCCATCGTACGTTCAAGTGTCCTTGTGTTAAAAATTCGCCTGGCAGTGGTTTCTGAGCCGTGGTCATCTCCCCTGGTGGTGGCACAGCTCAGACTGGGCTGTGTGAATGTGAGAGGGGTGATCGATAACACAGCAGTGTGCTCATTTCTCCCCTCGTCCAGGACCAGGTAGGCACCCTCCCCTTCCAGAGCCAGTCCCTGAAGGCCAAAGCAAACCCGTCTGAGGAGGCTTTGAACAAAAACAGTGAGGAACAGGTGAAGGTAGTTGGCAACTATTGTTACGTAGCCATCGAGATCTGTGCTTCTGCGTATGGCACACAGCAGTGTTAGCAATGGGGTCCCACCCCGAGGCCGGGGGGCTCACACCTCAGTCATGACCCCAGATCTTGAATCCTGTGGGAACATCGGTGCCGATGGCTTTGTCCTGAACACACCTCAGCGCAGGGCTGCTGTCAGTGGTCTTCCCTCTATCCTCTGTTCTCTCACCCAACCTGTGTAGCTCCGTTTCCGAAACATTCCCTGTGCTCTATCTCACGCGTTCATCTCCTTCCTCTCTTTCTCTTTACTTCTCGTCTTTTCACACTCGTCCTGTTCACATTCTGAGCAAACTTCTCTGATGTTCTCTGCACTGCCTCATTTTTTTCCTCGGCTTCTGTGGACGGACCTGTCTGGCCATTAAATATTTGTTCAGCTGCTGTCTACTGGGGCCAAGTTATTAATTTACAGTGTGCAAGCGAACACTTTCTGCAATTATTTATCTGAAATGAAAGAAACCTAAAATGGGTTTTCTTTAATTTGGGTCATTTCAGCGTGGTCACAGCACAGCCACGTAAGCAAGATGGTGGGGGATGGGGAATGGACATAGTAGGGTGGGTGAGGGGCTCTGGAGGCTTTTAGGGGGGAAAACTCCTTAGGAAAGGAGCACAAGTGTCTGAAAACGGCTTGGCCATGGAGACAGGTAGCGTCAGCGCCTTCCATGCCCGCTGCAGTACTTAGTTTATATAAAGACAGGACAGATCTTGCTGTGTCACCGTGATGTCAACGCCCGCTACTCCAAGGCAGCTCACTAGTGTGGGTCACAGTCCAAGACGTCCAGAAAGCCATGGATCAGCAGCATCGAACCACGAGGCAGGCCATGAGGAAGGTTCCAGCGGCTGCCCACAGAAAGGGGTGTGCCACAGGAGAATGTCAGTGTTCAGACCGGCTGAGGGAGGCTGCCTCCATCTGCCCTTCATTGCACCATCAGTCCTAAACCGCTGGGTAGACTTTTGGGAATCTTCACCTCACGGCTGAAGATGCATTTGTGGCCGACACAGACAAATTGCTGGCACGTTTCCTAGATGGCAAAAGCTCCGTATCTGCCCTTAGAAGAAAATCTGAGGAGCTTCAGACACGTTCTGGAATTGAAGAACGATCAGATCCATGAACAGGACAGGAAGATCGTGGCGCGAGAGAAACAAGTGAGTTGTCATTTTTTGTTGTTGTTTTGGAGGAGAGGTAGAAAAGTAAAAGTTTGGTTACAGCAGGCGAAGTTAAAAAGGGTGAAATGCCGGAGGGACATTGTTCAGTTGGTTCCTGAGTGGCTGTGCTCTTCCACTGCCAAGCACACAGCTTCTTCCACCACAACATCTCAGTTTGTCACTTAGAAATTGGGATCTTTTCCCACCCCTTCACCTCCCCATGACAACTGGACTTCTCCCACATATCTCTTGGCCCGGATCTTCCTGAGGCTCTCTCCCTGCTCTGTATTTCAGCTGAGGTCGGCATAGACTGGAAGAGACTCAGCGGCGGCACGGGGCACGGTGGGGACGGCCAGGTTTGGTGGGCTGGGAGGCACTGCCGAAGCTGGGAGGGGAGCTGGGACATGCAGCAAACGAGGGCACTCTTGATTCCTTGCCTGCTGGAAATGAGGGTGTCAGGAGAAGGGCGCTGGAGGATGAAGGCTGCACTCAGGAGGGAAGGAGATGCAGCTCTTCTACGCTTTGTGTTGGCACAAAGTAGTTTGAGGCCCGGACGGATCAGTAGAGAGACGCAGCAAACGTTTCCACAGCAAACATCTACAAGGACAAAAAATGAATGTCAGAACAATAGCCAGAATTAGGGTTCTCAAGGCAAAGACAGCAACGTGGATTCAGATCAGTATCGAGGTGTGATCCTTTGTTGATTATACCAAAGATGAAGTCCACGCCGTCCGCTGCTCCCGTCCACGGGGGTTGGGATCAGCATGCACAGCAGGATGAGGGCTTCCCACCTCCCCCCGGTCCTGATGCGCATGCATCATCGGGGCCCAGAAAATTCCATGAAACAAAAACATGTTATAAAGTAGTTTGGGGTTGAGGGGAATAACCAAATGTTATGGTCGGGGTTCTGGGGGAACAACAAGATTGGGGGAGACAACAGGAACAGCAGGAGGACGCAATCAACGTTTGCAGAAGGGAAGGGGAATGGAAGGAAAAAGGGGGGAAAGGAAGGAAGGAAAAAGGGGGGAAAGGAAGGAAAAAAAAAGGGGAAAGGAAGGAAAAAAAGGGGAAAGGAAACTTAGCTGTTATATCGGTTATTGGCAGGGACTGATTTTGCTGAGGTGCTCAGATGTCATCGACATCTCAGTAATGTGGTATGTATATGTGCAAAGCTGCACATATGGAATTGACTGCTGACTGTATAAACCAATATAAACCAATTTTTCAGACAGATCTCAATACCTGCAAAGCACATGAACAACCCCGCGCATTATTTTATTGTGTCCTCTCGGTGAGATAATGTCAGGGCCTGAGGACTCAAACCGCTCGGCCTGACCCACTTGGGTATCCTGGAGCTGATCAGGCCCCTCCTCATACCAGGACCATCAGCTCCTGCTTTAGTGAGGCTGCAGCCAGGCTGGGCTCCAGCTCCACACAGTCCTGCCTGGCTATGGGGCCACTGAGCTCACCCAGTGGACCAATTTCATAGATTCATGAGGTTGGAAAGGACCTACAAGATCATCTAGTCCAACCGTCCTCCTACCACCATCCCTACCCACCAAACTACTCAATCAAATCCCTTAGCACCTCATCTAAATGCTTCTTGAACAGCGCTAGGGATGGGCCCCTGTGGCTGCTTCGGTGCCCCTGGCTGCCCCGGTGCTGGCTAAGGTGATGGACCCCGGCCCTCCCCTTGTCCCCTAGAGAGCACCCATTGCTCCCAGCTCCTCTTCCCACAGGCCTTACAGCCGTACCTCAGCTTGTCTGCAAAGGCGTGCCGGTCTCCAAAAGCACTCAGACGCAACTCCAGGAGAATCCGCCTGAGGTGCAGACCAAGGGATGACGAACAGTTCAGCTTGCCATTGTGAGCGTTCACTGCTGGCATGCATTTATTTTTGTTTTTTTCTTTTTTCTGTGCGGTAAGCACTTGTGAAAAAGCTGGTGTTTCTTGTGTGGCGTTAGGTATTTTATATCACTGTGTGTACGTAGGAGAGCGCAGTGATAAAGCACTGTTGGTCAGCAGCAGAGAGCACTGAGCTGTTGCGACACAGCAGCTGTGTATTCTGGGATGTCCTGCATATGCATGCAGACAACGTATACATCCTATACAGGATAACATGAAAAAAAAATATGTGCAATTGTGAAATATTAGCCAAACCACATGCCTTCAAAATAGGCGCATGGCAGCTCAACGGAGCAGCAGTTCCAACAAACAAGATGTTGGGGCCATTGCGTGGTTATCCTCCCTTCACTGTTTTACCACGGAACTGTTCTCTTTGTAATGCGTTCCTGGCACGTCACATTTACCATCGTCTCATAACTCAGCGTCTTGCCTTCGTTTGGCAGAGGTAACGGTGCATCAAACACGAAGAAGTCAGAAATCGTGCAGGTTTTGGGATTTCTGATCCGGGTGTGCCAAACCTGGCATTCCCGCTGAGCATTTTCCTGTCGTCAATTTCTGCCTAAGTAATAAATGGGTAATTCCTAAGAAGCGCCGAGTCGATCAGTGTGGCCTAAAAACAAAATCCCAAACATCCTAAAGCTGACTTTCCTTCTTCACAAGCCACGGTCGGTGAAGAAGGGAATGCTTTTAAGGACTGAGAAACGGCATTTCAAAGTGTGAAAGAAAAGCGTGCCCTTAACGACAAGAACTGTTTCTCGCTTACCTAAAACCATAAGGCTCAGCTGCCCTCATGCATCACAGGATGACAAAGTGGGAGATGCAATGCTGCAAAGGATTGATTGCAACTTAATTAGGCATCAAAAGGAGGGCTAAAAGTATTCAAGGAGGTGAAGGAGCTCTTCCGCACATGTGAGATGGAAAGGATTCTTAATATGGTGACAGTAATCCCGTAAAGAGAATGACTTCTTCTTTTTCTCTAAGTGATGCAGAAAGATGAGGAGCGGTCCACGCAAAGTTTGAAAGATTGGAGGGTTTTTTTTTTTAAAGGATCGGGGCACCGAGGCCTGTCCGATTAATTGCTGGAGCAGGAAAACAAACCAGCTCTGTAGGTCAAATAACCCCGAGGAAAGCACTCAAGGAAATGGTGCGAAAGGTGGTATATTTTCGGTAGGCTTTAAGTAGATGGTATACAAACAAATAGCAGAAGAGATTGGCTCACCTTGGTGATGGTTGAGGCTTGCCGATAACTCCACCAGGGAGGGATCTCCAACCAGAGATCCTTCCCCGCCGGTGGTGGTCAGCCCTTCAATGGGGTCTGGGAGAGGTGGAGTCAAACTGCACCCCTTCCAATCACACTCAGTTGTGCCCCTGCAGCTGACTCAGGGCTTGCCTCAGGTGATCCATCAGTGGTTCAGGCCGTGATTCAGCAGTTCCCATACATCCCTCCACCTTGGGCCTGAGAGATCTGAAGTTCAAAGTTCCATTGTGATTGAGTGCTTGTTCAGACTGGGCCCTTCTCACATCCAAATCCTATGATGAGACACATTGCCCACGTGGGACTTGGGCCTCGCAATATCTTGCACCCCACGCAGAGTGCTGCTGTTCCCTTGTCTCTCATTTGACATCACACAAACCTCCATCTCAATGCCCCAGGAAGGGCCCTGTGCCAGCATGAGGGACAGGATCTCCCCTCCATGGCTCTGGGGATCAGGGCATGGCCTTTCTGCTTCGTGAGACAAAGAAGGGATTTCTCAGCATCACAGCCACCATTACAGTTCTTTGTCAACCTGTAACCGTGGCTTCCAATGATCTGCTCCAGCAAGTCCCTGGCGCTAACGAAGCACAGAGCTGGGCCGGCCTTGCGACGGCAGCTAGCCGTGGGAGAACAGAAATCTCACGGCCAGTGGTTCGTAATGCTTTCATAATTGACCTGGGTGCGGGACCTGAAGGCACGCTGTTAACGATTTACCGGGCTGGGTCAGCACGGTTCCGCGACCATTGGTGTGGGGGACCCACGGCCCAGGAAAGGGGAAAGGGAAAAGGGAGATGGGCCTAGGAACAAAGCAGCGGCAACGATCTGAGGAGGAAAGCTAATTCACTAAATAAGATCTCAGGCAGCAAAATGACACAATCTAATACGATCTAATTGGAATTGAGGCTAATGAATCAAATAAAATGTGCAAGAGAGTGTCTGATAAACCGAAGGCCTTACGCTAACGCTGAAGGCGAACGGCAGCGAGCACCCACTGCCGAGTGATCCCGAAGGAAAGAGAGCGTCCCGTGACACACGAGCAGTTGATATCTTTTCCTCTGAGCAGAAAATACGTAAAAATACAAAGCATCGCACAGTGCTCTGGGGAATGGAGTTCTCTTCTGGGACAGGTACACCCATAACTACTGATGATCCGCGGAGCTGGAGCCCTGACTCTTTGACTCTTCATGCACTCCATGATGTTACAATGTGGAATACCAATGCCCCAAAATCATAAAACCGTGGCACACACTGAGCAGGTTTGCGGATTGCACGGATTTGGGGTGAGCTCCTGACTCCCTTAGGACGTCCTGCTGAGAGATCTCGCCAAACTGGAGGGCTGGGCAATTGGCAGCAGCGTTCGGAGAACCCAACCTACGAGGTCACGCCGTCCCCAGCAGTTCTACTGAACCGTGGCCCTCAGCGCGAGGGCGAAACGCTCCTTCACAGCCCCGGGGTCGGTGTCTGCAACACCTCCCCGGGCCACACGTTCTGGAGCCTGACAGCTCTTTTGAGAAGAACTTTTATATATTTACATCAAAAGATAAATTTATGTATTCATATAGAAAGATAAACTTATATATTTATATAAAAAAATCTAAATTTGTATATTTGTGTAAAGATATATATGTTTATACTGTCGTGGTGGCAAACGGTGTTAAGTCCAGCTGGAGTCCTCTCACGAGTGGTGTCCCCCAAGGGTCGGTATTGGGGCCCGTACTGTTTAATCTCTTTATTGATGACCTGGATGAGGGGATTGAGTGCACCCTCAGTCAGTTTGCGAATGACACCGAGTTGGGAGGATGTGTGGATGTGCCTGAGAACAGGGAGGCCCTTCAGCGGGATGTGGATAGGCTGGACAGTTGGGCTAAGCTCAATGGGACGAGGTTCAATAAGGCTAAGTGCCGGGTCCTGCACTTTGTCCACAATAACCCCATGCAATGCTATAGACATGGGGCAGAATGGCTTGAGGAGTGTAGAGAGGAAAAGGACCTGGGGGTGTTGGTTGATGCCCAACGTGAGCCGGCAGTGTGCCTAGGTGGCCAAGAAGGCCAACGGCATCCTGGCCTGGATTAGGAACAGCGTGGCCAGCAGGAGCAGGGAGGGGATCATCCCCTGTACCTCGAGTACTGTGTTCAGTGTTGGGCCCCTCACTACAAGAGAGACATCGAGGCCCTGGAGCGTGTTCAGAGAAGGGTGACAAAGCTGTGAGGGCTCTGGAGCACAAATCTTACGAGGAGCGGCTGAGGGAGCTGGGATTGTTTAGTCTGGAGAAAAGGAGGATCAGAGGAGACCTCATCACACACTACCACTTCCTGAAGGGAGGCTGTGGTGAGGAGGGGGTCGGCCTCTTCTCCCAGGTAACTAATGACAGGACGAGAGGGAATGGCCACAAGTTGTGCCGGGGAAGATTTAGATTAGATTTGAGGACAAATTTTTTCTCTGAGAGAGTGGTCCGGCACTGGAATGGCCTGCCTAGGGAGGGGGTTGAGGCACCGTATCTAGCGCTGTTCAAGAAGCGTTTAGATGAGGTGCTGAGGGATTTGATTTAGTAGCATGGTTGGTAGGGATGGTGGTGTGAGGATGGTCAGAGTAGATGATCTTGTAGGTCCTTTCCAACCTCATGAATCTATGAATCTATGGATCAATGTCGCCACAGGGATCAATGGGGCAACAGGGATCAATGGGGCCATAGAACTCAATGGGGCCATAGGAATCAGTGGGGCCATAGGAATCAATGGGGCCATAGGAATCAATGGGGCCACAGGAATCAATGGGGCCATAAGAATCAGTGGGGCCATAGGAATCAGTGGGGCCGTAGGGATCAATGGGACCATAGGAATCAATGGGGCCATAGTACTCAGTGGCGCCATAGGAATCAATGGGGCCATAGGAATCAATGGAGCCATAGAACTCAATGGGGCCATAGGGATCGATGGGGCCATAGGGATCGATGGGACCATAGGAATCAATGGGGCCATAGGGATCAATGAGACCATAGGAATCAATGGGGCCATAGAACTCAAAGGGGCCATAGGGATCAATGAAGCCATAGGAATAAATGGGGCCATAGGGATCAATGGGGCCTTAGATCTCAATGGGGCCATAGATCTCAATGGAGCCATAGGGATCAATGGAGCCATAGGGATCAATGGGGCCACAGGGATCAATGGGGCCACAGGGATCAATGGGGCCATAGGAATCAATGGGGCCACAGGGATCAATGGGGCCATAGGAATCAATGGGGCCATAGGGATCAATGGGGCCGTAGAACTCAATGGGGCCAAAGGGATCAATGGGGCCATAGGGATCAATGGCGCTGTAGAACTCAATGGGCCCATAGGGATCAATGGGGCCACAGGAATCAATGGAACCATAGGAATCAATTGGGCCATAGGAATCAATGGGGCCGTAGAACTCAATGGGGCCATAAGGATCGATGATGGCATAGGAATCAATGAGGCCATAGAACTCAATGGGGCCAAAGGAATCAGTGGGGCCATAGGGATCAATGGGGCCATAGGGATCAATATGGGCCATAGGAATCAAGGGGGCCATAGAACTCAATGGGGCCATAGAACTCAATGGGGCCGTAGGGATCAATGGGGCCATAGGAATCAATGGGGCATAGAACTCAATGGATCCATAGAACTTAATGGGGCCGTAGAACTCAATGCGGCCATAGAACTCAGTGGGGCCACAGCGATCAATGGGGCCATAGGAATCAATGGGGCATATGGATCAATGGGGCCACAGGGATCAATGGGGCCATAGTGATCAATGGGGCCACAGGAATCAATGGGGCCATAGGGACCAATGGGGCCATAGGAATCAATGGGGCCATAGAACTCAATGGGGCCATAGAACTCAATGGGGCCTGTCACGGTGTTATCCGTGACAGTAACCCAAGAGGGTAAAAGAAAGGGAGAGGGAAAAAAAACTGCCACGCGGCCGCCTAAGCAGAGCCTCACGCTCCAGGGGGAGGGGAATACAGAGGGGATTAAGGGTCTGTAAAGAAAAATACAACGGCACGATCTGGGAAAACTGGGAGCTTACGTTACACGTGCTGAACTCCTCACAGCCGCCCGGAGAGCGCGCCACCAAAAAGCGCGGGCTTCGCGTCTGGTGCGGAGCTCCGCCCCTCCCCTGCTCCCACAGCATTAACTCCTTAACGGCCTGCATGATGTTCTGATGTGGAATACCGGCATCAAAACCACAAAACCACAACAGTGTCCTGCTGCTGTCTGTGGCCATTGGACCTGGGAAGCAGCAGCCCGTTTTCAAACACAGATGAGAGGACAGGCCCACGGGGCAGTGAGGGGCAGCCCCCCGTGAACACTGAGGCTGCTGCTCCGTGGTGCAGCTGGGCTCTTGGCCCCTGAACTGCTCCTGCATACGTGAGTTACTCTCTCCGTTTCAGTGAAGATGGGAAAACAAAGGAATGGAGACAAATGAATTTCTGCTGGCTTCTTTATTGTATTTATCAACAGAGAGCCTTGATCTGTAGGTACATGAGTTGAGTGCGCCAAAACATGAACGATATGCAGCAGGCCAAGAAGAAAACTTCTTATTAAATCAAAGACGTGGCAGTGGAAAAAATAATGAAGGCAAATATAAACAAGGGATCGTGAATTACCATGGGGATCCTGTTAGGCTGATGCGCATTTTTTGGGCACAGAAGTACGTATTGCTCACTGCAACCTTGAGCTCCTGGTTCCTCAGGCCGTAGATGAGAGGATTCACTGCTGGAGGCACCACCGAGTACAGAAATGACACCAGGAGGTCCAGGGATGGTTAAGAGATAGAAGGATGCTTCAGGTAGGCAAACGTGGCAGTGTAGACAAAGAGGGGGACCACGGCCAGGTGGGGGAGGCACGTGGAGAAGGCTCTGTGCCGGCCGAGCACAGAGGGCATCCTCAGCACTGCCCTGAAGATCTGCACGTAGGACAGCACAATGAAAACAAAGCACCCAAGATACAAAGAGACACTAACCACAATAAGCCAAACTTTCCTGAGGTATGGCTGCGAGCAGGAGAGCTTTAACATTTGGGGGATTTCACTGAAGAATTGATTCAAAACATCGCCTTGGCAGAGTGGCAGTGAAAATGTATTGGCAGCATGCAGCAGGGAATAGAAAAACCAAGTGCCCCAGGCAGCTGCTGCCACGGTGACACAAGCTCTGCTGCCCAGGAGGGTCCCGTAGTGCAGGGGATTGCAGATGGCAACAAAGCGGTCATAGGACTTGACTGCGAGAAGGGAATACTCTGCTGAGACGAAGAAAGAAGTAGAAAGAAAGAAAGAAGAAGACCTGTGCAGCACATCCCAAGTAGGAGATGGCCCTGGTGTCCCAGAGGGCATTGGCCGCGGCTTTGGAGAGAGTGGTGGAGATGCAGCCCAGGTCGAGGAGGGCGAGGTTGAGGATATAGAGGTACATGGGGGTGTGCAGGCCGTGGTCGCAGGCTGCGGCTGTGCTGCTGAGGCCGTTGCCCAGGAGGGCAGCCAGGGAGATGCCCAGGAAGAGCCAGAAGTGCAGGAGCTGCAGCTGCCGCGTGTCTGCCAACGCCAGCAGGAGGAACTCGCTGATGGAGCTGCTGTTGGGCATTTGGTACTGCTGGGTATCAGCACCTGTGGGCATGAGGACCTGGTCAAGGAGTACAAAAGTCAGTGACAGGTCTTGCAATGGGGGAAATGCTTCCTGAGGTCAGTGATGTAAGCTACACTTCATGAGGTTGTGTCTGCCACGAAGGCCTCTGCCTTCCTTCTCGGAAGGAAACAGCCATGTCCCTGTGAGGAACGTGTTGGTGCTGTGGTCACAGATTTTCTTTTCAGAGTTGGTCAGATGAGATCACTTCTACAGCAGAAGTACTTGTAGGCGCCTGTGCAACTGACACAAGAAAGACGTGCGTTGCAAATCAAAGTTGTAGGGATGCTTTTTCTCCTCCGTGGTCTCATCCTACTCATGATGCCCAAAGGGTGCTCGGTGAAGTCAGAAATCCTGAGCACTTCTGCTGCACTCAGTGTGAATGGCTGTGACTGAGACCTGAGAGGCAAAGGGATTCACTGCTGCTTCGTGCAGGATAAGGGGAGCTCACTGGGCTTCTTTCCAGTTGCTGTGAAACAGCAAAGTTTGGAGATGGAAGGAGAATACACTCCCGTGTTACCTTTCAAAGAAGCCAGACCCTGCTGAGAGAAGAGGAAACGACTGCGCATCACACAACGCCCACCCTTTCTCAGGGGACGTGAGCAAGATCTCATCACTGCCCTTCTTACAAAGGACACCTAACATTCATTTCACCAACCCCACAGCATTTCCATGCACACAGCTCTCTCTGCTTCTTCCCTGGACTTTGTTCTTCAGGCTATGGGAAAGATTTGCATCCTGAAGGTCAGCTCACAGCTCTGAAGGACCTCAGGGAGATATTTCCTAACAATGGCATCTCACTGAGGGAAAGCCAACTCCTTCCCAGCCTCACAGGCTGCATTGCACACAGCTCCAGGCATTCACTCTCAGCCACTGTGCTTTGCAGAGTGCGATGGACACGTGCCTGGGGAGATGCTCCTCTGCTCTGCAGGAGTTTGGCACGGGAATCATTCCTACAAGCTGTAGTTAAGTAGGATAAGACCTCCTCGACCAGTTACCAAGTGCAAGGAGCTACGCCAGAATTTTACGAAGTCTTGGACAGTTTGGAAAGCGTGAGAGGTTTTAAGAGTTGCTTCTCAGCTTAAATGAGCAAGGCCCAACCAGAGTAAGGCTCAGCTCTGTACTTTTTAAGTGACCAAGGACGAGGTCAGGCGTCTGTCTGGTCTGTGATGACACGCTACTGATGGAGAACACAAGTGATAGCCTGTAGGACTAAGTGACTAACACTCGCCCTAAGTCTGTGCCTAAATTAAGCAGGAGATTTCTAACAGTATTTTCAACATGTTGAATGCGGACTGCAGTCCAGTGGAGGATTTTCTTTTCCTCTGTCCCAGATTCTGCAGTCCAGCACAAGTAGTACAATACGCGCTTGTGTCGGACTCAAAAGCTCAACTAGAACAGCCCCTCCCTCTTCCCCAGAGGTAAAGAGGGTCTGAGTTACAGAGCAAAGTGATGCCGGCCAGCCAGCTTGTCTGGCCTAACCACTTTCACCCAAAGGAACATTAGTGGCAAGCATTAATGGCAACATCTCATTCCTGCAAAACTGCTGGTGGTGTCCAACCTCCAAATAATCTGATACTGACAGCAGCTCCTTGTGTTGTCCCCTGCTGCACAAAAATTCCTTGAAGAAGGACCTGTTTCCCAGATAAAGCAGCTTAAGGCTCATCACTACTAGGAAATTAATCTACTCTCTCAGAAGCATTTTCTTCTAACACACAAAAAAAACCACCTCTTGATGTACTTCCACTTCAAGCAGCGAAATGATAGCTGAAAAATATTAAAATTTGAGTGCAAGTGCTGCCTTGATAGTCCTAGGACAGTGTTTCTTCCCACCCCTGAATCTTTTCTGTGGGCTGGTCACCCTCCCCCAGGGTATCCCCTGCAGTATCACACTGGGGTAGCTGTAGCTGTTGCAGCAATGTCCTGAGAAAGTCTGGTTAAAATGCCAACGAGGTGGAGTTGAACCTCATGTTCTGAAGCTGAGAAAACAAAAACAACGCATTGGAAGAGCTACAGAATTGTATTTGTCCTTACAAGTTTCTTTGATCAGAAACCCAGAGGCCTGTCAAGTCACAACAGAAAAACAAATGCTGTGAACACCGGCAGCGGGAAGAATTCGGGCAGCAGGAATGCAAGGCTCCGGATATCTAATGCTTTGATCATTCCACTTCACCTTTCAGAAGTGGAAAGGAATTCTACGTCCTGGTATATTTGTTACAGTAAAAATAAATTGCTGTTTGACCCCCTGCCATCCCTAGGTCAGCTTACTTTGTAGTAAAGGCTGCTGTAGGCCAGAAGACTGGCTCTAACCCTTGTGTGATTACACGAGGCCTCAAGGAAGCAAATCAAGAGAAAAATAAATAAATAAAAGCAGTATAATGTTTTCTACCACTCACTCTCTTTCTAATCCTCAGCATCTCCGGAGAAAGCTTAGCCTTGTGTTCAAAGCCAGGCATCACTGTCCCTTCCCTCAGGTGCTTCTGTTTCTCCTCGATTTGCACTCGTCCATCTCACCAAGCATCCAAGTCCTCCGTCAGAGAAACGCTGCCGTGTCCCGGAATGGCTCTTTGTGAATTCCTTCCCCTCAAGTCATCTGGGGAAACACGGAGCACGTCTGTTACAAAGCCCCTCCAGTCAGAGGGCCTGCCACTCCTCCTTCTGCTGCGGAGCAGTCTGCCCAAGGCTCTTCTCCAGTAACATTCCTACTCGGAGAACGGAAAATTTCAGGCACGCATTTTCACGAAGTTTGAGTGAAATAAAAGCAGAGGAAACAAACAGCGCCTGATGCACTATTTCCGAATCCCTCGTCCCCAGTATAACTTCTTGCTAGAACACTCAGTGCAAAGATTGATTTCCAAGCAAGTCAACGCTGCTCCGAACAGTTTTCTGACACAGCTCAGACTAACCTGAGAACGTCAGCTGTTCTGCTTCTCCAAGAAGGCACAAAAGTGCCTCCGGGCTTTTGTTGATCGCATTACAGAAACAAAAGCACTTCCAGAGCTACTTTTTTTTCCCCTGTATTTGCCTTTAAGCCCAGAATTCAGTGATTATAATCCATTTGTTCTAGGAGAATCAGCACTGGAGGAGCATATCACTCAGCCAGTCGTCGATCCTCCCCTGCCTCCCTGCTGTGCTGTAGGGAAACTCGGTCTTCCCTCCTGAGCCTGTTGTAAATTATTCTGACCAAAAACACGTTGCACGGTCTGGCTTCAGGAGTAATGGAAAAATCTGAAGGCAACATTGAGACAAAGTGCATTTCTTCCTCTCAGTAGAAGAACTCATATTAATCAGAACGACTAAAACTTTAGATTAGTATGAAGCCTTAGCATCTCTTTATCAGTACCAAAAAGTAAACCACCTACTTCAGGAATACTCTGAAAACAATCACATTCACGGTGCTTCCTCTAACATTTAATTACTTGTAGGGCAAATAACCCCCAAGAATAGCACCCAAAAGAAATAGTGCCGAAGACGGTATATTTTAGATGGGCTTAAGTAGACGACATACAGATAACTAGTAAGGAAAGAGAGGCTCACCATGATGACGGTTGAGGCTCGCTGATTACTCCACTACAGAGGGATCCCCAACCAGAGATCCTTCCCTGGTGGTGGTCAGCCCTTCAATGGGGTCTGGGAGAGGTGGAGCCAGACCCCACCCCTTCTGATCACACAGGTATGTTACCTTCACCTGTGGCCCTGCGGCTGACTCAGTGCTCGCCTCAGGTGATCCATCAGTGGTTCAGGCCGTGATCCAGCAGTTCCCACACAGTACCGAATGCCAGTCTCATGCCCTTGGGTTGGAGGGTAAACTATTCCACTTTGTTGATTAACTTCTGGTTATTAATCAGTCCGAGGCAACTTTTCTAGCAGTGAAACCCTTAATCATGTACTAGAAATAGAGGACATTTTGTCTCCAGGGCGTGACAGCGTCGTTAAACCTTACAGGTCCTCCGCAGCTCCTGGCCAAGCACCGTTATTTGCCTTTTTGCGTCCAAGCTGCTGGCTCCCCTTTTTATCTCCCCAAAGAAACTGCAATCCAAACTCATCAATGTACCCACTTTCAAACCCCTTGGCTTGGAGATACTCACCCTGCCGTGGTTGTTTGCCCACTTTTATACTGAACCTTTTTGGATCACAGCCCCTGGGAGCTGACAGATGTGAGAAATCCAAATTTGACCACGCAGACGTAGAGGGACCGCTGCAAGGCTGGGAAATGCTGATCCTCAAAGCAGCTCTCCCAGAACCCCATGGCGTGTTACTGCTGGTTTCTTCCTCAACCTCCGTGCCCTGAAGCTGTTTCCCATGCGGTGCCTGGCTCCCAGCCTCTGTGCTCCCATCCCCTGCTCTGCTGGACTTCACTTAGCGATGTCGTGTCTGTGTGTCTTCCCCAGAACTGGCTGCTGCTTGCGAACTGGAGAAAACACAATTAAAGGAAAGCTTTGAACAGATGCGGCCGTGCCTCCAGGTTAGCAGTTCTGTTATTTCCCACCCCACAGCGGTGCTGGCAGAGCACACTGGGTCCTCGCTTCCTCCCAGCTGTAGTTTGTGGCGCCCATTGCGAGGCCACGGCTCCCGTGGGTCCCCACACATCCCTCCAGCACAGCCAGCCAGCCAGCCAGGCTCAGCTTCTCTGAAGGCCTCTTCTGCTCCATCCAAAGGTGAGCAGCCACGCTGCCCCTTGGGCTCTTCTCCCTGCTTTGCCTGATTCGAATTATACAGCGTCTGGAAGGGAAGAGCAGGCAGACCTAGAGGGAGAAGAGCGCAGCTGGGGTCCGTGTTAACTTTGGAAACCTTGTGTGAGCACAAAGTGCCAGCTCTGTTTGACTGCCTGGTCAGAGATCATTACGATTTAGAAAAACCCCAACTGGTGCGTACTGTTACTCGTCACTGTGCTCCTCGTGCAGCATTGGCAGCTCCAGGTGTGTCAGCCTATCCTGCAGCGCACACTGATGCAGCGTTACAGCTGAGAAACGACAAACACAAAACACAGAACGTGGCCTCGCAGCGACCGCAGCTTTTACAGGTGTATGGAAGGCGCAGGGATGCCTTTCATGGGAACAGAAATGAGACTGCTTAAAATAGCACATTGTTCCCACCGGTAGCTCCGAGATGCCATTCAAAGCCCACTCCGTTAACTCACGGCTGCTCATTATCCTCTCAGGAGCCCCCGAGCAGGATGGAATGTTGCCTACAAAGGTAGAGGAAGCACGATGAGAATCTGTTCAGACCGCAGGAACTGTTCAGCAGATCTCTTTCACGCCCGCGCCATAAACGCCCGCTGTCTGGAGGAGGTGTGGTTGTTCTTATTCGTGCCGAGGTGACGGGGTGATTTAGCACTGAAGACACGTCACGGAGCAGTGGCAGCCGCTGCCAGCTAGCTGCAGGCATTGCAGGGATCTCGGGCTCCCCCGAGGCACTTCGTTACGATAAGCCCATCGTACGTTCAAGTGTCCTTGTGTTAAAAATTCGCCTGGCAGTGGTTTCTGAGCCGTGGTCATCTCCCCGGGTGGTGGCACAGCTCAGACTGGGCTGTGTGAATGTGAGAGGGGTGATCGATAACACAGCAGTGTGCTCATTTCTCCTCTCGTCCAGGACCAGGTAGGCACCCTCCCCTTCCAGAGCCAGTCCCTGAAGGCCAAAGCAAACCCGTCTGAGGAGGCTTTGAACAAAAACAGTGAGGAGCAGGTGAAGGTAGTTGGCAACTATTGTTACATAGCCATCGAGATCTGTGCTTCTGCGTATGGCACACAGCAGTGTTAGCAATGGGGTCCCACCCCGAGGCCGGGGGCTCACACCTCAGTCATGACCCCAGATCTTGAATCCTGTGGGAACATCGGTGCCGATGGCTTTGTCCTGAACACACCTCAGCGCAGGGCTGCTGTCAGTGGTCTTCCCTCTATCCTCTGTTCTCTCACCCAACCTGTGTAGTTCTGTTTCCAAAACATTCCCTGTGCTCTATCTCACGCGTTCATCTTCTTCCTCTCTTTCTCTTTACTTCTCGTCTTTTCACACTCGTCCTGTTCACATTCTGAGCAAACTTCTCTGATGTTCTCTGCACTGCCTCATTTTTTTCCTCGGCTTCTGTGGACGGACCTGTCTGGCCATTAAATATTTGTTCAGCTGCTGTCTACTGGGGCCAAGTTATTAATTTACAGTGTGCAAGCGAACACTTTCTGCAATTATTTACCTGAAATGAAAGAAACCTAAAATGGGTTTTCTTTAATTTGGGTCATTTCAGCGTGGTCACAGCACAGCAACGTAAGCAAGATGGTGGGGGATGGGGAATGGACATAGTAGGGTGGGTGAGGGGCTCTGGAGGCTTTTAGGGGGGAAAACTCCTTAGGAAAGGAGCACAAGTGTCTGAAAACGGCTTGGCCATGGAGACAGGTAGCGTCAGCGCCTTCCATGCCTGCTGCAGTACTTAGTTTATATAATGACAGGACAGATTTTGCTGTGTCCCCGTGATGTCAACGCCCG
The DNA here is from genome assembly GCA_023055505.1 of Callipepla californica brunnescens. Classification (NCBI taxonomy): domain Eukaryota; kingdom Metazoa; phylum Chordata; class Aves; order Galliformes; family Odontophoridae; genus Callipepla; species Callipepla californica. Next base: position 5,088,128 of record JALIRH010000037.1, read on the forward strand.
CTACTCCAAGGCAGCTCACTAGTGTGGGTCACAGTCCAAGACATCCAGAAAGCCATGGATCAGCAGCATCGAACCACGAGGCAGGCCATGAGGAAGGTTCCAGCGGCTGCCCACAGAAAGGGGTGTGCCACAGGAGAATGTCAGGGTTCAGACCGGCTGAGGGAGGCCGCCTCCATCTGCCCTTCATTGCACCATCAGTCCTAAACCGCTGGGTAGACTTTTGGGAATCTTCACCTCACGGCTGAAGATGCATTTGTGGCCGACACAGACAAATTGCTGGCACGTTTCCTAGATGGCAAAAGCTCCGTATCTGCCCTTAGAAGAAAATCTGAGGAGCTTCAGACACGTTCTGGAATTGAAGAACGATCAGATCCATGAACAGGACAGGAAGATCGTGGCGCGAGAGAAACAAGTGAGTTGTCATTTTTTGTTGTTGTTTTGGAGGAGAGGTAGAAAAGTAAAAGTTTGGTTACAGCAGGCGAAGTTAAAAGGGGTGAAATGCCGGAGGGACATCGTTCAGTTGGTTCCTGAGTGGCTGTGCTCTTCCACTGCCAAGCACACAGCTTCTTCCACCACAACATCTCAGTTTGTCACTTAGAAATTGGGATCTTTTCCCACCCCTTCACCTCCCCATGACAACTGGACTTCTCCCACACATCTCTTGGCCCGGATCTTCCTGAGGCTCTCTCCCTGCTCTGTATTTCAGCTGAGGTCGGCATAGACTGGAAGGGACTCAGCGGCGGCACGGGGCACGGTGGGGACGGCCAGGTTTGGTGGGCTGGGAGGCACTGCCGAAGCTGGGAGGGGAGCTGGGACATGCAGCAAACGAGGGCACTCTTGATTCCTTGCCTGCTGGAAATGAGGGTGTCAGGAGAAGGGCGCTGGAGGATGAAGGCTGCACTCAGGAGGGAAGGAGATGCAGCTCTCCTACGCTTTGTGCTGGCACAGCTACTGCTTATTAAAACCATTGAGGTTAGAGAAGCAGCACAGGTAGCTGTGCCAGTGATTCCTCTCTCAAAGCATTCCAAAATGAGGCCAGAATCTGCTGTGGTGGGCCAGGATATCTCCGAATCAGCAGCATCCTTTACAGTTACCTGCACGGGTTGGAAATCACTGCTGAAAACTGATGCCTCCACCGTAAAGTGTGAGTTCTTGCCAACCCGAGTGCACAGCATTTTCATTCTTTCTAAAAGATGGGGAGATTCAGTAACCAAGCTCACACTGAGATAAGGTTCCCCTGCAATATCTTGTTTTCCTCCAGAAGTGTTGAACTCAGCAGCATTCAGACTGCAGGAAAAAAAAAGCAAGAACAGAGGTGATAAAGTATGTGAGGTTCAAAACTTGAGGAAAAAAACCAGAGCGCCTGAGGCTGTGGTGCATGCCACTAACTGTATCTGTGATGTAATACACAAAAACGAAGGGTTGTTTCAGTTCTGCCTCCCGCTGGTGCTGTGTTTAGTTACCTCAGGTACCGTGTTTCATTTTGGGCTCCTCAAGAAGGACATGGAGGCCCTGGAGCGCGCTCTGAGAAGGCAGTGGAGCAGCAAAGGGTCTGTAGCACGAGTCTGCAGGGGAGCATCTGAGAGAACTGGGATTGTTCAGTGTGGAGAAGAGGAGGTGGGAATTGGCCTCTCCTCTTGTCCCTCTGTTGGAACAGGATGCCCGGGGAGGTGACAGAGTCACTGTCCCTGGAGGTATCCAAGAGCCGTAGAGACGTGGCAGGGGAGGACGTGGTTAGTGGGCACGCTGGGGACGGGCTGATGGTTGGATTGGGTGCTCGCAGTGTCTGAGCGGTGTTTTCCAGCCTTAATGGCTCTGTGATGCTATGATTCCACAGATCAGCTCTGCTGATGGCCGCACCGACCTCACCAGAATGAATGGGGTGAGTCACCTCTCTTAAGCCTCAGTTACAGTTGAGATGACCACCTCCATCCATCTTCAGGTTTCAGAAGCTGCTCTGGGGCCAAATAAAGAACAAATCTTCTCGGAGTAGGCTTCGGGATACCTTCAGATGGAAAAAATAACCTCATTTTGTTGCAGGTTGAGACAACAGTAATCCTGGAAAGAGAATCACTGTGCTGCAACGGCGGAATGGAGAACTCAGAGCCAGGGCTGAGCAGAAGACCATCACAGCAGGGTTTGCTGAGACACTTGTACTCTATGTGAGCTTGTGTAGAGGCTGCGAATGTTAACTGCCCAAGGCTGACACTGATTTCAGAAAGAGAAGAATTGAGTATATTTCCTCTTGAAAGCGTATGGTTGTCCTGCTCTGCCTGTTTCATTAACAAATCCATTTTATATCAGGGTTTGTTTCCTGTAACGCGAGTAAGGTTGCCTGTCTATAGGAAGTTATTTTCACCTGACTTGAGTGACAAGGTTCACTGCCAAAGGAGACATCTGCTTTTGTGCTGGTGTGCCTTTGTTTTTTCTCAGCAAATGCTTGTTAGGAAAGGCTGCAGTGGGGCTTTGGGTGTTGTGTTTATGGCCTGTCTTGTTGGGCACCGCAAAAGAAAAAGTAATTCCACATGCAGCAAAGCATTCCCATGGAGCTATTTCTCCAGGTCATGCTCCTTGCAGGCTTTCTCATGCTGTTTGGACCTCGAGCTCACCCCAAAGCTGTTTCTCTAATGGGATCATGAATAGGATCTTTCTCCTCTACTGGGCAAGCAGCTGTCCAAAATCTTCTACCAGCCAGTATCTTTTAATCTTCTGTCTCTGCAAGCGCTGCTCTGTGGTTCGGCATTGTCAGAGGGAGAGAAGCAGACATATCTGCCACCGCCACCGTAGCTCTGTTGCTGTAGGAAGCGTGGCCAAAGCAGCAGCAATCCTCAGCTGCCAGAGCCCTGGAAATGTGTGATGGGTGGCTGTGTGTGTCAGGGTTCAGAAGCAAAGGTGAGAGTTACAGCTGCCACTGGAGTTGGCAGCAGAGTTGTGTCCTTGACTACAAAGAGAAATGCCTAAAACTCAGGCTTGCCCCTACTCCACCGCCCTGGAGTGGATGGGGCAGCTCAACGAGCACCTCTGGGTTATGGTGGTTGGGAAGCGCGGGTGTCTGTGACCACTATGGCACCAGGCCCCACCCCAGGAGTGGGTCTGGAGCCTCTGAGGCTAAGGGCACAATTCTGGGTAAGAAACTCTGCACCAGAGAGCAGAGTGTGCAAGCAGAGGCCGCAGCACCGTGCGGGGCACCTGCGTCCCCCATGTGCTGAATGAGGGGAGATGACGATGCAATGAGTTTCACTGCTCTTGGGGCTGAAAGCAACCCAGCCCTGAGCTGACGGTGATGAGGATGCCCGAAGCCTCTGGACGTACCCACGTCCCCAGGCCAGGTACGTGGACAGTTGTGTCCCAGCTGCAGCCCTGGGAACAAGGTGGGGAGGTGTGGAGGGAGGTGTGTGCCTCCTGCCCCCTCCGTCCTCAGGCGCTGTCTGGCTTCCCTCCCCAGGCAACTGTCAGAGGAGAACGCCGATCTCCAAAAACATGTGGAGAAAGAAACGAAGAAGAGACCGAGCAGGAAAAACGCGGAGCTGCTCCGGAAGCTTCAGGGAGGAGACGCCATCAGCCCCGTTCAGAATGGGCGTCTGAGCTGCATGTTCTGCACTGATTGTTCCTAATTGCATTTTTGAATATTCTTCTATATATTGGATATATATATGTTGGATATATATATTTTATATTCTTAAATATATTCCATATTCCCATGAGCAAGGAGAGAAAACAGATCCTTTGTGTTCAGACCTTTGCTGGCTCAGCATTAGGCCGAGCTGTGCTGCTGCTGGTTGGGCAGACACGGTGCAGCACGAAGCTCAACACCCACTCCGTTCCAGACATCCTCCGCCCCGGGACAGATGGGTCGGACACACGGTGTCAAGTGCCGAACGCCAATTTATTGCTGCACAACAATAGAGCTTCTTAGACCCGTATACCCGACTGCCCCGGATACCCGTGACACCCAATGAGCCCTTCACGAGGCTACCAGGAGCCCCAGAGATCACGAGTCTGCCCCGTGTCCCTACATCTCCCCCCTCTTCGTGAATTAATAAACCCCTCCACGTTAACCTGGTTTCCCCACCTCTATTGTAAAAACAACAAGTGCCTCAGAGAGCACCTCGCGGCATTCTGAAGTTCATCTCCAGGGCGGGCCCGCGTGACCCGCAGGTTGGGCAGGCTGCCGAAGTCCAGGAGCTTTCTTGGTGCCCGGGTCCGCTTCAATGATCCGAGAGCAGAGACCTCGGGCACGCGGTTGTCCCGGCGCTCCACCTCCTCCTCCTGCAGTTTGATGGGGAGAGCCCAGAGCGGGCCCCGCTGGATGCGCTTCTTGCTGGGGATGATTTCCATCTCCTCACGCACGCGCTTGTTGGTGTGGAAGTTGTTGCCCAGACGGGCGTGGTGCTTCTCGGTGATCACCCACGCCGCTTTCTTCGTCGTCTTCGCCCTCACGCATCCCATGGCTGCGGCGGTCGTGGACAGAGGGAGCGCGCGAAGGCAAGGAAAGGTGCGTTACAACAACAACATTCCCAGCCAAACATTTCGATAGCAAACACTTTTCCCCTTTTTCTTCCTTTCCAACAACATTCCCGACAACAGTCAAACAGACACATAACCACAACAGACATAGAACGACTGGATGCTGTGCTGAGGGACATGGGTCAGTGGGAGCTATGGGTGATGGGTGAATGGTTGGACGGGTTGATCTTGTAGGTCTTTTCCAACCTTGGTGGTTCTATGATTCTATGATTCTATAAAACTAACTAACTTTATAAACCCGTAACGTCTTACGAACTACGTTTGAGGCCCGGACGGATCAGCAGAGAGATGCAGCGAACGTTTCCACAGCAAACATCTACAAGGACAAAAAATGAATGTCAGAGTAATAGCCAGAATAAGGGTTAACAAGGCAAAGACAGCAACGTGGATTCAGATCAGTATCGAGGTGTGATCCGTTGTCGATTATACCGGAGATGAAGTCCACGCCATCCACTGCTCCGATCCACGGGGGTTGGGATCAGCATGCGCAGCAGGATGAGGGCTTCCCACCTCCCCCCGGTCCTGATGCACATGCATCATTGGGGCCCAGAACATTTCATGAAACCAAAACATGTTATAAAGTAGTTTGGAGTTGAGGGGAATAACAAAATGTTATGGTCGGGGTTCAGGGGGAACGACAAGATTGGGGGAGACATCAGGAACAGCAGGAGGACACAATTGACATTCGCACGGCCAAAAAAGATAGACCACGGTGGCAATTAAGGCAGCGCTCAACACAAGAAGAGTGTGAATCGATACCAAAATACAATTCCAGTACATGGTTGCGGAAAGTTACGGAGCTGGAAGGAATGGTGGCCCAATTCGCCTGGGTCGGGGGTCTGTCTATGCAGCAAGAAAATAGATGTCCGCACCCCCACTCCAAAGCACATGTGTTGTTTAGGCCTAAAAACACCCCTGATATCTAAGCCCCTTTTTCCTGGTCCCTCTTGTACCCAGTTTCCCTGACTCCAGCGGTTCCAGCTCCTCATTATTCCTGAAGAGAGATGCCTGTTTGCTCATCTTGTTGGAACAGCAGGATGTTCATCCTGCTTTCTTACCGACAAGCTTATCAGTTTGATTTAAGCCCATCCAACACATCTGGCCCAACAGATAAAATCCGCAGTGAGCAGATCCTTTGGGTCTGGATGATTTGCAGTTGTCTTTACTGTAGAGAAGCAGTTCTCATGGTTCAGCAGCACTGGGTGCACAGGGGGTATGTATATGTGCAAAGCCACATGGTATGGAATTGACTGCTGGCTGTATAAACCAATATACATTTTTCAGACAGATCTCAATACCTGCAAAGCACATGAACAACCCCACGCATTATTTTATCGTGTCCTCTTAGTGAGATAATGTCAGGGCCTGAGGACTCATACAGCTCTGTCTGACCCACTTGGGTATCCTGGAGCTGATCAGGCCCCACCTCATACCAGGACCATCAGCTCCTGCTTTAGTGAGGCTGCAGCTAGGCTGGGCTCCAGCTCCACACAGTCCTGCCTGGCTATGGGGCCACTGAGCTCACCCAGTGGACCAATTTCATAGATACATGAGGTTGGAAAGGACCTACAAGATCATCTAGTCCAACCGTCCTCCCACCACCATCCCTACCCACCAAACTACTCAATCAAATCCCTTAGCACCTCATCTAAATGCTTCTTGAACAGCGCTAGGGATGGGCCCCTGTGGCTGCTCCGGTGCCCCTGGCTGCCCTGGTGCTGGCTAAGGTGATGGACCCCGGCCCTCCCCTTGTCCCCTAGAGAGCACCCATTGCTCCCAGCTCCTCTTCCCACAGGCCTTACAGCCGTACCTCAGCTTGTCTGCAAAGGCGTGCCGGTCTCCAAAAGCACTCAGACGCAACTCCAGAAGAATCAGCTTGAGGTGCAGACCAAGGGATGACGAACAGTTCAGCTTGCCATTGTGAGCGTTCACTGCTGGCATGCATTTGTTTTTGTGTTTTTTCTTTTTTCTGTGCAGTAAACACGTACGAAAAAGCTGGTATTTCTTGTGTGGTGTTAGGTATTTTATATCACTGTGTGTACGTAGGAGAGCGCAGTGATAAAGCACCGTTGGTCAGCAGCAGAGAGCACTGAGCTGTTGCGACACAGCAGCTGTGTATTCTAGGATGTCCTGCATATGCATGCAGACAACGTATACATCCTATACAGGATAACATGAAAAAAAAATATGTGCAATTGTGAAATATTAGCCAAACCACATGCCTTCAAAATAGGCGCATGGCAGCTCAACGGAGCAGCAGTTCCAACAAACAAGATGTTGGGGCCATTGCGTGGTTATCCTTCCTTCACTGTTTTACCACGGAACTGTTCTCTTTGTAACGCGTTCCTGGCACGTCACATTTACCGTCGTCTCATAACTCAGCGTCTTGCCTTCGTTTGGCAGAGGTAACGGTGCATCAAACACGAAGAAGTCAGAAATCGTGCAGGCTTTGGGATTTCTGATCCAGGTGTGCCAAACCTGGCATTCCCGCTGAGCATTTTCCTGTCGTCAATTTCTGCCTAAGTAATAACTAGGTAATTCCTAAGAAGCGCCAAGTCGATCAGTGTGGCCTAAAAACAAAATCCCAAACATCCTAAAGCTGACTTTCCTTCTTCACAAGCCACGGTCGGTGAAGAAGGGAATGCTTTTAAGGACTGAGAAACGGCATTTCAAAGTGTGAAAGAAAAGCGTGCCCTTAACGACAAGAACTGCTTTTCGCTTACCTAAAACCATAAGGCTCAGCTGCCCTCATTCATCACAAGATGACAAAGTGGGAGATGCAATGCTGCAAAGGATTGATTACAACTTAATTAGGCATCAAAAGGAGGGCTAAAAGTATTCAAGGAGGTGAAGGAGCTCTTCCGCACGTGTGAGATGGAAAGGATTCTTAATATGGTGACAGTAATCCCGTAAAGAGAATGACTTCTTCTTTTTCTCTAAGTGATGCAGAAAGATGAGGAGCGGTCCACGCAAAGTTTGAAAGATTGGAGGGTTTTTTTTTTTTAAAGGATCGGGGAACCGAGGCCTGTCCGATTAATTGCTGGAGCAGGAAAACAAACCACCTCTGTAGGTCAAATAACCCCGAGGAAAGCACTCAAGGAAATGGTGCGAAAGGTGGTATATTTTCAGTAGGCTTTAAGTAGATGGTATACAAACAAATAGCAGAAGAGATTGGCTCACCTTGGTGATGGTCAAGGCTCACCGATAACTCCACCAGGGAGGGATCTCCAACAAGAGATCCTTCCCCGCTGGTGGTCAGCCCTTCAATGGGGTCTGGGAGAGGTGGAGTCAAACTGCACCCCTTCCAATCACACTCAGTTGTGCCCCTGCAGCTGACTCAGGGCTTGCCTCGGGTGATCCATCAGTGGTTCAGGCCGTGATTCAGCAGTTCCCATACATCCCTCCACCTTGGGCCTGAGAGATCTGAAGTTCAAAGTTCCATTGTGATTGAGTGCTTGTTCAGACTGGGCCCTTCTCACACCCAAATCCTATGATGAGACACATTGCCCACGTGGGACTTGGGCCTCGCAATATCTTGCACCCCACGCAGAGTGCTGCTGTTCCCTTGTCTCTCATTTGACATCACACAAACCTCCATCTCAATGCCCCAGGAAGGGCCCTGTGCCAGCATGAGGGACAGGATCTCCCCTCCATGGCTCCGGGGATCAGGGCATGGCCTTTCTGCTTCGTGAGACAAAGAAGGGATTTTTCTCAGCATCACAGCCACCATTACAGTTCTTTGTCAACCTGTAACCGTGGCTTCCAATGATCTGCTCCAGCAAGTCCCTGGCGCTAACGAAGCACGGAGCTGGGCCGGCCTTGCGACGGCAGCTAGCCATGGGAGAACAGAAATCTCACGGCCAGTGGTTCGTAATGCTTTCATAATCGACCTCGGCGCGGGACCTGAAGGCACGCTGTCAACGGTTTACCGGAATGGGTCGGCACTGTTCCGCGACCATTGGTGTGGGGGGACCCACGGCCCAGGAAAGGGGAAAGGGAAAAGGGAGATGGGCCTAGGGACAAAGCAGCGGCAACGATCTGAGGAGGAAGGCTAATTCACTAAATAAGATCTCAGGCAGCAAAATGACACAATCTAATACGATCTAATTGGAATTGAGGCTAATGAATCAAATAAAATGTGCAAGAGAGTGTCTGATAAACCGAAGGCCTTACGCTAACGCTGAAGGCGAACAGCAGCGAGCACCCACTGCCGAGTGATCCCGAAGGAAAGAGAGCGTCCCGTGACACACGAGCAGTTGATATCTTTTCCTCTGAGCAGAAAATACGTAAAAATACAAAGCATCGCACAGTGCTCTGGGGAATGGAGTTCTCTTCTGGGACAGGTACACCCATAACTACTGATGATCCGCGGAGCTGGAGCCCTGACTCTTTGACTCTTCATGCACTCCATGATGTTACGATGTGGAATACCAATGCCCCAAAATCATAAAACCATGGCACACACTGAGCAGGTTTGCGGATCGCACGGATTTGGGGTGAGCTCCTGACTCCCTTAGGACGTCCTGCTGAGAGATCTCGCCAAACTGGAGGGCTGGGCAATTGGCAGCAGCGTTCGGAGAACCCAACCTACGAGGTCACGCCGTCCCCAGCAGTTCTACTGAACCGTGGCCCTCAGCGCGACGGCAAAACGCTCCTTCACAGCCCCGGGGTCGGTGTCTGCAACACCTCCCCGGGCCGCACGTTCTGGAGCCTGACAGCTCTTTTGAGAAGTATACTTTTAAATATTTACATCAAAAGATAAATTTATGTATTCATATAGAAAGATAAATTTATATATTTATATAAAATAATCTAAATTTGTATATTTGTGTAAAGATATATATGTTTATACTGTCGTGGTGGCGAACGGTGTTAAGTCCAGCTGGCGTCCTGTCACGAGTGGTGTCCCCCAAGGGTTGGTATTGGGGCCCATACTGTTTAATCTCTTTATTGATGACCTGGATGAGGGGATTGAGTGCACCCTCAGTAAGTTTGCGGATGACACCGAGTTGGGAGGATGTGTGGATGTGCCTGAGGGTAGGGAGGCCCTTCAGCGGGATCTGGATAGGCTAGACAGTTGGGCTGAGCTCAATGGGATGAGGTTCAATAAGGCCAAGTGCCGGGTGCTGTATTTGGCCACAATAACCCCATGCAATGCTATAGGCTTGGGGCAGGACAGCTTGAGGAGTGTACAGAGGAAAAGGACCTGGGGGTGTTGGTTGATGCCCAACATGAGCCGGCAGTGTGCCCAGGTAGCCAAGAAGGCCAACGGCATCCTGGCCTGGATTAGGAACAGCGTGGCCAGCAGGAGCAGGGAGGGGATCATCCCCTGTACCTCGAGTACTGTGTTCAGTGTTGGGCCCCTCACTACAAGAGAGACATCGAGGCCCTGGAGAGTGTTCAGAGAAGGGCGACAAAGCTGTGAGAGGTCTGGAGCACAAGTCTTACGAGGAGCGGCTGAGGGAGCTGGGATTGTTTAGCCTGGAGAAGAGGCTTAGAGGAGACCTCACTGCACTCTACCACTTCCTGAAGGGAGGCTGTGGTGAGGAGGGGGTCGGCCTCTTCTCCCAGGTAACTAATGACAGGACGAGAGGGAATGGCCACAAGTTGTGTCGGGGAAGATTTAGATTAGACTTGAGGAAAAATTATTTCTCTGAGAGAGTGGTCCGGCATAGGAATGGCCAGCCTAGGGAGGGGGTTGAGGCACCGTCCCTAGCGCTGTTCAAGAAGCGTTTAGATGAGGTGCTGAGGGATTTGATTTAGTAGCTTGGTTGGTAGGGATAGTGGTGTGAGCATGGTTGGACTAGATGATCTTGTAGGTCCTTTCCAACCTCATGAATCTATGAATCTATGGATCAATGTCGCCACAGGGATCAATGGGGAAATAGGACTCAATGGAGCCATAGAACTCAAAAGGGCCATAGAACTCAATAGGGCCATAGGGATCAATGGGGCCATAGGAATCAGTGGGACCTTAGAACTCAGTGGGGCAATAGGGATCAATGGGGCCATAGGAAGCAATGGGGCCATAGTCATCAATGGGACCATAGGGATCAATGGGGCCATACGAAACAATGGGGCCATAGGAATCAATGGGGCCATAGAAATCAATGGGGCCATAGGGATCAATGGGGCCATAGGGATCAATTGGGCCATAGAACTCAATGGGGCCATAGGAATCAATGTGGCCATAAAAATCAACGGGGCCATAGGAATCAATGGGGCCATAGGGATCAATAAGGCGAAGGAATCAATGGGGCCATAGGAATCACTGGGGCCTTAGAGATGAATGGGGCCATAGGAATCGATGGGGCCATAGGGATCAAAGGGGCCATAGGGATCAATGGGGCCACAGGAATCAATGGGGCCATAGGGATCAATGGGACCATAGGAATCAATGTGGCCATAGAACTAAAAGGGGCAATAGGGATCAATGGGGCCATAGGGATCAATTGGGCCAAAGAACTCAATGGGGCCATAGGAATCAATGTGGCCATAGAACTCAAAGGGGCTATAAAAATCAATGGGGCCATAGGAATCAATGGGGCCATAGGAATCAATGGGGCCATAGAACTCAATGGGGCCATAGTAATCAATGGAGCCATAGAAGTCAATGGGGCCATAGGGATCAATGGGACCATAGGAAACAAAGGGGCCATAGGAATCAATGGGGCCATAGGGATTAATGTGGCTATAGGGATCAATTGGGCCATAGGAATCAGTGGGGCCATAGTCATCAATGGGGCCATAGTGATCAATGGGGCCACAGCGATCAATGGAGTCATACGGATCAATGGGGCCAGAGGAATCAATGGGGCCGTAGTGATCAATGGGGCCAAAGGAATCAATGGGGCCGTAGTGATCAATGGGGCCATAGTGATCAATGGGGCCGTAGGGATCGATGGTGCCATAGGAATCAATGGGGCCTTAGGAATCAATGGAGCTATAGAACTCAATGGGGCCATTGGGATCAATGGGGCCATAGAATTCAAGCGGCCATAAGAATCAACGGGGCAATAGAACTCATTGAGGAACCCACAGCAATCAATATAGCCATAGGGATCAATGGGGCCACAGGAATCAATGGGGCCATAGGAATCAATGGGACCATAGGGATAAATGTGGCCATAGGAATCAATGAAGCCATAGAATACAAAGGAGCCATAGGAATCAATGGGGCCATAGGGATGAATGGGGCCATAGAACTCAATGGGGCGACAGGGATCAATGGGGCCATAGGAACTAGTGGGGCCATAGGGATCAAAGGGGCCATAGGTATCAATGGGGCCATAGGAATCAGTGGGGCCATAGTAATCATTGGGGCAATAGGGATCGATGGGGCCATAATGATCGATGTTGCCATAGGGATCAATAAGGCCTGAGGAATCAATGCGGCCTTAGGAATCAATGGAGCCATAGAACTCAATAAGGCCATAGGGATCAATGGGGCCATAGGAATCAATGGGGACATACGAATCATTGGGGCCATAGGAATCATTGGGGCCATAGGAATCAATGGGGCCATAGGAATCAATGGGGCCATAGAACTCAATGGGGCCAAAGGGATCAATGGGACCATAGGAAACAATGGGGCATAGAACTCAATGGGACCATAGGAATCAATTGGACCATTGAACTCAATGGGGCCACAGGGATCAATGGGGCCATAGGGATCATTGGGGCCACAGGGATCAATGGGGCCATAGGAATCAATGGGGCCATAGAACTCAATGGGGCCAAAGGGATCAATGGGACCATAGGAAACAATGGGGCATAGAACTCAATGGGGCCATAGGAATCAATTGGACCATTGAACTCAATGGGGCCACAGGGATCAATGGGGCCATAGGGATCATTGGGGCCACAGGGATCAATGGGGCCATAGGGATCAATGGGGCCATAGGGATCAGTGGGGCCATAGTTATCAAAGGGGCCATTGATCTCAATGGAGCCATAGGGATCAATGGGGCCATAGAACTGAAAGGGCCGTAGGGATAAATTGGGCCATAGGAATTAATAGGGCCATAGGGATCAAAGGGGCCTTAGTGATCAATGGGGCCAATTGAACTCAATGGGGCCATAGGGATCAATGGGGCCATAGGAATCAGTGGGTATATAGGAAACAATATGGCCATAGGGATCAATGGGATCATAAGAATCAATGCGGCCATAGAAATCAATGGGGCCATAGGAATCAATGGGGCCATAGGATTCAATGGGGCCATAGGGGTCAGTGGGGCCATAGAGATCTATGGGGCCATAGGGATCAATTGGGCATAGGAATCAGTGGGGCCATAGAACAGAGTGGGGCCATAGGGATCAATGGGGCCACAGGAATCAGTGGGACCATAGGGATCAATGGGGCCATAGTCATCAACGGGACCATAGGAATTAATGGGGCCATAAGAATCAATAGAGATGTAGAACTCAATGTGGCCATGGAACTCAATAGGGCCATAGGGATCAATGAGGCCATAGGAATCAGTGGGACCATAGAACTCAGTGGGGCCATAGGGATCAATGGGGCCATAGGAATCAATGGGGGCATGGGAATCAATGGGGCCAAGTCGTCAATGAGACCATAGGAATCAATGGGGCAATAGAAATCAATGGAGCCACAGAACACAATGGGGACATAGAACTTAATAGGGCGATAGGGATCAATGAGGCCATAGGAATCAGTGGAACCATAGAACACGTTGGGGACATAGCGATCAATGGGACCATAGGAATCAATGTGGCTATACAACTCAATGGGGCCATAGGGATCAATGGGGCCATCGAACTCAATGGGGCCAGAGGGATAAATGTGATTATAGGAATCAATGAGGCCATAGGAATCAGTGGGGCCATAGGAATCAATAAGGCCATAGGGTTCAATGGGGCCATAGGAATCAATGGGGCCATAGGGATCAATAGGGCAATAGGGATCAATGGGGTCGTAGGGAGCAATGGGGCCACAGAACTCAATGGGACCATAGAACTCAATGGGACCATAGAACTCAATGGGGCCATAGGAATCAATGGGGCCATAGGGATCTCTGGGGCCATAGGGATCAATGGGGCCATAGGGATCGACGGGACAATAGGAATCAATGGGGCCATATGGATCAATGGGACCATAGGAATCAATGTAGCCATAGAACTCAATGGGGCCATAGGGATCAAAGGGGCCTTAGGAATCAATGGGGACATCGAAGTCAATGGGGCCACTGCGATCAATGGAGCCATAGGGATCAATGGGGCCATAGGAATCAATGGGGCCACAGGAATAAATGGGGCCATAGGAATCAATGGGACCATAGGGATCAATAAGGCCATCGGAATCAATGGGGCCATAGGAATCAATGGGGCCATAGGGATCAATGGGGCCACAGCATTCAATGGGACCATAGGAATAAATGGGGCCAAAGGGATCAGTGGGGCCATAGAACTCAATGTGGCCATAGGAATCAATGTTGCCATAGGACTCAGTGTGGCCATAGAACTCAATGGGGCCATAGATCTCAATGGGGCCATAGAACTCAATGGGGCCATAGAGATCAATGTGGCCATAGGGATCGATGGGTCCATAGGAATCAATGGGGCCTTAGAGATCAATGGGGCCATAGGGATTAACTGGACCATAGGGATCAAGGGGCCATAGTCATCAATGGGGCCATAGGGATCAATAGGGCCACAGTGATCAGTGGGGCCACAGGGATCAATGGGGCCATAGGGATCAATGGGGCCAAAGGGATCAATGGGGCCATAGAACTCAAAGGGGCCATAGGGATCAATGGGACCATAGGAATCAATGGGGCCATAGGGATCAATGGGACCATTGGAATCAATGCGGCCATAAAACTCAATGGGACCATTGGAATCAATGGGGCCATAGGAATCAATGGGGCCAAAGAGATCAATTGGGACATAGGGATCATTGGTGCCATTGGGATCAATGGGGCCCTAAGAATCAATGGGGCCATAGGAATGAGTGGGGAAACAGGGATCAAAGGGTACCTTGGAATGAATGGGATCATAGGAATCAGTGGGGCCACAGCGATCAATGGAGCCATAGGGACCAATGGGGCCACAGGAACCAATGGGGCCATAGGGATAAATGGGGCCACAGGAATCAAAGGGTCCACAGGAATCAATGGACATAGGGATCAATGAAGCCATAGAACACAAAGGAGCCATAGGAATCAATGGGGCCATAGGAATCAATGGGACCATAGGGATTAACGGGGCCATAGGAATCAATGGGGCAATAGAACTCATAGGGGCCATAGAACGCAATGGGGCCAAAAGGATCAATGGGACCTTAGGAAACAATGGGGCATAGAACTCAGTGGGACCATAGGGATCAATGGGGCCATAGGGATCAATGGGGACATAGGAATCAGTGAGGCCATAGGAATCAATGGGGCCATAGGAATCAGTGAGGCCATAGGAATCAATGGGGCCATAGGAATCAATGGGGCAATAGAACTCATTGAGGAACCCACAGCAATCAATGGAACCATAGGGATCAATGGGGCCACAGGAATCAATGGGGCCTTAGGAATCAATGGGACCATTGGGATCAATGGGGCCATAGGAATCAATGATGCCGTAGAACACAAAGGAGCCATAGGGATCAATGGGGCCATAGGGATCAATGGGGCCATAGGAATCAATGGGGCAATAGAACTCATAGGGGCCATAGAACACAATGGGGCCAAAAGGATCAATGGGACCATAGGAAACAATGGGGCATAGAACTCAGTGGGACCATAGGGATCAATGGGGCCATAGGAATCAATGGGGCCATAGGAATCTTTTAGGCCATAGAACTGAATAGGGCCATAGGGATCAAATGGGCCATAGGAATCAATGGAGCCATAGAACTCAATGGGACCATAGAATTCAAAGGGACCATAGAACTCAATGGGGCCATAGGAATCAATGGGGCCGTAGGGATCAATGGGGTTATTGGGATCAATGGGGCCATGGGGATCAATGGGACCATAGAGCTCAATGGGGCCTTAGGGATCAATGGGGCCTAAGGGATCAATGGGGCCATAGGGATCAATGGGACCATAGAACTCAGTAAGACCATAGGAAAGAATGGGGCCATAGGAATCAATGGGGCCATAGGGATCAATTGGGTTATAGGGATCATTGGGGCCATAGGGACCAATGGGACCATAGAACTCAATGGGGCCATAGGTACCAATGGGACCATAGGAATCAAAGGGCCATAGGAATCGATGGGGCCATAGAACTGAATAGGGCCATCGGGATCAAAGGGGCCATAGGAATCAATGGAGCCATAGAACTCAATGGGACCATAGAATTCAAAGGGACCATAGAACTCAATGGGGCCATAGGAATCAATGGGGCCGTAGGGATCAATGGGGCCATAGGGATCAATGAGGCCTTAGGGATCAATGGGGCCATAGGAATAATTGGGGCATAGAACTCAATGGGGCCATAGGGATCAATGGGGCCACAGGGATCAATGGGGCCATAGGGGTCAATGGGGCAATAGGGATCAATGCGACCATAGAACTCAATGGGGCCATAGGGATCAATGGGACGATAGGAATCAATGGGGCCATAGGAATCAATGAGGCCATAGGGATCAATGGGGCCATAGGAATCAATGGGGCCATAGGGATCAATGGGGCCATAGAACTCAATGGGGACATAGGGATCAATGGGGCCATTGAACTCAATGGGGACATTGGGATCAATGGGGCCTCAGGAATCAATGGGGCCATAGAACTCAATGAGGCCTTAGGGATCAATGTGGCCATAGGGACCAATGGGACCATAGAACTCAATGGGGCCATAGGTACCAATGGGACCATAGGAATCAAAGGGCCATAGGAATCGATGGGGCCATAGAACTGAATAGGGCCATCGGGATCAAAGGGGCCATAGGAATCAATGGAGCCATAGAACTCAATGGGACCATAGAATTCAAAGGGACCATAGAACTCAATGGGGCCATAGGAATCAATGGGGCCGTAGGGATCAATGGGGCCATAGGGATCAATGAGGCCTTAGGGATCAATGGGGCCATAGGAATAATTGGGGCATAGAACTCAATGGGGCCATAGGGATCAATGGGGCCACAGGGATCAATGGGGCCATAGGGGTCAATGGGGCAATAGGGATCAATGCGACCATAGAACTCAATGGGGCCATAGGGATCAATGGGACGATAGGAATCAATGGGGCCATAGGAATCAATGAGGCCATAGGGATCAATGGGGCCATAGGAATCAATGGGGCCATAGGGATCAATGGGGCCATAGAACTCAATGGGGACATAGGGATCAATGGGGCCATTGAACTCAATGGGGACATTGGGATCAATGGGGCCTCAGGAATCAATGGGGCCATAGAACTCAATGAGGCCTTAGGGATCAATGTGGCCATAGGGATCAATGGGGCCATCGAACTCAATGGGGCCACTGCGATCAATGGAGCCATAGGGACTAATGGGGCCACAGGAATCAATGGGGCCATAGGAATCCATGGAACCTTAGGATTCAATAAGGCCATAGGAATCAATGGGGCCGTATGGATCAATGGGGCCATAGGGATCAATGGGGCCATAGGGATTAATGGGGCCATAGAAATCAGTGGGGCCATAGAACTCAAAGGGGCCATAGGAATCAATGGGTCCATAGGAATCAATGGGGCCATAGGGATCCATGGGGCCACCGCGATCAATGGAGTCATAGGGATCAATGGGGCCTGAGGAATCAATGGGGCCATAGGGATCAATGAGGCCTTTGGAATCAATGGGGCCATAGTGATCAATGGGGCCATCGGGATCAATGGGGCCATAGGGATCTATGGTGCCATAGTAATCAATGGGGCCTTAGACAGAAGTGAGCACTGACATAGTGCTCCTACCAATCTTGTGAAGTGTATTTTTCAGCAGCTAAATACAGTGAGTAGGAGTTTCAGACACTTTCGAAAGAATGGTTGTTTGTGACATCACTTGCTTCATATTGAGTTTGTAGGCCTGAGGCTTGCATCTGAACACAAAGACATTTTGTTTTCCTTCTTTAAATTAGAAGTCAGAGAATTTTGTAATTGCCACAGCAGTGATGAGATACTGGCAAATAGACCTTTGAGAAAGAGAATACTCACGCTTTTGTTTTTAACATCACAAAGCAAGATGCCGTAGCTTCGTAAATAACCATAGATTTGTCGCCCCACCCCTCAAGCAGTAGTTAAAAACAAAGATGTTTACTGTTTGAGTACCAGGCTATGTAGATGGATGTAATTTCAGAGCTCATGGAATGGATTTAGCCTACAAATGGTTGTTTCCTAAGGTAGAGCTGAAATCCTTTTTCCAGGCTGCATCTGGATCCCTGGAAGCTCTGTGTGATGTTTCTGTGTCCCAGTTGGAGCAATGACCCAAGTGAGGTTTAGATTCCCAGCCTGCAGCCTTCCTGAGGCCAGCATAGTTTGAGGTGAAAAGTTTGGCTCTGTGACTGATGCCATGCTCAGGGTTTGGATTCTCTGATATCAGATGCACCTTTTAAAGACCAAGCCCTTGCCTCTGTGCCGTTCCTCTTTCCTTTCCTGTACTTTCCTTTTCTCTCGGTTGTTTTATTCTATTGTTTTTTAACCATAAACAGAAGCCTGCAGCTGCCCTCTTTCATCCTCTGCTTGATGCGTATGTTATTCCCTATCTATGGCTCAGTTGGGTTCACGCCTCGTGGGTGTTCTTACCTCTTCCCTGCTGGTAGCCTGAAGGCTTTTCATGAGTTTGCTGAGTAGATCCATGCCTGGTAGCTACCCTTGCCTCCTCCGCGGCATGACTGGGAGAACCTTCCCTTCCTCCAGAGAGATGCTTGCTTCTGGATAACAGCCCCAGACTCCTTCGGGGTAGGGAGCCTAGAAATTGCATCTCTCGTGGAGGCAGCAGCATGCCCAGTAGCTACCCTTTCCACCTCCCAGGCATGGATGGTCAGCGTTTGGCCTCGTCCGGTGCCTGCTCTAATCGTGGATAGCAGGCCTGGACTCCTCCAGGCTTGCTACCCGACGTGTCTTCTTTCCACTACTTGGTCATTGGTTAGTGGAAACTCTTGATCTTTTCCATCCGCTTTAATTTCTTCAGCAATCCTTTGCTTTCTCCTGCTTCTCCTTTACGTTTTTGTGCCCTTGCCTCTGTGCCCTTCCTCTTTCCTTTCCTGTACTTTCCTTTTCTCTCTTGCTTGTTTTGATCTATTGTTTTTTAAACCATAAACAGAAGCCAGCAGGTGCCCGCTTTCATCCTCAGCTTGATGCGTATGTAATTCTCTGTCTATGGCTCAGTTGGGTTTATGCCTGGTGGGTGTTCTTACCTCTTTACTGCTGGTGGCCTGAAGGCTTTTCATGAGTTTGCTGAGTAGATCCATGCCTGGTAGCTACCCTTGCCTCCTCCGCGGCATGACTGGGAGAACCTTCCCTTCCTCCAGAGAGATGCTTGCTTCTGGATAACAGCCCCAAACTCCTTTGGGGTAGGTAGCCTAGAAAACGCATCTCTCGTGGAGGCAGCAGCATGCCCAGTAGCTACCCTTTCCACCTCCCAGGAGTGGATGGTCAGCGTTTGGCCTCGTCCGGTGCCTGCTCTAATCGTGGATAGCAGGCCTGGACTCCTCCAGGCTTGCTACCCGACGTGTCTTTTCCACTATTAGCTCTTTGGTTGTGGAAACACTTGATCGTTGGAATAGTCTTCTATTTTTTCAGCAATCCTTTCCTTTTTCCTGCTTTTCCTTTACGTTTTTGTGCCCTTGCCTCTGTGCCCTTCCTCTTTCCTTTCCTGTACTTTCCTTTTCTCTCTTGCTTGTTTTGATCTATTGTTTTTTAAACCATTAACAGAAGCCAGCAGGTGCCCACTTTCCATCTAGGCTTGATGCGTTTGTTATTCTCTGTCTATGGCCCAGTTGGGTTCATGCCTCGTGGGTGATTTTAGCTCTTCCCTGCTGGTGGCCTGAAGTCTTTTCACGTGTTTGCTGAGTAGATCCATGCCTGGTAGCTACCCTTGCCTCCTCCGCGGCATGACTGGGAGAACCTTCCCTTCCTCCAGAGAGATGCTTGCTTCTGGATAACAGCCCCGGACTCCTTCGGGGTAGGTAGCCTAGAAATTGCATCTCTCAAGGAGGCAGCAGCATGCCCAGTAGCTACCCTTTCCACCTCCCAGGCGAGGATGGTCAGCATTTGGCCTCGTCTGATGCCTGCTCTAATCGTGGATAGCAGGCCTGGACTCCTCCAGGCTTGCTACCCGACGTTTCTTTTCCACTACTTGGTCTTTGGTTGGTGGAAACTCTTGATCTTTTCAATCCGCTTTAATTTCTTCAGCTATCCTTTGCTTTCTCCTGCTTTTCCTTTACGTTTTTGTGCCCTTGCCTCTGTGCCCTTCCTCTTTCCTTTCCTGTACTTTCCTTTTCTCACTTGCTTGTTTTTATCTATTGTTTTTTAAACCATAAACAGAAGCCAGCAGGTGCCCACTTTCCTGCTAGGCTTGATGCGTTTGTTATTCTCTGTCTATGGCCCAGTTGGGTTCATGCCTCGTGGGTGTTTTTAGCTCTTCCCTGCTAGTGCCCTGA
This sequence comes from Callipepla californica brunnescens, assembly GCA_023055505.1. Taxonomy (NCBI): domain Eukaryota; kingdom Metazoa; phylum Chordata; class Aves; order Galliformes; family Odontophoridae; genus Callipepla; species Callipepla californica. Next base: position 5,108,236 of record JALIRH010000037.1, read on the forward strand.
AGGCTTTTCACGTGTTTGCTGAGTAGATCCATGCCTGGTAGCTACCCTTACCTCCTCCGCGGCATGACTGGGAGAACCTTCCCTTCCTCCAGAGAGATGCTTGCTTCTGGATAACAGCCCCGGACTCCTTCGGGGTAGGTAGCCTAGAAATGGCATCTCTCGAGGAGGCAGCAGCATGCCCAATAGCTACCCTTTCCACCTCCCAGGCGTGGGTGGTCAGCGTTTGGCCTCGTCCGATGCCTGCTCTAATCGTGGATAGCAGGCCTGGACTCCTCCAGGCTTGCTACCCGACGTGTCTTTTCCACTATTAGCTCTTTGGTTGTGGAAACACTTGATCGTTGGAATAGTCTTCTATTTTTTCAGCAATCCTTTCCTTTTTCCTGCTTTTCCTTTACGTTTTTGTGCCCTTGCCTCTGTGCCCTTCCTCTTTCCTTTCCTGTACTTTCCTTTTCTCTCTTGCTTGTTTTGATCTATTGTTTTTTAAACCATTAACAGAAGCCAGCAGGTGCCCACTTTCCTACTAGGCTTGATGCATATGAAATTCTCTGTCTATGGCTCAGTTGGGTTCACGCCTCGTGGGTGTTCTTCCCTCTTTACTGCTGGTGGCCTGAAGGCTTTTCATGAGTTTGCTGAGTAGATCCATGCCTGGTAGCTACCCTTGCCTCCTCCGCGGCATGACTGGGAGAACCTTCCCTTCCTCCAGAGAGATGCTTGCTTCTGGATAACAGCCCCAAACTCCTTTGGGGTAGGTAGCCTAGAAAACGCATCTCTCGTGGAGGCAGCAGCATGCCCAGTAGCTACCCTTTCCACCTCCCAGGCATGGATGGTCAGCGTTTGGCCTCGTCCGGTGCCTGCTCTAATCGTGGATAGCAGGCCTGGACTCCTCCAGGCTTGCTACCCGACGTGTCTTTTCCACTATTAGCTCTTTGGTTGTGGAAACACTTGATCGTTGGAATAGTCTTCTATTTTTTCAGCTATCCTTTTCTTTCTCCTTCTTTTCCTTTACGTTTTTGTGCCTTTGCCTCTGTGCCGTTCCTCTTTCCTTTCCTGTACTTTCCTTTTCTCTCTTGCTTGTTTTTATCTATTGTTTTTTAAACTGTAAACAGAAGATAGCAGGTGCCCACTTTCCTACTAGGCTTGATGCGTTTGTTATTCTATGTCTATGGCCCAGTTGGGTTCATGCCTCGTGGGTGATTTTAGCTCTTCCCTGCTGGTGGCCTGGAGGCTTTTCACGTGTTTGCTGAGTAGATCCATGCCTGGTAGCTTCCCTTGCCTCCTCCGCGGCATGACTGGGAGAACCTTCCCTTCCTCCAGAGAGATGCTTGCTTCTGGATAACAGCCCCGGACTCCTTTGGGGTAGGTAGCCTAGAAATCGCATCTCTCGAGGAGGCAGCAGCATGCCCAGTAGCTACCCTTTCCACCTCCCAGGCGTGGATGGTCAGCGTTTGGCCTTGTCCGGTGCCTGCTCTAATCGTGGATAGCAGGCCTGGACTCCTCCAGGCTTGCTACCCGACGTGTCTTTTCCACTACTTGGTCTTTGGTTAGTGGAAGATCTTGATCTTTTCCATCTGCTTTAATTTCTTCAACTATCCTTTGCTTTCTCCTGCTTTTCCTTTACGTTTTTGTGCCCTTGCCTCTGTGCCCTTCCTCTTTCCTTTCCTGTACTTTCCTTTTCTCTCTTGCTTGTTTTGATCTATTGTTTTTTAAACCATAAACAGAAGCCTGAAGGTTCCATCTTTCATCCTCAGCTTGATGCGTATGTTATTCTCTGTCTATGGCTCAGTTGGGTTCATGCCTCGTGGGTGATTTTAGCTCCACCCTGCTAGTGCCCTGAAGGCTTTTCACGTGTTTGCTGAGTAGATCCATGCCTGGTAGCTTCCCTTGCCTCCTCCGCGGCATGACTGGGAGAACCTTCCCTTCCTCCAGAGAGATGCTTGCTTCTGGATAACAGCCCCAGACTCCTTCGGGGTAGGTAGCCTAGAAATTGCATCTCTCGAGGAGGCAGCAGCATGCCCAGTAGCTACCCTTTCCACCTCCCAGGCGTGGATGGTCAGCGTTTGGCCTCGTCCGATGCCTGCTGTCATCGTGGATAGCAGGCCTGGACTCCTCCAGGCTTGCTACCCGACGTGTCTTTTCCACTACTTGGTCTTTGGTTGGTGGAAACTCTTGATCTTTTCAATCCGCTTTAATTTCTTCAGCAATCATTTGTTTTCTCCTGCTTTTCCTTTACATTTTTGTGCCCTTGCCTCTGTGCCCTTCCTCTTTCCTTTCCTGTACTTTCCTTTTCTCTCTTGCTTGTTTTGATCTATTGTTTTTAAACCATAAACAGAAGCCAGCAGGTGCCCACTTTCCATCTAGGCTTGATGCGTTTGTTATTCTATGTCTATGGCCCAGTTGGGTTCATGCCTCGTGGGTGATTTTAGCTCTTCCCTGCTGGTGGCCTGAAGGCTTTTCACGTGTTTGCTGAGTAGATCCATGCCTGGTAGCTACCCTTGCCTCCTCCGCGGCATGACTGGGAGAACCTTCCCTTCCTCCAGAGAGATGCTTGCTTCTGGATAACAGCCCCAGACTCCTTCGGGGTAGGTAGCCTAGAAATTGCATCTCTCGAGGAGGCAGCAGCATGCCCAGTAGCTACCCTTTCCACCTCCCAGGCATGGATGGTCAGCGTTTGGCCTCGTCCGGTGCCTGCTCTAATCGTGGATAGCAGGCCTGGACTCCTCCAGGCTTGCTACCTGACGTTTCTTTTCCACTACTTGGTCATTGGTTGTGGAAACACTTGATCGTTGGAATAGTCTTCTATTTTTTCAGCAATCCTTTGCTTTCTCCTGCTTTTCCTTTATGTTTTTGTGCCTTTGTCTCTGTGCCTTTCCTCTTTCCTTTCCTGTACTTTCCTTTTCTCTCTTGCTTGTTTTTATCTATTGTTTTTTAAACCATAAACAGAAGCCAGCAGGTGCCTGCTTTCATCCTCAGCTTGATGCATGTTTTATTCTCTGTCTATGGCCCAGTTGGGTTCATGCCTCTTGGGTGATTTTAGCTCTTCCCTGCTGGTGGCCTGAAGGCTTTTCATGAGTTTGCTGAGTTGATCCATGCCAGGTAGCTAACCTTGCCTCCTCCGCGGCATGACTGGGAGAACCTTCCCTTCCTCCAGAGAGATGCTTGCTTCTGGATAACAGCCCCAGACTCCTTCGGGGTAGGTAGCCTAGAAAAAGCATCTCTTGAGGAGGCAGCAGCATGCCCAGTAGCTACCCTTTCCACCTCCCAGGCGTGGATGGTCAGCGTTTGGCCTCGTCCGATGCCTGCTGTCATCGTGGATAGCAGGCCTGGACTCCTCCAGGCTTGCTACCCGACGTGTCTTTTCCACTACTTGGTCTTTGGTTGGTGGAAACTCTTGATCTTTTCAATCCGCTTTAATTTCTTCAGCAATCATTTGTTTTCTCCTGCTTTTCCTTTACATTTTTGTGCCCTTGCCTCTGTGCCCTTCCTCTTTCCTTTCCTGTACTTTCCTTTTCTCTCTTGCTTGTTTTTATCTATTGTTTTTTAAACCATAAACAGAAGCCAGCAGGTGCCCACTTTCCATCTAGGCTTGATGCGTTTGTTATACTCTGTCTATGGCCCAGTTGGGTTCATGCCTCGTGGGTGATTTTAGCTCTTCCCTGCTGGTGGCCTGAAGGCTTTTCACGTGTTTGCTGAGTAGATCCATGCCTGGTAGCTACCCTTGCCTCCTCCGCGGCATGACTGGGAGAACCTTCCCTTCCTCCAGAGAGATGCTTGCTTCTGGATAACAGCCCCAGACTCCTTCGGGGTAGGTAGCCTAGAAATTGCATCTCTCGAGGAGGCAGCAGCATGCCCAGTAGCTACCCTTTCCACCTCCCAGGCATGGATGGTCAGCGTTTGGCCTCGTCCGGTGCCTGCTCTAATCGTGGATAGCAGGCCTGGACTCCTCCAGGCTTTCTACCTGACGTTTCTTTTCCACTACTTGGTCATTGGTTGTGGAAACACTTGATCTTTGGAATAGTCTTCTATTTTTTCAGCTATCCTTTGCTTTCTCCTGCTTTTCCTTTATGTTTTTGTGCCTTTGTCTCTGTGCCTTTCCTCTTTCCTTTCCTGTACTTTCCTTTTCTCTCTTGCTTGTTTTTATCTATTGTTTTTTAAACCATAAACAGAAGCCAGCAAGTGCCTGCTTTCATCCTCAGCTTGATGCATTTTTTATTCTCTGTCTATGGCTCAGTTGGGTTCATGCCTCTTGGGTGATTTTAGCTCTTCCCTGCTGGTGGCCTGAAGGCTTTTCATGAGTTTGCTGAGTTGATCCATGCCTGGTACCTACCCTTGCCTCCTCCGCGGCATGACTGGGAGAACCTTCCCTTCCTCCAGAGAGATGCTTGCTTCTGGATAACAGCCCCGGACTCCTTTGGGGTAGGTAGCCTGGAAATCGCATCTCTTGAGGAGGCAGCAGCATGCCCAGTAGCTACCCTTTCCACCTCCCAGGCATGGATGGTCAGCGTTTGGCCTTGTCTTGTGCATGCTCTAATCGTGGATACCAGGCCTCGACTCCTCCACAGTCCTCCTGGACTGTCTGAACACAATAGGTCAGTCCTTAAGCATAGCCCAAAATGGGAGTCCTTAGCTGTCATCCAAAATGGGAACCAATAGTTCTTGTCTTTATCCTAAGAGGCAAGTCCTTCTTCCTAACGTAATATGGTAACTCTTTACCCTAAATGCTATTCCAAAACAGTAACCTTTATCTTAATCCCAAGGGATAATCCTTCAACCTTTACAGTAACACAAATTGGTAACAGTTAATCCAAAACAGTAACCTGAAACTCTTACCACCAAAGGGTCTGCAGTGAACAAACACTGAATGGTCACATGAACCTTCATCCAGAGCGGGATGAGGCTGAGCTTGTCTGCTCCCGGGGCTGTCCTCAGGCACTGGACATGGTGAGCGGCTGCAGGCAGCACAGCTCACAGGTGAGCTGCCTGGAACGAGCTGCCAGCTGTCCTTGGGGGTGGGGGTCCGTCATCGTCATGGAGATGCATTGTGACAGCAATGTCCAGGAGTTCCAGGAGCCTGGGTGATGTCATCTGTGCAACATCCTCTGGCTGGCCTGGAGCCACAGCCTCCAAGCTTTTTTGGCCCTGAACCCTAACCAGCAAAAGTCTGATGTCCTGCACTTGGTCCCTGTGAGCAGCATCTCTGTGGCTGTAGGACGATATTATCAGCTGTGTGGATTCTGTCACAGCAGTCAGAAAACATTATTTATAGAATTCTGCCAAAGAACAGATTTTCTGTTAGTGGTGCAACTTCATAGTATCCTCCTTTCCCCGGGATTTGTTTAAAACCTCTTTGTATAACACTGGTGACAGATTAAAATGGTGTTGCTGGCCAGAAAATCAGCATTCCATGGAACTGGAGCATTAACTCTTCAACTCCCAGTGCTCTGCATGATGTTGTGTTGTGGAATACTGATAACAAAAAAAAAAAAAAATGATAAAACCACAACATTTCACCCTTTATTCCACATCTCTACATCATGCTTTATTTATATACATATATATATATACATATACATATATATATATACACATACAAACAAACAATAATTAACATGCATTGCTGTCTCAACCCTATTGATTGGACTCAGTGATCTCTAGAGGTCCCTCCCAGCCCCTACAATCCTTTGATTCTGTGTTATTGCGTATATCTCATAAACTGGATAGCTATGCGTGGGATGGAACATATGCTTACATAACTGTTTTCATTAATTATTATGGAAGGTTCCCTGGTTTGGTCCAGACCTCTAATTATTATCTGCTTTTGTTAGATGAAGTTGGCAGCAATGAAGGAACCCTGAGGACTGTCAGAGGGGACTTAAGGGCATCAGGGCAGTTAGTTCAAGGAGCAGGGAGCTCAGGTGGTGTTCTCCTTGATCCCTTCAGTAGCAGGGAAAACTGTATACAAGGGGATGTGTTCAGCTTTCATCTGAGGCCGAAGATTTAAATAAGACAGTCTTTGCACCTACCATTACCATTTTTAAAAGCCACGTATTCTTATCCAAGTGTTAATCGAGTCAGATGAATCTGACCTCAAACACATCAGTGAGGATTTTCTTGAGCAACAGGTAGCAATTACTGAATGCCTGCTGTCCAATGACTTCAACAAAATCTCATTCATTCTGCCCTTCTGAGCTTCTCTTTCATAGACAGAGAATACATCCAAGTTACGAAATATTATTCTGTCATTTCAAGCCACTTAAAAGCACTACCAGAAGACAAAGAAGAAAACAAAACCACAAAAATGCACCACCTAGCCACAATGGTAGCACGTCATTACAGAACAGCAACAGTAATTTTGTCACTTCCCTGCCACCCTCCAAGAGCTAACTTTCATCAGCAATATCAAATATCAAATAATCTTTTATTCTCTCACTTGTGCGTGGATTTTATTATTGTTCATGATATTTCAGGGCTAATAAACCAAATTCCATTTTCACAGTGCAAAGCTGCACAAGTTGTTCACTGTAAACCAAGTCTAGGGGAGATTAACAGGAAGAGAAGTGAGAAATGGACGTGCATTCCACCTGATTTCTCAACTGCTCTAAGGTCAGAAGTCGAGTAACTTCACAGAGAAACTAAAATGCTACTCTTGCAAAAGATGCCAGTGTTATTCTTGGTGATATTAATTTCTGGGCTTTGGAGATAAAGTTCTTCATTCATTTAAAAGATATCTTGTGAAAGAATCTGAATTAGATTAAATCATCATTTCAGGAAGGAATGTGCCAAATTACACACAGCTAATTAGGATAGTCAGGAAACTGGCCTATCCACCAGTTTACAGGCAATGTCTTTTATCTGTAACTATCTCTTTGCAGCAGGAAGAGCATTTTATTGGAATTTATCAAAGGCTTGGGAATAATCTCGTTAAGAAAGACTATGTCAAAAGCAAAAACAAATATTCCCCATAGCATAGTTAGAATTGCTTAGAAAGAAAAAAAAAGAGAAAAGAGAACTTATCCAAGGGGTGAAATGCTTCTCCTGTGAGGACAGGATGAAAGAGCTGGAGCTGTTCGGCCTGGAGAAAAGAAGGCTCTGAGGTGTCCTGAGAGCAACGTTTCAGTATCCAGAAGAGAGTTACAGGAAAGAAGGAGACGGATGCTTTAGCAGGGTCTGTGGTGACAGAACAAGGGGAAATTGCTTCAGGCTCGAAGAGGGTAGATTTAGGTTGGATATAAGTAAAAAGTCTTTTACACTGAGGGTGGTGAGGCACTGGAACAGGTTGTCCAGAGATGTGATTGATGCCCCACCCCTGGAGACCTCCAAGATGAGGCTGGATCAGGCCCTGAGCAACCTGACCTAGCTGTGGTGTCCCTGTTCATTGCAAGAGGGTCAGGCTAGATTGCCTTTCTAGGTCTCTTCCAACTCTAAGGATTCTGTGATTCTATCCTTTTAGCCCCCAGTGAAACTGCAAATGGAGAAGTGGAACAAATCGTGACAGACTGAAGAACTCAGGGGCCAAAGGTGGAAAACATATCAGTTTAGGTGCCGTTCTCCTGAATTTTACAGGTGACGGTTTGTTCTTCGTGTGAACAGCTGGATGCATAACCAGTGCTGTAACTAGTGCTTTGGCTTTCAGGACTATCATCACCTCTTTCAGACATGTACTGTTGGAGCAATAGATAGTATTTCTAGAGAAGGAAATCCTCCATCATAGACATTTTTCTAGGCAAATTTCTAGGCAAATTCCAGCTCAAAACTCCAGGCCCCAGAACAGTTTGACTTTTGTAGTACTTACCATAATGTCCTGTAACACATAGAAAGCCTGGCTTTAAATAATTACTGCTCTACCTCATATACCCAGTAAAATTGCCTCCAAGCATAGTGTCTGGTTCCATAAGTTTATTTGTTATCGATACAAAGTATAGCAACTTAAACAGGAAAAGCCAATTACTGCCCACACCTAGGACATGAAACAACAAGGCTCTCAGGAGCTCGATTATTGGTACCAATATTTAGACATAAAAGATTTAGACATCAAAAATTAAAAATCCTGGACAATTGGAATTCCTTTTTTCCCTATGAATATGTCCCCCCTTTTTTCTACTCCATCTTCTTTATTTTCCCAAATTAAAAAGGTCTCCAAAAGATTTTGATCTGCAAATACAGATCATAAGAATTTTGAACATTTAAAAAGCTACATATCAGAAAAGAGTGTCTGTTTTTTTATTTTATTATTTATTTTTTTATTTTTATTTTATTCTTCACATTGCTTGATACAACTGAAAAAGAACATGCATTGATTTGTATTTTAAAATGCAGAAATAGTAGTGTAGAAGTGAATTGTGAAGGGACAGAAAGCTTTAGCAAATGACAAACGCTGATCTAGCTAATTAGATACCAAGACTAAAATACTTTCTGCAAAGCACGGGTGAAAGTACAGATAGGGAATGGCTACATTTCAGTTCCTACCCACATGGCTATAAAATCTGTGCAATCAGTACCATGAAACTGGAAAATAAACTTCTGTTCTAAATCAAAGAAATAGGCGTGGTCTAAACTCCACTATTTAGAAGACGTGGTATCACAAACAGTGTTAACGTTCTTTGACAGCGTTCACAACCACTAGAAAATTGAAGTCATCACGAAACTGCAGCTAACTTACAATCTTCTGGCCCTAGGACATACGTTGTTGATGTGTGTTATTTTGGAAGCCCCATCTGTTAGGAGCCAGGCTTTATATACTCAAGAATTACTAAATTCCTCAGAGACCAGGTGGCAGGGCAAATTAATTTGGAAAGAAATAGAAAAGGCGGGGGGGGGGGGGAACAGAAAAATTGTAGGATAAAGTGAATTCAGCATGTTCAGAATGTACTGAATGAGGAGCGGGATAAAGAAAGGAAGAATATACACGGCAAAATGCAGAGAAGGGGAAGGCAGAAATGGAAAGGAGCGTGTTACATCCAGAAAAAATGACTGGGATATTTTTTGGGTTACAAGGAGCAGAAATGTATGGGAGAATCAAAAAATCTGAAGATATTCTCATGAAAATGTCCCTGAGAATCTCGATGCTCTCAATAACTACACAATCATATCTTTGTCAAATCCATCGACAATGCCATCTGTAAACCAAGAGATTGAATCTCACTTCTGATGAGTGTTTGAAAGCCGTTGTAATGTAAAATGGGGAAGAGACGAGAATAAAGGAAGAATACCAGAGATTTACTGACTTATATTTTAAACTTCTCAGTCCAAGTGCCAAATTCCTAGTTTTTCACACAGGAAGTGCTCAGAGAAAACTAACAAGATAGATAGATAGAAATACCACAACTGATTCTTATCAATGCAGAAGCAAGACATTTCTGGCAAGAACACAGGGAACTATACAGTTGCATTAGGGTTTCTTTAAAGAGCATCTGGTGTCACATGTTTCACATGCAGTCCTCGTCCTTGCATGTTTCCAGTGCCAGGAACAGATGAGACAGAGCAGTAAGGTTCAGCTGATCTAATTTCAATATTCATTCCTGTAGTAGTCTATTGGCTATACATCTATAATAATCAGGCATATTGCTTCAATTGAAAAGTACATCTGTAATATATGATTATTATACATTATTATAAATCATACACTTATACACAATCATTAATAACAGTATTATATCAATAGAATACATGCATTACTCAGAATTAATTCATATTAGCTCGCCTCGAACCCAAATACAGGCATGCATAAATTGTGAAACCAACAGCAGTACAAATGAGTTTGGAAACGTTGTGATGTTACAGAGAAATCCAGTATATCCTAAGGTTATGTCAGACTCTTTTCAGTGGTGCATGGTGACAGGACGAGGATAAATGGCCACAAACTGAAGCATAGGAAGTTCTGCGCAAACGTGTGGGAACTTCTTCACAGTGCAGTGACGGAGCGCTGGCACAGGCTGCACAGAGAGGTGGTGGAGTCTCCTTCTCTGGAGATGTTCAAGACCCACCTGGATGCCTACCTGTGCAACCTGGGCTGGGAGCTGCTTTGGCAGGGGGCTGGACTCAATGATCTCTAGAGGTCCCTTCCAGCCCCTACCCAGAATTCTGTGATTCTGTGACAATATTTTACCTATGTGAGTAGCGTGGCCACCAAAAGGACAAATCCCTAGCGCTGTTCAAGAAGCATTTAGATGAGGTGCTAAGGGATTGGATTGAGTAGCTTGGTGGGTAGGGATGGTGGTGTGAGGATGGTTGGACTAGATGATCTTGGAGGTCCTTTCCAACCTCATGAATCTATGAATCTATGAATCTATAAATGAAGTGGTGCACAGGAGACGCTCAAGTAACATAGATTCGTAGATTCATAGATGAGGCTGGACAAGCACGAGCTGCCCTTTGTGAACCCGTGCTGGCTGGGTCTGATCCCCTGGTTGCCATGCACATGCCGTGTGGTCTCCCTCAAGATCAACCGCCCCATAACTTTCCCTGATACCGAGGTCAGGCTGACAGGCCTGCAGTTCCCCGGATCTTCCTTACGGTCTTTCTTGTAGATGGGAGTCACATCGGCAAGCCTCCAATCTTGCGGGACCTCTCCAGATGACCAGGAATGCTGATAGATGGCAGAAAGCGGCTTGGCAATCACCTCTGCCAGTTCCCTCAGCACCCTTGGGTGGATCCCATCTGAAACAGAACAGAAAGATAGCAGGCCAAAAGCTACAGCACTGAGATAGGCAGGACATGCCGCTGAGTGCAGGCAAAACACTCTCAAGTCCTTATCTCTGTGAGCCCATTGAATAAGCCCACCAAGAATTACAGCTTTCAGTACTAACTGTTTGTCACCAGCTCTGTAAGAATGTATAATGACAGCTAATTAAGGACAATTCAGTCATTGTAATAACCTCCTTGTTGGAAAATGTGGATAGGTATCCAGGTTTAGATCAATTGTTTCAAGTCTCTTTTTTTTTTTTTTTTTTTTTTTTTTGAGTTCAAAATATGGGAATTTGTCAGCTCACATCATTCCTAGAATACATGAGCTGCCAACAAAGCCAGATACCTGTTAGAGAAAATGACAAAAAACGAGAAAGAACAATGGGAGCCGAAACATACAGTAACTCAGTTTTCCATTACACTGATGTCTTAAGTTTGATAGTCTAAAAGAGCAAAAAGAATACTGGAAGTTAAAAAAAAAAATAAAAATCAGAACGTACGTGAATACAACCCCAAAACTGCATTTTTTTCCCCACATGAATCCTGCTTTTTTTATTTTGCAAGGTATTCATATATTTTCCTCTATTGCATTCCAAAAACACACACACACACACACACACACTCAAAATACTGGTAGGACACACTCTGTGCTCCTTTCACAATATCAGAACATGTTGGACATGAGTAAAAAATAGAGGAAGATGAAGAAGTTTTCTCTGCCATCCATCTGTCAATACATATCCTATGCAGTTCTCACTGCACGTTCCTCTGAGTCAGCAATTGACCTCAAGGGATAAAGACATGGACCATCCAGAATGGATCAAACAGAACTGGCATGCTGCCCTGCAGTGCACTGTGATTTTAGCACTCTTCCTTCATCAAGAACTTATTTTCTTCATCTCTGCAATTATTTTTCTCCTCTAATGGCCTATGTATTTGAGGGGCAACTCTCCTTAGTTTCTCAGAAGTTTCTCTTTAGTTTTCTCAACTACCCCCCTCTTTTTTTTTTTTTTTTTTTTTGTAAGATTTCCCCTCGTCAAAATTAGCCAGATTCTCTAGTTAGCCTAACTTTAAAATGAATATTCCTTATGGAAGATTAAGTGGGTAAAAACGAAACTAAAAGGCAAAAGTATCTTGAATAGGTGAATCCACGTCATTCTTTGATTCAATCTGCAGCCTGCACACAGTGACTTCCAGCTGACAGGACTTTTTTGTTGCCATCTCAGTGCCTTTCAGCTTGTAATGATTCCATAATAACTGAGACTTTGTGCAGAACAGCAGCAGATGAAATGATTTCTGCTTTTTCTGACGTTAGCATTCAAACCAATCAAGAGCTGGTAAATTTTGGCTTATTCTGTGTTTGTTGACATCAGACTCCTCACGGGTTAAAAAGATGGAGGGAACACCACTGTGTTCCATATCACTACAAATGAGCCATGTGTATCAATTCTGGGCAGCATCACCAGATGAGAATTTTCACAACTCCTGTCATACTTTACACAACACGTTCTCGGTTAAGCACCCCCCCTCCCCCCCCGCCTTTTTCCTTCAGTCGAAAACAAAGATGAAAACTACTGGATATCTTTACCATTATTTAAGGTTTTCACTGATTTCACATAATATATGAATCTATCCTTTATCTATTCAAGGCTCAGTGAGTTCAATTGCAAGAGGCTTGTTCTCACCTTACGTCTTAGAAAAAGATACGTTCAGATAAAGAAACTGCTGTAAGCTATGCAGTAAGTATCTGATATAACTATTAGTGTCATGAAATAACTCCTGGGGGGAAGTAACTCCTTGCAGTAAATGCAAAGGAACCGGTATGTACATGACAAGACTCATTTGGCCAAGTATAAGCAGCTACAGCTGGCCAGGTGAGGAACTTCTCTCTATCTAGACAAGGAAAAGAATTCCTGCAACATAGAGCTGTTCATTGGAATCGAACTACCACAAGCCTACCCTGAAAAACAGATGCTCTGCAATTCTATCGCATTCTCTTCTGGCTAATTTTGTCTTGTTTCTGCTGTTAAAGCTGAACATTTTTAATTATCAAGTCTGGCTTCTGTTAAGTATTTGTCTTTTTGTTTGTTTGTTTCAAATGCCAGTTAATTATATATATTTTTGAGTTTTTTTTTTTTTTTTTTTTCCTGAGAATCACTAACCAAATTAAACAGCTAAATAAACTTAAGAGGCTCAAAAATTGTTTTGGGTTTGAACAAAAAATACATTTCTTCCAGAATACAGAAGGACTTTGAAGACAACACATTCAAACCAAAGAGGAGAACATCTCCTGTCACTGATAAATGCTAAAAGAGGCAGCTTAGGGAATGCTTACTGACCCTTATTCCTGTGGCAGTTTAAGCAATGAGCTACTTCTCTCAATTAATACTTCAGAAATTTCCCACTCGAGTTCCTTCAGAAATCCTGCCAACTTTTTTCACCAATTGCTACTTTCAATTTTATCGATTTACTCAGAAACGAGTTCTTCTGACACTTTAAGACTGTTCTTCCTATGTTTCCAGAGAAAACAAATGCTCTACAGTGGGAAACTCACAAGTGATTCTTTGCGGTGAAGGCTTCCTCAGTAATCTCTCCGCTGTGAGCCCTGCATATTCTCCAGCACGCTTCTGCTTCTGTCAAGCTCAAAAAAAAAAAAAAAGCCTTATGGTTACTCTTGCAGCTCGCTGTGTGGTCCTTCCAACAGACATCCAGATGGTTGATGTTCCCCATCAGGATGAGATCCTGTGCGCACAATGCCTCCCACATCTGAAGCAGGAAAGCCTCATGAACAGTCTCCCCTCGATCAGGTGGCCTGGAGGATACCCCTATCACCATCTGGCCTCTGTTAGTCCCATCCTTAATTCTAGCCCACAGAGTAAGGAACAGGTTGAACACCTTTCTCAGCCAGAGCTCCTCACAGTCTATCCAGTCTTTGACATAGAGGGCAAGTCCCCCACCCTTCCTACCTCACCTATCCCATCTAAAGAGCCAGTACCCCTCAGTGGAGGTATACCACTTATGGGAGTCACCCCCCATGTTTCCATGACAGCAACAAGGTCACAACTTCCCAAGTGCATCACGCTTTCCAGTTCACCCTGCTTATTTCCCAGGCTGCGTGCATTGCTCTAAAGGCACTTCAGCTGGGCTTTGCATCTCACCACCTTTACAGAAGAGCTAGGATCCCCTAGACGGCAGCATCCCCCTGCCCTAGTCCATCCCTTTGTACTCCACCATCTTTGCCCACAAGTTTCCATAGGAGCCCTCCAACGACCCACTTGTCAACGGTTTACCGGGCTGGATCGGCCCGGTTCCGTGACGATTGGTGCGGGGGACCCATGGACCCACGCCCCAGGAAAGGGGAAGGGAAAAAGGGAAAAGGGAAAAGGGAGATGGGCCTAGAAACAAAACAGCGGCAACGATCTGAGGAGGAAAGCTAATTTACTAAATAAGATATCAGAAAGCAAAATAACAGAATATAATACAATATAATTGGAATTGAGGCTAATGAATCTAATAAAATGAGCAAGAGAGATTGTCCGATATACCGAAGGCCTTACGCTAACGCTGAAGGTGATACGGTAGCGAGCACCCACTGCTGAGTTGATCCCAAAGGAAAGAGAGTGTCCCGTGACCGCTGAGGGTTTTTATCTGTTCCCTCTGAGCGGAAAACACGTAAAAATACAAAGCATCGCAAAGTCCTCTGGGGAATGTAGTTCTTCTTCTCTTCTGAGGCAGGTATACCTGGAATTATCAATGATCTATGGAGCTGGAGTATTAGCTCTTTAACTCTTAATGCAATACATGATGTTGTGATGTGGAATACAAGTACCAAAAATCATAAAACCATGACATTCCACCCCTTATTCCACATCGTTACATCATGCTTGATACATACAGAAGAACAGTGATTAACATGCATTAGATATACACACACACAACATATATATACAAGTATATACATGGAATTACTGACTGCACTCCCCCAGCATCAAATTCCCTTGTGGTACACACTGAACATCCCCATTCTTCTGCATCACCCACCAAGTGGACCCAGGTCCCTGAGCAAAGACAGTTCCACGGAGAGGTTTGCCCTTTCCAGAAGCTGGAAGTACCCAAACCGCCTTGCCCAACATGTTCTTTACATGTACTACAGGGACCTTATCTCCCTCTACTGTAGGTAGAGAGCTGGATTGGGCAGGACCATCACGATTGATGGATCCTCGAGTGTTGACCAACCAGGTGGCTTCTGCCAAATGCTTCTCCCAATGCTTAAATGTTCCGCCACCCATTGCTTTCAACATGGTTTTCAGCAACCCATTGTATCTTTCAATTTTACCAGAAGCTGGTGCGTGATAAGGGATATGATAAATCCATTCAATGCCATGATCTTTGGCCCAATTACTTACAAGAGAATTTTTGAAATGAGTCCCATTATCTGACTCAATTCTTTCTGGAGTGCCATGTCGCCATAGGACTTGCTTCTCGAGACCTAGAATGGTGTTTCGGGCGGTAGCATGGGGTACTGCATACGTTTCAAGCCACCCAGTGGTTGCTTCCACCATGGTGAGCACATAACGCTTACCATTGCGAGATCGTGGCAAGGTGATATAATCAACCTGCCACGCCTCCCCATATTTATACTTTTGCCATCGCCCTTCCCCCCAAAGAGGTTTCATCCTCTTGGCTTGTTTAATTGTGGCGCAAGTATCACAGTCATGGATAACCTGTGCGATAGCGTCCATAGTTAAGTCCACCCCTCGGTCTCTAGCCCACTTATATGTTGCATCTCTTCCTTGATGGCCCGAGGTCTCATGGGCCCATCGAGCTAAAAATAATTCACTCTTGTGGTGCCAGTCCAGGTCTACTTGAGCCATCTTAACTTTGGCAGCTCGATCTACCTGATGGTTATTCTGTTGTTCTTCAGTTGCTCGGCTTTTAGGAACATGAGCATCTACATGGCGCACCTTTACAACCACATTCTTTACTTGGGCAGCAATATCTTTCCACAGTTCAGCAGCCCAAATAGGTTTACCCCTCCGTTGCCAGCCATTTTGTTCCCATTGCTGTAACCACCCCCATAAGGCATTTGCCACCATCCATGAGTCAGTGTAAAGATAAAGCACTGGCCACCTCTCTCGTTCAGCAATATCTAAGGCCAGTTGGACAGCCTTTACCTCTGCAAATTGGCTTGATTCTCCTTTTCCTTCAGTGGCCTCTGCAACTTGTCATGTGGGGCTCCACACAGCAGATTTCCATCTGCGGTGCTTTCCCACAATACGACATGATCCATCTGTGAACAGGGCGTATCTCTTTTCATTGTCTGGTAGTTCATTGTATGGTGGGGCCTCTTTAGCACGCGATACCTCCTCTGCGGGTGTTGTTCCAAACTTTTTACCTTCAGGCCAGTCCATGATCACTTCTAGGATTCCTGGATGACTGAGGTTCCCCATCCGAGCTCGCTGTGTAATCAGCGCAATCCACTTACTCCAAGTGGCATCAGTAGCATGATGGGTAGAGGGAACCTTTCCTTTGAACATCCAATTCAGCACTGGCAGTCGAGGTGCCAGAAGGAGCTGCGCTTCAGTACCGATTACTTCGGAAGCAGCTCGAACCCCCTCGTACGCGGCTAAGATTTCCTTCTCAGTTGGAGTGTAGCGCTCCTCAGACCCCCTGTATGCTCGACTCCAGAAACCAAGGGGTCGGCCTCGGGTCTCTCCAGAAGCTCTTTGCCACAAACTCCAAGTGGGACCTTCCTTTCCAGCAGCAGTGTAGAGGATGTTCTTTACATCCTGTCCCGTCCGCACTGGCCCCAGGGCCACGGCATGGGCTATCTCCTGCTTAATTTACTCAAAAGCCTGCTGCTGCTCAGGGCCCCATACAAAATCATTCTTCTTCCGCGTCACCCGAAAGAGAGGGCTCACAATGAGGCTGTAGTTTGGAACATGCATTCTCCAAAAGCCCACTACACACAGAAAAGCTTGGGTCTCTGTCTTACTAGTGGGTGGAGACATAGCAATAATTTTGTCAATCCCATCTGTTGGGATGTGACGACGTCCATCTTGCCACTTTATACCTAGGAATTGAATTTCCTGTGCAGGCCCTTTTACTTTGCTTCATTTAATAGTGAAGCCAGCTCGCAGGAGGATCTGGATTATCCCCTCTCCTTTCTCGAAAACTTCCCCTGCTGTATTGCCCCACACAATGATGTCATCAATGTATTGTAAGTGCTCAGGAGCACCGCCCTGTTCCAATGCAGTTTGGATCAACCCATGGCAAATGGTTGGGCTGTGCTTCCACCCCCGGGGCAAACGGTTCCAGGTGTACTGAACGCCTCTCCAGGTGAAGGCAAACTGTGGCCTGCATTCTGTGGCCAAGGGAATTGAAAAGAAGGCGTTAGCCTTCTTCTAGTCGTGGCATACCACTTGACTGCTTTTGACTCCAGTTCATACTGGAGTTGAAGCATGTCCGGCACAGCAGCACTCAGTGAAGGTGTGACTTCATTCAGGCCACGGTAATCTACCGTCAGTCTCCATTCTCCACTGGCTATACGCACTGGCCATATGGGGCTATTAAACGGGGAGTGAGTTTTGCTGATCACTCCCTGGCTCTCTAGCTGACGAATCAGGTTATGAATGGGGAGCAAGGAATCCCTGTTGGTGCGGTACTGCCGTCTGTGCACCGTTTTTGTAGCAATTGGTACCTGTTGCTCCTCCACTTGTAGTAACCCTACAACAGACGGATCTTCTGACAGGCCAGGCAAAGCAGACAGCTGCTTAATATTATCTGCATCCACAGCAGCTATTCCGAAAGCCCATCGGTATCCCTTTGGGATCCTTAAAATATCCCCTTTTGAGGTAATCAATACCAAGTATGCATGGGGCCCCCTGTCCGGTCGCTATAGGATGCTTCTGCCAGTCTTTACCCATGAGGCTTATTTCTGCCTCCAGCACAGACAATTCCTGAAAGCCCCCAGTCACTCCAGAGATATGAATCAATTCTGCCCCTTTATAACTTGAAGGCATTAGAGTACATTGTGCACCAGTATCCACCAGTGCCTCATATTTCTGTGGGTTTGATGTGCCAGGCCACCGAATCCACACAGTCCAATACACTCTTATCCCTCTCCCTCTTCTGGCTGAGGGCAGGGCCCCTCTATTCATTACCTGTAGTGACAGGAACAACTTCGCTGGTAGTTGCTCTGTGTTGTAATTCTCTCACCCGTGCTCGCAGTGCAGGGGTGGGTTTTTGATGCCATTCCTTCATATCTTCTCCATTTGCACGTAAGTAACTCCACAAAGCCGCGCGCGACATGAAGTTAGTGCTGTCATTTGCTCGAGCAGGACGGCGTCTGCTACTGATAGCTACAATTGATTCAACCCTATCAATCAGTTGGGATAATTTTCCCAGTATATCTTCCATTTGTCCTTCGAACTTTGATATGGCTGAAATGGACGCGTATGGCGGTGGAAATTTTTGTTTGAAGTTTTGAAGTGTAAGAATTAGTTCAAAAACTGGGGGTTTTCTGTCTTGGTCCTCATATCTGTTGAACGTTGTCACTAGTGTACCGGCGTACCTTTCTGGTGCTGACTTTGAAAGCTTCTGACATATTTCGGGTGTACTCCTTACTTTCTCCGGATCATGGTCCCGATCGTCAGGATCAAAGGTGGGATCATACAGCATTTCCGCCACAGCTGTTTCTCTCAAATACTGGATGCCTTCCTCAATAGTTTTCCACCTTTTCACTTTAGGTGCCAGGTCACTCTTGTAGGGATATCTTTCCCTCACAGCTACTAGCATTCGTTGCCAGAGGCTGGCGATTCCATCCATATACCTGCTGATTCCTCTGTCGACAGCCGGATCTCGGGCAATGTTTCCTAGTTGGCGAGCTTCGTTACTATCAAGGGACACACTGTTGGCCCCGTTGTCCCAGCACCGAAGCAACCAAGTGACAATACTCTCATCCGGACGTCGAACAAACTCCTTTCTTGAGCCTTGGATCTCAGACATTTTCATGGGCCGACGAAACGTCGGAACTTTAACTTTCTCTTCACCTTCATCATCACTTTCTTCTCCATGTCTCTCACTTTTCTTTGTTGCCTTTCTCGATGGTGGGGGGGGTTGTGGCCACCCCCTCACCTATATCTTCCTCTTCTTTCGGCACCTCTTCTTTGCGTTCTAGGCGCGAGGACACACGTTTCCATTTCTTGCCTTCCACAGGGGCAACTGACTTTGATATCGGTGCTTCCTTTGGCTGGTCAGGTGTGACCGGGAGGTTTTCCTCTTTGGTTTGGGCCTCAGTTTGGACACTCTCTCCCTTCACAATAGTATATAAACCACGGTAAGCATAAGCCAAGCCCCAAATAAGCTGTTCCACCTCAGATCTTTCTGAGCCGCAACACCCTTTACTCAGATACAGGCCTAGCTCCTCAGGATCCTGCAATTGTTTGGGAGAAAAATCCCATGACACCGGGTGTCCCCATGCTTCTAATTTCTTTCCTAAAACTCTCCACTCTCCCTGCCATTCAACATTCTCTGTTTCTGGGAGAAGCTTCCTGCACATGATGTAAAGTGCTACTACATGAAAGAGGACTAATATCCCAATTATTAACACCATCCCTAAGTTGTGATCTTGAAAATTCATAAAAAACTGATAGGGGATCCCGGATACCCATTCAAACATCACATGGTTTGTTAATATGCTAACGTTTGTTCCATTAGCTGGGGTGCCCTGCTATCTGGCAGGTGCCTCTATCATTGCCTTTAATTTATCATATAGGGACCAGAACCAATGGAACAGAATGGCAAACCTAACCAAGTTCCAGTACGTGTTGAGCATTAAGAGGGAAAAAGCAATGAAATGCAGCCCCTTTAAGAGCAGTTCAAAATGAGAGAACATTTTTTTTTTTCTTTACTATAACAAGTTAGCAGCACCCATAAAAGTTTACAAATATCCCAGAACAACTGGCAGTACGCCCAGACTTCAAGGTCGTGTTATGCCGTACAGTAGCTGCAGTACAGATAAGCTTGCTAGCGAGAGACAGAGATTCACTCTAAAAGTATGTCTCTGCCCGGCTAAGGCGGTTCGGGCCCCACGTTGGGCGCCAAAAAAAATGTCAACGATTCACCGAGCTGGATCGGCCCGACTCTGCGACGACAGGTGCGGGGGACCCACGGACCCACGCTCCAGGAAAGGGGAAAGGAAAAGGGAAAAAGGGAAAAGGGAGATGGGACTAGAAACAAAACAGCGGCAACGATCTGAGGAGGAAATCTAATTTACTAAATAAGATATCAGAAAGTAAAATAACACAATATAATACAATATAATTGGAATTGAGGCTAATGAATCAAATAAAATGAGCAAGAGAGAGTCTCCGATAAACCGAAGGCCTTACGCTAATGCTGAAGGCGATACGGCAGCGAGCACCCACAGCTGCGTCGATCCCAAAGGAAAGAGAGCGTCCCGTAACCACTGAGGGATTTTATCTGTTCCCTCTGAGCGGAAAACACATAAAAATACAAAGCATCGCAAAGTCCTCAGGGGAATGTAGTGCTTCTTCTCTTCTGAGACAGGTATACCTGGAATTATCAATGATCTATGGAGCTGGAGTATTAGCTGTTTAACTCTTAATGCAATACATGATGTTATGATGTGGAATACAAGTACCAAAAATCATAAAACAATGACAGAATCAATGGGGCCATAGGGATCAATGGGGCCATAGGGATCAATGGAGCCATAGGAATCAGTGGGGCCATAGGGATTAATGGGGCCATAGGGATCAATGGGGCCACAGGGATCATGGGACCATAGGGATCAACGTTGCCATAGGAATTAATGGGGCCATAGGACTCAGTAAGGCCATAGAACTCAGTGGGGCCATAGGGATCAATGGGGCCACAGGAAACAATGGGGCCATAGGAATCAATGGGACCATAAAAATCAATGGGGCCATAGGAATCAATTAAGCCATAGAACTCAATGGGGCCATAGAACTCTATAGGGCCATAGGGATCAATGGGACCATAGGATCAATGGGGCCATAGGGATCAATGGGGCCACAGCGATCAATGGAGCAATAGGAATCAAAGGGGCCATAGGAATCTATGGGGCCATAGGAATCAATGGGGCCATAGGACTCAGTGGGGCCATAGAACTCAGTGGGGCCATAGGGATCAATGGGGCCACAGGAATCAATGGGGCGATAGGAATCAATGGGACCATAAAAATCAATGGGGCCATAGGAATCAATGGAGCCATAGAACTCAATGGGGTCATAGAACTCTATAGGGCCATAGGGATCAATGGGACCATAGGATCAATGGGGCCATAGGGATCAATGGGGCCACAGCGATCAATGGAGCAATAGGAATCAATGGGGCCATAGGAATATAAGGGGCCATAGGAATCAATGGGGCCATCGGAATCAATGGAACCACAAGGATTAGTGGGGCCGTAGAACTCAATGGGGCCATAGGGATCAATGAAGCCATAGGAATTAATAGGGACATAGGGATCAATGGGGCCATAGGGATCGATGGGGCCATAGGAATCAATGGGGAAATAGGAATTAATGGGGCCATAGGAATCAATGGGGCCATAGGGATCAATGGGGCCACAGGAAACAATGCGGCCATAGGAATCAATGGGGCCATATGGATCAATGGGGCCATAGGAATCAATGGGGCCGCAGGAATCAATGGGGCCGCAGGAATCAATGGGGCCATAGGGATCAATGGGGCCCTAGAGATCAATGGGGCCATCGGGGTCAATGGGGCCATAGGGTTCAATCGGGCCAAAGGAATCACTGGGGCCATAGGGATCAATGGGGACATAGATCTCAATGGAGCCATAGGGATCAATGGGACCATAGGAATCAATGTGGCCTTAGAACTCAAAGGGGAATTCGGAATCAATAGGGCCATAGAACTCAAAGGGGCCATAGGAATCAATGGGGCCATAGGAATCAATATGGCCATAGGGATCAATATGGCCATAGGGATCAATGGAGCCATAGGAATCAATGGGGCAAAAGGAATCAATGGGGCCACAGGGATCAGTGGGGCCATAGGGATCAATGGTACCATAGGAATCAATGGAGCCGTAGAACTCATTGGGGCCATAGGGATCGATGAGACGATAGGAATCAATGGGGCCATATGGATCAATGGGGCCATAGGGATGGATGGGACCATAGGATTCAATGGGGCCATAGAACTCAATGGAGCCATAGAACTCAACGTGGCCATAGGGATCAATGGGGCCATTGGGATCAATTGGGCCATAGGAATCAGTGGGGCCATAGAACTCAGTGGGGCCATAGGGATCAATGGGGCCACAGAAATCAATGGGACCTTAGGGATCAATGGGACCATAGGAATCAATGGGGCCATAGGAATCAATAGAGACGTAGAACTCAATGGGGCCATGGAACTCAATAGGGCCATAGGGATCAATGAGGCCATAGGAATCAGTGGGGCCATAGAACTCAGTGGGGCAATAGGGATCAATGGGGCCATAGGAATCAATGGGGCCATAGTCATCAATGGGACCATAGGGATCAATGGGGCCATACGAATCAATGCGGCCATAGAACTCAATGGGGCCATAGGGATCAAAGGGGCCATAGGAATCAATGGGGACATAGGGATCAATGGGGCCATAGGGACCAATGGGGACACAGCGATCAATGGAGATATAGGGATCAATGGGGTCACAGGAATCAATGGGGCCACAGGAATCATTGGGACCATAGGGATTGATGGGTCCATAGGAATCAATCGGGCTCATCGATCCCTATGGCCCCATAGATTCCTACGGCCCCACTGATTCCTATTGCCCCATTGATTCCTGTGGCCCCATTGATCCCTTTGGCCCCATTGATCCCTATGGCCCCATTGATCCCTACAGCCCTATTGAGTTCTATGGCCCCATTGAGTTCTAAGGCCCATTTGATCCCTATGGACCCATTGATTCTTATGTTTCCATTGATCCCTATGGTCACATTGATCCCTACGACCCCACTGAGCCCGATGGGGCCGTAAAACTCAATGGGGCCATAGGGATCAATGGGGCAATAGGAATCAATGGGTCCATAGAACTCAATGGCGTCGTAGGAATCAGTGGGGGCATAGGAATCAATGGGGACATAGGGATCAATGGGGCTATAGGGATGGATGGGGCCATAGAAATCAATGGGGCCATAGGAATCAATGGGGCCATAGGGATCAATGGGGCCATAGGAATCAATGGGGCCATAGGGATCAATGGGGCCTCAGGAATCATTGGGGCCATAGGGATAAATGGGGCCACATGAATCAATGGGTCCACAGGAATCAATGGAACCATAGGGATCAAGGGGGCCATAGAACACAATGGAGCCATAGGGATCAATGGGGCCATAGAGATCAATGGGGCCATAGAACTTAATGGGGCCATATTGATCAATGGGAACATAGGAATCAATGGGGCCATAGGAATCAGTGGGCCATAGAGATCAATGGGGCCATAGGGATCAATGGGGCCATAGGAATCATTGGGGCCATAGGAATCAATGGGGCCATAGGAATCAATGTGGCCATAAGGATCAATGGGGCCGTAGAACTCAATGGGGCCATAGGGATTAATGTTGCAATAGGATACAATGGGTCCATAGAACGCAATGGGGCCTTAGGAATCAGTGGGGCCATAGGAATCAATGGGGACATAGGGATCAATGGGGCTATAGGGATGGATGGGGCCATAGGAATCAATGGGGCATAGGAATCAATGGGGCCATAGGGATCAATGGGGCCTCAGGAATCATTGGGGCCCTAGGGATAAATGGGGCTACATGAATCAATGGGTCCACAGGAATCAATGGAACCATAGGGATCAATGGGGCCATAGAGATCAATGGGGCCATAGAAATAAATGGGGCCATATTGATCAATGGGAACATAGGAATCAATGGGGCCATAGGAATCAGTGGGCCATAGAGATCAATGGGGCCATAGGGATCAATGGGGCCATAGGAATCAGTGGGGCCATAGGAATCTATGGGGCCATAGGGATCGATGGCGCCATAGGGATCGATGGTGCCTTAGGGTTCAATGGGTCCATAGCAATCACCGGGGCCATAGGAATCAATCAGGACTTAGAAATCAATGGAGCCATAGAACTCAATGGGGCGATAGGGATCAATAGGGCCATAGAACTCAATGGGGCCATAGGAATCATTGGGGCCATAGGAATCATTGGGGCCATAGAACTCCTCGGGACCGTATAACTCAATGGGGGCATAGAAGTCAAAGTGGCCATAGGGATCAATGGGGCCATAGGGGTCAACGGGGCGATAGGGATCAATGGGGCCATAGGAATCAATGGGGCCATAGGGATCAGTGGGAGCATAGGAATCAAAGGGGCCATAGGGATCAATGGGGCCATAGGGATCAATGGGGACATAGGGATCAATGGGGCCATAGGGATGGATGGGGCCATAGGAATCAATGGGGCAATAGGAATCAATGGGGCCTTAGGGATCAATGAGGCCATAGGAATCAATGGGGCCATAGGGATCAATGGGGCCTCAGGAATCATTGGGGCCATAGGGATAAATGGGGCCACAGGAATCAATGTGTCTACAAGAATCAATGGAACCATAGGGATCAATGGGGCCATAGAACACAAAGGAGCCATAGGGATCAATGGGGCCATAGAGATCAATGTGGCCATAGAACTTAATGGGGCCATATTGATCAATGGGAACATAGGAATCAATGGGGCCATAGGAATCAGTGGGCCATAGAGTTCAATGGAGCCATAGGGATCAATGGGGCCATAGGAATCAGTGGGGCCATAGGAATCTATAGGGCCATAGGGATCGATGGCGCCATAGGGATCGATGGTGCCTTAGGGATCAATGGGGTCGTATGGATCAATGGGGTCACAGCAATCAATGGGGCCGCAGGAATCAATGGGGCCTTAAAGATTAATTGGGCCCTAAGGATCAATGGGGCCATCGGGGTCAATGGGGATTTAGGGATCAATCGGGCCTTTGGAATCACTGGGGCCATCGGGATTAATGGGGCCAAAGGAATCAATGGTGCCATAGGAATCAATGGGACCATAGGAATCAATGGGACCTTAAGAATCAATGGGGCCATAGTTATCAATGGGGCCATAGTTATCAATGGGGCCGTAGATCTCAATGGAGCCATAGGGATCAATGGGACCACAGGAATCAATATGGCCTTAGAACTCAATGGGAACTTCAGAATCAATAGGGCCATAGAAGTCAATGGGTCCACAGCAATCAATGGGGCCGCAGGAATCAATGGGGCCATAAAGATCAATGGGGCCCTAGGGATCAATGGGGCCATCAGGGTCAATGGGGCCATAGGGATCAATCGGGCCATAGGAATCACTGGGGCCATCGGGATTAATGGGGCCATAGGAATCAATGGGGCCATAGGAATCAATGGGACCATCGGAATCAATGGGACCATAGGAATCAATGGGGCCATAGTTATCAGTTGGGCCATAGTTATCAATGGGGCCATAGATCTCAATGGAGCCATAGGGATCAATGGGACCACAGGAATCAATATGGCCTTAGAACTCAATGGGAACTTCGGAATCAATAGGGCCATAGAACTCAATGGGGCCACAGGAATCAATGGAGCCATAGAACTCAATGTGGCTATAGGGATCAATATGGCCATAGGGATCAGTGGAGCCATAGGAATCAATGGGGCCATAGGGATCAATGTGGCCATAGGGATCAATATGGACATAGGGATCAATGGAGCCTTAGGAATCAATGGGGCCATAGGGATCAATGGGGCCATAGGGATCGATGGGACCATAGGATTCAATGGGGCCATAGAACTCAATGGAGCCATAGAACTCAACTTGGCCATAGGTATCAATGGGGCCATAGGGATCAATTGGGCCATAGGAATCAGTGGGGCCATAGAACTCAGTGGGGTCATAGGGATAAATGGGGCCACAGAAATCAATGGGACCTTAGGGATCAGTGGGACCATAGGAATCAATGGGGCCATAGGAATCAATGGGGCCATAGAACGCAATGGGGCCATACGGATCAATGGGGAAATAGGAATCAATGGGTCCATAGAACTCAATGGGGACTTAGGAATCAGTGGGGCCATAGGGATGGATGGGGCCTTAGGAATCAATGGGGCCATTGGAATGAATGGGGCCATAGGGATCAATGGGGCCATAGGAATCAATGGGGCCATAGGGATCAATGGGGCCTCAGGAATCATTGGGGCCATAGGGATAAATGGGGCCACATGAATCAATGGGTCCACAGGAATCAATGGAACCATAGGGATCAATGGGGCCATAGAACACAAAGGAGCCATAGGGATCAATGGGGCCATAGAGATCAATGGGGCCATAGAAGTTAATGGGGCCATATTGATCAATGGGAACATAGGAATCAATGGGGCCATAGGAATCAGTGGGCCATAGAGATCAATGGAGCCATAGGGATCATTGGGGCCATAGGAATCAGTGGGCCATAGAGATCAATGGAGCCATAGGAATCAATGGGGCCTTAGTAATCAATGGAGCCATAGAACTCATGGGGCCATAGGGATCAATAGGGCCATAGAACTCAATGGGGCCATATGGATCAATGGGGCCACAGCAATCAATGGGGCCGCAGGAATCAATGGTGCCATAGGGATCAATGGGGTATAGGGATCAATGGGGCCATCGGGGTCAATGGGGCCATAGGGATAAATCGGGCCATAGGAATCACTGGGGCGATCGGGATCAATGGGGCCATAGGAATCAATGGGGCCATAGGAATCAATGGGGCCATTGTTATGAATGGGGCCATAGTTATCAATGGGGCCATAGATCACAATGGAGCCATAGCGATGAATGTGACCATAGGAATCAATATGGCCTTAGAACTCAATGGGGACACAGGAATCAATGGAGCCATAGAACTCAATGGGGCCATAGGGATCAATGGGGCCATAGGAATCAATGGGGCCATAGGAATCAATATGGCCATAGGGATCAATGGGGCCATAGGGATTGGTGGGACCATAGGATTCAATGGGGCCATAGAACTCAATGGAGCCATAGAACTCAACGTGGCCATAGGGATCAATGGGGCCATGGGGATTAATTGGGCCATAGGAATCAGTGGGGCCATAGAACTCAGTGGGGCCATAGGGATCAATGGGGCCACAGAAATCAATGGGACCTTAGGGATCAATGGGACCATAGGAATCAATGGGGCCATAGGAATCAATAGAGTCGTAGAACTCAATGGGGCCATGGAACTCAATAGGGCCATAGGAATCAATGAGGCCATAGGAATCAGTGGGACCATAGAACTCAGTGGGGCAATAAGGATCAATGGGGCCATAGGAAGCAATGGGGCCTTAGTCATCAATGGTACCATAGGGATCAATGGGGCCATACGAATCAATGCGACCATAGAAATCAATGGGACCATAGGGATCAAAGGGGCCATAGGAATCAATGGGGACATAGGGATCAATGGGAGCATAGGAATCAATGGGGCCATAGGGATCAATGGGGCCATAGGGATCAATGGGGCCATAGGGATCAATGGGGCCTTAGGAATCAATGGGGACATAGGGATCAATGGGGCCATAGGAATCAATGGGACCGTAGAACTCAATGGGGCCATAGGGATCAATGGGACCATAGGAATCAATAGGACCTTAGGAATCAAAGGGGCCATAGGAATCAGTGGGGCCATAGGAATCAGTGGGGCCATAGGGATCAATGTTGCCATAGGAATCAATGGGGCCATAGGGATCTATAGGGCCATAGGGATCAATGCGGCCATAGGAATCAATGGGGCCATAGGGATCAATGGAGCCATAGGGATCAATGGGGCCACAGGAATGAATGGGGCCATAGGAATCAAAGGGGCCACAGGGATCAATGGGGCCTCAGAAATCAATGAAGCCATAGGAATCTATGAGGCCATAGGGATCCATGGGGCCATAGGGATCCAGGGGCCCAAGGAATCAAAGAGGCCATATGGATCAAAGGTGCCATTGCAATCAATGGGGCTACAGGAATCAATGGGGCCATGGGGATCAATGGGGCCACAGGAATCAATGGGGCCACAGGAATCAATGGGGCCAAATGGATCAATGGGGCCACAGCAATCAATGGGGCCACAGAAATCAATGGGGCCACAGGGATCAATGGGGCCATAGAGATCAGTGGGGCCACTGCAATCAATGGAGCCATATGCACCAATGGGGCCACAGGAATCAATGGGGCCATAGGAATCAATAGGGCCACAGGAGTCAATGGGGCCAGAGGAATCAATGGGGCCATAGAACTCAATGGGGCCATAGTGATCAATGGGGCCACAAGAATCAATGGGGCCATAGGAATCAATGGGGCCATAGGGATAAATGGGGCCACATGAATCAATGGGTCCACAGGAATCAATGGAACCATAGGGATCAATGGGGCCTTAGAACACAAAGGATCCATAGAGATTAATGGGGCCATAGAGATCAATTGGGCCATAGAACTTAATGGGGCCTTATTGATCACTGGGAACATAGGAATCAATGGGGCTGTCACGGTGTTATCCGTGACAGTAACCCAAGGGGGAACCGAGAAGGGGAAAAAAAAAAAAAAAAAAACTGTCCCGTCAGTGGCCGCGCAGCACCTCAGCAGAGCCGCACGCTCCCGGGGGAGGGGAAAAACAGAGCGAATAGAGGGTCTGTAAAGAACAACACAACGGCACGATCTGAGAAGGAACGGTAACTTTACTAAATCTAATAGAATTGAACAATTGAGAGAGAGAGACAAAATTTCCAAACCAGAAAACTGGGAGCTTACTTTACACGTGCTGAACTCCTCACGGCAGCCCCGACAGCGCGTCACAAAAAGCGCGGGCTTCGCGTCTGGTGCGGAGCTCCGCCCCTCCCCTGCTCCCACAGCATTAACTCCTTCACTGCCTGCATGATGTTCTGATGTGGAATACCGGCATCAAAACCACAAAACCACAACATTCCACCCCTTATTCCACATCATCACATCATGCTTAACGCATATCTATATACAACCAAAAACAGTAATAACACAGATTACATACAAACATATCTATACATATACATATACACATGGAATCACAGACTGCACTCCCCCAGCATCAGATTCCCTTGTGGTACACACTGGACATCCCCATTTTTATCCATTACCCACCAGGTGCACCCAGGTCCCTGTGCGAAAACTGTTCCACGGAGGGGTTTGCCCTTTCCAGAGGCTGGAAGGACCCACACTGCTTTTCCCAACATGCTCTTCACATGTACTACAGGGACCTTATGTCCCCCTGTAGGGAGCTGGATTGTGTAGGACCATCTCGGTTCACTGATCCCCTAGTGTTGACCAACCAGGTGGCTTCTGACAGATTTTTCTCCCAATGCTTAAATGTCCCGCCACCCAGTGGTCGCCTCCACCATGGTGAGCACATAACGCTTACCATTGCGAGATCGCGGCAAGGTGATATAATCAACCTGCCACGCCTCCCCATATTTATACTTCTGCCATCTCCCTTCCTGCCAGAGAGGTTTCATCCTCCTGGCCTGTTTAATTATGGCGCATGTATCACAGTCATGGGTAACCTGTGCGATGACATCCATAGTTAAGTCCACCCCTCGGTCTCTAGCCCACTTATAGGTCGCATCCCTTCCTTGATGGCCCGAGGTCTCATGGGCCCACCGAGCTAAAAATAACTCTCCTTTGTTCTGCCAGTTCAAGTCTATTTGAGACACTTCCAATTTCAGCAGCTTGATCTCTGCTGTAATTCTCTCACACGTTCTCGTAGTGCAGGGGTGGGTTTTTTATGCCACTTCTTCATGTCCTCTCCATTTTCTCGTAAGAAGCTCCACATGGACACACGCGACATGAAGTTACTGCTGTCATCTGCTCGAGCAGAGAGGCGGTTGCCTTTGATGGCTGACACTTTTATCACTTTGATCAGTTTCTCCATCAGATTCTTTGGATCATCCCCGTCTTCATCCGGTGTTTCAGACACTGACACAGGTCCCTCCCGGTTCATCAGTAAGGACAATTCCTCCAGTATCATTTTCAGTATCTTCTTTATGTCACTGACTTCTCCTGCTACCGATGATACAGCTGCAATGGAAACGTGTGATGATGGAAGTTGTTGTTCAAAGTTTTGAAGTGTAGTAACCACTTCATGAAATGGGAGTCTTCTGTTTCGGCCCTCGAGTATATTGAATGTTGCTACCAGTGTACTTGCGTACCTTTCTGGTGCTGTTTTGAGAGCTTCCGATATACATCAGCTTTACACCATGCTTTCTCAGGATCGCGGTCCTGGTGTGGATTGTTAGGGACGAAAGTAGGATCGTACAGCATCTCTACTACAGCCATTTCTCTCAAAAATTGGACGCCCTTCTCCACAGTATTCCATCTTTCCACCTTAGGCTCCAGATCGTCTTTGTAAGGAAATCTCTCCTTTACAGCTACTAGTACTCGTTCCCAGAGGGTAGCAACTCCACTCAAACATCTACTAATCCCTCTGTCGATAGCTGGGTCTCGAGCAATGCTTCCCAGTTGGCGGGCTTCGTTGCCATCTAGGGACACGCTGCTGGCACCGTTGTCCCAACACCGCAGCAACCAGGTGACAATAGGTTCATCTGAGCGCCATACAAACTCCTTTCCTGAACCCTGGATTTCAGTCATCTTTAGGGGCCGACGAATAGTAGTAACGGTGATTTCTTCATTATCATTGTCCTCTCCATGTCTCACACTTTTCTTAGTGGCCTTTCTAGGTGGTGGTGGTGGTGGTGGTGCTGAGGAGGGCCCCTCACCTGGATCTTCCTCTTCTTTCTCATCTCTGTCGTCTCCACGTTTCTCACCTTCCTTAGTGGCCTTTTTAGGTGGTGGTGTTTGTGCTGAAGAGGGCCCCTCACCTGGATCTTCCTTTTTTTTCTCTGCTTCTTCTTCTTTCCGTTCTAGCCGAGAGGACACTCGTTTCCATTTCTGGCCTTCCACAGGGGCAACCGACACGGATGCCGGTGCTTCCTGTGACTGGTCAGGTTTAACCTCAAGGTTTTCATTTTTGTTCTGAACCTCGGTTTGGAAACCATTTCTCTCAAGAATATCAATTATAGCTCGATAAGCACAAGCCAAGCCTCAAACAATCCGTTCCTTCTCAGATCTGCCTGAGTCACACGACTCCTGACCTAAACACTCACTGAATTTCTCAGGATCCCGCAGGTGCTCAAGATCAAAATCACATTGCACCGGGGGTCCCCACGCTTCTAATTTCTTCCCTAACTTTTCCCACCTTCCCTGCCATTCAACACCCTCTGGTTCTGAGGAAGGCTTCCTCCACTGGATGTAAAATACCATTGCACAGAGTATATTCAGGAAAACAGATAACACAGTTGCCAGGCTGACACCTTGAAGATAGGTAAAAACCTGAAAAGAGTACCTGGAAACCAATCCAAATGCCGTATAATCTGTCATATTAACCAGGCTGTTTAGGCGGGAGGGGGGTAACCCCATCAGCACACTAAAGCAGCTGTATGCAGATATGACTCCCATGCTGAACATGAGGAGCTTAAAAAGACGCCAACATGCTCTAAGGTACATGAAAACCCTTAGTCCACTCAGCACCAGTTTTACAGTGGAGTACAAAAACTGCATTGCCCGCATTCTCCACCAATAATATGTCACGGTGTTATCCGTGACAGTAACCCAAGAGGGAACCGAGAAGGGAAAAAGAAAGGGAGAGGAAAAAAAAAAAACAACAACAACTGCCGCGCGGCCGCCTCAGCAGAGCTGCGCGCTCCAGGGGGAGGGGAAACAGAGGGGATTGAGGGTCTGTAAAGAAAAACACAACGGCACGATCTGAGAAGGAACGGTAACTTTACTAAATCTAATAAAATTGAACAATTGAGAGAGAGAGACAAATTTTCCAAACCAGAAAACTGGGAGCTTACGTTACACGTGCTGAACTCCTCACGGCAGCCCCGACAGCGCGTCACAAAAAGCGCGGGCTTCGCGTCTGGTGCGGAGCTCCGCCCCTCCCCTGCTCCCACAGCATTAACTCCTTAACGGCCTGCATGATGTTCTGATGTGGAATACCGGCATCAAAACCACAAAACCACAACAGTGTCCTGCTGCCGTCTGTGGCCATTGGACCTGGGAAGCAGCAGCCCGTTTTCAAACACAGATGAGAGGACAGGCCCACGGGGCAGTGAGGGGCAGCCCCCCGTGAACACTGAGGCTGCTGCTCCGTGGTGCAGCTGGGCTCTTGGCCCCTGAACTGCTCCTGCATACGTGAGTTGCTCTCCCCGTTTCAGTGAAGATGGGAAAACAAAGGAATGGAGACAAATGAATTTCTGCTGGCTTCTTTATTGTATTTATCAACAGAGAGCCTTGATCTATAGGTACATGAGTTGAGTGTGCCAAAACATGAACGATATGTAGCAGGCCAAGAAGAAAACTTCTTATTAAATCAAAGTCGTGGCAGTGGAAACAATAATGGAGGCAAATATAAACAAGGGATTGTGAATTACCATGGGGATCCTGTTAGGCTGATGCGCATTTTTTGGGCGCAGAAGTACGTATTGCCCGCTGCAACCTTGAGCTCCTGGTTCCTCAGGCTGTAGATGAGAGGATTCACTGCTGGAGGCACCACCGAGTACAGAAATGACACCAGGAGGTCCAGGAATGGAGAAGAGATAGAAGGATGCTTCAGGTAGGCAAACGTGGCAGTTTAGACAAAGAGGGGGACCACGGCCAGGTGAGGGAGGCACGTGGAGAAGGCTCTGTGCCGGCCGAGCACAGAGGGCATCCTCAGCACTGCCCTGAAGATCTGCACGTAGGACAGCACAATGAAAACAAAGCACCCAAGATACAAAGAGACACTAACCACAATAAGCCAAACTTTCCTGAGGTATGGCTGCGAGCAGGAGAGCTTTAACATTTGGGGGATTTCACCGAAGAATTGATTCAAAACATCGCCTTGTCAGAGTGGCAGTGAAAATGTATTGGCAGCGTGCAGCAGGGAATAGAAAAACCCAGTGCCCCAGGCAGCTGCTGCCACGGTGACACAAGCTCTGCTGCCCAGGAGGGTCCCGTAGTGCAGGGGATTGCAGATGGCAACAAAGCGGTCATAGGACTTGACTGCGAGAAGGGAATACTCTGCTGAGACGAAGAAAGAAGTAGAAAGAAAGAAAGAAGAAGACCTGTGCAGCACATCCCAAGTAGGAGATGGCCCTGGTGTCCCAGAGGGCATTGGCCGCGGCTTTGGAGAGAGTGGTGGAGATGCAGCCCAGGTCGAGGAGGGCGAGGTTGAGGACAAAGAGGTACATGGGGGTGTGCAGGCCGTGGTCGCAGGCTGCGACTGTGCTGCTGAGGCCGTTGCCCAGGAGGGCAGCCAGGGAGATGCCCAGAAAGAGCCAGAAGTGCAGGAGCTGCAGCTGCCGCGTGTCTGCCAACGCCAGCAGGAGGAACTCGCTGATGGAGCTGCTGTTGGGCATTTGGTACTGCTGGGTATCAGCACCTGTGGGCATGAGGACCTGGTCAAGGAGTACAAAAGTCAGTGACAGGTCTTGCAATGGGGGAAATGCTTCCTGAGGTCAGTGATGTAAGCTACACTTCATGAGGTTGTGTCTGCCACGAAGGCCTCTGCCTTCCTTCTCGGAAGGAAACAGCCATGTCCCTGTGAGGAATGTGCTGGTGCTGTGGTCACAGATTTTCTTTTCAGAGTTGGTCAGATGAGATCACTTCTACAGCAGAAGTACTTGTAGACGTCTGTGCAACTGACACAAGAAAGACGTGCGTTGCAAATCAAAGTTGTAGGGATGCTTTTTCTCCTCCGTGGTCTCATCCTACTCATGATGCCCAAAGGGTGCTCGGTGAAGTCAGAAATCCTGAGCACTTCTGCTGCACTCAGTGTGAATGGCTGTGACTGAGACCTGAGAGGCAAAGGGATTCACTGCTGCTTCATGCAGGATAAGGGGAGCTCGCTGGGCTTCTTTCCAGTTGCTGTGAAACAGCAAAGTTTGGAGATGGAAGGAGAATACACTCCCGTGTTACCTTTCAAAGAAGCCAGACCCTGCTGAGAGAAGAGGAAACGACTGCGCATCACACAACGCCCACCCTTTCTCAAGGGACGTGAGCAAGATCTCATCACTGCCCTTCTTACAAAGGACACCTAACATTCATTTCACCAACCCCACAGCATTTCCATGCACACAGCTCTCTCTGCTTCTTCCCTGGACTTTGTTCTTCAGGCTATGGGAAAGATTTGCATCCTGAAGGTCAGCTCACAGCTCTGAAGGACCTCAGGGAGATATTTCCTAACAATGGCATCTCACTGAGGGAAAGCCAACTCCTTCCCAGCCTCACAGGCTGCATTGCACACAGCTCCAGGCATTCACTCTCAGCCACTGTGCTTTGCAGAGGAAAATGGACACAGGCCTGGGGAGATGCTCCTCTGCTCTCCAGGAGTTTGGCACGGGAATCATTCCTACAAGCTGTAGTTAAGTAGGATAAGACCTCCTCGACCAGTTACCAAGTGCAAGGAGCCACGCCAGAGTTTTACGAAGTCTTGGACAGTTTGGAAAGCGTGAGAGGTTTTAAGAGTTGCTTCTCAGCTTAAATGAGCAAGGCCCAACCAGAGTAAGGCTCAGCTCTGTACTTTTTAAGTGACCAAGGACGAGGTCAGGCGTCTGTCTGGTCTGTGATGACACGCTACTGATGGAGAACACAAGTGATAGCCTGTAGGACTAAGTGACTAACACTCGCCTTAAGTCTGTGCCTAAATTAAGCAGGAGTTTTCTAACAGTATTTTCAACATGTTGAATGCGGACTGCAGTCCAGTGGAGGATTTTCTTTTCCTCTGTCCCAGATTCTGCAATCCGGCACAAGTAGTACAATACGCGCTTGTGTCGGATTCAAAAGCTCAACTAGAACAGCCCCTCCCTCTTCCCCAGAGGTAAAGAGGGTCCGAGTTACAGAGCAAAGTGATGCCAGCCAGCCAGCTTGTCTGCTTGTATTCCAAGATCAGCAGTTAAACCACTTTCACCCAAAGGAACATTAATGGCAAGCATTAATGGCAACATCTCATTCCTGCAAAACTGCTGGTGGTGTCCAATCTCCAAATAATCTGATACTGACAGCAGCTCCTTGTGTTGTCCCCTGCTGCACAAAAATTCCTTGAAGAAGGACCTGTTTCCCAGATAAAGCAGCTTAAGGCTCATCACTACTAGGAAATTCATCTACTCTCTCAGAAGCATTTTCTTCTAACACACAAAAAAAAACACCTCTTGATGTACTTCCACTTCAAGCAGCGAAATGATAGCTGAAAAATATTAAAATTTGAGTGCAAGTGCTGCCTTGATAGTCCTAGGACAGTGTTTCTTCCCACCCCTGAATCTTTTCTGTGGGCTGGTCACCCTCCCCCAGGGTATCCCCTGCAGTATCACACTGGGGTAGCTGTAGCTGTTGCAGCAATGTCCTGAGAAAGTCTGGTTAAAATGCCAACGAGGTGGAGTTGAACCTCATGTTCTGAAGCTGAGAAAACAAAAACAACGCATTGGAAGAGCTACAGAATTGTATTTGTCCTTACAAGTTTCTTTGATCAGAAACCCAGAGGCCTGTCAAGTCACAACAGAAAAACAAATGCTGTGAACACCGGCAGCGGGAAGAACTCGGGCAGCAGGAATGCTAGGCTCCGGATATCTAATGCTTTGATCATTCCACTTCACCTTTCAAAAGTGGAAAGGAATTCTACGTCCTGGTATATTTGTTACAGTAAAAATAAATTGCTGTTTGACCCCCTACCATCCCTAGGTCAGCTTACTTTATAGTAAAGGCAGCCGTAGGCCAGAAGACTGGCTCTAACCCTTGTGTGATTACACGAGGCCTCAAGGAAGCAAATCAAGAGAGAAAAAAATAAATAAAAGCAGTATAATGTTTTCTACCACTCACTCTCTTTCTAATCCTCAGCATCTCCGGAGAAAGCTTAGCCTTGTGTTCAAAGCCAGGCATCACTGTCCCTTCCCTCAGGTGCTTCTGTTTCTCCTCGATTTGCACTCGTCCATCTCACCAAGCATCCAAGTCCTCCGTCAGAGAAACGCTGCCGTGTCCCGGAATGGCTCTTTGTGAATTCCTTCCCCTCAAGTCATCTGGGGAAACACGGAGCACGTCTGTTACAAAGCCCCTCCAGTCAGAGGGCCTGCCACTCCTCCTTCTGCTGCGGAGCAGTCTGCCCAAGGCTCTTCTCCAGTAACATTCCTACTCGGAGAACAGAAAATTTCAGGCACGCATTTTCACGAAGTTTGAGTGAAATAAAAGCAGAGGAAACAAACAGCGCCTGATGCACTATTTCCGAATCCCTCGTCCCCAGTATAACTTCTTGCTAGAACACTCAGTGCAAAGATTGATTTCCAAGCAAGTCAACACTGCTCCGAACAGTTTTCTGACACAGCTCAGACTAACCTGAGAACGTCAGCTGTTCTGCTTCTCCAAGAAGGCACAAAAGTGCCTCCGGGCTTTTGTTGATCGCATTACAGAAACAAAAGCACTTCCAGAGCTACTATTTTTTCCCCTGTATTTGCCTTTAAGCCCAGAATTCAGTGATTATAATCCATTTGTTCTAGGAGAATCAGCACTGGAGGAGCATATCACTCAGCCAGTCGTCGATCCTCCCCTGCCTCCCTGCTGTGCTGTAGGGAAACTCGGTCTTCCCTCCTGAGCCTGTTGTAAATTATTCTGACCAAAAACACGTCGCACGGTCTGGCTTCAGGAGTAATGGAAAAATCTGAAGGCAACATTGAGACAAAGTGCATTTCTTCCTCTCAGTAGAAGAACTCATATTAATCAGAACGACTAAAACTTTAGATTAGTATGAAGCCTTAGCATCTCTTTATCAGTACCAAAAAGTAAACCACCTACTTCAGGAATACTCTGAAAACAATCACATTCACGGTGCTTCCTCTAACATTTAATTACTTGTAGGGCAAATAACCCCCAAGAATAGCACCCAAAAGAAATAGTGCCAAAGGCGGTATAGTTTAGATGGGCTTAAGTAGACGACATACAGATAACTAGTAAGGAAAGAGAGGCTCACCATGAAGATGATTGAGGCTTGCTGATTACTCCACTACAGAGGGATCCCCAACCAGAGATCCTTCTGTGGTGGTGGTCAGCCCTTCAATGGGGTCTGGGAGAGGTGGAGCCAGACCCCACCCCTTCTGATCACACAGGTATGTTACCTTCACCTGTGCCCCTGCGGCTGACTCAGTGCTCGCCTCAGGTGATCCATCAGTGGTTCAGGCCGTGATCCAGCAGTTCCCACACAGTACCGAATGCCAGACTCATGCCCTTGGGTTGGAGGGTAAACTATTCCACTTTGTTGATTAACTTCTGGTTATTAATCAGTCCGAGGCAACTTTTCTAGCAGTGAAACCCTTAATCATGTACTAGAAATAGAGGACATTTTGTCTCCAGGGCGTGACAGCGTCGTTAAACCTTACAGGTCCTCCGCAGCTCCTGGCCAAGCACCGTTATTTGCCTTTTTGCGTCCAAGCTGCTGGCTCCCCTTTTTATCTCCCCAAAGAAACTGCAATCCAAACTCGTCAATGTACCCACTTTCAAACCCCTTGGCTTGGAGATACTCACCCTGCCGTGGTTGTTTGCCCGCTTTTATACTGAACCTTTTTGGATCACAGCCCCTGGGAGCTGACAGATGTGAGAAATCCAAATTTGACCACGCAGACGTAGAGGGACCGCTGCAAGGCTGGGAAATGCTGATCCTCAAAGCAGCTCTCCCAGAACCCCATGGCGTGTTACTGCTGGTTTCTTCCTCAACCTCCGTGCCCTGAAGCTGTTTCCCATGCGGTGCCTGGCTCCCAGCCTCTGTGCTCCCATCCCCTGCTCTGCTGGACTTCACTTAGCGATGTCGTGTCTGTGTGTCTTCCCCAGAACTGGCTGCTGCTTGCAAACTGGAGAAAACACAATTAAAGGAAAGCTTTGAACAGATGCGGCCGTGCCTCCAGGTTAGCAGTTCTGTTATTTCCAACCCCACAGCGGTGCTGGCAGAGCACACTGGGTCCTCGCTTCCTCCCAGCTGTAGTTTGTGGCGCCCATTGCGAGGCCACGGCTCCCGTGGGTCCCCACACATCCCTCCAGCACAGGGACCCCTGTGCCAGGCTCAGCTTCTCTGAAGGCCTCTTCTGCTCCATCCAAAGGTGAGCAGCCACGCTGCCCCTTGGGCTCTTCTCCCTGCTTTGCCTGATTCGAATTATACAGCGTCTGGAAGGGAAGAGCAGGCAGACCTAGAGGGAGAAAAGCGCAGCTGGGGTCCGTGTTAACTTTGGAAACCTTGTGTGAGCACAAAGTGCCAGCTCTGTTTGATTGCCTGGTCAGAGATCATTACGATTTAGAAAAACCCCAACTGGTGCGTACTGTTACTCGTCACTGTGCTCCTCGTGCAGCATTGGCAGCTCCAGGTGTGTCAGCCTATCCTGCAGCGCACACTGATGCAGCGTTACAGCTGAGAAATGACAAACACAAAACACAGAACGTGGCCTCGCAGCGACCGCAGCTTTTGCAGGTGTATGGAAGGCGCAGGGATGCCTTTCATGGGAACAGAAATGAGACTGCTTAAAATAGCACATTGTTCCCACCGGTAGCTCCGAGATGCCATTCAAAGCCCACTCCGTTAACTCACGGCTGCTCATTATCCTCTCAGGAGCCCCCGAGCAGGATGGAATGTTGCCTACAAAGGTAGAGGAAGCACGATGAGAATCTGTTCAGACCGCAGGAACTGTTCAGCAGATCTCTTTCACGCCTGCAACATAAACGCCCGCTGTCTGGAGGAGGTGTGGTTGTTCTTATTCGTGCCGAGGTGACGGGGTGATTTAGCACTGAAGACACGTCACGGAGCAGTGGCAGCCGCTGCCAGCTAGCTGCAGGCATTGCAGGGATCTCGGGCTTCCCCGAGGCACTTCGTTACGATAAGCCCATTGTACGTTCAAGTGTCCTTGTGTTAAAAATTCGCCTGGCCGTGGTTTCTGGGCCGTGGTCATCTCCCCTGGTGGTGTCACAGCTCAGACTGGGCTGTGTGAATGTGAGAGGGGTGATCGATAACACAGCAGTGTGCTCATTTCTCCTCTCGTCCAGGACCAGGTAGGCACCCTCCCCTTCCAGAGCCAGTCCCTGAAGGCCAAAGCAAACCCGTCTGAGGAGGCTTTGAACAAAAACAGTGAGGAACAGGTGAAGGTAGTTGGCAACTATTGTTACGTAGCCATCGAGATCTGTGCTTCTGCGTATGGCACACAGCAGTGTTAGCAATGGGGTCCCACCCCGAGGCCTGGGGCTCACACCTCAGTCATGACCCCAGATCTTGAATCCTGTGGGAACATCGGCGCCGATGGCTTTGTCCTGAACACACCTCAGCGCAGGGCTGCTGTCAGTGGTCTTCCCTCTATCCTCTGTTCTCTCACCCAAACTGTGTAGCTCTGTTTCCAAAACATTCCCTGTGCTCTATCTCACGCGTTCATCTTCTTCCTCTCTTTCTCTTTACTTCTCGTCTTTTCACACTCGTCCTGTTCACATTCTGAGCAAACTTCTCTGATGTTCTCTGCACTGCCTCATTTTTTTCCTCGGCTTCTGTGGACGGACCTGTCCGGCCATTAAATATTTGTTCAGCTGCTGTCTACTGGGGCCAAGTTATTAGTTTACAGTGTGCAAGTGAACACTTTCTGCAATTATTTACCTGAAATGAAAGAAACCTAAAATGGGTTTTCTTTAATTTGGGTCATTTCTGCGTGGTCACAGCACAGCCATGTAAGCAAGATGGCAGGGGATGGGGAATGGACATAGTAGGGTGGGTGAGGGGCTCTGGAGGCTTTTATGGGGGAAAACTCCTTAGGAAAGGAGCACAAGTGTCTGAAAACGGCTTGGCCATGGAGACAGGTAGCGTCAGCGCCTTCCATGCCTGCTGCAGTACTTAGTTTATATAAAGACAGGACAGATTTTGCTGTGTCACCGTGATGTCAACTCCCGCTACTCCAAGGCAGCTCACTAGTGTGGGTCACAGTCCAAGACGTCCAGAAAGCCATGGATCAGCAGCATCGAACCACGAGGCAGGCCATGAGGAAGGTTCCAGCGGCTGCCCACAGAAAGGGGTGTGCCACAGGAGAATGTCAGGGTTCAGATCGGCTGAGGG
The DNA here is from genome assembly GCA_023055505.1 of Callipepla californica brunnescens. Lineage (NCBI taxonomy): Eukaryota > Metazoa > Chordata > Aves > Galliformes > Odontophoridae > Callipepla > Callipepla californica. Next base: position 5,148,150 of record JALIRH010000037.1, read on the forward strand.
AGGCCGCCTCCATCTGCCCTTCATTGCACCATCAGTCCTAAACCGCTGGGTAGACTTTTGGGAATCTTCACCTCACGGCTGAAGATGCATTTGTGGCCGACACAGACAAATTGCTGGCACGTTTCCTAGATGGCAAAAGCTCCGTATCTGCCCTTAGAAGAAAATCTGAGGAGCTTCAGACACGTTCTGGAATTGAAGAACGATCAGATCCATGAACAGGACAGGAAGATCGTGGCGCGAGAGAAACAAGTGAGTTGTCATTTTTTGTTGTTGTTTTGGAGGAGAGGTAGAAAAGTAAAAGTTTGGTTACAGCAGGTGAATTTAAAAAGGGTGAAATGCCGGAGGGACATCGTTCAGTTGGTTCCTGAGTGGCTGTGCTCTTCCACAGCCAAGCACACAGCTTCTTCCACCACAACATCTCAGTTTGTCACTTAGAAATTGGGATCTTTTCCCACCCCTTCACCTCCCCATGACAACTGGACTTCTCCCACACATCTCTTGGCCCGGATCTTCCTGAGGCTCTCTCCCTGCTCTGTATTTCAGCTGAGGTCAGAATAGACTGGAAGAGACTCAGCGGCGGCACGGGGCACGGTGGGGACGGCCAGGTTTGGTGGGCTGGGAGGCACTGCCGAAGCTGGGAGGGGAGCTGGGACATGCAGCAAACGAGGGCACTCTTGATTCCTTGCCTGCTGGAAATGAGGGTGTCAGGAGAAGGGCGCTGGAGGATGAAGGCTGCACTCAGGAGGGAAGGAGATGCAGCTCTCCTACGCTTTGTGCTGGCACAGCTACTGCTTATTAAAACCATTGAGGTTAGAGAAGCAGCACAGGTAGCTGTGCCAGTGATTCCTCTCTCAAAGCATTCCAAAATGAGGCCAGAATCTGCTGTGGTGGGCCAGGATATCTCCGAATCAGCAGCATCCCTTACAGTTACCTGCACGGGTTGGAAATCACTGCTGAAAACTGATGCCTCCACCGTAAAGTGTGAGTTCTTGCCAACCCGAGTGCACAGCATTTTCATTCTTTCTAAAAGATGGGGAGATTCAGTAACCAAGCTCACACTGAGATAAGGTTCCCCTGCAATATCTTGTTTTCCTCCAGAAGTGTTGAACTCAGCAGCATTCAGACTGCAGGAAAAAAAAAGCAAGAACAGAGGTGATAAAGTATGTGAGGTTCAAAACTTGAGGAAAAAAACCAGAGCGCCTGAGGCTGTGGTGCATGCCACTAACTGTATCTGTGATGTAATACACAAAAACGAAGGGTTGTTTCAGTTCTGCCTCCCGCTGGTGCTGTGTTTAGTTACCTCAGGTACCGTGTTTCATTCTGGGCTCCTCAAGAAGGACATGGAGGCCCTGGAGCGCGCTCTGAGAAGGCAGTGGAGCAGCGAAGGGTCTGTAGCACGAGTCTGCAGGGGAGCGTCTGAGGGAACTGGGATTGTTCAGTGTGGAGAAGAGGAGGTGGGAATTGGCCTCTCCTCTTGTCCCTCTGTTGGAACAGGATGCCCGGGGAGGTGACAGAGTCACTGTCCCTGGAGGTATCCAAGAGCCGTAGAGACGTGGCAGGGGAGGACGTGGTTAGTGGGCACGCTGGGGACGGGCTGATGGTTGGATTGGGTGCTCGCAGTGTCTGAGCGGTGTTTTCCAGCCTTAATGGCTCTGTGATGCTATGATTCCACAGATCAGCTCTGCTGATGGCCGCACCGACCTCACCAGAATGAATGGGGTGAGTCACCTCTCTTAAGCCTCAGTTACAGTTGAGATGACCACCTCCATCCATCTTCAGGTTTCAGAAGCTGCTCTGGGGCCAAATAAAGAACAAATCTTCTCGGAGTAGGCTTCGGGATACCTTCAGATGGAAAAAATAACCTCATTTTGTTGCAGGTTGAGACAACAGTAATCCTGGAAAGAGAATCACTGTGCTGCAACGGCGGAATGGAGAACTCAGAGCCAGGGCTGAGCAGAAGACCATCACAGCAGGGTTTGCTGAGACACTTGTACTCTATGTGAGCTTGTGTAGAGGCTGCGAATGTTAAGTGCCCAAGGCTGACACTGATTTCAGAAAGAGAAGAATTGAGTATATTTCCTCTTGAAAGCGTATGGTTGTCCTGCTCTGCCTGTTTCATTAACAAATCCGTTTTATATCAGGGTTTGTTTCCTGTAACGCGAGTAAGGTTGCCTGTCTATAGGAAGTTATTTTCACCTGACTTGAGTGACAAGGTTCACTGCCAAAGGAGACATCTGCTTTTGTGCTGGTGTGCCTTTGTTTTTTCTCAGCAAATGCTTGTTAGGAAAGGCTGCAGTGGGGCTTTGGGTGTTGTGTTTATGGCCTGTCTTGTTGGGCACCGCAAAAGAAAAAGTAATTCCACATGCAGCAAAGCATTCCCATGGAGCTATTTCTCCAGATCATGCTCCTTGCAGGCTTTCTCATGCTGTTTGGACCTCGAGCTCACCCCAAAGCTGTTTCTCTAATGGGATCATGAATAGGATCTTTCTCCTCTACTGGGCAAGCAGCTGTCCAAAATCTTCTACCAGCCCGTATCTTTTAATCTTCTGTCTCTGCAAGCGCTGCTCTGTGGTTCGGCATTGTCAGAGGGAGAGAAGCAGACATATCTGCCACCGCCACCGTAGCTCTGTTGCTGTAGGAAACGTGGCCAAAGCAGCAGCAATCCTCAGCTGCCAGAGCCCTGGAAATGCGTGATGGGTGGCTGTGTGTGTCAGGGTTCAGAAGCAAAGGTGAGAGTTACAGCTGCCACTGGAGTTGGCAGCAGAGTTGTGTCCTTGACTACAAAGAGAAATGCCTAAAACTCAGGCTTGCCCCTACTCCACCGCCCTGGAGTGGATGGGGCAGCTCAACAAGCACCTCTGGGTTATGGTGGTTGGGAAGCGCGGGTGTCTGTGACCACTATGGCACCAGGCCCCACCCCAGGAGTGGGTCTGGAGCCTCTGAGGCTAAGGGCACAATTCTGGGTAAGAAACTCTGCACCAGAGAGCAGAGTGTGCAAGCAGAGGCCGCAGCACCGTGCGGGGCACCTGCGTCCCCCATGTGCTGAATGAGGGGAGATGACGATGCAATGAGTTTCACTGCTCTTGGGGCTGAAAGCAACCCAGCCCTGAGCTGACGGTGATGAGGATGCCCGAAGCCTCTGGACGTACCCACGTCCCCAGGCCAGGTACGTGGACAGTTGTGTCCCAGCTGCAGCCCTGGGAACAAGGTGGGGAGGTGTGGAGGGAGGTGGGTGCCTCCTGCCCCCTCCGTCCTCAGGCGCTGTCTGGCTTCCCTCCCCAGGCAACTGTCAGAGGAGAACGCCGATCTCCAAAAACATGTGGAGAAAGAAACGAAGAAGAGACCGAGCAGGAAAAACGCGGAGCTGCTCCGGAAGCTTCAGGGAGGAGACGCCATCAGCCCCATTCAGAATGGGCGTCTGAGCTGCATGTTCTGCACTGATTGTTCCTAATTGCATTTTTGAATATTCTTCTATATATTGGATATATATATGTTGGATATATATATTTTATATTCTTAAATATATTCCATATTCCCATGAGCAAGGAGAGAAAACCGACCCTTTGTGTTCAGACCTTTGCTGGCTCAGCATTAGGCCGAGCTGTGCTGCTGCCGGTTGGGCAGACACGGTGCAGCACGAAGCTCAACACCCGCTCCGTTCCAGACATCCTCCGCCCCGGGACAGATGGGTCGGACACACGGTGTCAAGTGCCGAACGCCAATTTATTGCTGCACAACAATAGAGCTTCTTAGACCCGTATACCCGACTGCCCCGGATACCCGTGACACCCAATGAGCCCTTCACGAGGCTACCAGGAGCCCCAGAGATCACGAGTCTGCCCCGTGTCCCTACATCTCCCCCCTCTTCGTGAATTAATAAACCCCTCCACGTTAACCTGGTTTCCCCACCTCTATTGTAAAAACAACAAGTGCCTCAGAGAGCACCTCGCGGCATTCTGAAGTTCATCTCCAGGGCGGGCCCGCGTGACCCGCAGGTTGGGCAGGCTGCCGAAGTCCAGGAGCTTTCTTGGTGCCCGGGTCCGCTTCAATGATCCGAGAGCAGAGACCTCGGGCACGCGGTTGTCCCGGCGCTCCACCTCCTCCTCCTGCAGTTTGATGGGGAGAGCCCAGAGCGGGCCCCGCTGGATGCGCTTCTTGCTGGGGATGATTTCCATCTCCTCACGCACGCGCTTGTTGGTGTGGAAGTTGTTGCCCAGACGGGCGTGGTGCTTCTCGGTGATCACCCACGCCGCTTTCTTCGTCGTCTTCGCCCTCACGCATCCCATGGCTGTGGCGGTCGTGGACAGAGGGAGCGCGCGAAGGCAAGGAAAGGTGCGTTACAACAACAAAATTCCCAGCCAAACGTTTCGATAGCAAACACTTTTCCCCTTTTTCTTCCTTTCCAACAACATTCCCGACAACAGTCAAACAGACACATAACCACAACAGACATAGAACGACTGGATGCTGTGCTGAGGGACATGGGTCAGTGGGAGCTATGGGTGATGGGTGAATGGTTGGACGGGTTGATCTTGTAGGTCTTTTCCAACCTTGGTGGTTCTATGATTCTATGATTCTATAAAACTAACTAACTTTATAAACCCGTAACGTCTTACGAACTACGTTTGAGGCCCGGACGGATCAGCAGAGAGATGCAGCGAACGTTTCCACAGCAAACATCTACAAGGACAAAAAATGAATGTCAGAGTAATAGCCAGAATAAGGGTTAACAAGGCAAAGACAGCAACGTGGATTCAGATCAGTATCGAGGTGTGATCCGTTGTCGATTATACCGGAGATGAAGTCCACGCCATCCACTGCTCCGATCCACGGGGGTTGGGATCAGCATGCGCAGCAGGATGAGGGCTTCCCACCTCCCCCCGGTCCTGATGCACATGCATCATTGGGGCCCAGAACATTTCATGAAACCAAAACATGTTATAAAGTAGTTTGGAGTTGAGGGGAATAACAAAATGTTATGGTCGGGGTTCAGGGGGAACGACAAGATTGGGGGAGACATCAGGAACAGCAGGAGGACACAATTGACATTCGCACGGCCAAAAAAGATAGACCACGGTGGCAATTAAGGCAGCGCTCAACACAAGAAGAGTGTGAATCGATACCAAAATACAATTCCAGTACATGGTTGCGGAAAGTTACGGAGCTGGAAGGAATGGTGGCCCAATTCGCCTGGGTCGGGGGTCTGTCTATGCAGCAAGAAAATAGATGTCCGCACCCCCACTCCAAAGCACATGTGTTGTTTAGGCCTAAAAACACCCCTGATATCTAAGCCCCTTTTTCCTGGTCCCTCTTGTACCCAGTTTCCCTGACTCCAGCGGTTCCAGCTCCTCATTATTCCTGAAGAGAGATGCCTGTTTGCTCATCTTGTTGGAACAGCAGGATGTTCATCCTGCTTTCTTACCGACAAGCTTATCAGTTTGATTTAAGCCCATCCAACACATCTGGCCCAACAGATAAAATCCGCAGTGAGCAGATCCTTTGGGTCTGGATGATTTGCAGTTGTCTCTACTGTAGAGAAGCAGTTCTCATGGTTCAGCAGCACTGGGTGCACAGGGGGTATGTATATGTGCAAAGCCACATGGTATGGAATTGACTGCTGGCTGTATAAACCAATATACATTTTTCAGACAGATCTCAATACCTGCAAAGCACATGAACAACCCCCACGCATTATTTTATCGTGTCCTCTTAGTGAGATAATGTCAGGGCCTGAGGACTCATACAGCTCTGTCTGACCCACTTGGGTATCCTGGAGCTGATCAGGCCCCTCCTCATACCAGGACCATCAGCTCCTGCTTTAGTGAGGCTGCAGCTAGGCTGGGCTCCAGCTCCACACAGTCCTGCCTGGCTATGGGGCCACTGAGCTCACCCAGTGGACCAATTTCATAGATACATGAGGTTGGAAAGGACCTACAAGATCATCTAGTCCAACCGTCCTCCCACCACCATCCCTACCCACCAAGCTACTCAATCCAATCCCTTAGCACCTCATCTAAACGCTTCTTGAACAGCGCTAGGGATGGGCCCCTGTGGCTGCTCCGGTGCCCCTGGCTGCCCCGGTGCTGGCTAGGGTGATGGACCCCGGCCCTCCCCTTGTCCCCTAGAGAGCACCCATTGCTCCCAGCTCCTCTTCCCACAGGCCTTACAGCCGTACCTCAGCTTGTCTGCAAAGGCGTGCCGGTCTTCAAAAGCACTCAGACGCAACTCCAGAAGAATCAGCTTGAGGTGCAGACCAAGGGATGACGAACAGTTCAGCTTGCCATTGTGAGCGTTCACTGCTGGCATGCATTTGTTTTTGTTTTTTCTTTTTTCTGTGCAGTAAACACGTACGAAAAAGCTGGTATTTCTTGCGTGGTGTTAGGTATTTTATATCACTGTGTGTACGTAGGAGAGCGCAGTGATAAAGCACCGTTGGTCAGCAGCAGAGAGCACTGAGCTGTTGCGACACAGCAGCTGTGTATTCTGGGATGTCCTGCATATGCATGCAGACAACGTATACATCCTATACAGGATAACATGAAAAAAAGCATATGTGCAATTGTGAAATATTAGCCAATCCACATGCCTTCAAAATAGGCGCATGGCAGATCAACGGAGCAGCAGTTCCAACAAACAAGATGTTGGGGCCATTGCGTGGTTATCCTTCCTTCACTGTTTTACCAGGGAACTGTTCTCTTTGTAACGCGTTCCTGGCACGTCACATTTACCATCGTCTCATAACTCAGCGTCTTGCCTTCGTTTGGCAGAGGTAACGGTGCATCAAACACGAAGAAGTCAGAAATCGTGCAGGTTTTGGGATTTCTGATCTGGGTGTGCCAAACCTGGCATTCCTGCTGAGCATTTTCCTGTCGTCAATTTCTGCCTAAGTAATAACTAGGTAATTTCTAAGAAGCACCGAGTCGATCAGTGTGGCCTAAAAACAAAATCCCAAACATCCTAAAGCTGACTTTCCTTCTTCACAAGCCACGGTCGGTGAAGAAGGGAATGCTTTTAAGGACTGAGAAACGGCATTTCAAAGTGTGAAAGAAAAGTGTGCACTTAATGACAAGAACTGTTTCTCGCTTACCTAAAACCATAAGGCTCAGCTGCCCTCATGCATCACAGGATGACAAAGTGGGAGATGCAATGCTGCAAAGGACTGATTACAACTTAATTAGGCATCAAAAGGAGGGCTAAAAGTATTCAAGGAGGTGAAGGAGCTCTTCCGCACGTGTGAGATGGAAAGGATTCTTAATATGGTGACAGTAATCCCGTAAAGAGAATGACTTCTTCTTTTTCTCTAAGTGATGCAGAAAGATGAGGAGCGGTCCACGCAAAGTTTGAAAGATTGGAGGGTTTTTTTTTTTAAAGGATCGGGGCACCGAGGCCTGTCCGATTAATTGCTGGAGCAGGAAAACAAACCACCTCTGTAGGTCAAATAACCCCGAGGAAAGCACTCAAGGAAATGGTGCGAAAGGTGGTATATTTTCAGTAGGCTTTAAGTAGATGGTATACAAACAAATAGCAGAAGAGATTGGCTCACCTTGGTGATGGTTGAGGCTTGCCGATAACTCCACCAGGGAGGGATCTCCAACCAGAGATCCTTCCCCGCCGGTGGTGGTCAGCCCTTCAATGGGGTCTGGGAGAGGTGGAGTCAAACTGCACCCCTTCCAATCACACTCAGTTGTGCCCCTGCAGCTGACTCAGTGCCTCAGGTGATCCATCAGTGGTTCAGGCCGTGATTCAGCAGTTCCCATACATCCCTCCACCTTGGGCCTGAGAGATCTGAAGTTCAAAGTTCCATTGTGATTGAGTGCTTGTTCAGACTGGGCCCTTCTCACACCCAAATCCTATGATGAGACACATTGCCCACGTGGGACTTGGGCCTCGCAATATCTTGCACCCCACGCAGAGTGCTGCTGTTCCCTTGTCTCTCATTTGACATCACACAAACCTCCATCTCAATGCCCCAGGAAGGGCCCTGTGCCAGCATGAGGGACAGGATCTCCCCTCCATGGCTCCGGGGATCAGGGCATGGCCTTTCTGCTTCGTGAGACAAAGAAGGGATTTTTCTCAGCATCACAGCCACCATTACAGTTCTTTGTCAACCTGTAACCGTGGCTTCCAATGATCTGCTCCAGCAAGTCCCTGGCGCTAACGAAGCACGGAGCTGGGCCGGCCTTGCGACGGCAGCTAGCCGTGGGAGAACAGAAATCTCACGGCCAGTGGTTCGTAATGCTTTCATAATTGACCTGGGTGCGGGACCTGAAGGCACGCTGTCAACGGTTTACCGGAATGGGTCGGCACGGTTCCGCGACCATTGGTGTGGGGGGACCCACGGCCCAGGAAAGGGGAAAGGGAAAAGGGAGATGGGCCTAGGGACAAAGCAGCGGCAACGATCTGAGGAGGAAAGCTAATTCACTAAATAAGATCTCAGGCAGCAAAATGACACAATCTAATACGATCTAATTGGAATTGAGGCTAATGAATCAAATAAAATGAGCAAGAGAATGTCTGATAAACCGAAGGCCTTACGCTAACGCTGAAGGCGATACGGCAGCGAGCACCCACTGCCGAGTGATCCCGAAGGAAAGAGAGCGTCCCGTGACACACGAGCAGTTGATATCTTTTCCTCTGAGCAGAAAATACGTAAAAATACAAAGCATCGCACAGTGCTCTGGGGAATGGAGTTCTCTTCTGGGACAGGTACACCCATAACTACTGATGATCCGCGGAGCTGGAGCCCTGACTCTTTGACTCTTCATGCACTCCATGATGTTACGATGTGGAATACCAATGCCCCAAAATCATAAAACCGTGGCACACACTGAGCAGGTTTGCGGATCGCACGGATTTGGGGTGAGCTCCTGACTCCCTTAGGACGTCCTGCTGAGAGATCTCGCCAAACTGGAGGGCTGGGCAATTGGCAGCAGCGTTCGGAGAGCCCAACCTACGAGGTCACGCCGTCCCCAGCAGTTCTACTGAACCGTGGCCCTCAGCGCGAGGGCGAAACGCTCCTTCACAGCCCCGGGGTCGGTGTCTGCAACACCTCCCCGGGCAGCACGTTCTGGAGCCTGACAGCTCTTTTGAGAAGTATACTTTTATGTATTTACATCAAAAGATAAATTTATGTATTCATATAGAAAGATAAATTTATATATTTATATAAAAAATCTAAATTTGTATATTTGTGTAAAGATATATATGTTTATACTGTCGTATAGTATATATATATACTATATATCGTATATATGTCGTATAGTATATATATATAGTATATGGAGTGTACAGAGGAAAAGGACCGGGGGGTGTTGGTTGATGCCCAACGTGATCCGGCAGTGTGCCCAGGTGGCCAAGAAGGCCAACGGCATCCTGGCCTGGATTAGGAACAGCGTGGCCAGCAGGAGCAGGGAGGGGATCATCCCCTGTACCTCGAGTACTGTGTTCAGTGTTGGGCCCCTCACTACAAGAGAGACATCGAGGCCCTGGAGCATGTTCAGAGAAGGGCGACAAAGTTGTGAGGGGTCTGGAGCACAAGGATGACCAGGAGCGGCTGAGGGAGCTGGGATTGTTTAGCCTGGAGAAGAGGCTTAGAGGAGACCTCACTGCACTCTACCACTTCCTGAAGGGAGGCTGTGGTGAGGAGGGGGTCGGCCTCTTCTCCCAGGTAACTAATGACAGGACGAGAGGGAATGGCCACAAGTTGGGTCGGGGAAGATTTAGATTAGACTTGAGGAAAAATTTTTTCTCAGAGAGAGTGGTCCGGCATAGGAATGGCCTGCCTAGGGAGGGGGTTGAGGCACCGTCCCTAGCGCTGTTCAAGAAGCGTTTAGATGAGGTGCTGAGGGATGTGATTTAGTAGATTGGTTGGTAGGGATATTGGTGTGAGGATGGTTGGACTAGATGATCTTCTGGTCATTTCCAATCTCATGAATCTATGAATCTATGGATCAATGTCGCCACAGGGATCAATTGGGCCATAGGAATCAAGGGGCCATAGGAATCAATGGGGCGATAGGAATCAATGGGGCCCTAGGGATCAATGGGGCCATATAAATCAGTGGGGCCATAGAACTCAAAGGGGCCATAGGAATCAATGGGGTCATAGGAATCAATGGGGCCACAGGAATCAATGGGGCCATAGGAATCAATGGGGCCATAGGGATCAATGGGGCCAGAGAAATCAGTGGGGCCATAGAACTCAAAGGGGCCATAGGAATCAATGGGGTCATAGGAATCAATGGGGCCACAGGAATCAATGGAGCCATAGGGATCAATGGGGCCATAGGGATCAAAAGTGCCATATAACTCAATAGGGCCATAGGAATCAATGTGGCCATAGAACTCAATGGGGCCATAAAAATCAATAAGGCCATAGGAATCAATGGGGCCATAGAACTCAATGGGGCCATAGGAATCAATGGAACCATAGAAAATCAATGGGGCAATAGGGATCAATGGAGCCATAGGAATCAATTGGGCCATAGGTATCAATGGGGCAATAGGGATCGATGGGACCATAGGAATCAATGGGGCCATAGGAATCCATGGGGCAATAGTGATCAATGGGGCCATAGGGATCCATGGGGCCATAGAACCCAATGGGGCCATAGGGATCAATGGGGCCATAGGGATCAATGGAGCCAAGGAACTCGAAGGAGCCATAGAAGTCACTGGTGCAATAGTGATCAATGGGGCCATAGGGATCAATTGCGTCATACGAATCAATGGGGCCATAGGAATCAATGGGGCCATAGAGATCAATAGGGCCATAGGGATCAATTGGGCCATAGAACTCAATGGGGCTATAGGAATCAATGTCGCCACAAAAATCAATGGGGCCATAGGAATCAATGGGGCCATAGAACTCAATGGGGCCATAAGAATCAATGGAGCCATAGGAATCAATGGAGCCGTAGAACTCAATGGGGCCATAGGGATCAATGGGGACATAGGGATCAATGTGGACATAGGGATCAATTGGGCCAGAGAACTCAATGGGGCCATAGAAATCAATGGAGCCATGGGAATCAATGGAGCCATAGAACTCAAAGAGGCCATAAGAATCAATGGAGCCATAGGAATCAATGGAGCCATAGAGCTCAATGGGGCCATTGGAATCAATGGGGCCATAGAACTCAATGGGGCCATAGGAATCAATTGGGCCATAGGAATCAATGGGGCCATAGGGATCCATGGGGCAAGAGGGATCCGTGGGGCCATAGAACTCAATGGAGCCAAAGGGATCAATGGGGCCATAGGGATCAATGGAGCCAAAGAACTCGAATGAGCCATAGAACTCACTGGGGCCATAGTGATCAATGGGGCCATAGGGATCTATTGGGCCATAAAACTCCAAGGGGCCATAGGGATCTATTGGGCCATAAAACTCCAAGGGGCCATAGGAATCAATGTGGCCATTGAACTGAAAGGCGTCATAATAATCAATGGGGACATCGGAATCAATGGGGCAATAGGGATCAATGGGGCCACCGCGATCAATGGGACCATAGGAATCAATGGGTCCATAGAACTCAATGGGGCCTTAGGAATCAATGGGGCCATAGGAATCAATGGGGCCATAAAACTCAATGGGGCCATAGAACTCAATGGGGCCATAGGAATCAATGGGGCCATAGAACTCAAAGGGGCCATAGAACTCAATGGGGCAATAGGAATCAATGGGGTTGTAGAGATCAATGGGGCCATAGGAATCAATGGGGCCATAGGGATCAATTGCGCCATAGAACTCAATGGGGCCATAAGAATCAATGGAGCCGTAAGAATCAATGGAGCCATAGTACTCAATTGGGCCATAAGAATCAATGGAGCCATAGGAATCAATGGAGCCATAGAACTCAATGGGGCCATAGGGATCAATGGGGACATAGAACTCAATGAGGCCATAGGGATCAATGGGGACATAGGGATCAATGAGGACATATGGATCAATTGGGCCATAGAACTCAATGGGGCCATAGGAATCAATGGGGCCATAGAACTCAATGGGGTCATAGGGATCAATGGGGACACAGAACTCAATGGGGCCATAGGGATCAATGGGGACTTAGGGATCAATGGGGTCATAGGGATCAATTGGGCCATAGAACTCAATGGGGCCATAGGAATCAATGGGGCCATAGAACTCAATGGGGCCATAGAACTCAATGGGGCCATAGGGATCAATGCGATCTTTGTAATCAATGGGGCCATAGGAATCAATGGGACCTAAGAGATCACTCGGGCCACAGGGATCAATGGGGCCATAAGGATCAATGGGGCCTTAGGGATCAATGGGGCCATAGTAATCGATGGGGCCATAGGAAACAATGGGGCCATAGGAATCGATGGGAACATAGGGATCAGTGGGGCCATACGAATCAATGGGGCCATAGAGATCAATGGGGCCATAGTGATCAATGGGGCCATAGGGATCGATGGGACCATAGGAATCAATGGGGCCTTAGGGATCAATGCGACCATAGGGATCAATGGGGCCATAGGGGTCAATGGGGCCATAGAACTCAATGGGGCCATAGGAATCCATGTGGCCACAAATATCAATGGGGCCATAGGAATCAATGGGGCCATAGAACTCAAAGGGGCCATAAGAATCAATGGAGCTATAGGAATCAATGGAGCCGTAGAACTCAATGGGGCCATAGGGATAAATGGGGACATAGGGATCAATGGGGACATAGGTATCAATTGGGCCAGAGAACTCAATGGGGCCATAGAAATCAATGGGGCCATAGTGATCAATGGATACATAGGGATCAATTGTGCCATAGAACTCAATGGGGCCATAGGAATCAATGGAGCCATGGGAATCAATGGAGCCATAGAACTCAATGAGGCCATAGAACTCAATGGGGCCATAGGAATCAATGTGGCCACAAAAATCAATGGGGCCATAGGAATCACTGGGGCCATAGAACTCAATGGGGCCAGAGGAATCAATTGGGCCATAGGAATCAATGGGGCCATAGGGATCCATGGGGCCATAGGAATCCGTGGGGCCATAGAACTCAATGGGGCCATAGGGATAAATGGGGCCATAGGGATCAACGGAGCCTTAGGAATCAATGGAGCCATAGAACTCAATGAGGCCATAATAATCAATTGAGCCTTAGGAATCAATGGAGCCATAGAACTCAATGGGGCCATAAGAATCAATGGGGCCATAGAACTCAATGGGGCCTTAGGAATCAATAGGGCCATAGGAATCAATAGGGCCATAGGGATCAATGGGGCCATAGGGATCAATGGGGACATAGGGATAAATGGGAACATATGGATCAATTGGGCCATAGAAATCTATGGGGCCATAGGAATCAATGGGGCCATAGAACTCAATGGGGCCATAGGGATCAATTGGGCCATAGGAATCAATAGGGCCATAGGGATTAATGGGGACAAAGGTGTCAGTGGGGCCATAGGGATCAATGGGACCATAGGGATCAATGGGGCCATACGAATCAATGGGGCCATAGGAATCAATGGGGCTTTAGAGATCAATGGGGCCATAGGGATCAATGGGGTTGTAGAGATCAATGGGGCCATAGGAAACAATGGGGCCATAGGGATCAATTGCGCCATAGAACTCAATGGGGCCATAGGGATCAATGGGGACATAGGGATCAATGTGGACATTGGGATCAATTGGGCAAGAGAACTCAATGGGGCCATAGAAATCAATGGGGCCATAGTGATCAATGGATACATAGGGATCAATTGTGCCATAGAACTCAATGGGGCCATAGGAATCAATGGAGCCATGGGAATCAATGGAGCCATAGAACTCAGTGAGGCCACAGAACTCAATGGGGCCATAGGAATCAATGGGGCCACAAAAATCAATGGGGCCATAGGAATCAATGGGGCCATAGAACTCAATGGGGCCATAGGAATCAATTGGGCCATAGGAATCAATGGGGCCATAGGGATCCATGGGGCCATAGGGATCCGTGGGGCCATAGAACTCAATGAGTTCATAGGGATCAATGGGGCCATAGGGATCAATGGAGCCATAGGAATCAATGGAGCCATAGAACTCAATGAGGCCATAATAATCAATGGAGCCATAGGAATCAATGGAGCCATAGAACTCAATGTGGCCATAGGGATCAATGGGACAATAGAAATCAATGGGGCCATAGGAATCAGTGGGGCCATAGAACTCAGTGGGGCCAGAGGAATCAATGGGGCCATAGGGATCAGTGGGGTCATAGGGATCAGTGGGGCCTTAGGAATCAATGGAGCCCTAGGGATCAATGGGGCCATAGGGATCGATGTGGCCATAGGTATCAGTGTGGCCATAGAGATCAATGGGGCCATAGGGATGAATGGTGCCATAGGAATCGATGGTGCCATAAAAATCAATGGGGCCATAGGAATCAATGGGGCCATAGGGATCAATGGGGCCATAGGAATCAATAGGGCCATAGGAATCAGTGGGGCCATAGGAATCAATGGGGCAAGAGGAATCAATGGGGCCACAGGAATCAATGGGGACACAGGAATCAATGGGACCATAGGGATCAATGGGGCCATAGGGATCAATGGGGCTATAGTCAGCAATGGGACCACAAAAATCACTGAGGCCATAGGAATCAATGGAGCAGTAGAACTCCATGGGGCCATAGGAATCAGTGAGGCCATAAGAATCAGTGGGACCATGGAACTCAGTGGGGCCATAGGAATCAATGGGGTCATAGGTATCAATGGGGCCATAGAAATCAATGGGGCCATAGAACTCAATAAGGCCATAGGAAAAATGGGACGATAGGAATCAATGTGGCCATAGAAATCAATGGGGCCATAGGAATCAATGGAGCCTTAGAACTCAATGGGGTCATGGAACCCAATGGGGCCATAGAGATCAATGGGACCGTAGGAATCAATGGGGCCATAGGAATCAGTGGGGCCATAGGAATCAATGGAGCAATCGAACTAAATGGGGCCATAGAACTCAACGGGGCCATAGGGATTAATGTGACCATAGGAATCAGTGGGACCATAGGAATCAATGGGGCCATAGGGATCAATGGGGCGATAGGAATCAATGGGGCCATAGAACTAAATGGAGCCATAGCGATCAATGGGGCCATAAAGATCGAAGGGGCCATAGGGATCAATATGGCCATAGGTATCTATGAGGCCATAGGGATCAATGGGGCCATAGGAATCAGTGGGGCCATAGAACTCAATGGGGCCATAGGGATCAATGGGACCATAGGAATCAATGGGGCCATAGGAATCAGTGGGGCCATAGAACTAAGTGGGGCCAGAGGAATCAATGGGGCCATAGGGATCAGTGGGGCCATAGGGATCAGTGGGGCCTTAGGAATCAATGGGGCCATAGTTATCAATGGTGCCATAGAATTCAATAGGGCCATAGGGAGCAATGGGACGATAGGAATCCATGTGGCCATAGAACTCAATGGGGCAATAGGGAACAATGGAGCCATAGAACTCAAAGGGGCCATAGAACCCATTGGGGCCATAGAGATCAATGGGACCATAGGAATCAATGGGGCCATAGGAATCAGTTGCGCCATAGGAATCAATTGTGCCATAGGGATCAATGAGGCCATAGGAATCAGTGGGCCATAGGAATCAATGCTGCCATAGGGATCAATGAGGCCAAAGAACTCAAAGGAGCCATGGGAATCAGTGGGGCCAGAGGAATCAATGGGGCCATAGAACTCAATGGGGCCATAGGAATCAATTGGGCCATAGGAATCAATGGGGCCATAGGGATCCATGGGGCCATAGGGATCCGTGGGGCCATAGAACTCAATGGGGCCATAGGGATCAATGGGGCCATAGGAATCAGAGGGGCCATAGTGATCAATGCGTCCATAGGAATCAATGCGGCTATAGGAATCAATGGGGCAAGAGGAATCAATGGGGCCACAGGAATCAATGGGGCCACAGGAATCAATGGGACCATTGGGATCAATGGGGCCATAGGGATCAATGGGGCTATAGTCATCAATGGGACCATAAATATCACTGAGGCCATAGGTATCAATGGAGCCGTAGAACTCATTGGGGCCATAGAACTCAATAGGGCCATGGGGATCAATGAGGCCATAAGAATCAGTGGGACCATGGAACTCAGTGGGGCCATAGGAATCAATGGGGTCATAGTTATCAATGGGGCCATAATTATCAATGGTGCCATACAACTCAATAGGGCCATAGGGATCAATGGGACGATAGGAATCAATGTGGCCATAGAACTTAATGGGGCCTTAGGAGTCTATGGGGCAATAGAACTCAATGGGGCCATAGGAATCAATGGAGCCATAGAACTCAATAGGGCCATAGGGATCAATGGGACGATAGGAATCAATGTGGCCAAGGAACTCAATGGGGCCATAGGAATCAATGGAGCCATAGAACTCAATGGGGCCATAGAACTCAATGCGGCCATAGAGATCAATGGGACCACAGGAATCAATGGGGCCATAGGAATCAATGGGGTCATAGGGATCAATAGGGCCATAGGGATCAGTGGGGCCATAGGGATCAAAGGGGCCTTAAAACTCAATAGGGCCATAGGGATCAATGGGACCATAGGAATCAATGGGGCCTTAGGAATCTGTGGGCCATAGGAATCAATGCTGCCATAGGGATCAATGAGGCCATAGAACTCAAAGGGGCCATAGGATTCAATGGTGCCATAGGGATCAATTGGGCCATAGGAATCAGTGGGCCGTAGGAATCAATGCTGCCATAGGGATCAATGAGGCCGTAGAACTCAAAGTGGCCATAGGGATCAATGGGGCCATAGGGATCAATGGGACCATAAGAATTTATGGGGCCATAGGAATCAATGGGGCCATAAGGATCAATGGGACCATAGGAATTACTGGGGCCATAGGGATCAATGGGGGCACAGCGATCAATGGGACCATAGGAATCAATGGGGCCATAGAACTCAATGGGGCCATAGGAATCAATGGGGCCTTAGGAATCAATTGGGCCATAGAACTCAGTGTGGCCATGGAACTCAATGGGGCCATAGGGATCAATGGGACCATAGGAATCAATGGGGCCATAGGAATCAATGGGGCCATAGGGATCACTGGGGCCATAGGGATCCATGGGGCCATAGAACTCAATGGGGCCATAGGGATCAGTGGGCCCATAGAACTCAATGGGGCCATAGGGATCAATGGGGTCATAGGAATCAATGTGGCCGTAGAACTGAAAGGGGCCATAAAAATCAATGGGGCCATAGGAATCAATGGGGCCATAGGGATCAATGGGGCCATTGAACTCAATGGGGCCTTAGAACTCAATGGGGCCATAGTACTCAATGGGGCCATAGGAATCTATGGAGCCATAGGAGTCAATGGGGCCATAGGAATCAATGCGGCAATAGAACTGAAAGGGGCCATATAGGCATCAATGTGACCCTAGGAATCAATGGGGCCATAGGGATCAATGGGGCCACAGGAATCAATGGGGCCATAGGAATCAGAGGGTCCATAGTGATCAATGCGGCCATAGGAATCAATGCGGCCATAGGAATCAATGGGGCAAGAGGAATCAATGGGGCCACAGGAATCAATGGGGCCACAGGAATCAATGGGACCATAGGGATCAATGGGGTCATAGGGATCAATGGGGCTATTGTCATCAATGGGACCATAAAAATCACTGAGGCCATAGGTATCAATGGAGCCGTAGAACTCATTGGGGCCATAGAACTCAATAGGGACATAGGGATCAATGAGGCCATAAGAATCAGTGGGACCTTGGAACTCCGTGGGGCCATAGGAATCAATGGGGTCATAGGTATCAATGGGGCCATAATTATCAATGGTGCCATACAACTCAATAGGGCCATAGGGATCAATGGGACGATAGGAATCAATGTGGCCATAGAACTCGATGGGGCCTTAGTAGTCAATGGGGCAGTGGAACTCAATGGGGCCATAGGAAAAAATGGAGCCATAGAACTCAAAGGGGCCATAGAACTCAATGGGGCCATAGAGATCAATGGGACCTTAGGAATCAATGGGGCCATAGGAATCAATGGGGTCATAGGGATCAATAGGGCCATAGGGATCAGTGGGGCCATAGGGATCAAAGGGGCCTTAAAACTCAATGGGGCCATAGGGATCAATGGGACCATAGGAATCAATGGGGCCATAGGAATTAGTGGGGCCATAGGAATCAATGGTGCCGTAGGGATCAATTGGGCCATAGGAATCAGTGGGCCATAGGAATCAATGCTGCCATAGGAATCAATGAGGCCATAGAACTCAATGGGGCCCTAGGGATCAATGGGGCCATAGGGATCAATGGGACCATAGGAATCAATGAGGCTGTTATAAGTGTGAAGAATGATACACACCGTCCGCTGCCAATAGTAAGTAATTTATTAAGTAAGCAATAAACGAGCGAAACAGCGCTGGGCGGCCTGGAGTCTCCGCTCCACTAAAGGCGCGCACCGGGACCTTCCGACCCCCTCTTTTTATTGTCTCTTATCTCTGTTTTCTTGTTATTCTTTTCTCTCTGGGCTGCGCCGGCTGGTATTTGGGAGTCATCCTCTGTCTCCTCGCAGAGATGAATGCTGCCGTGTTTTTCAGCTCCAATTATGTAGGCTTAAGAGAAGGCTCCTGCTTATTATTTTTCTTGTTTTCAATTCTTTAGAAGGTCACTACTCTCTGTGCAACTATCAGAACTGACGAGACGCGGTGGCCCCATTTTACAAAAACATTCATATATCTATTTTTAAGTCTCCTACAAGCTACATAGTTCTAAGAGAAGGAAAAGATAAACACACTGAAGGATACTGAGGCATCTGTCTTGTGACTGGTTTGATTAACAAGTATAGAAAGTGAAAAACACTGAGACACCGGTTTGATTAACAAGTATAAAAAGTACGGAACTCAATTTCTATCACAGGGGCCATAGGGATCAAGGGGGCCATAGCGATCAATGGGACCATAAAAATCAATTGGGCCATAGAACTCAATGGGGCCATAGGAATCAATGGGGCCATAGGAATCAATGGGGCCGTAGGGATCAATGGGACCATAGGAATCAATGGGGCCATAGGAATCAATGGGGCCATAGAACTCAATGAGGCCATAGGGATCAGTGGGGCCATAGAACTCAATGGGGCCATAGGGATAAATGGGGCCAGAGGAATTAATGAGGCCATAGGGATCAAAGGGGCCATAGAGATCAATGGGGCCATAGAACTCAATGGGGCCATAGGAATCAATGGGGCCATAGGGATCAATGGGGCCATAGGAATCAATGGAACCATAGGGATCAATGGGGCCATAGGAATCAATGGGGACATAGGGATCAATGGGGCCATAGAACTCAAAGGGGCCATAGGAATCACTGGGGCCATAGAAGTCAGTGCGTCCATAGGGATCAATGGGAACATAGGAATCAGTGGGGCAATAGAACTCAAAGGGGCCATAGGGATCAATGAGGCGATAGGAATCAATGGGGCCATAGAACTCAATGGGGACATAGGGATCACTAGGACCATAAAAATCAATGGGGCCATAGGAATCAATGGGGCCATAGGGATCAATGGGGCCATAGGGATCAATGTGGCCACAGGAATCAATGGGGCCATAGGAATCAATCAGGCCACAGGAATCAATGGGGCCATAGGGATCAGAGGGGCCATAGTGATCAATGCGGCCATAGGAATCAATGCGGCCATAGAACTCAATACAGCCAAAGGGATCAATGGGGCCATAGGAATTAATGGGGCCATAGGGATCAATGGGGCTATAGGGATCAGTGGGGCCATAGGAATCAAAAAGGCTGTAGGAATCAGTGGGGCCATAGAACTCAGTGGGGCCACAAGAATCAATGGGGCCAAAGGAATCAATGGGGCGATAGGGATCAATGGGGCCATAGGGATCAATGGGGCCATAGGGATCAATGGGGTCATAGAACTCAATAAGACCATAGGAATCAATGGGGCCATAGGGATCAATGGGGCCATAGGGATCGATGGGACCATAGGATTCAATGGGGCCTTAGAACTCAATGGTGCCATAAAACTCAACGGGGCCATAAGGATCAATATGGCCATAGGAATCGATGGGGCCATAGGGATCAATGGGGCCATAGGGATCAATGGGGCCATAGAACTCAATGGGGCCATACGGATCAAAGGGGCCATAGGAATCAGTGGGGCCATAGGAATCAATATGGCCATAGGGATCAATATGGCCATAGGGACCAATGGGGCCATAGGAATCAGTAGGGCCATAGGAATCAATGGGGCCATAGGGATTAATGGGGCCATAGGGATCAATGGGATCATAAGAATCAATGCGGCCATAGGAATCAATGGGGCCATAGGAATCAATGGGGCCATAAGAATCAATGGGGCCATAGGAATCAATGGGGCCATAGAACTCATTGGGGCCATAGGGATCGATGAGACGATAAGAATCAATGGGGCCATAGGGATCAATGTGGCCATAGGGATCGATGGGACCATAGGGTTCAATGGGGCCTTAGAACTCAATGGTGCCATAGAACTCAACGGGGCCATAAGGATCAATGGTGCCATATGGATCAATGGGGCCATAGGAATCAATGGGGACATAGGGATCAATGGGGCCCTTGGAATCAATGGGACCATAGGAATCAGTGGGGCCACAGCGATCAATGGAGCCATAGGGACCAAAAAGGCCACAGGAACCAATGGGGCCATAGGGATAAATGGGGCCACAGGAATCAATGGGACCACAGGAATCAATGGAACCATAGGGATCAATGAAGCCATAGAACACAAAGGAGCCATAGGGATCAATGGGGCCATAGGGATCAATGGGGCCATAGGAATCAGTGGGCCACAGGGATCAATGGGGCCATAGGAATCAGTGGGGCCATAGGGATCAATGGGGCCATAGGGATCAATGGGGCCATAGGAATCAGTGAAGCCATAGTGATCAATGTGGACATAGGGATCGATGGGGCCATAGGGATCCATGTTGCCATAGGGATCAATGGGGCCTGAGGAATCAATGGGGCCTTAGGAATCATTGGAGCCATAGAACTCAATAAGGCCATAGGGATCAATGGGGCCATAGAACTCAATGGGGCCATAGGAATCATTGGGGCCATAGGAATCAATGGAGCCATAGAACTCAACGGGGCCATAGGAATCAATAGGACCATAGAACTCAATGGGGCCAAAGAACTCAAAAAGGCCTTTGGGATCAATGGGGACATAGGAATCAATGGGGCCATAGGGATCAACGAGGCCATAGAACTCAATAAGACCATAGGAATCAGTGGAGCCATAGGAATCAAAGGGGCCAAAGGGATCACTTTGGCCATAGAACTCAATGGGGCCATAGGGATCAATGGGACCATAGGAATCAATGGGGCCATAGGAATCGATGGGACCATAGAGCTGAAGGGGTCATAGGGATCAAAGGGGCCATAGGAATCAATGGAGCCATAGAACTCAATGGGGCCAAAGGGATCAATGGGGCCAAAGAAATCAATGGGGCCATAGGAATAAATGCGGCCATAGAACTCAAAGGGGCCATAGGAATCAATTGGACCATAGAACTCAATGGGGCCATAGAACTGAATGGGGCCACAGGGATCAATGGGGATATAGGGATCAAAGGGACCATAGGAATCAATGCGGCCATAGAACTCAAAGGGGCCTTAGGGATCAATGGGGCCATAGGAATCAATGGGAACATAGGGATCAATGGGGCCATATGGAACAATGGGGCCACAGCGATCAATGGAGCCAAAGGGATCAATGGGGCCACAGGAATCAACGGGGTCATAGGAATCAATGGGACCATAGGGATCGATGGGTACATAGGAATCAATGGGGCCATAGGGATTAAAGGGGCCATAGGGATCAATGGGGCCATAGTCATCAATAGGGCCACAGGTATCAATAGGGCCACAGAGATCAATGGGACCATAGGAATCTATGGGGCATAGGGATTAATGGGGCCATAGAACTCAATGTGGCCATAGGAATCAATGGGGCCACAGGGATCTATGGGGCCATAGGGATCAATGGGGCAATAGGGATCAATGGGGCCATAGAACTCAATGGGGCCATAGGAATCAATGAGGCCATAGGAATCAAAGGGCCATAGGATTCAATGGGGCCATAGGGATCAATTGGGCCATAAGGATCAATGGGTCCACAGGAAACAGTGGGACCACAGGAATCAATGGGGCCATAGGAACCAATGGGGCCATAGGGATCAGTGGGGCCACAAAAATCAATGGGGCCATAGGGATCAATGGGGCCATAGGAATCAGTGGGGTCATAGAAATCAGTGGCGACATAGGGATCAATGGTTCCGTAGGAATCAATGGGACCATAGGGATCAATGGGGCCATAGTCATCAATGGGGTCATAGGAATCAATGGAGCCGTAGAACTCAATGGGGCCATAGAACTTAATAGGGCCATAGGGATCAATGAGGCCATGGGAATCAGTGGAACCATAGACCTCAGTGGGGCCATAGTGATCAATGGGACCATAGGAATCAATGTGGCTATTGAACTCAAAGGGGCCATAGGAATCAATGAGGCAATAGAACTCAATGGGGCCATAGGAATCAATGGAGCCGTAGAACTCAATGGGGCCATAGAACTCAATGGGGCCATAGGGATCAATGGGACCATAGGAATCAATGCGGCCATAGAACTCAATGGGGCCTTACGAATCAAAGTTGCCATAGGGATAAATGGGGCATAGAACTCAATGGGGCCATAGGAATCAATGGGGCCTTAGGAATCAATGGGGACATCGGGATCAACGGGGCCATAGAACTCAATGGGACCATAGGAATCAGTGGGGCCATAGAACTCAGTGCAGACATAGGGATCAATGGGGTCATAGGAATGAATGAAGCCATAGGATTCAGTGGGGCCATAGGGATCAATGGGGCCATAGGAATCAAAGGGCCCATAGAACTCAATGGGGCCATAGGGATCACTGGGACCATAGGATTCCATGGGGCCATAGGGATGAATGTGGCCACAGGAATCTATGGGGCCATAGGGATCAGAGGGGCTAGAGTGATCAAAGCGGCCATAGGAATCAATGCGGCCATAGAACTCAATAGTGTCAAAGGGGTCAAGGGGGCCATAGGAATTAATGGGGCCATAGGGATCAATGGGGCCATAGTGATCAATGGGACCATAGGGATCAATGTGAACATAGGAATCAATGTGGCCATAGAACTCAAGGGGGACATAGGAATCACTGCGGCCATAGAACTCAAAGGGGCCTTAGGAATCAATGGTGCCACAGGGATCAATGGGGCCATAGAAAACAATGGGGCCATAGGGATCAATGGGGCCGTAGGAATCAATGGGGCCATAGGGATCAATTGGGCCTTAGGAATCAATTGGGACATAGAACTAAGAGGGGCCATAGAATCAATGGGGCCATAGAACTAAGAGGGGCCATAGGAATCAGTGGGGACAGAGAACTCAGTGTGGCCATAGGGATCAATGGGACCGTAGGAATCAATGGGGCCATAGGAATCAGTGGGGCCATAGGGATCAATGGGGCCATAGGAATCAACGGGGCCATAGAACTCAATGGGGCCATAGGGATCAATGTGGCCACAGGAATCAATGGGGTCATAGGGATCAACGTGGCCACAGGAATCAATGGGGCCATAGGGATCAGAGTGGCCATAGTGATCAATGCAGCCATAGTAATCAATGCGGCCATAGAACTCAATACGGCCAAAGGGATCAATGGGGCCATAGGAATCATAGGGCCATAGGGATCAATAGGGCCATAGGAATCAATGGGGCCATAGGAATCAATGGGGCCATAGGGATCAATGGGGCCATAGGGATCAATGTGGCCATAGGAATCAATGGCGCCATATAACTCAATGGGTCCATAGGGATCAATGGGACCATAGGAGTCAATGAGGCCTTAGGGATCAATGGGGCCATAGGGATCAATGGAACCATAGGGATCAATGGGACCATAGGAATCAATGAGGTTTTTGGGATCAATGGGGCCATAGGGATCAATGGGGTCATAGGGATCAATGGGGCCACAGCGATCTATGGGGCCACAGAAATCTGTGGGGCCAGAGGAATCAATGGAGCCATTGAACACAATGGAGCCTGTCACGGTGTTATCCGTGACAGTAACCCAAGAGGGAACCGAGAAGGGAAAAAGAAAGGGAGAGGAAAAAAAACTGCCACGCGGCCGCCTAAGCAGAGCCTCACGCTCCAGGGGGAGGGGAAAACAGAGGGGATTAAGGGTCTGTAAAGAAAAATACAACGGTACCATCTGAGAAGGAACGGTAACTTTACTAAATCTAATAAAACTGAACAATTGAGAGAGAGAGACAAAATTTCCAAACCAGAAAACTGGGAGCTTACGTTACACGTGCTGAACTCCTCACGGCCGCCCGGAGAGTGCGCCACCAAAAAGCGCGGGCCTGGTGTCTGGTGCGGAGCTCCGCCCCTCCCCTGCTCCCACAGCATTAACTCCTTAACGGCCTGCATGATGTTCTGATGTGGAATACCGCCATCAAAACCACTAAACCACAACATTCCACCCCTTATTCCACATCATCACATCATGCTTAACACATATCTATATAGAACCAAAAACAGTAATAACACAGACTACATACAAACATATCTATACATATACATATACACATGGAATCACAGACTGCACTCCCCCAGCATCAGATTCCCTTGTGGTACACACTGGACATCCCCATTTTTATCCATTACCCACCAGGTGCACCCAGGTCCCTGTGCAAAAACTGTTCCACGGAGGGGTTTGCCCTTTCCAGAGGCTGGAAGGACCCACACTGCTTTTCCCAACATGCTCTTCACATGTACTACAGTGACCTTATGTCCCCCTGTAGGGAGCTGGATTGTGTAGGACCATCTCGGTTCACTGATCCCCTAGTGTTGACCAACCAGGTGGCTTCTGACAGATTTTTCTCCCAATGCTTAAATGTCCCGCCACCCAGTGGTCGCCTCCACCATGGTGAGCACATAACGCTTACCATTGCGAGATCGCGGCAAGGTGATATAATCAACCTGCCACGCCTCCCCATATTTATACTTCTGCCATCTCCCTTCCTGCCAGAGAGGTTTCATCCTCCTGGCCTGTTTAATTATGGCGCATGTATCACAGTCATGGGTAACCTGTGCGATGACATCCATAGTTAAGTCCACCCCTCGGTCTCTAGCCCACTTATAGGTCGCATCCCTTCCTTGATGGCCCAAGGTCTCATGGGCCCACCGAGCTAAAAATAACTCTCCTTTGTTCTGCCAGTTCACGTCTATTTGAGACACTTCCAATTTCAGCAGCTTGATCTCTGCTGTAATTCTCTCACACGTTCTCGTAGTGCAGGGGTGGGTTTTTTATGCCACTTCTTCATGTCCTCTCCATTTTCTCGTAAGAAGCTCCACATGGACACACGCGACATGAAGTTACTGCTGTCATCTGCTCGAGCAGAGAGGCGGTTGCCTTTGATGGCTGAGACTTTTATCACTTTGATCAGTTTCTCCATCAGATTCTTTGGATCATCCCCGTCTTCATCCGGTGTTTCAGACACTGACACAGGTCCCTCCCGGTTCATCAGTAAGGACAATTCCTCCAGTATCATTTTCAGTATCTTCTTTATGTCACTGACTTCTCCTGCTACCGATGATACAGCTGCAATGGAAACGTGTGATGATGGAAGTTGTTGTTCAAAGTTTTGAAGTGTAGTAACCACTTCATGAAATGGGAGTCTTCTGTTTCGGCCCTCGAGTATATTGAATGTTGCTACCAGTGTACTTGCGTACCTTTCTGGTGCTGTTTTTGAGAGCTTCCGATATACATCAGCTTTACACCATGCTTTCTCAGGATCGCGGTCCTGGTGTGGATTGTTAGGGACAAAAGTAGGATCGTACAGCATCTCTACTACAGCCATTTCTCTCAAAAATTGGATGCCCTTCTCCACAGTATTCCATCTTTCCACCTTAGGCTCCAGATCGTCTTTGTAAGGAAATCTCTCCTTTACAGCTACTAGTACTCGTTCCCAGAGGGTAGCAACTCCACTCAAACATCTACTAATCCCTCTGTCGATAGCTGGGTCTCGAGCAATGCTTCCCAGTTGGCGGGCTTCGTTGCCATCAAGGGACACGCTGCTGGCACCGTTGTCCCAACACCGCAGCAACCAGGTGACAATAGGTTCATCTGAGCGCCGTACAAACTCCTTTCCTGAACCCTGGATTTCAGTCATCTTTAGGGGCCGACGAATAGTAGTAACGGTGATTTCTTCATTATCACTGTCCTCTCCATGTCTCACACTTTTCTTAGTGGCCTTTCTAGGTGGTGGTGGTGGTGGTGGTGCTGAGGAGGGCCCCTCACCTGGATCTTCCTCTTCTTTCTCATCTCTGTCGTCTCCACGTTTCTCACCTTCCTTAGTGGCCTTTTTAGGTGGTGGTGGTGGTGGTGGTGTTGGTGCTGAAGAGGGCCCCTCACCTGGATCTTCCTTTTTTTTCTCTGCTTCTTCTTCTTTCCGTTCTAGCCGAGAGGACACAAGTTTCCATTTCTGGCTTTCCACAGGGGCAACCGACACGGATGCCGGTGCTTCCTGTGACTGGTCAGGTTTAACCTCAAGGTTTTCATTTTTGTTCTGAACCTCGGTTTGGAAACCATTTCTCTCAAGAATATCAATTATAGCTCGATAAGCACAAGTCAAGCCCCAAACAATCCGTTCCTTCTCAGATCTGCCTGAGTCACATGACTCCTGACCTAAACACTCACTGAATTTCTCAGGATCCCGCAGGTGCTCAAGATCAAAATCACATTGCACCGGGGGTCCCCACGCTTCTAATTTCTTCCCTAACTTTTCCCACCTTCCCTGCCATTCAACACCCTCTGGTTCTGAGGAAGGCTTCCTCCACTGGATGTAAAATACCATTGCACAGAGTACATTCAGGAAAACAGATAACACAGTTGCCAGGCTGACACCTTGAAGATAGGTAAAAACCTGAAAAGAGTACCTGGAAACCAATCCAAATGCCGTATAATCTGTCATACTAGCCAGGCTGTTTAGGCGGGAGGGGGGTAACCCCATCAGCACGCTAAAGCAGCTGTATGCAGATATGACTCCCATGCTGAACACGAGGAGCTTAAAAAGACGCCAACATGCTCTAAGGTACATGAAAACACTTAGTCCACTCAGCACCAGTTTTACAGTGGAGTACAAAAACTGCATTGCCCGCATTCTCCACCAATAATGTGTCACGGTGTTATCCGTGACAGTAACCCAAGGGGGAACCGAGAAGGGAAAAAGAAAGGGAGAGGAAAAAAAAAAAAACAACAACTGCCGCGCGGCCGCCTCAGCAGAGCTTCGCGCTCCAGGGGGAGGGGAAACAGAGGGGATTGAGGGTCTGTAAAGAAAAACACAACGGCCCGATCTGAGAAGGAACGGTAACTTTACTAAATCTAATAAAACTGAACAATTGAGAGAGAGAGACAAAATTTCCAAAGCAGAAAACTGGGAGCTTACGTTACACGTGCTGAACTCCTCACAGCCGCCCGGAGAGCGCGCCACCAAAAAGCGCGGGCCTGGTGTCTGGTGCGGAGCTCCGCCCCTCCCCTGCTCCCACAGCATTAACTCCTTAACGGCCTGCATGATGTTCTGATGTGGAATACCGGCATCAAAACCACAAAACCACAACAGTGTCCTGCTGCCGTCTGTGGCCATTGGACCTGGGAAGCAGCAGCCCGTTTTCAAACACAGATGAGAGGACAGGCCCACGGGGCAGTGAGGGGCAGCCCCCCGTGAACACTGAGGCTGCTGCTCCGTGGTGCAGCTGGGCTCTTGGCCCCTGAACTGCTCCTGCATACGTGAGTTGCTCTCCCCGTTTCAGTGAAGATGGGAAAACAAAGGAATGGAGACAAATGAATTTCTGCTGGCTTCTTTATTTTATTTATCAACAGAGAGCCTTGATCTATAGGTACATGAGTTGAGTGCGCCAAAACATGAACGATATGTAGCAGGCCAAGAAGAAAACTTCTTATTAAATCAAAGTCGTGGCAGTGGAAACAATAATGAAGGTGTATGGGAACTGTGGAATCACGGCCTGAACCACTGATTGACCACCTGAGGCAAGCCCTGAGTCAGCTGCAGGGGCACAACTGAGTGTGATTGGAAGGGGTGGAGTTTGACTCCACCTCTCCCAAGACCCCATTTAAGGGCTGACCACCAGCGGGGAAGGATCTCTTGTTGGTGATCCCTCCCTGGTGGAGTTATCGGCGGGCCTCAACCATCAGCAAGGTGAGCCAATCTCTTTTGCTATTATTTTGTATAACATCTACTTAAATCCTACCAAAAATATACCATCCTTTCGCACTAACTTCCTTGAAGTGCTTTCCTTGGGGTTATTTGCCCTACAATTGGCGAGCCAGGCAGGCTTAAAACGATATATATATATATACTTAGACAATAACTAACCATGTCTTTCATTTGGAACCTTTTCAAATGGGGCAAGGGGGAGAATGTTACTCCCTTAGACCAAACAATTCCCGGCCAAATTCCAGGATTTATAGGATCACCCTATTATGGTCTTGCTACTGTTATTGAAAAATGGGGACCCCTGCGGGTTACAGGCAGTGTTTCTCCTTCTCCAGCCCGGCTGACGGATTATTTTCAAGGCCTAGATAAGGATATACTTGTTACAAAAGAACGTCGGCTAGCCGCTTCTGCAGTGGCTTGGCCTCTAATAATGGCTTTACATAAATTAGATGTAACAAATACAAACATAGAAACTGAAAATCAGTTGTTAAGAGAGCGAATTGAGAAATTAGAACAACAGTTGGGCACATTAGTAACAAAAAAGCCTGGACTAGATGTGCCAACAAGACAAATACGTACCATATCAGTGGAAGACACCCAGGTCCCTGAAGTAGCGGACCTGGATGTTTCAGAAGCCAAGATCTCTAAATCGGATCTCGAAGCTCCATCTATGGAGGATCCGTTTGAGATCCGACCAATCATAACTCAAAAAACAAAAAAAGTCCAAGATAGACCAGCGGGGGTGCCTCCTGACCAATGGCCCCCTGCTGAAACATGCTTGCATGTGACAGCTCGCCCGTATACGTCAAATGAGTTGATGGACCTAGTACAACGGTTCCATCAAAAACCAAGAGAGAGCATACCATCATGGCTCCTGAGGTTATGGGATGCAGGAGCTGAAAGTGTGTTAGTCAGTGGGACAGAGATGTCAAAATTAGCGTCTATAACTATACACCCAGCCCTGAGGCAAAGATTATATGCCGCCATCCATTACGCTAATGAAAATCATTCTATTATAGATTGGTTGATGGCAGCATGCCGCCTAACATGGCCTAACAAATCTGATATTCCACTTAATACCGGTTTATGGTCCTCTATGGAGGACCTCCAAACATACATCCGGGAACTGGGTATGAGAGAGGCCATGTATTCGGAAAATTTCGAAAGCCCTGATACAGAAAAATTTACGGCAGGTATGCGAGACCTAATATTACAGCAAGCCCCCTCTCACCTTTATGGGACTTTGGTCTCCATACTAAACCCCTTAGTGGCTTCGGAGGCTATCATCCAACAGGCAGCCCAGTTGGTGGCAGACCTTGGGGAAACGGAGCGCATAAGAACTAGGCGCAATATCCGCATGATAGAAGAAGCTGAGGCATTCCCCATTAAAACTAGGAAGCCTGTCCCACGGATACCCCGATCGGGCCCCATACGGGTATCCCGGAAGACTATGTTTAATGATCTTATACGGGCCGGGGTTGCCTTTGCTAAAATCGATGGGCAACCCAACCATGTGTTGTTACAGCTTTGGAAACAACTAAGAAATGATCAGAAATTTCAGAGTACTCCCAGAAAATCGGGAGTACGGATAATACAGGCAGCACCAACAACAACTTGGAATTTGGCTGACTTCATAGTCCCAAATAGAAGGAAGAAACCTCCACAAGTGTCACGAGCTACAGTGCCGGAACCACCTGTGGTGAAAGACTTAGACCTAGCGAACTTCATGGAGTGACGAAGAACTTTGGTCCCTTTAGGGCCTCCAGATGTGACCGGAGGCCCTATGTAGAATTAGAGATATTTTGGACAGATAAAAATATTCAAAAGGTGATGGCTTTAGTAGACACTGGTGCGGAAACATCAATTATATATGGAGACCCAACAAAATTTAAGGGCAATAGAGTGATGATTGGTGGGTTTGGGGGACAGACCATTCCGGTCACCCAAACATGGCTGAAATTGGGGGTTGGGCGTCTTCCACCCCGGGAGTATAAAGTGTCAATTGCCCCAATTCCAGAATACATCTTGGGCATAGACATTTGATGGGGTCTGGCTCTCCAGACAACTGTGGGAGAGTTCAGACTTCGACAGAGGTACATTAGTGTCCGGGCAATACAGACAGTATTGAGGGGCCATGCGAAACATGAGCCAATTTGTTTGCCGAAACCACGCCGGATTACTAATGTAAGACAGTATAGACTCCTGGGGGGGCAGGAAGAAATATCAAAAACGGTGCAGGAACTAGAAAAAGTAGGTATTATAAGACCTGCACATAGTCCATATAATTCCCCCATATGGCCAGTGCGGAAGCCGGATGGAACATGGAGAATGACAGTAGATTATAGGGAATTAAATAAGGTCACGCCGCCCATCCATGCGGCCGTACCCAATATTGCTTCCCTAATGGACACGCTTAGTAGAGAAATCAAGACCTACCATTGTGTTCTGGATTTGGCAAATGCATTTTTTAGTATTCCGATTGCCAAAGAATCGCAAGATCAATTTGCATTTACATGGGGAGGCAGGCAGTGGACCTTTCAGGTCCTGCCACAGGGGTACGTGCATTCACCAACATACTGTCATAACTTGGTGGCGTGTGACCTAGCTAATTGGAAGAAACCTAATAATAACGTCAACCTATATCACTACATTGATGATCTCCTGTTAACATCCGACTCACTGGAAGCAGTAGGAGAGGCGGCAGATTCATTAACTGCCTACCTAGGTGAAAGAGGATGGGCTATCAATCCTCAAAAGGTGCAAGGTCCAGGCCTGTCTGTAAAATTTCTGGGGGTAGTCTGGTCAGGAAAGACCAAAGTGCTACCCAGTGCCATCATAGATAAGGTTCAGGCATTTCCGGTCCCTACAACAGCAAAGCAGCTGCAGGAATTTCTAGGTATACTGGGATACTGGCGTTCCTTTATACCTCATTTGGCGCAGCTGCTGAGACCTTTGTATAGACTCACAAAAAAGGGCCAATCATGGGATTGGGGGAGAACAGAACAGGATGTTTTCCAGCAGGCAAAACAGGCGGTGAAACAAGCCCAGGTATTGGGTATATTCGATCCTACCCTCCCAGCTGAATTAGATGTTCATGTTACTCAGGATGGCTTTGGCTGGGGCCTGTGGCAACGTCAGAGTTCTGTTCGGACTCCCATTGGATTTTGGTCTCAGGTCTGGCATGGAGCAGAAGAAAGATATAGTATGATTGAAAAACAGCTATTGGCTGCCTATACTGCATTGCAAGCGGTAGAGCCAATAACCCAGACGGCTGAAGTCGTAGTTAAGACCACTCTTCCAATTCAGGGGTGGGTAAGAGATCTGACCCACCTTCCTAAGACAGGGGTGGCCCAAGCACAGACAGTGGCACGATGGGTCGCCTATCTCAGCCAGAGGAGTAGTCTGTCTTCCTCACCATTGAAAGAAGAACTCCAAAAGATTCTAGGCCCAGTGACGTATCACAGTGATGCCCCAAAACAAGCCTTGGTTGCTCCGCCAGAGAAGAGTCCCGTCCAGGAAGGAAAATATCCTATTCCTGAAGATGCCTGGTACACGGATGGGTCCAGCAAGGGCAACCCAAGTAAGTGGAGAGCAGTAGCATACCATCCTGCCGCAGACACAATATGGTTTGACGAGGGGGATGGTCAAAGCAGCCAGTGGGCAGAGCTGCGGGCCGTGTGGATGGTTATAACCAAAGAAACTGGTGACGGTATCCTGAATATCTGCACAGATAGTTGGGCTGTGTACAGGGGGCTCACTCTTTGGATCGCACAGTGGGCTACCCAGGACTGGACTATCCACTCCCGACCGATCTGGGGCAAAGATATGTGGTTAGACATATGGAATACAGTTAAACACAGAACTGTACGTGTCTACCATGTTTCTGGTCACCGACCCCTACAGTCACCAGGAAATGATGAAGCCGACACGCTGGCCCGAGTTAGATGGGTTGAGAACTCACCATCTGAGAACATTGCCTACTGGTTACATCGAAAGTTGCGGCATGCTGGACAGAAGACCATGTGGGCAGCTGCCAAAGCATGGGGACTGCCCGTACAATTATCGGACGTAGCTCAAGCATGCAGAGACTGTGATGCCTGCTCCAGAATGAGACCGAGGTCGTTGCCTGAAACTACAGCCCATCTTGCTAGAGGACACAATCCTCTACAGCGATGGCAGGTTGATTATATTGGGCCCCTCCCTCGGTCTGAGGGGGCGAGATATGCCCTAACCTGTGTTGACACCGCGAGTGGGCTAATGCAGGCCTATCCAGTACCAAAAGCCAACCAGGCATATACTATCAAGGCGCTCACAAGATTGATGGCTGCCTATGGGACACCACAAGTCATTGAGAGCGACCAAGGGACTCATTTCACGGGTGCAATGATACAACGCTGGGCAGAAGAGAACAATATTGAGTGGCGATTCCACCTGCCATACAATCCAACGGGGGCAGGCCTTATTGAGCGTTATAATGGCATTCTCAAGGCCGCCCTGAAGACAGACTCTCAGTCTCTACAGGGGTGGACGAAGAGACTCCACGAAACCCTTCGAGATCTGAATGAAAGACCTAGAGATGGCAGACCCAGTGCCTTGAAAATGTTGCAAACGACATGGGCCTCCCCACTTAGGATCCAAATTACAGGTACAGATAATGAGGTAAGACCTCAGACTGGCCGTGAGAACAATCTTCTGCTCCCTGCCCCTGAGAACCTAAAACCAGGCACCAATAAAATAAGATGGTCTTGGAAGGTGCAGGTAGGACCACGATGGTGTGGCCTACTTGCACCTTGGGGGAGATTGTTGGAGGTGGGAGGTTCGGTAGTCCCTCCAGTGATTGGTACATGGCCTACTGATATTGTGGTCAACACTCCAGTCTTTATTCCTAAAGGAACCCCTATCATGTCCCTGTGGCAGATCAGGACACCCCCTCTAGTGCCTGATCTAATTGTGCAGCCACAGACATCGGGGCGAAAAGTTTGGTACAGGCGGCCAGGGCATGCCCCTGTACAAGCTGAAGTGTTGACCCAAGACAGGAATACGGCCTGTATCTTACCCTGGAGAGCGGACCTCCCCCTCTTGGTACCTTTGAAACATCTATATTACTCCCCGTGAGTCTGTGAGTCACCGGAGGGAACCAAATGATGCTGCTGAGTTCCAGAGTTGCTATAAGATCATGTGCAACATCCGGTGATGGTCTACCTGGGACTGATGGAGAGTAGGACGGACCTGCACAACATGACTGCGTGCTTCCAGTAGACACCACCGAGCACTGGCCCAAGGAAGAACACGAGCCATATGATGATCATCATTCATCCCAGATTACATCGATACACATCGCGACGGGTTATTATGTAAAACGTCGCGATATATTGGGTCTCTGTATTAAGGAGGGCTCAACCTATAATTACTTAATCAGTGGTTCATGTCGTGAAGGGGTGGAGTGTATGGGAACTGTTGAATCACGGCCTGAACCACTGATTGACCACCTGAGGCAGGCCCTGAGTCAGCTGCAGGGGCACAAGTGAGTGTGATTGGAAGGGGTGGAGTTTGACTCCACCTCTCCCAAGACCCCATTTAAGGGCTGACCACCAGCGGGGAAGGATCTCTTGTTGGAGATCCCTCCCTGGTGGAGTTATCGGCGAGCCTCAACCATCAGCAAGGTGAGCCAATCTCTTTTGCTATTATTTTGTATACCATCTACTTAAATCCTACCAAAAATATACCATCCTTTCGCACTAACTTCCTTGAAGTGCTTTCCTTGGGGTTATTTGCCCTACAGAAGGCAAATATAAACAAGGTATTGTGAATTACCATGGGGATCCTGTTAGGCTGATGCGCATTTTTTGGGCGCAGAAGTACGTATTGCTCACTGCAACCTTGAGCTCCTGGTTCCTCAGGCTGTAGATGAGAGGATTCACTGCTTGAGGCACCACCGAGTACAGAAATGACACCAGGAGGTCCAGGGATGGAGAAGAGATAGAAGGATGCTTCAGGGAGGCAAACGTGGCAGTGTAGACAAAGAGGGGGACCACGGCCAGGTGAGGGAGGCACGTGGAGAAGGCTCTGTGCCGGCCGTGCACAGAGGGCATCCTCAGCACTGTCCTGAAGATCTGCACGTAGGACAGCACAATGAAAACAAAGCACCCAAGATACAAAGAGACACTAACCACAATAAGCCAAACTTTCCTGAGGTATGGCTGCGAGCAGGAGAGCTTTAACATTTGGGGGATTTCACTGAAGAATTGATTCAAAACATCGCCTTGTCAGAGTGGCAGTGAAAATGTATTGGCAGCGTGCAGCAGGGAATAGAAAAACCCAGTGCCCCAGGCAGCTGCTGCCACGGTGACACAAGCTCTGCTGCCCAGGAGGGTCCCGTAGTGCAGGGGATTGCAGATGGCAACAAAGCGGTCATAGGACTTGACTGCGAGAAGGGAATACTCTGCTGAGACGAAGAAAGAAGTAGAAAGAAAGAAAGAAAGAAGACCTGTGCAGCACATCCCAAGTAGGAGATGGCCCTGGTGTCCCAGAGGGCATTGGCCGCGGCTTTGGAGAGAGTGGTGGAGATGCAGCCCAGGTCGAGGAGGGCGAGGTTGAGGACAAAGAGGTACATGGGGGTGTGCAGGCCGTGGTCGCAGGCTGCGACTGTGCTGCTGAGGCCGTTGCCCAGGAGGGCAGCCAGGGAGATGCCCAGAAAGAGCCAGAAGTGCAGGAGCTGCAGCTGCCGCGTGTCTGCCAACGCCAGCAGGAGGAACTCGCTGATGGAGCTGCTGTTGGGCATTTGGTACTGCTGGGTATCAGCACCTGTGGGCATGAGGACCTGGTCAAGGAGTACAAAAGTCAGTGACAGGTCTTGCAATGGGGGAAATGCTTCCTGAGGTCAGTGATGTAAGCTACACTTCATGAGGTTGTGTCTGCCACGAAGGCCTCTGCCTTCCTTCTCGGAAGGAAACAGCCATGTCCCTGTGAGGAATGTGCTGGTGCTGTGGTCACAGATTTTCTTTTCAGAGTTGGTCAGATGAGATCACTTCTACAGCAGAAGTACTTGTAGACGTCTGTGCAACTGACACAAGAAAGACGTGCGTTGCAAATCAAAGTTGTAGGGATGCTTTTTCTCCTCCGTGGTCTCATCCTACTCATGATGCCCAAAGGGTGCTCGGTGAAGTCAGAAATCCTGAGCACTTCTGCTGCACTCAGTGTGAATGGCTGTGACTGAGACCTGAGAGGCAAAGGGATTCACTGCTGCTTCATGCAGGATAAGGGGAGCTCGCTGGGCTTCTTTCCAGTTGCCGTGAAACAGCAAAGTTTGGAGATGGAAGGAGAATACACTCCCGTGTTACCTTTCAAAGAAGCCAGACCCTGCTGAGAGAAGAGGAAACGACTGCGCATCACACAACGCCCACCCTTTCTCAAGGGACGTGAGCAAGATCTCATCACTGCCCTTCTTACAAAGGACACCTAACATTCATTTCGCCAACCCCACAGCATTTCCATGCACACAGCTCTCTCTGCTTCTTCCCTGGACTTTGTTCTTCAGGCTATGGGAAAGATTTGCATCCTGAAGGTCAGCTCACAGCTCTGAAGGACCTCAGGGAGATATTTCCTAACAATGGCATCTCACTGAGGGAAAGCCAACTCCTTCCCAGCCTCACAGGCTGCACTGCACACAGCTCCAGGCATTCACTCTCAGCCACTGTGCTTTGCAGAGTGCGATGGACACGTGCCTGGGGAGATGCTCCTCTGCTCTGCAGGAGTTTGGCACGGGAATCATTCCTACAAGCTGTAGTTAAGTAGGATAAGACCTCCTCGACCAGTTACCAAGTGCAAGGAGCTACGCCAGAGTTTTACGAAGTCTGGGACAGTTTGGAAAGCGTGAGAGGTTTTAAGAGTTGCTTCTCAGCTTAAATGAGCAAGGCCCAACCAGAGTAAGGCTCAGCTCTGTACTTTTTAAGTGACCAAGGATGAGGTCAGGCGTCTGTCTGGTCTGTGATGACACGCTACTGATGGAGAACACAAGTGATAGCCTGTAGGACTAAGTGACTAACACTCGCCCTAAGTCTGTGCCTAAATTAAGCAGGAGTTTTCTAACAATATTTTCAACATGTTGAATGCGGACTGCAGTCCAGTGGAGGATTTTCTTTTCCTCTGTCCCAGATTCTGCAGTCCGGCACAAGTAGTACAATACGCGCTTGTGTCGGACTCAAAAGCTCAACTAGAACAGCCCCTCCCTCTTCCCCAGAGGTAAAGAGGGTCCAACTTACAGAGCAAAGTGATGCCGGCCAGCCAGCCAGTCTGCTTGTATTCCAAGATCAGCAGTTAAACCACTTTCACCCAAAGGAACATTAATGGAAGAAGGACCTGTTTCCCAGATAAAGCAGCTTAAGGCTCATCACTCCGTCAGAGAAACGCTGCCGTGTCCCGGAATGGCTCTTTGTGAATTCCTTCCCCTCAAGTCATCTGGGGAAACACGGAGCACGTCTGTTACAAAGCCCCTCCAGTCAGAGGGCCTGCCACTCC
The DNA here is from genome assembly GCA_023055505.1 of Callipepla californica brunnescens. NCBI lineage: Eukaryota > Metazoa > Chordata > Aves > Galliformes > Odontophoridae > Callipepla > Callipepla californica. The sequence goes on from JALIRH010000037.1 coordinate 5,185,007, forward strand.
TCCTTCTGCTGCGGAGCAGTCTGCCCAAGGCTCTTCTCCAGTAACATTCCTACTCGGAGAACGGAAAATTTCAGGCACACATTTTCACGAAGTTTGAGTGAAATAAAAGCGGAGGATACAAACAGCGCCTGATGCACTATTTCCGAATCCCTCGTCCCCAGTATAACTTCTTGCTAGAACACTCAGTGCAAAGATTGATTTCCAAGCAAGTCAACACTGCTCCGAACAGTTTTCTGACACAGCTCAGACTAACCTGAGAACGTCAGCTGTTCTGCTTCTCCAAGAAGGCACAAAAGTGCCTCCGGGCTTTTGTTGATCGCATTACAGAAACAAAAGCACTTCCAGAGCTATTTTTTTAACCCTGTATTTGCCTTTAAGCCCAGAATTCAGTGATGATAACCCATTTATTTTAGGAGAATCAGCACTGGAGGAGCATATCACTCAGCCAGTCGTCGATCCTCCCCTGCCTCCCTGCTGTGCTGTAGGGAAACTCGGTCTTCCCTCCTGAGCCTGTTGTAAATTATTCTGACCAAAAACACGTCGCACGGTCTGACTTCAGGAGTAATGGAAAAATCTGAAGGCAACATTGAGACAAAGTGCATTTCTTCCTCTCAGTAGAAGAACTCATATTAATCAGAACGACTAAAACTTTAGATTAGTATGAAGCCCTAGCATCTCTTTATCAGTACCAAAAAGTAAACCACCTACTTCAGGAATACTCTGAAAACAATCACATTCACGGTGCTTCCTCTAACATTTAATTACTTGTAGGGCAAATAACCCCCAAGAATAGCACCCAAAAGAAATAGTGCCGAAGACGGTATATTTTAGATGGGCTTAAGTAGATGACATACAGATAACTAGTAAGGAAAGAGAGGCTCACCATGAAGATGATTGAGGCTCGCTGATTACTCCACTACAGAGGGATCCCCAACCAGAGATCCTTCTGTGGTGGTGGTCAGCCCTTCAATGGGGTCTGGGAGAGGTGGAGCCAGACCCCACCCCTTCTGATCACACAGGTACGTTACCTTCACCTGTGGCCCTGCGGCTGACTCAGTGCTCGCCTCAGGTGATCCATCAGTGGTTCAGGCCGTGATCCAGCAGTTCCCACACAGTACCGAATGCCAGTCTCATGCCCTTGGGTTGGAGGGTAAACTATTCCACTTTGTTGATTAACTTCTGGTTATTAATCAGTCCGAGGCAACTTTTCTAGCAGTGAAACCCTTAATCATGTGCTAGAAATAGAGGACATTTTGTCTCCAGGGCGTGACAGCGTCGTTAAACCTTACAGGTCCTCCGCAGCTCCTGGCCAAGCACCGTTATTTGCCTTTTTGCGTCCAAGCTGCTGGCTCCCCTTTTTATCTCCCCAAAGAAACTGCAATCCAAACTCGTCAATGTACCCACTTTCAAACCCCTTGGCTTGGAGATACTCATCCTGCCGTGGTTGTTTGCCCGCTTTTATACTGAACCTTTTTGGATCACAGCCCCTGGGAGCTGACAGATGTGAGAAATCCAAATTTGACTACGCAGACGTAGAGGGACCGCTGCAAGGCTGGGAAATGCTGATCCTCAAAGCAGCTCTCCCAGAACCCCATGGCGTGTTACTGCTGGTTTCTTCCTCAACCTCCGTGCCCTGAAGCTGTTTCCCATGCGGTGCCTGGCTCCCAGCCTCTGTGCTCCCATCCCCTGCTCTGCTGGACTTCACTTAGCGATGTCGTGTCTGTGTGTCTTCCCCAGAACTGGCTGCTGCTTGCAAACTGGAGAAAACACAATTAAAGGAAAGCTTTGAACAGATGCGGCCGTGCCTCCAGGTTAGCAGTTCTGTTATTTCCAACCCCACAGCGGTGCTGGCAGAGCACACTGGGTCCTCGCTTCCTCCCAGCTGTAGTTTGTGGCGCCCATTGCGAGGCCACGGCTCCCGTGGGTCCCCACACATCCCTCCAGCACAGGGACCCCTGTGCCAGGCTCAGCTTCTCTGAAGGCCTCTTCTGCTCCATCCAAAGGTGAGCAGCCACGCTGCCCCTTGGGCTCTTCTCCCTGCTTTGCCTGATTCGAATTATACAGCGTCTGGAAGGGAAGAGCAGGCAGACCTAGAGGGAGAAAAGCGCAGCTGGGGTCCGTGTTAACTTTGGAAACCTTGTGTGAGCACAAAGTGCCAGCTCTGTTTGATTGCCTGGTCAGAGATCATTACGATTTAGAAAAACCCCAACTGGTGCGTACTGTTACTCGTCACTGTGCTCCTCGTGCAGCATTGGCAGCTCCAGGTGTGTCAGCCTATCCTGCAGCGCACACTGATGCAGCGTTACAGCTGAGAAATGACAAACACAAAACACAGAACGTGGCCTCGCAGCGACCACAGCTTTTGCAGGTGTATGGAAGGCGCAGGGATGCCTTTCATGGGAACAGAAATGAGACTGCTTAAAATAGCACATTGTTCCCACCGGTAGCTCCGAGATGCCATTCAAAGCCCACTCCGTTAACTCACGGCTGCTCATTATCCTCTCAGGAGCCCCCGAGCAGGATGGAATGTTGCCTACAAAGGTAGAGGAAGCACGATGAGAATCTGTTCAGACCGCAGGAACTGTTCAGCAGATCTCTTTCACGCCTGCAACATAAACGCCCGCTGTCTGGAGGAGGCGTGGTTGTTCTTATTCGTGCCGAGGTGACGGGGTGATTTAGCACTGAAGACACGTCACGGAGCAGTGGCAGCCGCTGCCAGCTAGCTGCAGGCATTGCAGGGATCTCGGGCTCCCCCGAGGCACTTTGTTACGATAAGCCCATCGTACGTTCAAGTGTCCTTGTGTTAAAAATTCGCCTGGCAGTGGTTTCTGAGCCGTGGTCAGCTCCCCTGGTGGTGGCACAGCTCAGACTGGGCTGTGTGAATGTGAGAGGAGTGATCGATAACACAGCAGTGTGCTCATTTCTCCTCTCCTCCAGGACCAGGTAGGCACCCTCCCCTTCCAGAGCCAGTCCCTGAAGGCCAAAGCAAACCCGTCTGAGGAGGCTTTGAACAAAAACAGTGAGGAGCAGGTGAAGGTAGTTGGCAACTATTGTTACGTAGCCATCGAGATCTGTGCTTCTGCATATGGCACACAGCAGTGTTAGCAATGGGGTCCCACCCCGAGGCCGGGGGCTCACACCTCAGTCATGACCCCAGATCTTGAATCCTGTGGGAACATCGGCGCCGATGGCTTTGTCCTGAACACACCTCAGCGCAGGGCTGCTGTCAGTGGTCTTCCCTCTATCCTCTGTTCTCTCACCCAACCTGTGTAGCTCCGTTTCCAAAACATTCCCTGTGCTCTATCTCACGCGTTCATCTTCTTCCTCTCTTTCTCTTTACTTCTCGTCTTTTCACACTCATCCTGTTCACATTCTGAGCAAACTTCTCTGATGTTCTCTGCACTGCCTCATTTTTTTCCTCGGCTTCTGTGGACGGACCTGTCTGGCCATTAAATATTTGTTCAGCTGCTGTCTACTGGGGCCAAGTTATTAATTTACAGTGTGCAAGCGAACACTTTCTGCAATTATTTATCTGAAATGAAAGAAACCTAAAATGGGTTTTCTTTAATTTGGGTCATTTCAGCATGGTCACAGCACAGCCACGTAAGCAAGATGGTGGGGGATGGGGAATGGACATAGTAGGGTGGGTGAGGGGCTCTGGAGGCTTTTAGGGGGGAAAACTCCTTAGGAAAGGAGCACAAGTGTCTGAAAACGGCTTGGCCATGGAGACAGGTAGCGTCAGCGCCTTCCATGCCTGCTGCAGTACTTAGTTTATATAAAGACAGGACAGATTTTGCTGTGTCCCCGTGATGTCAACGCCCGCTACTCCAAGGCAGCTCACTAGTGTGGGTCACAGTCCAAGACGTCCAGAAAGCCATGGATCAGCAGCATCGAACCACGAGGCAGGCCATGAGGAAGGTTCCAGCGGCTGCCCACAGAAAGGGGTGTGCCACAGGAGAATGTCAGGGTTCAGACCGGCTGAGGGAGGCCGCCTCCATCTGCCCTTCATTGCACCATCAGTCCTAAACCGCTGGGTAGACTTTTGGGAATCTTCACCTCACGGCTGAAGATGCATTTGTGGCCGACACAGACAAATTGCTGGCACGTTTCCTAGATGGCAAAAGCTCCGTATCTGCCCTTAGAAGAAAATCTGAGGAGCTTCAGACACGTTCTGGAATTGAAGAACGATCAGATCCATGTACAGGACAGGAAGATCGTGGCGCGAGAGAAACAAGTGAGTTGTCATTTTTTGTTGTTGTTTTGGAGGAGAGGTAGAAAAGTAAAAGTTTGGTTACAGCAGGCGAAGTTAAAAGGGGTGAAATGCCGGAGGGACATCGTTCAGTTGGTTCCTGAGTGGCTGTGCTCTTCCACTGCCAAGCACACAGCTTCTTCCACCACAACATCTCAGTTTGTCACTTAGAAATTGGGATCTTTTCCCACCCCTTCACCTCCCCATGACAACTGGACTTCTCCCACACATCTCTTGGCCCGGATCTTCCTGAGGCTCTCTCCCTGCTCTGTATTTCAGCTGAGGTCGGCATAGACTGGAAGAGACTCAGCAGCGGCACGGGGCACGGTGGGGACGGCCAGGTTTGGTGGGCTGGGAGGCACTGCCGAAGCTGGGAGGGGAGCTGGGACATGCAGCAAACGAGGGCACTCTTGATTCCTTGCCTGCTGGAAATGAGGGTGTCAGGAGAAGGGCGCTGGAGGATGAAGGCTGCAAACAGGAGGGAAGGAGATGCAGTTCTTCTACGCTTTGTGTTGGCACAAAGTAGTTTGAGGCCCGGACAGATCAGTAGAGAGACGAAGCAAACGTTTCCACAGCAAACATCTACAAGGACAAAAAATGAATGTCAGAACAATAGCCAGAATTAGGGTTCTCAAGGCAAAGACAGCAACGTGGATTCAGATCAGTATCGAGGTGTGATCCTTTGTTGATTATACCAGCGATGAAGTCCACGCCGTCCGCTGCTCCGGTCCACAGGGGTTGGGATCAGCATGCGCAGCAGGATGAGGGCTTCCCACCTCCCCCCGGTCCTGATGCGCATGCATCATCGGGGCCCAGAAAATTCCATGAAACAAAAACATGTTATAAAGTAGTTTGGGGTTGAGGGGAATAACAAAATGTTATGGTCGGGGTTCGGGGGGAACAACAAGAATGGGGGAGACAACAGGAACAGCAGGAGGACGCAATCAACGTTTGCAGAAGGGAAGGGGAAGGGAAGGAAAAAGGGGGGAAAGGAAGGAAGGAAAAAGGGGGGAAAGGAAGGAAAAAAAAAAAGGGGAAAGGAAGGAAAAAAAGGGGAAAGGAAACTTAGCTGTTATATCGGTCATTGGCAGGGACTGATTTTGCTGAGGTGCTCAGATGTCATCGACATCTCAGTAATGTGGTATGTATATGTGCAAAGCTGCACATATGGAATTGACTGCTGACTGTATAAACCAATATAAACCAATTTTTCAGACAGATCTCAATACCTGCAAAGCACATGAACAACCCCGCGCATTATTTTATCGTGTCCTCTCGGTGAGATAATGTCAGGGCCTGAGGACTCAAACCGCTCGGCCTGACCCACTTGGGTATCCTGGAGCTGATCAGGCCCCTCCTCATACCAGGACCATCAGCTCCTGCTTTAGTGAGGCTGCAGCCAGGCTGGGCTCCAGCTCCACACAGTCCTGCCTGGCTATGGGGCCACTGAGCTCACCCAGTGGACCAATTTCATAGATACATGAGGTTGGAAAGGACCTACAAGATCATCTAGTCCAACCGTCCTCCCACCACCATCCCTACCCACCAAGCTACTCAATCCAATCCCTTAGCACCTCATCTAAACGCTTCTTGAACAGCGCTAGGGATGGGCCCCTGTGGCTGCTCCGGTGCCCCTGGCTGCCCCGGTGCTGGCTAGGGTGATGGACCCCGGCCCTCCCCTTGTCCCCTAGAGAGCACCTATTGCTCCCAGCTCCTCTTCCCACAGGCCTTACAGCCGTACCTCAGCTTGTCTGCAAAGGCGTGCCGGTCTTCAAAAGCACTCAGACGCAACTCCAGAAGAATCAGCTTGAGGTGCAGACCAAGGGATGACGAACAGTTCAGCTTGCCATTGTGAGCGTTCACTGCTGGCATGCATTTGTTTTTGTTTTTTCTTTTTTCTGTGCAGTAAACACGTACGAAAAAGCTGGTATTTCTTGTGTGGCGTTAGGTATTTTATATCACTGTGTGTACGTAGGAGAGCGCAGTGATAAAGCACCGTTGGTCAGCAGCAGAGAGCACTGAGCTGTTGCGACACAGCAGCTGTGTATTCTGGGATGTCCTGCATATGCATGTAGACAACGTATACATCCTATACAGGATAACATGAAAAAAAAATATGTGCAATTGTGAAATATTAGCCAAACCACATGCCTTCAAAATAGGCGCATGGCAGCTCAACGGAGCAGCAGTTCCAACAAACAAGATGTTGGGGCCATTGCGTGGTTATCCTTCCTTCACTGTTTTACCACGGAACTGTTCTCTTTGTAACGCGTTCCTGGCACGTCACATTTACCGTCGTCTCATAACTCAGCGTCTTGCCTTCGTTTGGCAGAGGTAACGGTGCATCAAACACGAAGAAGTCAGAAATCGTGCAGGTTTTGGGATTTCTGATCCAGGTGTGCCAAACCTGGCATTCCCGCTGAGCATTTTCCTGTCGTCAATTTCTGCCTAAGTAATAAATGGGTAATTCCTAAGAAGCGCCGAGTCGATCAGTGTGGTCTAAAAACAAAATCCCAAACATCCTAAAGCTGACTTTCCTTCTTCACAAGCCACGGTCGGTGAAGAAGGGAATGCTTTTAAGGACTGAGAAACGGCATTTCAAAGTGTGAAAGAAAAGCGTGCCCTTAACGACAAGAACTGCTTTTCGCTTACCTAAAACCATAAGGCTCAGCTGCCCTCATTCATCACAAGATGACAAAGTGGGAGATGCAATGCTGCAAAGGACTGATTACAACTTAATTAGGCATCAAAAGGAGGGCTAAAAGTATTCAAGGAGGTGAAGGAGCTCTTCCGCACGTGTGAGATGGAAAGGATTCTTAATATGGTGACAGTAATCCCGTAAAGAGAATGACTTCTTCTTTTTCTCTAAGTGATGCAGAAAGATGAGGAGCGGTCCACGCAAAGTTTGAAAGATTGGAGGGTTTTTTTTTTTTAAAGGATCGGGGCACTGAGGCCTGTCCGATTAATTGCTGGAGCAGGAAAACAAACCACCTCTGTAGGTCAAATAACCCCGAGGAAAGCACTCAGGGAAATGGTGCGAAAGGTGGTATATTTTTGGTAGGCTTTAAGTAGATGGTATACAAATAAATAGCAGAAGAGATTGGCTCACCTTGGTGATGGTCAAGGCTCGCCGATAACTCCACCAGGGAGGGATCTCCAACCAGAGATCCTTCCCCTCTGGTGGTCAGCCCTTAAATGGGGTCTTGGGAGAGGTGGAGTCAAACTGCACCCCTTCCAATCACACTCAGTTGTGCCCCTGCAGCTGACTCAGGGCTTGCCTCAGGTGATCCATCAGTGGTTCAGGCCGTGATTCAGCAGTTCCCATACATCCCTCCACCTTGGGCCTGAGAGATCTGAAGTTCAAAGTTCCATTGTGATTGAGTGCTTGTTCAGACTGGGCCCTTCTCACATCCAAATCCTATGATGAGACACATTGCCCACGTGGGACTTGGGCCTCGCAATATCTTGCACCCCACGCAGAGTGCTGCTGTTCCCTTGTCTCTCATTTGACATCACACAAACCTCCATCTCAATGCCCCAGGAAGGGCCCTGTGCCAGCATGAGGGACAGGATCTCCCCTCCATGGCTCAGGGGATCAGGGCATGGCCTTTCTGCTTCGTGAGACAAAGAAGGGATTTCTCAGCATCACAGCCACCATTACAGTTCTTTGTCAACCTGTAACCGTGGCTTCCAATGATCTGCTCCAGCAAGTCCCTGGCGCTAACGAAGCACGGAGCTGGGCCGGCCTTGCGACGGCAGCTAGCCGTGGGAGAACAGAAATCTCACGGCCAGTGGTTCGTAATGCTTTCATAATTGACCTGGGCGCGGGACCTGAAGGCACGCTGTCAACGGTTTACCGGGCTGAGTCGGCACGGTTCCGCGACCATTGGTGTGGGGGACCCACGGCCCAGGAAAGGGGAAAGGGAAAAGGGAGATGGGCCTAGGAACAAAGCAGCGGCAACGATCTGAGGAGGAAAGCTAATTCACCAAATAAGATCTCAGGCAGCAAAATGACACAATCTAATACAATCTAATTGGAATTGAGGCTAATGAATCAAATAAAATGAGCAAGAGAATGTCTGATAAACCGAAGGCCTTACGCTAACGCTGAAAGCGAACGGCAGCGAGCACCCACTGCCGAGTGATCCCGAAGGAAAGAGAGCGTCCCGTGACACACGAGCAGTTGATATCTTTTCCTCTGAGCAGAAAATACGTAAAAATACAAAGCATCGCACAGTGCTCTGGGGAATGGAGTTCTTCTCTTCTGGGACAGGTACACCCATAACTACTGATGATCCGCGGAGCTGGAGCCCTGACTCTTTGACTCTTCATGCACTCCATGATGTTACGATGTGGAATACCAATGCCCCAAAATCATAAAACCGTGGCACACACTGAGCAGGTTTGCGGATCGCACGGATTTGGGGTGAGCTCCTGACTCCCTTAGGACGTCCTGCTGAGAGATCTCGCCAAACTGGAGGGCTGGGCAATTGGCAGCAGCGTTCAGAGAACCCAACCTATGAGGTCACGCCGTCCCCAGCAGTTCTACTGAACCGTGGCCCTCAGCGCGAGGGCGAAACGCTCCTTCACAGCCCCGGGGTCGGTGTCTGCAACACCTCCCCGGGCCGCACGTTCTGGAGCCTGACAGCTCTTTTGAGAAGTATACTTTTATATATTTACATCAAAAGATAAATTTATGTATTCATATAGAAAGATAAATTTATATATTTATATAAAAAATCTAAATTTGTATATTTGTGTAAAGATATATATGTTTATACTGTCGTGGTGGCGAACGGTGTTAAGTCCAGCTGGTGTCCCGTCACGAGTGGTGTCCCCCAGGGGTCGGTATTGGGGCCAATACTGTTTAATCTATTTATTGATGACCTGGACGAGGGGATTGAGTGTACCCTCAGTAAGTTTGCGGATGACACCAAGTTGGGAGGATGTGTGGATGTGCCTGAGGGCAGGGAGGCCCTTCAGCGGGATCTGGATAGGCTAGACAGTTGGGCTGAGCTCAATGGGATGAGGTTCAATAAGGCCAATGCCGGGTGCTGTATTTGGCCACAATAACCCCATGCAATGCTATAGGCTTGGGGCAGAACGGCTTGAGGAGTGTACAGAGGAAAAGGACCTGGGGGTGTTGGTTGATGCCCAACGTGAGCCGGCAGTTTGCCCAGGTAGCCAAGAAGGCCAACGTCATCCTGGCCTGGATTAGGTAAAGCGTGGCCAGCAGGAGCAGGGAGGGGATCATCCCCTGTACCTCAAGTACTGTGTTCAGTGTTGGGCCCCTCACTCCAAAAGAGACATCGAGGCCCTGGAGCGTGTTCAGAGAAGGGCGACAAAGCTGTGAGGGGTCTGGAGCACAAGGGTGACCAGGAGCGGCTGAGAGAGCTGGGATTGTTTAGTTTGGGAAAAAGGAGGCTTAGAGGAGACCTCATCACACTCTACCACTTCCTGAAGGGAGGCCGTGGTAAGGAGGGGGTCGGCCTCTTCTCCTAGGTAACTAATGACAGGACGAGAGCGAATGGCCACAAGTTGTGCCGGGGAAGATTTAGATTAGACTTGAGGAAAAATTTTTTCTCTGAGAGAGTGGTCCGGAACTGGAATGGCCTGCCTAGGGAGGGGGTTGAGGCACCGTATCTAGCGCTGTTCAAGAAGCGTTTAGATGAGGTGCTGAGGGATTTGATTTAGTAGCATGGTTGGTAGGGATGGTGGTGTGAGGATGGTCAGAGTAGATGATCTTCTAGGTCCTTTCCAACCTCATGAATCTATGAATCTAGGAATCAATGTCGCCACAAAGATCAATGGGGCCACAGAGATCAATGGGGCCATAGAACTCAATGGGGCCATAAGAATCAGTGGGGCCATAGGAATCAGTGGGGCCATAAGAATCAATGGGGCCATAGGGATCAATGGGGCCATAGAAATCAGTGGGGCCATAGAACTCAATGGGGTCATAGGAAAAGTGGGGCCATAGGAATCAACGGGGCCATAGTGATCAATGGGGCCATAGGAATCAGTGGGGCCATAGGAATCAATAGGACCATAGGGATCAGTGGGGCCATAGGAATCAATGGGGCAATAGGAATCAGTGGGGCGATAGGAATCAATGGAGCCATAGAACTCAATGGGGCCATAGGGATCGATGGGGCCATAGGGATCAATGGGGCCATAGAACTCAAGGGCGCCATAGGGATCGATGGGACCAGAGGAATCAATGTGGAAATAGAACTCAATGGGGCCATAGGAATCAAAGGGGCCATAGAACTCAATGGGGCCATAGGGATCAAAGGGACCATAGAACTCAATGGGACCATAGGAATCAATGGGGCCATAGGGATCAATGGGGCCATAGGGATCAATGGGGACATAGGGATCGATGGGGCCATAGGAATCAGTGGGGCCACAGGAATTAATGGATCCAAAGGAATCAATGGGTCCATAGGGATCATTGGGCCATAGGGATCAAAGGGGCCATAGGGATCAATGGGGCCATAGGGATCAATGGGACTATAGGAATCAATGGGGCCATAGGAAACAGTGGGGCGATAGGAATCAATAGGGCCATAGAACTCAAAGGGGCCATAGAACTCAGTGGGGCCATAGGGATCAATGGGAACATAGGAATCAATAGGGCCATGGAACTCAATGGGGTCATAGGAATCACTGCGGCCATAGAACTCAATTGGGCCATAGGAATCAATGGGGCCATAGGGATCAATGGGGCAAAAGGGATCGATGGGGCCATAGGAATCAATGGGGGCATAGGGATCAATGGGGACATAGGGATCAATGAGGCCATAGGAATCGATGGGGCCATAGGTATCAATGGGACCATAGGAATCAATGTAGCCATAGAACTACATGGGGCCATAGGGATCAATGGGGCCATAGGGATCAATGGGGCGATAGAACTCAATGGGGTCATAGGGATCGATGGGGCCATAGGAATCAATGGGGCCATAGGAATCAATGGGGCCATAGGAAACAATGAGGCTATAGGGATCAGTGGGACCATAGGAGTGAATGGAGCCATAGAACTCAATGGGGCCATAGGGATCAATGGAACCATAGCAATCAATGGGGCCTTAGGGATCAATGGGGCCTTAGGAATCAATGGGGCCATAGGAATCAATGGGGCCTTAGGAATCAATGGGGCCACAGCAATCAATGGAGCCATAGGGACCAATGGGACCATAGCAATCAATGGGGCCTTAGGGATCAATGGGGCCTTAGGAATCAATGGGGCCATAGGAATCAATGGGGCCTTAGGAATCAATGGGGCCACAGCGATCAATGGAGCCATAGGGACCAATGTGGCCACAGGAATCAATGGGGTCACAGGGATCAATGGGGCCATAGGAATCAATGGGTCCATATGAATCAATGGGGCCATAGAACTCAAAGGGGCCATAAGGATCAATGGGGCCATAGGGATTAATTGGGCCACAGGAATCCACGGGGCCAAAAGAATCAGTGGGACCATAGGGATCAACGGGGCCATAGGGATTAATTGGGCCACAGGAATCAACGGGGACAAAAGAATCAGTGGGACCATAGGGATCAATGGGGCCATAGGGATCAATGGGGCCATAGGAATCAATGGGACCATAGAACTCTAAGGGGCCATAGGGATCAATGTGGCCATATGGATCAATGGGGCCTTAGGAATCAACGGGGCCATAGGGATCAATGGTGCCATAGGGATCAATGGTGCCATAGGGATCAGTGGGGCCATGGGAATCAATGGGGCAATAGAACTCAATGGAGACTTAGGAATCAAAGGGGCCATAGGAATCAATAAAGCCATAGAACTCAATGGGGCCATAAAACTCAATGTGGCCATAGGGATCCATGGGGCAATAGGGATCAATGGGGCAATAGGGATCAATGGGGCCTTAGAACTCAATGGAACCATAGGGATCAATGGGACCATAGGAATCAATAGGGCCATAGGAATCAATGGGGCCATAGGGATCAGTGGGGCCATAGGAACCAGTGGGGCCATAGGGATCAATGGGGCTATAGGAATCAATGTGGCCATAGCAGTCAGTGGGGCCATAGAAACCAATGTGGCCACAGGAATCAATGGGGCCAGAGTTATCAATGGGGCCATAGGGATCAATGGGGCCCTAGGAATCAATGGGGCCTTAGGAATCAATGGGACCTTAGAACTCAATGGGGCCATTATAATCAATGGAGCCATAGAACTCAATGGGGCCATAGAACTCAAAAAGGCCATAAAAATCAGTGGGGCCATAGGGATCAATGGGTCCACAGCGATCAATGGGGACATAGGACTCCATGGGGCCATAGGGATCAATGGGGCCTTAGGAATCAATGGTACCATAGGGATCAATGGGGCCTTAAAGATCAATGGGGTCATAGGAATCAGTGGGGCCAGAGAACTCAATGGGGCAATAGGGATCAATGGGACCATAGGAATCAATGGGGCCATAGGAGTCAGTGGGGCCGTAGGAATCAATGGGGCCATAAAAATCAATGGGGCCATAGGAATCAATGGAGCCATAGAACTCAATGGGGCCATAGAATTCAATAGGGCCATAGGGAACAATGGGGCCATAGGGATCACTGGGGCCATAGGGACCAATGGGTCCACAGCGATCAATGTGGACATAGGACTTCATGGGGCCATAGGGATCAATGGGGCCATAGGAATCAATGGTACCATAGGGATCAATGGCGCCTTAGGAATCAATGGGGCCATAGGAATCAGTGGGGCCTTAGGAATCAATGGGACCATAAAAATCAATGGGGCCATAGAAATCAATGGAGCCTTAGAACTCAATGGGGCCATAGAACTCAATAGGGCCATAGGGATCAATGGGGCCATAGGGATCACTGGGGCCATAGGGATCAATGGGGCGATAGGTATCAATGGGGCCATAGAACTCAATGGTGCTATAGATCTCAATAGGGCCATAGGGATCAATGGTACCATAGGAATCAAAGGGGCCATAGGAATCAGTGGGGCCATAGAACTCAATGTGGTCATAGGAGTCAATGGAGCCATAGAACTCAATGGGGCCTTAGATCTCAATGGGGCCATAGGGATCAATGGAACCATAGGAATCAATGGGGCCATAGGAATAAGTGGGGCCATAGGGATCAATGGGTCTATAGGAATCAGTGGGGTCATAGGAATCAATGGGGCCCTAGGGATCAATGGGGCCATAGGGATCAGTGTGGCCTTAGGAATCAATGGGACCTTAGAACTCAATGGGGCCATTATAATCAATGGAGCCATAGAACTCAATGGGGCCATAGAAATCAATGGTGCCATAGGGATCAGTGGGGCAATAGGGATCTAAGGGGCAATAGGGATCTATGGGGCCTTAGAACTCAATGGAACCGTAGGGATCAATGGTACCATAGAACTCATTGGGGACATTATAATCAATGGAGCCATAGAACTCAATGGGGCCATAGGGATCAAAGGGGCCATAGGAATCCGTGGGGCCATAGGAATCAATGGGGCCATCGAACTCAGTGGGGCCATAGATCTCAATAGGGCCTTAGGGATCAATGAGACCATAAGAATCAAAGGGGCCGTAGGAATCAATGGGGCCTTAGGGATCAATGGGGCCATAGAACTCATTGGAGCCATAGAACTCAATGGGACCATAGGTACCAATGGTGCCACAGCGATCAATTGGGCCTTAGGGACCAATGTGGCCACAGGAATCAATGGGGCCACAGGAATCAATGGGGCCATAGGAATCAATGGGACCATAAAAATCAATGGGGCCATAGGAATCAATGGGGCCATAGGAATCAATGGGGCCGTAGGAATCTATCAATGGTTTACCGGGCTGGATCGGCCCGGCTCCGCGACGACTGGTGCAGGGGACCCACGGACCCACGCCCCAGGAAAGGGGAAAGGAAAAGGGAAAAAGGGAAAAGGGAGATGGGCCTAGAAACAAAACAGCGGTAACGATCTGAGGAGGAAAGCTAATTTACTAAATAAGATATCAGAAAGTAAAATAACACAATATAATCCAATATAATTGGAATTGAGGCTAATGAATCAAATAAAATGAGCAAGAGAGAGTGTCCGATAAACCGAAGGCCTTACGCTAACGCAGAAGACGATACGGCAGCGAGCACCCACTGCTGCGTCGATCCCGAAGGAAAGAGAGTGTCCCGTGACCGCTGAGGGTTTTTATCTGTTCCCTCTTGTGGATAACGGCAAAAATGCTAGCCAGATTGAGCTGCTGGCTATGCAGGAATTTGACCATTAGCCTTGGATGCAGGCTGTGTAAAGAAATAGGATATAGGAATAGGAAGCGATCGGGAACTGTTTTGTTCAGACTATTAAGAGTGCTTTGGGTTGTTAAGGTGTTTTGTCTTGAGGAATGTGGCCTTCTCCCAATCAGATCTTAGCGCGCGCAGCCTTTCTGTGTATATAAGTTTTGAGTTGTTGCTTAATAAACTGAACATTAGCTTGCATCAAGCTGGGTTCCCGTCCCTTCATTGCAGCAAATGGTGACCCCGACATTCGGGACTTTGGATAATCCGGCTGCAAGACCCCAAGAACTCTAGAATTAGCTGCTGAAAGGAAGCAGGACAACAAGGAATACCTTGAGAATCAGCTGCTGAAAGGAAGCAGGAAAACGGATCCGTACAATCACCTCCTCGCGATTGGTAGGTGAGCTTGGGGTAACTATGGGAAATCACATATCTTGTGAAGAGCGGGACGTATTTTATATTATGCGGGATTTAATCTCAAAACATGAAAAGACTCTTTCTAGCGCTGACTTAGACCTCATCTTGCAGTGGGTACGGGATAAAATCCCTGATACAGATTCTTCCACCATTTTTACGCTAGAATTATGGGATCGAGCTGGGGTTAAGTTGTGGGACGCATCCACCCTAGGCGATTCTGATGCGCAGAAACTTTTAGCCCCTTGGAGAATAATTTTTGAGACTCTTAAATCTAAGGAATCTAAATCGTGTGCTCCTTCCCTTAGTATAGAGGGGGAATTCTCCCCTGATACGACTCCCTTAAGACCCCCTGTTTCAGCTGCTCCTATCCCCACCCCTCGCCCGAGGACCTCTAAAGGCTCTGAGGATCCTTTTACACCCGAATCTGAGCCAGATCCAAAAGATCCTCGTGCAGCATGGGCAGCTATTAAACGCCAAGCCTTGCAGTGAAGGAGAAATGGCAAGTTTGATAGCTGCGCCGGTGGTGTATCGGGGTTGTGCAGAACATGGGGTGTGGGAGCCCTTGCCATTTAAGGTCATGAAGGAGCTCAGACAGGCTTTACAACAGTACGGGATCTCATCTCATTATTTTGTGACTATGCTAGCCTCGGTCTTTGATACACATGTTATGACTCCATATGATTTAAAGTCTTTAGCCAAACTTTTGTTAACACCAGCCCAACTAACGATTTGGGAAAGTGAATGGAGAAGAGGCTTGGAGGAAATCCGTGCTCGCTTCCTTGCACAGAACGATCAAGCTTTACAAGCTGTAACCTTAGATCAGCTAATGGGCATGGGAATGCATACAGATCCTGCAGCCCAAGCGCGTGATTGCCCCCGGGAGGCTTTGGAAGCTGGAAAAGAGGCTGCTAGAAAGGCTTTTAATTCTATTCCTGATGGTCAGACTCCAGCCCAATCTTTTCGTTCTTTGATACAAGGGCCAAAAGAGCCTTGTATGTCTTTCATAGATAGACTAAAACAAGCCCTGGATAGGCAGATTGACAATGCTGATGCACGGGAAATCATACTCCTGAAATTTGCGATGGGTAATGCAAATGATGATTGTCAAAAGTTGTTGCGCTCTTTACCTAATCCACACCCCACTCTCTCTGAGATGATACAAGCATGCAATCGTTTAGGAACTGCAAATTACAAATATGAAACGATGGCCGCTGCTTTTGCTGCCATAAATGTGGGGAGGCAGAGCCCTGCTTCCAGTCGGGTGGTGTGCTTTGGATGTGGTAAACAAGGGCATATTAAAAAGAACTGTCTCCTTTCTAAGCAAAACTATGAAGGAAAACCTAAGGACATTTCTGTCTGTCCGCGATGCCAAAAAGGGAGACACTTTGCGAACCAATGTCGCTCACGCTTTAATTGGCAAGGACAGTCGCTTTCGGGAAACTTGAAGAGGAGCGCGGGACGGCCCCGCGCTCTGACACAAATTGCAGCGCCGAATGCTCAGACAGCCGCGTCTGCGACCCTGCCTGCAATCTCGATGCCCTCGACAGGGGGAGCCCAGCCACCTCAGGAAGCGCAGGCTTGGACCTGGCAACCTCACATACAGTAACTGATTGATTCCTCCGTGCATTTATTAGATTCAAATGCTACTGGTCCATTACCCCCGGGGACGCACGGTTTAATTCTAGGAAGATCATCTACAACTTTAACAGGTTTATTTATTTTACCAGGGGTTATTGACTCTGATTCACAAATTATAAAAATTATGGCGTGGACACCCATGCCACCATGTACTGTGGTAAAGGGTACCCGCATAGCCCAATTGATTCTTTTCCCAGCAATTACTAGCAATGGTGTATCCCAGGAAAAAAGAAAGGGGGGTTTTGGATCTACAGGACCCCCGGCTATTTTTTGGACACAATCTGTAACCTCGTCCAGACCGACCTTGCAATGTACTTTACAAAGAAACCAGCAACAAATTATCTTAACAGGAATTTTGGACACAGGAGCTGATGTGACTGTCATCTCTCTATCCAAATGGCCACCCCTATGGCCTCTAACATCGGCATCACATACATTAGCGGGGGTGGGAGGTGCGAGGAACAGCCAGCAAAGCGCTGAATTTATCCAAATCAAAGGACCTGAGGATCGAATAGCTACCATCAAACCATTTGTGTTACCAATTCCAATGATATTATGGGGCCGTGATGTTATGGCTCAGTGGGGAGTTACTATAAAGTCAGATTTTTTGAAGGGGCCATTGAGAGGCGCGACACCCTTAAGCTAATATGGAAAACAGATACCCCTAGATGGGTGGATCAATGGCCCCTTCCGCTAGAAAAACTTTGCGCCCTCCAAGATTTAGTAGCAGAACAACTAGCAAAAGGACATATTGTACCTTCCACTAGGCCTTGGAACTCACCTGTATTTGTAATTAAGAAACAAACCGGTAAATGGCGCTTGCTCCATGACCTCAGAAAAATTAATGATGCTATGGAAAATATGGGAGCCCTTCAACCAGGTCTCCCATCTCCCACAATGATTCCCCGAGATTGGCATTTGACTGTTACTGATCTTAAAGACTGCTTCTTTAATGTTCCATTACACCCTGATGACGCCCCTCGATTTGCATTTTCAGTTCCAAGCATCAACATCCAAGCCCCGTTGCAGAGATACCAGTGGGTTGTGCTGCCACAAGGAATGAAAAATAGCCCCACAATTTGTCAGTGGTATGTAGCTAAAGTGCTTAGCCCCATTCGAGACACAATGCCAAATGTTTTATTGTATCATTATATGGATGATATCTTAGTGGCTGCACAACATCACGAGATCATGGAGGAAGCTGTAGCCTTTGTTACAACTGCTGTTAATGCAGCAGGTTTCTGTATTGTACCTGAAAAAATTCAAAAGACACCACCATGGAAATATTTAGGCTGGCGCATTAGAGCCCAGACTGTAATTCCCCAGCCCTTACAAATACAAACTCATGTAAAAAATTTACACGATGTACAAAAATTGTTGGGAGCAATTAATTGGGTCCGACCGCTGTTGAGTATCTCCAATGCGGATTTATATCCCCTTTTTGAACTCCTAAAAGGGGATTCTGATTTGCGCTCTCCCCGCAGTCTTGGCTCTGAAGCTGCCAGTGCTTTGCAAAAAGTTGCCACAGCTATCTCAAACAGACAAGCTCACTGGTGTGCCCCGGAGTTACCCTTTTTTCTAATTATCCTGAATCCTGCTCGACAACCTCATGCATTAATTTTTCAGTGGGATTTTCAAAAGCCAGATCCTCTGCTAATTATTGAATGGGTTTTTTTGCCAAATCAATCTACAAAGACAATCCTGACACAGCATGAGATGTTTGCCTCCCTGATCATCAAAGCCAGGCAGCGTTTGCTAATGTTATCTGGGTTAGATTTTGTTTGTATTTGTTTGCCTGTGACAAATGTGTATTTACAGTGGCTCTATCAACAATCAGATGCCTTTAACATGGCATTGGCAGGCTATACGGGCCGCCTTACATCCCATGCGCCGTCACATAAACTACTTAACCTCAATTTTCACTTGATATCCGCGCCAAAAAGAAGCGATCAGCCACTGCAGGCCCTTACCATATTTACGGATGGGTCTGGAAAATCACACAAATCAGTTATTTTATGGTGGGATGACCAACATAAGCAATGGAATTCAGATATTGAAACTGTTCCTGGTTCCCCACAGATAGTGGAACTAGCCGCGGTTGTCCGAGTTTTTCGAAAATGGTCTATGCCTTTTAATCTCATTACTGACTCAGCTTATGTTGCAGGGATTGTTCAGCGAGCAGAAGCATCCATATTACGCAATATTTCTCATTCTGCATTGTTTATTTTATTACAGGAACTTATTTCTCTTTTAGACTCTCGTGATCATCCTTATTTTGTCATGCACATCCGTTCACACACATCTCTACCTGGTTTTATAGCAGAAGGGAATCGTCAAGCTGATATGTTAACATTATCAGTTCATGTTTTACCAGACCGAATAGCGCAAGCTCAGCTTAGTCACTCCTTCTTTCATCAGAATGCTGGTGGTCTCAAACGACAATTTGGGCTTACCTCTCAACAAGCATCGAACATTATAGCGGTATGTCCTGACTGCCAGAGGCATTCTTTCGCATTGATAGCAGGGGGGTTAACCCCAGAGGCCTGCAGAGCCTCCAGCTATGGCAAATGGATGTCACACACTATCCAGAGTTTGGTAAGCTAAAACATATACATTCCTCTATTGATACCTTTTCTGGAGCTTTATTTTCCTCTTGCCATACAGGAGAAAAGGCACGAGACGTTCGCAAGCATCTGATGCGTGCTTTTGCTACATTAGGTATCCCCTCCCAATTAAAAACAGATAATGGTCCTGCATATACCTCTGCTGCGACAAAGGCCTTCCTGGATTCCTGGGGCATTATGCATATCACCGGGATCCCTCATTCCCCTACAGGTCAATCATTGATTGAGTGGCCTCACCAATCCTTGAAGCGTCTATTAGCACAACAAAAGGGGGGAATGGGAGCTTCCCCTCCTGAGGAGCGACTACATAAAGCTCTTTATGTTTTTAATTTCTTAAATTGTTCCCTGCTAGATGCTAATCCTCCGATAGTCCGACATTTTAGCTCGAACACCACATTTGAAACAAGAGTCAAGGCTCCAGTGTTGATTCGAGACCCAGAAACAGGTATGATAATGGGGCCATATCCTCTTGTAACATGGGGGAGAGTTTATGCTTGTGTCTCCACAGAAAAAGGCTCCAGGTGGATTCCTGCGAAAAACGTGAAACCATACCGGGAAGAACAGATTTCTCCGACAACAGAAGAAAACACAACCGAAGAAGGATGAGACCAGCTGCTGCCATGGCTGTGAGGATTTTGAAGGGATGTGCTGCATGAACCTATCAGATCACTCAATGTCAATTCAAATACACCTCGAGTAGACTGTCATGGGGCCTCCTCAATGCTCAAAGAACGGTTGATGGTTAATATTTGGAATATAGCCACAGGACATTGGGAATATCCCTTACCACTGATAACTTAGGGTTCGGGATATTCTTGTGTTTCCACAGGGACTAGCCCTATATGGGTTCCAGTGTGATATGTTTGACCTCATCTCAAGACAAAAAATATCATCCAGCCTTCAAAATAACTGAGATTGTGTGTTTCTTATTGTAAATAACTTATGCATGCGATAGTGAATGATGAAAAACAGCTAAATTACCCACTGGATGGTATATTAGTAACAACACAGGTCATGTGTGATTTTCCTGTGTGTTACCAATGTAGGCTTTAGAATTAGAATTATTAGGTATTATTTAGGTTGTCATTAGCTATTATTTAGGTTATTGTGTGCTGCTTTTTCTATTTTTAGTGGTAGATTAAATATAAAAATGAACAGGATTTGATGTTTCCACTTTTGGAATTTATGGTTATTAGCATTTTTTAGAGAGAGCTAATCTTAGTAGTTTATTGTTTTGCAAGCAGGTACTCCATTTGGGCTCTGTATCATGCACTGGCCACGCGGATGCAGTGTACAAATGGAAGAAACCCTGCAGACCCTGAGAAGAGTAAAAGCAGGAGAGAATCTGTGGTGGGTGGGAGAGGAAAAGTGCACTTTGAATCAGGGGACGCCCTGTTGGCACTGCCTATCGCATCCATCACCAGCATGTTCCTTCTGTCTCTCCTCTCTGGCGACTTGCCATTTCTCAGGGGCCAATAGCTAATAATGCGCTTGCTTAGGATGTTTCTGCTTCATGCTTACACTTGTCTAAAATGGATGATTTGTGTGTGTTTGTGAGTGTATGTTTACTAAAACTCTAACCCTCTGTGTTGCTCTGAATGCGTAGTTTGCTTGCCTTTGTTCCTGAGACATTCTGTCTCCCAGATCCAAACATACCCACAGCAGCACCACTCATTCAGGTTACAGGATTGGTTGGACAAATTATTCTCGGGATGGGGTCTCACCGGATGGCTTCACAATGCCTTAAAAATGATGTGTTATATTGGAATGACTATTGTAGTGTTTTTGCTGTTACTTCCTTGTATTTTGCAGTGTGTGCAAAAAATGATTGAAAATGCTACAAAGAATATATTCATAGTGCAACAGAAAGGGGGAAATGTGGATAACGGCAAAAATGCTAGCCAGATTGAGCTGCTGGCTATGCAGGAATTTGACCATTAGCCTTGGATGCAGGCTGTGTAAAGAAATAGGATATAGGAATAGGAAGCGATCGGGAACTGTTTTGTTCAGACTATTAAGAGTGCTTTGAGTTGTTAAGGTATTTTGTCTTGAGGAATGTGGCCTTCTCCCAATCAGATCTTAGCGCGCGCAGCCTTTCTGTGTATATAAGTTTTGAGTTGTTGCTTAATAAACTGAACATTAGCTTGCATCAAGCTGGGTTCCCGTCCCTTCATTGCAGCACCCTCTGAGCGGAAGACACGTAAAAATACAAAGCATTGCAAAGTCCTCTGGGGAATGTAGTGCTTCTTCTCTTCTGAGACAGGTATACCTGGAATTATCAATGATCTATGGAGCTGGAGTATTAGCTCTTTAACTCTTAATGCAATACATGATGTTATGATGTGGAATACTAGTACCAAAAATCATAAAACCATGACATTCCACCCCTTATTCCACATCACTACATCATTCTTGATACATACAGAAAAACAGTGATTAACATGCATTAGATACACACACACACTACATATATACAAGTATATACATGGAATTACTGACTGCACTCCCCCAACATCAAATTCCCTTGTGGTACACACTGAACATCCCCATTCTTCTGCATCACCCACCAAGTGGACCCAGGTCCCTGAGCAAAGACAGTTCCACGGAGAGGTTTGCCCTTCCCAGAAGCTGGAAGGACCCGTACCGCTTTCCCCAGCATGTTCTTTACATGTACTACAGGGACCTTATCTCCCTCTACAGTAGGTAGGGAGTTGGATTGGGCAGGACCATCACGATTGATGGATCCTCGAGTGTTGACCAACCAGGTGGCTTCGGCCAAATGCTTCTCCCAGTGCTTAAATGTTCCGCCACCCATTGCTTTCAACATGGTTTTTAGCAACCCATTGTATCTTTCAATCTTACCGGAAGCTGGTGCGTGATAGGGGATATGATAAATCCACTCAATGCCATGATCTTTGGCCCAATTACTTACAAGAGAATTTTTGAAATGAGTCCCATTATCTGACTCAATTCTTTCTGGAGTGCCATGTCGCCATAGGACTTGCTTCTCGAGACCTAGAATGGTGTTTCGGGCAGTAGCATGGGGTACTGCATATGTTTCAAGCCACCCAGTGGTTGCTTCCACCATGGTGAGCACATAATGTTTAACATTGCGAGATCGTGGCAAGGTGATATAATCAACCTACCACGCCTCCCCATATTTATACTTTTGCCATCGTCCTTCCCCCCAGAGAGGTTTCATCCTCTTGGCTTGTTTAATTGTGGCACATGTATCACAGTTATGGATAACCTGTGCAATAGCATCCATAGTTAAGTGCACCCCTCGGTCTCTAGCCCACTTATATGTTGCATCTCTTCCTTGATGGCCCGAGGTCTCATGGGCCCACCGAGCTAGAAATAATTCACTTTTGTGTTGCCAATCCAAGTCTACTTGAGCCATCTTAACTTTAGCAGCTCGATCTACCTGATGGTTATTCTGTTGTTCTTCAGTTGCCCGGCTTTTAGGAACATGAGCATCTACATGGCGCACCTTTACAACCATATTCTTTACTCGGGCAGCAATATTTTTCCACAGTTCAGCAGCCCAAATAGGTTTACCCCTCCGTTGCCAGCCATTTTGTTCCCATTGCCTATTAAACGGGGAGTGAGTTTTGCTGATCACTCCCTGGCTCTCTAGCTGACGAATCAGGTTATGAATGGGGAGCAAGGAATCCCTGTTCGTGAGGTACTGCCGTCTGTGCACCGTTTTTGTAGCAATTGGTACCTGTTGCTCCTCCACTTGTAGTAACCCTACAACAGACGGATCTTCTGACAGGCCAGGCAAAGCAGACAGCTGCTTAATATTATCTGCATCCACAGCAGCTATTCCGAAAGCCCATCGATACCCTTTGGGATCCTTAAAATATCCCCTTTTGAGGTAATCAATACCAAGTATGCATGGGGCCCCCTGTCTGGTCGCTATAGGATGCTTCTGCCAGTCTTTACCCGTGAGGCTTATTTCTGCCTCCAGCACAGACAATTCCTGAAAGCCCCCAGTCACTCCAGAGAGATGAATCAATTCTGCCCCTTTATAACTTGAAGGCATTAGAGTACATTGTGCACCAGTATCCACCAGTGCCTCATATTTCTGTGGGTTTGATGTGCCAGGCCACCGAATCCACACAGTCCAATACACTCTATTATCCCTCTCCCTCCTCTGGCTGAGGGCAGGGCCCCTCTATTCATTACCTGTAGTGACAGGAACAACTTAGCTGGTAGTTGCTCTGTGTTGTAATTCTCTCACCCGTGCTCGCAGTGCAGGGGTGGGTTTTTGATGCCATTCCTTCATATCTTCTCCATTTGCACGTAAGTAACTCCACAAAGCCGCGCGCGACATGAAGTTAGTGCTGTCATTTGCTCGAGCAGGATGGCGTCTGCTACTGATAGCTACAATTGATTCAACCCTATCAATCAGTTGGGATAATTTTCCCAGTATATCTTCCATTTGTCCTTCGAACACTGATATGGCTGAAATGGACGCGTATGGCGGTGGAAATTTTTGTTCGAAGTTTTGAAATGTAAGAATTAGTTCAAAAACTGGGGGTTTTCTGTCTTGGTCCTCATATCTGTTGAACGTTGTCACTAGTGTACCGGCGTACCTTTCTGGTGCTGACTTTGAAAGCTTCTGACATATTTCGGGTGTACTCCTTACTTTCTCCGGATCATGGTCCCGATCGTCAGGATCAAAGGTGGGATCATACAGCATTTCCGCCACAGCTGTTTCTCTCAAATACTGGATGCCTTTCTCAATAGTTTTCCACCTTTTCACTTTAGGTGCCAGGTCACTCTTGTAGGGATATCTTTCCCTCACAGCTACTAGCATTCGTTGCCAGAGGCTGGCGATTCCATCCATATACCTGCTGATTCCTCTGTCGACAGCCGGATCTCGGGCAATGTTTCCTAGTTGGCGAGCTTCGTTACTATCAAGGGACACACTGTTGGCCCGGTTGTCCCAACACCGAAGCAACCAAGTGACAATACTCTCATCCGGACGTCGAACAAACTCCTTTCTTGAGCCTTGGATCTCAGACATTTTCATGGGCCGACGAAACGTCGTAACTTTAACTTTCTCTTCACCTTCATCATCACTTTCTTCTTCTCCATGTCTCTCACTTTTCTTTGTTGCCTTTCTCGATGGTGGGGGGGTTGTGGCCACCCCCTCACCTATATCTTCCTCTTCTTTCGGCACCTCTTCTTTGCGTTCTAGGCGCGAAGACACACGTTTCCATTTCTTGCCTTCCACAGGGGCAACTGACTTTGATACTGGTGCTTCCTTTGGCTGGTCAGGTGTGACCGGGAGGTTTTCCTCTTTGGTTTGGGCCTCAGTTTGGACACTCTCTCCCTTCACAATAGTATATAAACCTCGGGTAGCATAAGCCAAGCCCCAAATAAGCTGTTCCACCTCAGATCTTTCTGAGCCGCAACACCCTTTACTCAGATACAGGCCTAGCTCCTCAGGATCCTGCAATTGTTCGGGAGAAAAATCCCATGACACCGGGTGTCCCCATGCTTCTAATTTCTTTCCTAAAACTCTCCACTCTCCCTGCCATTCAACATTCTCTGTTTCTGGGAGAAGCTTCCTGCACATGATGTAAAGTGCTACTACATGAAAGAGGACTAATATCCCAATTATTAACACCATCCCTAAGTTGTGATCTTGAAAATTCATAAAAAACTGAGAGGGGAACCCGGGTACCCATTCAAACATCACATGGTTCGTTAAATGCTATCGTTTGTTCCATTAGCTGGGGTGCCCTGCTATCTGGCAGGTGCCTCTATCATTGCCTTTAATTTATCATATAGGGACTAGAACCAATGGAACAGAATGGCAAACCTAACCAAGTTCCAGTACGTTTTGAGCATTAAGAGGGAAAAAGCAATGAAATGCAGCCCCTTTTAGAGCAGTTCAAAATGAGAGAACATTTTTTTTTTTCTTTACTATAACAAGATAGCAGCACCCATAGAAGTTTACAAATATCCCAGAACAACTGGCAGTACGCCCAGACTTCAAGGTCGTGTTATGCCGTACAGTACCTGCAGTACAGATAAGCTTGCTAGCGAGAGACAGAGATTCACTCTAAAAGTATGTCTCTGCCCGGCTAAGGCGGTTCGGGCCCCACGTTGGGCGCCAAAAAAAATGTCAACGATTCACCGGGCTGGATCGGCCCGGCTCCGCGACGACCGGTGCGGGGGACCCACGGACCCACGCCCCAGGAAAGGGGAAAGGAAAAGGGAAAAAGGGAAAAGGGAGATGGGCCTAGAAACAAAACAGAGGCAACGATCTGAGGAGGAAAGCTAATTTACTAAATAAGATATCAGAAAGTAAAATAACACAATATAATACAATATAATTGGAATTGAGGCTAATGAATCAAATAAAATGAGCAAGAGAGAGTGTCCGATAAACCGAAGGCCTTACGCTAACGCTGAAGGCGATACGGCAGCGAGCACACACTGCTGCGTCAATCCCGAAGGAAAGAGAGCGTCCCGTGACCGCTGAGGGTTTTTATCTGTTCCCTCTGAGCGGAAAACACATAAAAATACAAAGCATCGCAAAGTCCTCTGGGGAATGTAGTGCTTCTTCTCTTCTGAGGCAGGTATAGCTGGAATTATCAATGATCTATGGAGCTGGAGTATTAGCTCTTTAACTCTTAATGCAACACATGATGTTATGACGTGGAATACTAGTAACAAAAATCATAAAACAATGACAGAATCAATGGGACCATAGGGATCAATAGGGCCAGAGGGATCCATGGGGACATAGAACTCAAAGGGGCCATAGGGATCAAAGAGACCAAAGGAATAAGTGGGGCCATAGGAATCAGTGGGGCCATAGAACTCAATAAGGATATAGGGATCAATGGGACCATTGGAATCAATGGGGCCATAAGAATCAGAGGGGCCATAGGAATCAGAGGAGCCATAGGGATCAATGGGGCCATAGGAATCAATGGGGCCACAGGGATCAATGGGGCCACAGGAATCAATGGGGCCATAGGAATCAATGGGGCCATAGGGATCAATGGCACCATAGAAATCAATGGGGCCTTAGGGATCAATGGGGCCACAGCGATCAATGGGACCATAGGAATCAATGGGGCTATAGAACTCAATGGGGCCATAGGAATCAATGGGGCCATAGGAATGAAAGGGGCCATAGGGATCGATGGGACCATATGGATTGATGGGGACATAGGGATCAATGGGACCATAGGAATCAGTGTGGCCATAGAACTCAATGGGGACTCAGGAATCAATGGAGTCTTAGAACTCAATGGGGGCATAGAACTCAATGGGGCCATAGGGATCAATGGGGCCATAGGGATCAATAGTGCCATAGTAATCAATGGGGACATAGGAATCAATAGGGCCATAGGGAACAAAGGGGCCATAGGAATCAATGGGGCCATCGAACTCAATGTGGCCATAGGGATCAATGTGACCGTAGGAATCAATGGGGCCAAAGGGATCTATGGGGCCATAGGAATCAATGGGGCCATATGAATCAATGGGGCCATAGGAATCAATGGGGCCATAGGGATCAAAGGGGCCATAGGAATAGATTGGGCCATAGAACTGAATGGGGTCATAGGGATCAAAGGGGCCATAGGAATCAATGGAGCCATAGAACTCAGTGGGGCCATAGGGATCGAAGGGCCATAGGGATCATTGGAGCCATAGACCTCAATGGGACCATAGAACTCAATGGGACCATAGAACTCAATGGGGCCATACGAATCAACGGGCCATAGGGATCAATGGGTCCATAGGGATCAATGGGGCAATAGGGATCGATGGGAACATAGGAATCAATGGGGCCATAGGAATCAAAGGGACCATAGGAATCAATGCGGCCATAGAACTCAATGGGGCCATAGGGATCAAAGGTGCCATAGGAATCAATGGGGACATAGGGATCGATGGGGCCATAGTGATCTATGGTGCCTTAGGGATCAATGGGTCCAAAGGAATCAATGGGGCCACAGGAATCAATGGGAACATAGGGATCGATGGGTACATAGGAATCAATGGGGCCATAGAAATCAATGGGGCCATAGGGATCAGTGGGGCCATAGTCATCAATGCGGTCATAGGGATCAATAGGGACACAGTGATCAAAGGGACCATAGGAATCAATGTGGCCATGGAACTCAATGGGGCCATAGGGATGAGTGGGGACATAGAACTCAATTGGGCCATAGGGATCAATGGGGCCATATGGTTCGATGGGGCCATAGGAATCAATGGGGCCATAGGAATCAGTGGGGCCATAGGAATCAGTGGGGCCATAGATATCAATGGGGCCATAGGGATCAATGGAGCCATAGGGATCAATGGAGCCATAGGGATCAATGGGGCCATAGGAATCAATGGAGCCATAGAACTCAAAGTGGCCATAGAACTCAATGGGGCCATAGGGATCAATGGGTACATAGAAATCAATGGGGCCCTAGGAATCAGTGGGGCCATAGGAATCAATAGGGACATAGGGATCAATGGGGCTTTAGGGATCCATGGGACAATAGGAATCGATGGGGCCATAGAAATCAATGGGACCATAGGAACCAAAGGGGCCATAGGGATCGATGGGGCCATAGAACTCAATGGGGCCATAGGGATCAATGGGTACATAGAAATCAATGGGGCCTTAGGAATCAGTGGGGCCGTAGAACTCAGTGGGGCCATAGTGCTGAGTGGGGCCATAGAACTCAATGTGGCCATAGGGATCAATGGGGCCATAGACTTCAATGGGGCCATAGGAATCAATGGGGCCATAGGAATCAATGGGGCAATAAGAATCAATGGTGCCATAGGGATCAATGGAGCCATAGGAATCAATGGGGCCATAGGGATCAATGCGGCCACAGGAATCAATGGGGCCACAGGAATCAATGGAACCATAGGGATCAATGGGGCCATAGAACACAAAGGAGCCATAGGGATCAATGGGGCCATAAAGATCAATGGGAACATAGGAATCAGTGGGGCCATAGGAATCAGTGTGCAATAGGGATCAATGGGGCCATAGGAATCTGTGGGGCCATTGGGATCAATGGGGCCATAGGGATCAATGGGGCCATAGGAATCAGTGGGGCCATCGGGATCAATGGAGCCATAGGGATCGATGGGGCCATATTGATCTATGGTGCCATAGGGATCAATGGGTCCATAGGAATCACCGGGGCCTTAGGAATCAATGGGGCCTTAGAAATCAATGGAGCCATAGAACTCAATGGGGCCATAGGGATCACTGGGGCCATAGAACTCAGTGGGGCCATAGGAATCATTTGGGCCATGGAACTCAACGGGGCCATAGGAATCAATGGGACCATCGAACTCAATGGGGCCATAGAACTGAAAGGGGCCATAGGGATCAATTGGGCATAGGAATCAATGGGGCCAGAGGGATCAATGGGACCATAGGAATCAAAGGGGCCATATGGATCAATGGGGTCATAGGGATCAATGGGGCCATAGGGATCAATGGGGCCATAGAACTCAATTGGGCCATAGGGATCAATGTGGCCATAGGGATCATTGGGCAATAGTGATCAATGGGGCCAGAGAACTCAATGGGGACTTAGGGATCAATGGGACCATAGGGATCAATGGGGCCATAGGGTTCAATGGGACCATAGGGATCAATGGTACAATAGGAATCAATGGGGACAGAGCGATCAATGGGACTAATGGAATCAGTGGCGCCATAGGAATCAATGGAGCCATAGAACTCAAAGTGGCCATAGAACTCAATGGGGCCTTAGGGATCAGTGGGAACACAGGAATGAATGGGGCATTAGGAATCAGTGGGGCCATAGAACTCAGTGGGGCCATAGGGATCAATGTGACCATAGGGATCAATGGGGCCACAGGAATCAATGGGACCATAGGAATCAATGGGGCCGTAGAACTCAATGGGGCCATAGGGATGAGTGGGGCCATAGAACACAATGTGGCCATAGGGATCAATGGGGACATAGGGATCAATGGGACCATAGGGATCAATGGGGCCATAGGAATCAATGGGGCCATAGGAATCAATGGGGCCATAGGAATCAGTGGGGCCATAGGGATCAATGGGGCCATAGGAATCAATGGGGCCACAGGGATCAATGGGGCCACAGGTATCAATGGTGCCATAGGAATCAATGGGGCCATAGGGATCAATGGGGCCATAGGGATCAATGGGGCCATAGAACGCAATGGGGCCATTGAGATCAATGGGGCTATAGGAATCAATGGGGCCATAGGAATCAATGGGGATATAGGAATGAGTGAGGACATAGGAATCAATGGGGACATAGGGATCAGTGGGGCCACAGGGATCAATGGGGCCTTAGGAATCATTGTGGCCATAGGGATCGATGTTGCCATTGGGCTCAATGGGGCCATAGAGATCAGTGGGGCCATAGGAACCGATGGGGCCACAGGGATCAATGCGGCCATAGAACTCAATAAGGCCATAGGAATCTATGGGGCCACAGGAATCAAAGGGGCCATAGGAATCAATGGGATCATAGGGATCAATGGGGCCACAGGAATCAAAGGGACCATAAGAATAAATGGGGCCTTAGGAATCAATGGGGCTATAGGGATCAATGTGGCCATGGAAATGAATGGGGCCAGAAAAATCAATGGGGCCATAGGAATCAAAGGGGCCATAGGAATCAATGGGGCCATAGGGATCAATGGGGACACAGGGATCTATGGGGTCATAGGGATCGATGGGTTCATAGGCATAGATTGGGTCATAGGAATCAATGGGGTCATAGAACTCAAAGGGGGCATACGGATCAATGGGACCATAGGAATCAATGGTGCCATAGGAATCAATGGGGCCATAGAACTCAAAGGGGCCATAGGAATCAATGAAGCCATAGGAATCAATGGGGCCATAGGAATCAATGGGACAATAGGAATCAATGGTGCCATAGGAATCAATGGGGCCATAGAACTCAATGGGGCCATAGGAATCAATGAAGCCATAGGAATCAATGCGGCCATAGGAATCAAAGGGACCATAGGAATCAATGGGGCTATAAGGACCAATGGGGCCATAGGGATCAATGGGGACATAGAACTCAATTGGGCCATAGGGATCAATGGGACCCTAGGGATCAATGGTGCCATAGGGATCAATGGGGCCATAGGAATCAGTGGGGCTTTAGAACTCAGTGGGTCCATTCGGATCGATTGGGCCATAGGGATCATTGGGTCATAGGAATCAATGGGGCCATAGGGATCAATGGGGCCATAGGAATCAATAGGGCCATAGGAATCAATGAGGCCATAGGAATCAATGTGGCCTTAGGGATCAATGGGGCCATAGGAATCAATGGGGCCATAGGAATCAATAGGGACATAGGGATCAATGGGGCTTTAGGGATCCATGGGACAATAGGAATCGATGGGGCCATAGAAATCAATGGGACCATAGGAACCAAAGGGGCCATAGGGATCGATGGGGCCATAGAACTCAATGGGGCCATAGGGATCAATGGGTACATAGAAATCAATGGGGCCTTAGGAATCAGTGGGGCCATAGTGCTGAGTGGGGCCATAGAACTCAATGTGGCCATAGGGATCAATGGGGCCATAGACTTCAATGGGGCCATAGGAATCAATGGGGCCATAGGAATCAATGGGGCAATAAGAATCAATGGTGCCATAGGGATCAATGGAGCCATAGGAATCAATGGGGCCATAGGGATCCATGCGGCCACAGGAATCAATAAGGCCACAGGAATCAATGGAACCATAGGGATCAATGGGGCCATAGAACACAAAGGAGCCATAGGGATCAATGGGGCCATAAAGATCAATGGGAACATAGGAATCAATGGGGCCATAGGAATCAGTGTGCAATAGGGATCAATGGGGCCATAGGAATCTGTGGGGCCATTGGGATCAATGGGGCCATAGGGATCAATGGGGCCATAGGAATCAGTGGGGCCATAGGGATCAATGGGGCCATAGGGACCGATGGGGCCATATTGATCTATGGTGCCATAGGGATCAATGGGTCCATAGGAATCACCGGGGCCTTAGGAATCAATGGGGCCTTAGAAATCAATGGAGCCATAGAACTCAATGGGGCCATAGGGATCACTGGGGCCATAGAACTCAGTGGGGCCATAGGAATCATTTGGGCCATGGAACTCAACGGGGCCATAGGAATCAATGGGACCATCGAACTCAATGGGGCCATAGAACTGAAAGGGGCCATAGGGATCAATTGGGCCATAGGAATCAATGGGGCCAGAGGGATCAATGGGACCATAGGAATCAAAGGGGCCATATGGATCAATGGGGCCATAGGGATCAATGGGGCCATAGGGATCAATGGGGCCATAGAACTCAATTGGGCCATAGGGATCAATGTGGCCATAGGGATCATTGGGCAATAGTGATCAATGGGGCCATAGAACTCAATGGGGACTTAGGGATCAATGGGACCATAGGGATCAATGGGGCCATAGGGTTCAATGGGGCCATAGGAATCAATGGGGCCATAGGAATCAATGGGGCCATAGGGATCAATGGGGCCATAGAACTCAATGGGGCCATTGAGATCAATGGGGCTATAGGAATCAATGGGGCCATAGGAATCAATGGGGACATAGGAATGAGTGAGGACATAGGAATCAATGGGGACATAGGGATCAGTGGGGCCATAGGGATCAATGGGGCCTTTGGAATCAATGTGGCCATAGGGATCGATGTTGCCATAGGGCTCAATAGGGCCATAGAGATCAATGGGGCCATAGGAACCGATGGGGCCACAGGGATCAATGCGGCCATAGAACTCAATAAGGCCATAGGAATATATGGGACCACAGGAATCAAAGGGGCCATAGGAATCAATGGGATCATAGGGATCAATGGGGCCACAGGAATCAAAGGGACCATAAGAATAAATGGGGCCTTAGGAATCAATGGGGCTATAGGGATCAATGTGGCCATGGAAATGAATGGGGCCAGAAAAATCAATGGGGCCATAGGAATCAAAGGGGCCATAGGAATCAATGGGGCCATAGGGATCAATGGGGACACAGGGATCTATGGGGTCATAGGGATCGATGGGTTCATAGGCATCGATGGGGTCATAGGAATCAATGGGGTCATAGAACTCAAAGGGGGCATACGGATCAATGGGACCATAGGAATCAATGGTGCCATAGGAATCAATGGGGCCATAGAACTCAAAGGGGCCATAGGAATCAATGAAGCCATAGGAATCAATGGGGCCATAGGAATCAATGGGACAATAGGAATCAATGGTGCCATAGGAATCAATGGGGCCATAGAATTCAATGGGGCCATAGGAATCAATGAAGCCATAGGAATCAATGCGGCCATAGGAATCAAAGGGACCATAGGAATCAATGGGGCTATAAGGACCAATGGGGCCATAGGGATCAATGGGGCCATAGAACTCAATTGGGCCATAGGGATCAATGGGACCCTAGGGATCAATGGTGCCATAGGGATCAATGGGGCCATAGGAATCAGTGGGGCTTAAGAACTCAGTGGGTCCATACAGATCAATTGGGCCATAGGGATCATTGGGCCATAGGAGTCAATGGGGCCATAGGGATCAATGGGGCCATAGGAATCAATAGGGCCATAGGAATCAATGAGGCCATAGGAATCAAAGTGGCCTTAGGGATCAATGGGGCCATAGGAATCAATGGGGCCATAGGAATCAATAGGGACATAGGGATCAATGGGGCTTTAGGGATCCATGGGACAATAGGAATCGATGGGGCCATAGAAATCAATGGGACCATAGGAACCAAAGGGGCCATAGGGATCGATGGGGCCATAGAAATCAATGGGGACATAGGGATCAATGGGACCATATGGATCAATGGGGTCATAGGGATCAATGGGGCCGTAGGAATCAATGGGGCCATAGGGATCAATCTGGCCTTAGGGATCAATGGGACCACATTAGTCAATGGGGCCATAGGAATCAATGGGGCCATAGGGATCAATAAGGACATAGGAATTAATGGGGCCATAGGGATCAATGCGGCAATAGGGATCATTGAGGACATAGGAATCAATGCGGCCATAGGAATCAGCAGGGCCATAGAACTCAGAGTTGTCATACGGATCAATAGGGCCACAGAAATCAATAGGGCCAAAGGAATCAATGGGACCATAGGGATCACTGGGGACATAGAACTCAATGGGGCCATAGGGATCTATGGGACCATAGGAATCAATGGGGCCATAGGTATCAATGGGGCCATCGGAATCAGTGGGGCCATAGGAATCAGTGGCGCCATAGAAATCAGTGGGGACATAGGGATCGATGGGGCCATAGGGATCAATGGGGCCATAGGGATCAATGGGACCATAGGAATCAATGGGGCCATAGGAATCAATGGGGCCATAGAACTCAATGGGGCCTTAGGAATCAATGGAGCCCTAGAACTCAATGGGGCCTTAGGGATCAATGGGACCATAGGAATCAATGGGGCCATAGAACTCCATGGTGTAATAGGAATCAATGGAGCCATAGAACTCAATGGGGCCAAGGGATCAATGGGACCATAGGGATCAATGGGGCCTTAGAGATCAGTGGGGCCATAGGGATCAATGGAGCCATAGGGATCAATGGGGCCATAGGAATCAATGAGGCCATAGGGATCAATGGGGCCATCGGAATCAGTGGGGCCATAGGAATCAGTGGGGCCATAGGAATCTGTGGGGCCATAGGGATCAATGGGGCATTAGGGATCAATGGGGCCATAGAACTCAATGTGGCCATAGGGATCAATGGGACCATAGGGATTAATGGGGTCATAGGGATCAATGGCGCCATAGGAATCAGTGGGGCTTTAGAACTCAGTGGGGCCTTACGGATCGATGGGGCCATAGGGATCAATGGGGCCACAGGGATCAATGGGACCATAGGAATCAGTGGGGCCATAGGAATCCATGGGGCCATAGAAATCAATGGGGCCATAGAACTCAATGGGGGCATAGGAATCAATGTGGCCATAGAATTCAATAAGGACATAACAATCAATGGGGCCAAAGGAATCAATGGGGCTATAGAACTCAATGGGGTCATAGGAATTAATTGAGCCATAGAACTCAAAGGGGCCACCGAATTCAAAGGGGCCATAGGGATCAATGGGACCACAGGAATCAATGGGGCCATAGGAATCAATGGGGCCATAGGGATCAATGTGGCCATAGGGATCAATGGGACCACAGGAATCAATGGGGCCATAGGAATCAATGGGGCCATATGGATCAATAAGGCCTTAGGAATTAATGGGGCCATAGGGATCACTGGGGCCATTGGGATCGATGGGGCCATAGGGAACAGTGGGGCCATAGAACTCAATGGGGCCATAGGGATCATTGGGGACATAGGAATCAATGGGGCCATAGGAATCAGTGGGGCCATAGAACTCAGTGTGTTCATAGGGATCAATGGGGCCACAGGAATCAAAGGGGCCTAGAGAATCCATGGAACCATAGGGATCATTGGGCCATAGGAATCAACGGGGCCATAGGGATCAATGGGGCCATAGAACTCAATGGGGCCATAGAACTCAATGGGGCATAGAGATCAGTGGGGCCATAGGAATAAATGGGGCCATAGGAATCAGTGGGGCCATAGGAATCATTGTGGCCATAGGAATCAATGGGGCCATTGGGATCAGTGGGGCAATAGGAATCAATAATGCCATAGAACTCAATGTGGCCATAGGGATCAATGGGGATATTGGGATCAGTGGGGCCATAGGGATCAATAGGGGAATAGGGATCAATGGGGCCATAGGGAACAGTGGGGCCATAGAACTCAATGGGGCCATAGGGATCAATGGGGCCATAGGGATCAATGGGGCCATGGGGATCAATGGGGCCATAGGAATCAGTGGGGCCTTAGAACTCAGTGGGGCCATACGGATCGATGGGGCCATAGGGATCAATGGAGCCATAGGAATCAAGGGGGCCATAGGGATCAATGGGGCCACAGGGATCAATGCGGCCACAGGGATCAATGAGGCCACAGGAATCAATGGGACCATAGGGATCAATGGGGTCGTAGGAATCAATGAGGCCATAGGGATCAATGGGGCCATAGAACTCAAAGGGGCCATAGGGATCAATGGGAACATAGGAATCAATGGGACCTTAGGAATCAATGGGACCACAGAACTCAAAGGGGCCATAGGAATAAATGAAACCATAGGAATCAATGGGGCCATAGGAATCAATGGGGCATTAGGGATCAATGGGGCCATAGGAATCAATGGGGCCATAGGAATCAATAGGGCCATAAAGATCAATGGGGCCTTAGGGATCCATGGGACAATAGGAATCGATGGGGCCATAGAGATCAATGGGACCATAGGAGCCAATGGGGCCATAGGGATCGATGGGGCCATAGGAATCAATGGGGACATAGGGATCAATAGGACCTTATCGATCAATGGGACCATAGGGA
Source organism: Callipepla californica brunnescens (assembly GCA_023055505.1). Lineage (NCBI taxonomy): Eukaryota > Metazoa > Chordata > Aves > Galliformes > Odontophoridae > Callipepla > Callipepla californica. The sequence continues at coordinate 5,220,684 of JALIRH010000037.1, forward strand.
TCAGTGAGGCCATTGGGATCAATGAGGCCATAGGGATCAAAGGGGCTACAGGAATCAATGGGGCCTTAGGGATCAATGGGGCCATAGGAATCAATGCGGCCATAAAGATCAATGGGGACATAGAACTCAATGGGGCCATAGGGATAAATGGGGCCATGGGGATCGATGGGACAATAGGAATCGATGGGGCCATAGGGGCCAATGGGGCCATAGGAATCAATTGGGCCATAGGGATCAGTGGGGCCATAGAACTCAATGGGGCCATATAGATGAATGGGGCCATAGGGATCAATTGGGCCATAGAACTCAATGGGGCCATAGAAATCTATGGGGCCAGAAAAATCAATGGGGCCACAGGAATCAATGGGGCCACAGCGATCAATAAAGCCATAGGGATCAATGTGACCACAGGAATGAATGGGGACATAGAAACCTATGGCGCCATAGGGATTGTGATAGTAATTGAGTTCTGTACTTTTTATACTTGTTAATCAAACCGGTGTCTCAGTGTTTTTCACTTTCTATACTTGTTAATCAAAGCAGTCACAAGACAGATGCCTCAGTATCCTTCAGTGTGTTTATCTTTTCCTTCTCTTATAACTATGTAGCTTGTAGGAGACTTAAAAATAGATATATGAATATTTTTGTAAAATGGGGCCACCGCGTCTCGTCAGTTCTGATAGTTGCACAGATAGTAGTGACCTTCTAAAGAATTGAAAACAAGAAAAATAATTAGCAGGAGCCTTCTCTTAAGCCTACATAATTGGAGCTGAAAAACACGGCAGCATTCATCTCTGCGAGGAGACAGAGGATGACTCCCAAATACCAGCCGGCGCAGCCCAGAAAGAAAAGAATAACAAGAAAACAGAGATAAGAGACAATAAAAAGAGGGGGTCAGAAGGTCCCGGTGCGCGCCTTTAGTGGAGCGGAGACTCCAGGCCGCCCAGCGCTGTTTCGCTCGTTTATTGCTTACATAATAAATTACTTACTATTGGCAGCGGAAGGTGTGTATCGTTCTTGACACTTATAACAGGGATCAAAGGGGCCACAGGAATCAAAGGGGCCATAGAAATCAATGGGGAAATAGGAATCAATGGAGCCATAGAACTCAATGGGGCCATAGGGATCGATGGGCCATACGGATCAATGGGGCCATAGGAATCAATGGGGCCATAGAAATCAATGGGGCAATAGGAATCAATGGAGCCATAGAACTCAATGGGGCCATTGGGATCGATGGGCCATACGGATCAATGGGGCCATAGGAATCAATGGGACCATAGAACTCAATGGGGCTATAGGAATCAATATGGCCATAGGAATCAGTGGGGCCTTAGGAATCAAAGGGGCCATAGAACTAAATGTGGCCATAGAACTCAATGGGGCCATAGGGATCAATGGGGCCATAGGAATCAATAAGGCCATAGAACTGAATGGGGCCATAGGGATCAATGGGTCCATAGGAATCAATGTGGCCATAGGAATCAATGGGGCTATAAGAATCAATGGGGCCTTAGGGATCAGTGGGGCCATAGGGATCAATTGGGCCTTAGGGATCAATGGGGCCATAGAACTCAATGGGGCCATAGGGATCAATGGGGCCATAGGAATCAATGGGGCCATAGAGATCAATGGGGCCATAGAACTCAATAAAGCCATAGGGATCAATGGGGCCACAGGAATCAATGGGGCCATAGAAACCAATGGCGCCATAGGGATCAATGGGGCCACAGGAATCAATGGGGCCATAGGAATCAATGGGGCCATAGGAATCAAAGGGGCCATAGGGATCAATGCGGCCTTAGAACTCAATGGTGCCATAGGGATCAATGGGGCCTTAGGAATCAAGGGGCCATAGGAATTAATGGAGCCATAGAACTAAATGGGGCTATAGAGATCAAAGGGGCCATAGGGATCAATGGAGCCATAGAACACAATGGAGCCATAGAACTCAAACAGGCCATAGGTTTCAATGGGGCCATAGGGATCAATTGGGCCATAGAACTCACTGGGGCCATAGGAATCAATGTGGGCATAGAACTCAATGGGGTCATAAAAATCAATTGTGCCATAGGAATCAATGGTTCCATAGCACTCAAAGGGTCCATTAGAATCAATGGGGCAATAGAACTCAATGGGGCCTTAGAACTCAATGGGGCCATAAAGATCAATGGGGCCATAGGGATCAATGGGGCCATAGAACTCAGTAGGGCCATAGCGATCAATGAGAACATAGGAATGAATGGGGCCATAGGAATCAATGGAGCCATAGAACTCAACGGGGCCATAGGAATCAATGGAGCCATCGAACTCAATGGGGCCATAGTACTCAATGGGGCCATAGGGATCAATGGGACCATAGGAATCATTGGGGCCATAGGGATCAGTGAGACCATGGGAATGAATGGGGCCACAGAAATCAATGGGGCCATAGAACTCAATGGGTACATAGGGATCAATGGGGCCATAAAAATCAATGGGGCCACAGGAATCAATGGGGCCATAGGAATCAAAGGGACCATAGGGATCAATGGGGACATAGGAATTAATGTGGCAATAGGAATCAATGGAGCCGTAGAACAAAAGGGGCCATAAGAATCAATGGGGCCATAGGGATCAATGGGACCATAGAACTCAATGGGCCATAGAACTCAATGGGGCCAGAGGGATCAACGGGACCATAGGAATCAATGGGCCATACGGATCAATGGGGTCATAGTAATCAATGTGGCCATAGGGATCAATGGGGCTATAGGAATCAATGGGGCCATAGGAAACAATGGGGCCATAGGTATCAATGAGGCCATGGGAATCAATGGGGCCATAGAGATCAATGGGGCCATATAACTCAATGGGCCCTTACGGATCAATGGGGCCATAAAAATCAATGGGGCCACAGGAATCAATGGGGCCATAGGAATCAAAGGGACCATAGGGATCAATGGTGATATAGGAATCAGTGGGGCAATAGGAATCAATGGAGCCATTGAAAAAAAGGGGCCAGAAGAATCAATGGGGCCATAGGGATCAATGGGAACATAGAACTCAATGGGGCCATAGAACTCAATGGGGCCTTAGAACTCAATGGGACCATAGGAATCAATAGGGCCATAGAACTCAATGGGGCAATAGGAATCAATGGAGCCATAGAACTCAATGGGGCCACAGGAATCAATGGGACCATAGGTATCAATGGGGCCGTAGGGATCAATGGGACCATAGCAATCAATGGGGCCATAGGAATCAATGGGGCCATAGGAATCAGTGGGGCCATAGAACTAAATGGGTCCATAGAACTCAATGGGGACATAGTGATCAATGGGGCCTTAGGAATCAATGGAGCCATAGAACTCAATGGAGCCATAGAACTCAAAGGGGACATAGGGATCAATGGGGCCATAGGAATCAAAGGAGCCATAGGAATCAATGCGGCCATAGGAATCAATGCGGCCACAGAACCCAATGGGGCCATAGGGATCACTAAGGCCATAGGAATTACTAGGGCCATAGGAATCAATGGGGCCATCTGGATCAATGGGGTCACAGGAATCAATGGGGCCACAGGAATCAATGGGGCCATAGGAATCTATGGGGCCTTAGGAATCAATGGGGCCATAGGTATCATTGAGGCCATAGGTATCAATGGGGCCATAGGGATCAATGGGTTCACAGGAATCAATGGGGCCACAGGAATCAATGGGGCCATAGGAATCAATGGGGCCTTAGGAATCAATGGGGCCATAGGTATCATTGAGGCCATAGGTATCAATGGGGCCATAGGGATCAATGGGACCATAAAATTGAATGGGGCCATAGGAATCAATGGGGACCTGGGAATCAATGGGGCCATAGAAAGCAATGGGGCCATAGAAATCAATGGGGCCATAGGGATCAATGGTGTTTTAGGAATCAATGGGGTCATAGGAATCAATGGGGCCATAGGGATCAATAGGGCCATAGGGATAAATGGGACCATAGAACTCAATGGGGCCATAAGGATCAATGGGGCCATAAGGATCAATGGGGCCATAGAGATCAATGGGGCCATAGAACTCAATGGGGCCTTAGAACTCAATGGGGCCATAAAGACCAATGGGGCCATAGGGATCAATGGGGCCTTAGAAATCTATGGGGCCATAAAAATCAATGGGGCCACAGGAATCAATGGGGCCACAGCGATGAATAAAGCCATAGGGATCAATGGGGCCACAGGAATCAATGGGGCCATAGGAATCAGTGGGGCCATAGGAATCAATGGGGCCATAGAACTAAATGGGTCCATAGAACTCAATGGGGCCATAGGGATCAATGGGGCCTTAGGAATCAAAGGGGCCATAGAACTCAATGGAGCCATAGAACTCACAGGGGCCATGGGGATCAACGGGGCCATAGGGATCAATGGAGCCATAGGAATCAAAGGGGCCATAGAACTCAATGGGGCCATAGGAATCTAAGGGGCCATAGAACTCAATGGGGACATAGGAATCAATGGAGCCATAGAACTCAAAGGGGCCACCGAAATCAATGGGGCCATAGGGATCAGTGGGACCACAGGAATCAATGGGGCCATAGGAATCAATGGGGCCATGGGGATCAGTGGGGCCATAGGGATCAATGCGGCCATAGGAATCAATGCGGCCACAGAACACAATGGGACCATAGGGGTCATTAAGGCCACAGGAATTACTAGGGCCATAGGAATCAATGGGGCCATCTGGATCAATGGGGTCACAGGAATCAATGAGGCCACAGGAATCAATGGGGCCATAGGAATCAATGGGGCCATAGGAATCAAAGGGGCCATAGGTATCATTGGGGCCATAGGAATCAATGTGGACTTAGAATTCAAAAAGGCCATAACAATCAATGGGGCCATAGGAATCAATGTGGCCATAGAATTCAATAAGGCCATAACAATCAAAGGGGCCATAGGAATCAATGGGGCCATAGAATTCAATGGGGCCATAGGAATCAAAGCAGTCATAGAACTCAATGGGGCCACCGAACTCAATGGGGCCATAGGGATCAATGAGGCCACAGGGATCAATGGGACCATAAAATTCAATGGGGCCATAGAACTCAATGGGGCGATAGGAATCAATGGCGCCCTAGGAATCAACGGGGCCCTGGGAATCAATGGGGCCATAGAAAGAAATGGGGCCATAGAACTCAATGGGGCCATAGGGATCTAAGGTGTTATAGGAATCAATGGGGCCACAGGAATCAATGGGGCCATAGGAATCAACGGGGCCATAGGAATCAAAGGGCCATAGGGATCAATGCGGCCTTAGAACTGAATGGGGCCATTGGGATCAATGGGGCCATAGGGATCAATGGTGTCATAAGAATCAATGGGGCCATAGAACTCAATGGGGCCATAGGAATCAACGGGACCATAGGAATCAATGGAGCCATCGAACTCAAAGTGGCCATAGTACTCAAAGGGGCCATAGGGATCAATGGGACCATAGGAATCATTGAGGCCATAGGGATCAATGGGGCCATGGGAATCAATGGGGCCATAGAGATCAAAGGGGCCATAGAACTCAATGGGGACATAGGGATCAATGGGGCCATAGGGATCAATGGGGCCATAGAACTCAATGGGGCCAGAGAAAACTATAAGGCCATAAAAATCAATGGGGCCACAGGAATCAATTGGGCCATAGGATTCAAAGGTACCATAGGGATCAATGGGGACATAGGAATCAATGTGGCAATAGGAATCAATGGACCCATAGAACAAAAGGGGCCATAAGAATCAATGGGGCCATAGGGATCAATGGGACCATAGAACTCAATGGGGCCATAGAACTCAATGGGGCCATAGGGATCAATGGGGCCATAGGGGTCAAAGGTACCATAGGGATCAATGAATACATAGGAATCAATGGGGCAATAGGAATTAATAGAGCCATAGAACAAAAAGGGCCAAAGGAATCAATCGGGCCATAGGGATCAATGGGAACATAGAACTCAATGGGGCCATAGAACTCAATGGGGCCATAGGGATCAATGGGGCCATAGGAATCAATGGGGCCATAGAACTCAATGGGGCCATAGGGATCAAAGGGTCCATAGGAATCAATGGGGCTATAGGAATCAATGGGGCCTTAGGGAACAGTGGGGCCATAGGGATCAATGCGGCCATAAGTATCAATGGGGCCATAGAACTCCAGGGGGCCATAGGGATCAATGGGTCCATAGGAATCAATGTGGCCATAGGAATCAATCAGGCTATAGGAATCAATGGGGCCCTAGGGATCAGTAGGCCATAGGAATCAATGGGTCCATAGGAATCAATGTGGCCGTAGGAATCAATGGAGCTATAGGAATCAATGGGGCCATAGGAATCAGTGGGGCCTTAGGAATCAATGGGGCCATAGAACTAAATGGGGCCATAGAACTCAAGCGTGCCATAGGTATCATTGGGGCCATAGAACTCAATGGGGCCACCGAACTCAATGGGGCCATAGGGATCAATGGGGCCATAGGGATCAATGGGACCATGAAATTCAATGGGGCCATAGAACTCAATGGGGCCCTGGGAATCAATGGGGCCATAGAAAGCTATGGGGCCATAGAACTCAATGGGACCATAGGGATCAAAGGTGTTATAGGAATCAATGGGGCCATAGGATTCAACGGGGCCATGGGGATCAATTGGGTCTTAGGGATCAATGGGGCCTTAGAACTCAATGGGGCCATAGGGATCAATGGGGCCATAGGAATCAAAGGGGCCATAGAGATCAATGGGGCCATAGAACTCAATGGGGCCATAGGGATGAATGGGGCCACAGCGATCAATAAAGCCATAGGGATCAATGGGGCCACAGGAATCAATGGGGCCATAGAAACCAATGGCGCTATAGGGATCAATGGGGCCACAGGAATCAATGGGGCCATAGGAATCAATGGGGCCATAGGAATCAAAGGGGCCATAGGGATCAATGCGGCCTTAGAACTCAATGGGGCCATAGGGATCAATGGGGCCATAGGAATCAATGGGGCCATAGGAATTAATGGAGCCATAGAACTAAATGGGGCTATAGAGATCAAAGTGGCCATAGGGATCAATGGAGCCATAGAACTCATTGGAGTCATAGAACTCAAAAGGCACCATAGGTATCAATGGGGCCATAGGGATCAATTGGGCCATAGAACTCACTGGGGCCATAGGAATCAATATGGCCATAGAACTCAATGGGGTCATTAAAATCAATGGTGCTATAGGAATCAATGGTTCCATAGCACTCAAAGGGTCCATTGGAATCAATGGGGCAATAGAACTCAATGGGGCCATAAAGATCAATGGGGCCTTAGGGATCAATGGGGCCATAGAACTCAGTAAGGCCATAGCGATCAATGAGAGCATAGGAATGAATGGGGCCATAGGAATCAATGGAGCCATAGAACTCAACGGGGCCATAGGAATCAACGGGGCCATCGAACTCAATGGGGCCATAGTACTCAATGGGGCCATAGGGATCAATGGGACCATAGGAACCAATGGGGCCATAGGGATCAATGGGGCCATGGGAATCAATGGGGCCACAGAGATCAATGGGGCCATAGAACTCAATGGGGACATAGGAATCAATGGGGCCATAAAAATCAATGGGGCCACAGGAATCAATGGGGCCACAGGAATCAATGGGGCCATAGGAATCAAAGGGACCATAGGGATCAATGGGGACATAGGAATAAATGTGGCAATAGGAATCAAATGAGCCATTGAAAAAAAGGGGCCATAAGAATCAATGGGGCCATAGGGATCAATGGGACCATAGAACTCAATGGGGCCATAGAACTCAATGGGGCCAGAGGGATCAATGGGACCATAAGAATCAATGGAGCCATAGAACTCAATGGGGCCATTGGGATCAATGGGACCTTAGGGATCAATGGGCCATACGGATCAATGGGGCCATAGTAATCAATGGGACCATAGAACTCAATGGTGATATAGGGATCAATGGGTCCATAGGAATCAATGTGGCCATAGGAATCAATGGGGCTATAGGAAACAATGGGGCCATAGGAATCAATGGGGCCATAGGTATTAATGAGGCCATGGGAATCAATGGGGCCATAGAGATCAATGGGGCCATAGAACTCAATGGGACCATAATGAACAATGGGGCCATAAAAATCAATGGGGCCACAGGAAACAATGGGGCCATAGGAATCAAAGGGACCATAGGGATCAATGGTGACATAGGAATCAGTGGGGCAATAGTAATCAATGGGGCCATAGAACTAAATGGGTTCATAGAACTCAATGGGGCCATAGGGATCAATGGGAACATAGAACTCAATGGGGCCATATAACTCAATGGGGCCTTAGAACTCAATGGTAATATAGAACTCAATGGGGCCATAGAACTCAATGGGGCCTTAGAACTCAATGGGACCATAGGAATCAATGGGGCCATATAACGCAAAGGGGCAATAGGAATCAATGGAGCCATAGAACTCAATGGGGCCATAGTAATCAATGGGACCATAGGTGTCAATGGGAACATTGGGATCAATGGGACCATAGCAATCAATGGCACCATAGGAATCAGTGGGGCCATAGGAATCAATGGGGCCATAGAACTAAATGGGTTCATAGAACTCAATGGGGCCATAGGGATCAATGGGGCCTTAGGAATCAATGGAGCCATAGAACTCAATGGAGCCATAGAACTCAAAGGGGCCATAGGGATCAACGGGGCCATAGGGATCAATGGAGCCATAGGATTCAAAGGGGCCATAGAACTCAATGGGGCCATAGGGATCAATGGGGCCTTAGGAATCAATGGAGCCATAGAACTCAATGGGTCCATAGAACTCAATGGGGCCATAGGAATCTAAGGGGCCATAGAACTGAAAGGGGACATAGGAATCAATGGAGCCATAGAACTCAAAGGGGCCACTGAAATCAATGGGGCCATAGGGATCAGTGGGACCACAGGAATCAATGGGGCCATAGGAATCAATGGGGCCATGCGGATCAATGGGGCCATAGGGATCAATGGGGCCATGCGAATCAATGGGGCCATAGGGATCAATGCGGCCATTAGAATCAATGCGGCAACAGAACACAATGGGGACATAGGGATCACTAAGGCCACAGGAATTACTAGGGCCATAGGAATCAATGGGGCCACAAGAATCAATGGGGCCATAGGAATCAATGGGGCCATAGGAATCAATGGGGCCATAGGTATCATTGGGGCCATAGGTATCAATGGGGCCATAGGGATCAATGGGACCATAAAATTCTATGGGGCCATAGAACTCAATGGGGCCATAGGAATCAATGGGGACCTGTGAATCAATGGGGCAATAGAAAGCAATGGGGCCATAGAACTCAATGGGGCCGTAGGGATCAATGGTGTTTTAGGAATCAATGGGGTCATAGGAATCAATGGGGCCATAGGGATCAATTGGGCCATAGGGATCAATGGGACCATAGAACTCAACGGGGCCATAAGGATCAATGCGGCCATAAGGATCAATGGGGCCATAGAGATCAATGGGGCCATAGAACTCAATGGGGCCTTAGAACTCAATGGGGCCATAGGGATCAATTGGGCCATAGGGATCAATGGGGCCATAGAAATCTATGGGGCCATAAAAATCAATGGGGCCACAGGAATCAATGGGGCCACAGCGATCAATAATGCCATAGGGATCAATGGGGCCACAGGAATCATGGGGCCATAGAAACCAATGGTGCCAAAGGGATAAATGGGGCCAAAGGAATCAATGGGGCCATAGGAATCAGTGGGGCCATAGGAATCAATGGGGCCATAGAACTAAATGGGTCCATGGAACTCAATGGGGCCATAGGGATCAATGGGGCCTTAGGAATCAATGGAGCCATAGAACTCAATGGAGCCATAGAACTCAAAGGGGCCATAGGGTTCAACGGGGCCTTAGGGATCAATGGAGCCATAGGAATCAAAGGGGCCATAGAACTCAATGGGGCCATAGGAATCTAAGGGGCCATAGAACTCAATGGGGACATAGGAATCAATGGAGCCATAGAACTCAAAGGGGCCACCGAAATCAATGGGGACATAGGGATCAGTGGGACCACAGGAATCAATGGGGCCATAGGAATCAATGGGGCCATGGGGATCATTGGGACCATAGGGATCAATGCGGCCATTAGAATCAGTGCGGCCACAGAACACAACGGGCCATAGGGATCACTAAGGCCACAGGAATTACTAGGGCCATAGCAATCAATGGGGCCATCTGGATCAATGGGGTCACAGGAATCAATGGGGCCACAGGAATCAATGAGGCCATAGGAATCAATGGGGCCATAGGAATCAATGGGGCCATAGGTATCATTGGGGCCATAGGTATCAATGGGGCCATAGGGATCAATGGGACCATAAAATTCCATGGGGCCATAGAACTCAATGGGGCCATAGGAATCAATGGGGACCTGGGAATCAATGGGGCCATAGAAAGCAATGGGTCCATAGGAATCAATGTGGCCTTAGGAATCAATGGGGCTAAAGGAATCAATGGGGCCTTGGGGATCAGTAGGGCCTTAGGGATCAATGCGGCCATTGGGATCAATGGGGCCATAGAACTCAATGGGGCAAAAGGGATCAATGGGGCCATAAAATTCAATGGGGCCATAGAACTCAATGGGGCCCTAGGAATCAATGGGGCCCTAGGAATCAATGGGGCCATAGAAAGCAATGGGGACATAGAACTCAATGGGGCCATAGGGATCAATGGGGTTATAGGAATCAATGGAGCCATTGGAATCAATGGGGCCATAGGGATCAATTGGGCCATAGAACTCAATGGGGCCATAGAAATCTATGGGGCCATAAAAATCAATGGGGCCACAGGAATCAATGGGGCTACAGCGATCAATAAAGCCATAGGGATCAATGGGGCCACAGGAATCAATGGGACCATAGGAATCAATGGGGCCATAGGAATCAAAGGGGCCTTAGGGATCAATGCGGCCTTAGAACTCAATCAGGCAATAGGGATCAATGGGGCCATAGGGATCAATGGTGTCATAAGAATCAAAGGAGCCATAGAACTAAATGGGGCCATAGAGATCAAAGGGGCCATAGGGATCAATGGAGCCATAGAACTCAATGGAGCCATAAAACTCAAAGGGGCCATCGGTATCAATGGGGCCATAGGGATCAATTGGGCCATAGAACTCAATGGGACCATAGAACTCAATGGGGCCATAGGGATCAATGGGTCCATAGGAATCAAAGAGGCCTTAGGAATCAATGGGGATATAGGGATCAATGGGGCCATCGGGATCAATGGGGCCATAGGAATCAATGGGGCCATAGAGATCAGTGGGGCCATAGGGATCAATGGGGCCATAGGAATCAATGGGGCCATAAAAATCAATGGGGCCACAGGAATCAATGGGGCCACAGCGATCAATAAAGCCATAGGGATCAATGGGGCCACAGGAATCAATTAGGCCATAGGAACCCATGTCGCCATAGGGATCAATGGGGCCACAGGAATCAATGGGGCCATAGGAATCAATGGGGCCATAGGAATCAAAGTGGCCATAAGGATCAATGCGGCCTTAGAACTCAATGGGGGCATAGGGATCAATGGGGCCATAGGGATCAGTGGTGTCATAAGAATCAATGGGGCCATAGAACTCAATGGGGACTTAGGGATCAATGGGGCCATAGGACTCAATGGGGCCCTAGGATTCAATGGGGCCCTAGGAATCAATGGGGCCATAGAAAGCAATGGTTCCATAGAACTAAATGGGGCCATAGAGATCAAAGGGGCCATAGGGATCAATGGAGCCATAGAACTCAATGGGGCCATAGAACTCAATGGTGACATAGGAATCAATGGAGCCATAGAACTCAATGGGGCCATAGAACTCAATGGGACCATAGAACTCAATGGGGCCATAGAACTCAATGGGGACATAGGAATCAATGGAGCCATAGAACTCAAAGGGGCCATAGAACTCAATGGGACCATAGCACTCAATGGGGCCATAGGGATCAATGGGTCCATACGAATCAATGTGGCCATAGGAATCAATGGGGCTATAGGAATCAATGGGGCCATAGAACTCAATGGGGACTTAGGGATCAATGTGGCCATAGGAATCAATGGAGCCATAGAACTCAATGGAGCCATAGAACTCAATGGGGCCATAGGGATCAATGGGGCCATAGGGATCAATTAGGCCATAGAACTCAATGGGGCCATAGGAATCAATGTGGCCATAGAATTCAATTAGGCCATAACAATCAATGGGGCCATAGGAATCAATGGGGCCATAGAACTCAATGGGGCCTTAGGAATCAATGGAGCCATACAACTCAATGGGGCCACCGAACTCAATGGGGCCATAGGGATCAATGGGACCACAGGAATCAATGCGGCCATAGGAATCAATGCGGCCATAGAACACAATGGGGCCATAGGGATCACTATGGCCATAGGAATTAATGGGGCCATAGGAATCAATGGGGCCATATGGATCAATGGGGTCACAGGAATCAATGTGGCCACAGGAAGCAATGGAGCCATAGGAATCAATTTGGCCATAGGAATCAATGGGGCCATAGGTATCAATGGGGCCATAGGGATCAATGCGGCCATTAGAATCAATGCGGCAACAGAACACAATGGGGACATAGGGATCACTAAGGCCACAGGAATTACTAGGGCCATAGGAATCAATAGGGCCATCTGGATCAATGGGGTCACAGGAATCAATGTGGCCACAAGAATCAATGGGGCCATAGGAATCAATGGGGCCTTAGGAATCAATGGGGCCATAGGTATCATTGGGGCCATAGGTATCAATGGGGCCATAGGGATCAATGGGGACCTGTGAATCAATGGGGCCATAGAAAGCAATGGGGCCATAGAACTCAACGGGGCCATAGGGATCAATGGTGTTTTAGGAATCAATGGGGTCATAGAACTCAACGGGGACATAGGGATCAATTGGGCCATAGGGATCAATGGGACCATAGAACTCAATGGGGCCATAAGGATCAATGGGGCCATAGAGATCAATGGGGCCATAGAACTCAATGGGGCCTTAGAACTCAATGGGGCCATAAAGATCAATGGGGCCATAAAGATCAATGGGGCCACAGAAATCTATGGGGCCATAAAAATCAATGGGGCCACAGGAATCAATGGGGCCACAGCGATCAATAAAGCCATAGGGATCAATGGGGCCACAGGAATCATGGGGCCATAGAAACCAATGGTGCCAAAGGGATAAATGTGGCCAAAGGAATCAATGGGGCCATAGGAATCAGTGGGGCCATAGGAATCTAAGGGGCCATAGAACTCAATGGGGACATAGGAATCAATGGAGCCATAGAACTCAAAGGGGCCACCGAAATCAATGGGGCCATAGGGATCAGTGGGATAACAGGAATCAATGGGGCCATAGGAATCAATGGGGCCATAGAACTAAATGGGTCCATGGAACTCAATGGGGCCATAGGGATCAATGGGGCCTTAGGAATCAATGGAGCCATAGAACTCAATGGAGCCATAGAACTCAAAGGGGCCATAGGGTTCAACGGGGCCATAGGGATCAATGGAGCCATAGGAATCAAAGGGGCCATAGAACTCAATGGGGCCATAGGAATCTAAGGGGCCATAGAACTCAATGGGGACATAGGAATCAATCGAGCCATAGAACTCAAAGGGGCCACCGAAATCAATGGGGCCATAGGGATCAGTGGGACCACAGGAATCAATGGGGCCATAGGAATCAATGGGGCCATGGGGATCATTGGGACCATAGGGATCAATGCGGCCATTAGAATCAATGCGGCCACAGAACACAATGGGGCCATAGGGATCACTAAGGCCACAGGAATTACTAGGGCCATAGGAATCAATGGGGCCATCTGGATCAATGGGGTCACAGGAATCAATGGGGCCACAGGAATCAATGAGGCCATAGGAATCAATGGGGCCATAGGAATCAATGGGGCCATAGGTATCACTGGGGCCATAGGTATCAATGGGGCCATAGGGATCAATGGGACTATAAAATTCCAAGGGACCATAGAACTCAATGGGGCCATAAGAATCAAAGGGAACCTGGGAATCAATGGGGCCATAGAAAGCAATGGGTCCATAGGAATCAATGTGGCCTTAGGAATCAATGGGGCTAAAGGAATCAATGGGGCCATAGGTATCATTGGGGCCATAGGTATCAATGGGGCCATAGGGATCAATGGGACCATAAAATTCCATTGGACCATAGAACTCAATGGGGACATAGGAATCAAAGGGAACCTGAGAATCAATGGGGCCATAGAAAGCAATGGCTCCATAGGAATCAATGTGGCCTTAGGAATCAATGGGGCTAAAGGAATCAATGGGGCCTTAGGGATCAGTAGGGCCATAGGGATCAATGCGACCATTGGGATCAATGGGGCCATAGAACTCAATGGGGACTTAGGGATCAATGTGGCCATAGGAATCAATGGAGCCATAGAACTCAATGGAGCCATAGAACTCAAAGGGGCCATAGGGATCAATGGGGCCATAGGGATCAATGTGGCCATAGAATTCAATTAGGCCATAACAATCAATGGGGCCATAGGAATCAATGGGGCCATAGAACTCAATGGGGCCTTAGGAATCAATGGAGCCATAGAACTCAATGGGGCCACCGAACTCAAGGGGGCCATAGGGATCAATGGGACCACAGGAATCAATGCGGCCATAGGAATCCATGCGGATTCCTATCAATGGGGCAATAGGAATCAATGGAGCCATAGGAATCAATGTGGCCTTAGGAATCAATGGGGCTAAAGGAATCAATGGGGCCTTAGGGATCAGTAGGGCCATAGGGATCAATGCGACCATTGGGATCAATGGGGCCATAGAACTCAATGGGGACTTAGGGATCAATGTGGCCATAGGAATCAATGGGGCAATAGGAATCAATGGAGCCATAGAACTCAAAGGGGCCATAGGGATCAATGGGGCCATAGGGATCAATGTGGCCATAGAATTCAATTAGGCCATAACAATCAATGGAGCCATAGAACTCAATGGGGCCATAGGGATCAATGGGGCCATAGGAATCAATGGGGCCATAGAACTCAATGGGGCCATAGAACTCAATGGGGCCATAGGGATCAATGGGGCCATAGGAATCAATGGGGCCATAGAACTCAATGGAGCCATAGAACTCAAAGGGGCCATAGGAATCAATGGGGCCATAGGGATCAGTGGGACCACAGGAATCAATGGGGCCATAGGAATCAATGGGGCCATGGGGATCATTGGGACCATAGGGATCAATGCGGCCATTAGAATCAATGCGGCCACAGAACACAATGGGGCCATAGGGATCACTAATGCCACAGGAATTACTAGGGCCATAGGAATCAATGGGGCCATAGGTATCATTGGGGCCATAGGTATCAATGGGGCCATAGGGATCAATGGGACCATAAAATTCCATGGGGCCATAGAACTCAATGGGGCCATAGGAATCAATGGGGACCTGGGAATCAATGGGGCCATAGAAAGCAATGGGTCCATAGGAATCAATGTGGCCTTAGGAATCAATGGGGCTAAAGGAATCAATGGGGCCTTGGGGATCAGTAGGGCCATAGGGATCAATGCAGCCATTGGGATCAATGGGGCCATAGAACTCAAAGGGCCATAGGGATCAATGGGGCCATAAAATTCAATGGGGCCATAGAACTCAATGGGGCCCTAGGAATCAATGGGGCCCTAGGAATCAATGGGGCCATAGAAAGCAATGGGGACATAGAACTCAATGGGGCCATAGGGATCAATGGGGTTATAGGAATCAATGGAGCCATTGGAATCAATGGGGCCATAGGGATCAATTGGGCCATAGAACTCAATGGGGCCATAGAAATCTATGGGGCCATAAATATCAATGGGGCCACAGGAATCAATGGGGCTACAGCGATCAATAAAGCCATAGGGATCAATGGGGCCACAGGAATCAATGGGACCATAGGAATCAAAGGGGCCATAGGAATCAAAGGGGCCTTAGGGATCAATGCGGCCATAGAACTCAATCAGGCAATAGGGATCAATGGGGCCATAAAGATCAATGGTGTCATAAGAATCAATGGAGCCATAGAACTAAATGGGGCCATAGAGATAAATGGGGCCATAGGGATCAATGGAGCCATAGAACTCAATGGAGCCATAAAACTCAAAGGGGCCATCGGTATCAATGGGGCCATAGGGATCAATTGGGCCATAGAACTCAATGGGAAAATAGAACTCAATGGGGTCATAGGGATTAATGGGTCCATAGGAATCAATGTGGCCTTAGGAATCAATGGGGCTATAGAGATCAATGGGGCCATCGGGATCAATGGGGCCATAGGAATCAGTGGGGCCACAGAGATCAGTGGGGCCATAGGTATCAATGGGGCCATAGGAATCAATGGGGCCATAAAAATCAATGGGGCCACAGGAATCAATGGGGCCACAGCGATCAATAAAGCCATAGGGATCAATGGGGCCACAGGAATCAATGGGGCCATAGGAACCAATGTCGCCATAGGGATCAATGGGGCCACAGGAATCAATGGGGCCATAGGAATCAATGGGGCCATAGGAATCAAAGTGGCCATAAGGATCAATGCGGCCTTAGAACTCAATGGGGCCATAGGGATCAATGGGGCCATAGGGATCAATGGTGTCATAAGAATCAATGGGACCATAGAACTCAATGGGGACTTAGGGATCAACGGGGCCATAGGACTCAATGGGGCCCTAGGATTCAATGAGGCCTAGGAATCAATTGGGCCATAGAAAGCAATGGAGCCATAGAACTAAATGGGGCCATAGAGATCAAAGGGGCAATAGGGATCAATGGAGCCATAGAACTCAATGGGGCCATAGAACTCAATGGGGACATAGGAATCAATGGAGCCATAGAACTCAAAGGGGCCATAGAACTCAATGGGACCATAGAACTCAATGGGGCCATAGGGATCAAAGGGTCCATACGAATCAATGTGGCCATAGGAATCAATGGAGCCATAGAACTCAATGGAGCCATAGAACTCAACGGGGCCATAGGAATCAATGGGGCCATAGGGATCAATTAGGCCATTGAACTCAATGGGGCCATAGGAATCAATGTGGCCATAGAATTCAATTAGGCCATAACAATCAATGGGGCCATAGGAATCAATGCGGCCATAGAACACAAAGTGGCCATAGGGATCACTATGGCCATAGGTATTAATGGGGCCATAGGAATCAATGGGGCCATATGGATCAATGGGGTCACAGGAATCAATGGGGCCACAGGAATCAATGGAGCCATAGGAATCAATTTGCCCATAGGAATCAATGGGGCCATGGGTATCAATGGGGCCATGGGGATCAATGCGGCCATTAGAATCAATGCGGCAACAGAACACAATGGGGACATAGGGATCACTAAGGCCACAGGAATTACTAGGGCCATAGGAATCAATGGGGCCATGTGGATCAATGGGGTCACAGGAATCAATGGGGCCACAAGAATCAATGGGGCCATAGGAATCAATGGGGCCATAGGAATCAATGGGGCCATAGGTATCATTGGGGCCATAGGTATCAATGGGGCCATAGGGATCAATGGGACCATAAAATTCTATGGGGCCATAGAACTCAATGGGGCCATAGGAATCAATGGGGACCTGTGAATCAATGGGGCCAAGAAAGCAATGGGGCCATAGAACTCAACGGGGCCATCCGGATCAATGGTGTTTTAGGAATCAATGGGGTCATAGGAATCAATGGGGCCATAGGGATCAATTGGGCCATAGGGATCAATGGGACCATAGAACTCAATGGGGCCATAAGGATCAATGGGGCCATAAGGATCAATGGGGCCATAGAGATCAATGGGGCCATAGAACTCAATGGGGCCTTAGAACTCAATGGGGCCATAAAGATCAATGGGGCCATAGGGATCAATGGGGCCATAGAAATCTATGGGGCCATAAAAATCAATGGGGCCACAGGAATCAATGGGGCCACAGCGATCAATAAAGCCATAGGCATCAATGGGGCCACAGGAATCATGGGGCCATAGAAACCAATGGCGCCAAAGGGATAAATGGGGCCAGAGGAATCAATGGGGCCATAGGAATCAGTGGGGCCATAGGAATCTAAGGGGCCATAGAACTCAATGGGGACATAGGAATCAATGAAGCCATAGAACTCAAAGGGGCCACCGAAATCAATGGGGCCATATGGATCAGTGGGACCACAGGAATCAATGGGGCCATAGGAATCAATGGGGCCATGGGGATCAATGGGGCCATAGGGATCAATGCGGCCATTAGAATCAATGCGGCAACAGAACACAATGGGGACATAGGGATCACTAAGGCCACAGGAATTACTAGGGCCATAGGAATCAATGGGGCCATCTGGATCAATGGGGTCACAGGAATCAATGGGGCCACAAGAATCAATGGGGCCATCTGGATCAATGGGGTCACAGGAATCAATGGTGCCACAAGAATCAATGGGGCCATCTGGATCAATGGGGTCACAGGAATCAATGGGGCCACAAGAATCAATGGGGCCATAGGAATCAATGGGGCCATAGGAATCAATGGGGCCATAGGTATCATTGGGGCCATAGGTATCATTGGGGCCATAGGGATCAATGGGGACCTGTGAATCAGTGGGGCCATAGAAAGCAATGGGGCCATAGAACTCAACGGGGCCATAGGGATCAATGGTGTTTTAGGAATCAATGGGGTCATAGGAATCAATGGGGCCATAGGGATCAATTGGGCCATAGGGATCAATGGGACCATAGAACTCAATGGGGCCATAAGGATCAATGGGGCCATAAGGATCAATGGGGCCATAGAACTCAATGGGGCCTTAGAACTCAATGGGGCCATAAGGATCAATGGGGCCATAGGGATCAATGGGGCCATAGAAATCTATGGGGCCATAAAAATCAATGGGGCCACAGGAATCAATGGGGCCACAGCGATCAATAAAGCCATAGGGATCAATGGGGCCACAGGAATCATAGGGCCATAGAAACCAATGGCGCCAAAGGCATAAATGGGGCCAAAGGAATCAATGGGGCCATAGGAATCAGTGGGGCCATAGGAATCAATGGGGCCATAGAACTAAATGGGTCCATGGAACTCAATGGGGCCATAGGGATCAATGGGGCCTTAGGAATCAATGGAGCCATAGAACTCAATGGAGCCATAGAACTCAAAGGGGCCATAGGGTTCAACGGGGCCATAGGGATCAATGGAGCCATAGGAATCAAAGGGGCCATAGAACTCAATGGGGCCATAGGAATCTAAGGGGCCATAGAACTCAATGGGGACATAGGAATCAATGGAGCCATAGAACTCAAAGGGGCCACCGAAATCAATGGGGCCATAGGGATCAGTGGGACCACAGGAATCAATGGGGCCATAGGAATCAATGGGGCCATGGGGATCATTGGGACCATAGGGATCAATGCGGCCATTAGAATCAATGCGGCCACAGAACACAATGGGGCCATAGGGATCACTAAGGCCACAGGAATTACTAGGGCCATAGCAATCAATGGGGCCATCTGGATCAATGGGGTCACAGGAATCAATGGGGCCACAGGAATCAATGAGGCCATAGGAATCAATGGGGCCATAAGAATCAATGGGGCCATAGGTATCATTGGGGCCATAGGTATCAATGGGGCCATAGGGATCAATGGGACCATAAAATTCCATGGGACCATAGAACTCAATGGGGCCATAGGAATCAAAGGGAACCTGAGAATCAATGGGGCCATAGAAAGCAATGGGTCCATAGGAATCAATGTGGCCTTAGGAATCAATGGGGCTAAAGGAATCAATGGGGCCATAGGTATCATTGGGGCCATAGGTATCAATGGGGCCATAGGGATCAATGGGACCATAAAATTCCATGGGACCGTAGAACTCAATGGGGACATAGGAATCAAAGGGAACCTGAGAATCAATGGGGCCATAGAAAGCAATGGCTCCATAGGAATCAATGTAGCCGTAGGAATCAATGGGGCTAAAGGAATCAATGGGGCCTTAGGGATCAGTAGGGCCATAGGGATCAATGCGACCATTGGGATCAATGGGGCCATAGAACTCAATGGGGCCATAGGGATCAATGGGGCCATAAAATTCAATGGGGCCATAGAACTCAATGGGGCCCTAGGAATCAATGGGGCCATAGAAAGCAATGGGGACATAGAACTCAATGGGGCCATAGGGATCAATGGGGTTATAGGAATCAATGGAGCCATTGGAATCAATGTGGCCATAGGGATCAATTGGGCCATAGAACTCAATGGGGCCATAGAAATCTATGGGGCCATAAAAATCAATGGGGCCACAGGAATCAATGGGGCTACAGCGATCAATAAAGCCATAGGGATCAATGGGGCCACAGGAATCAATGAGGCCATAGGAATCAATGGGGCCATAGAACTCAAAGGGGCCACCGAAATCAATGGGGCCATAGGGATCAGTGGGACCACAGGAATCAATGGGGCCATAGGAATCAATGGGGCCATGGGGATCAATGGGGCCATAGGGATCAATGCGGCCATTAGAATCAATGCGGCAACAGAACACAATGGGGACATAGGGATCACTAAGGCCACAGGAATTACTAGGGCCATAGGAATCAATGGGGCCATCTGGATCAATGGGGTCACAGGAATCAATGGGGCCACAAGAATCAATGGGGCCATCTGGATCAATGGGGTCACAGGAATCAATGGGGCCACAAGAATCAATGGGGCCATAGGAATCAATGAGGCCATAGGAATCAATGGGGCCATAGGTATCATTGGGGCCATAGGTATCAATGGTGCCATAGGGATCAATGGGGACCTGTGAATCAATGGGGCCATAGAAAGCAATGGGGGCATAGAACTCAACGGGGACATAGGGATCAATGGTGTTTTAGGAATCAATGGGGTCATAGGAATCAATGGGGCCATAGGGATCAATTGGGCCATAGGGATCAATGGGACCATAGAACTCAATGGGGCCATAAGGATGAATGGGGCCATAAGGATCAATGGGGCCATAGAGATCAATGGGGCCATAGAACTCAATAGGGCCTTAGAACTCAATGGGGCCATAAAGATCAATGGGGCCATAGGGATCAATGGGGCCATAGAAATCTATGGGGCCATAAAAATCAATGGGGCCACAGGAATCAATGGGGCCACAGCGATCAATAAAGCCATAGGGATCAATGGGGCCACAGGAATCATGGGGCCATAGAAACCAATGGCGCCAAAGGGATAAATGGGGCCAAAGGAATCAATGGGGCCATAGGAATCAGTGGGGCCATAGGAATCAATGGGGCCATAGAACTAAATGGGTCCATGGAACTAAATGGGGCCATAGGGATCAATGGGGCCTTAGGAATCAATGGAGCCATAGAACTCAATGGAGCCATAGAACTCAAAGGGGCCATAGGGTTCAACGGGGCCATAGGGATCAATGGAGCCATAGGAATCAAAGGGGCCATAGAACTCAATGGGGCCATAGGAATCTAAGGGGCCATAGAACTCAATGGGGACATAGGAATCAATGGAGCCATAGAACTCAAAGGGGCCACCAAAATCAATGGGGCCATAGGGATCAGTGGGACCACAGGAATCAATGGGGCCATAGGAATCAATGGGGCCATGGGGATCATTGGGACCATAGGGATCAATGCGGCCATTAGAATCAATGCGGCCACAGAACACAATGGGGCCATAGGGATCACTAAGGCCACATGAATTACTAGGGCCATAGGAATCAATGGGGCCATCTGGATCAATGGGGTCACAGGAATCAATGGGGCCACAGGAATCAATGAGGCCATAGGAATCAATGGGGCCTTAGGAATCAATGGGGCCACAGGAATCAATGAGGCCATAGGGATCAATGGGGCCTTAGGAATCAATGGGGCCATAGGTATCATTGGGGCCATAGGTATCAATGGGGCCATAGGGATCAATGGGACCATAAAATTCTATGGGGCCATAGAACTCAATGGGGCCATAGGAATCAATGGGGACCTGGGAATCAATGGGGCCATAGAAAGCAATGGGTCCATAGGAATCAATGTGGCCTTAGGAATCAATGGGGCTAAAGGAATCAATGGGGCCTTGGGGATCAGTAGGGCCATAGGGATCAATGCGGCCATTGGAATCAATGGGGCCATAGAACTCAATGGGGCCATAGGGATCAATGGGGCCATAAAATTCAATGGGGCCATAGAACTCAATGGGGCCCTAGGAATCAATGGGGCCATCGGAATCAATGGGGCCATAGGGATCAATTGGGCCATAGAACTCAATGGGGCCATCGGAATCAATACGGCCATAGGGATCAATTGGGCCATAGAACTCAATGGGGCCATAGATATCTATGGGGCCCTAGGAATCAATGGGGTTACAGGAATCAATGGGGCCACAGCCATCAATAAAGCCATAGGGATCAATGCGACCTTAGAACTCAATGGGGCCATTGGGATCAATGGGGCCATTGGGATCAATGGTGTCATAAGAATCAATGGGGTTATAGAACTCAATGGGGCCATATTGATCAATGGGGCCATAGCGATCAAATAGGCCATAGATCTAAATGGAGCCATAGGAATCAGTGTGGCCATAGAATTCAATAAGGCCAAAACAATCAATGTGGCCGTGGGAATCAATGGGGCCATAGAACTCAATGGGGCCATAGGAATCAATGGAGTCATAGAACTCAATGGGGCCACCGAACTCAATGGGGCCATAGGTATCAATGGGACCTTAGGAATCAATGGGGCCATAGGAATCAATGGGGCCATAGGAATCAATGGGGCCATAGGGATCAATTCAGCCATAGGAATCAATGCGGCCATAGAACACAATGGGGCCATAGGGATCACTAAGGCCATAGGAATTAATGGGGCCATAGGAATCAATGGGAACATAAGGATCAATGGGGTCACAGGAATCAATGGGGCCATTGGGATCAATGGGACCATAAAATTCAATGGGGCCATAGAACTCAATGAGGCCCTAGGAATCAATGGGGCCCTAGGAATCAATGGGGCCATAGAAAGCAATGGGGCCATGGAACTCAAAGGGGCAATAGGGATCAATGGGGTTAAAGGAATCTATGGGGCCATAGGAATCAGTGGGGCCATAGGGATCAATTGGGCCATAGAACTCAATGGGACCATAGAGCTCAATGGGGCCATAGGGATCAATGGGTCCATAGGAATCAATGTGGCCTTAGGAATCAATGGGGCTATAGGAATCAATGGGGCCATAGGAATCAGTGGGGCCTTAGGAATCAATGAGGCCATAGAACTCAATGGGGCCATAGGGATCAATGGGGCATTAGGAATCAATGGAGCCATAGAACTCAATGGAGCCATAGAACTCAATGGGGCCATAGGGATCAATGGGGCATTAGGGATCAATTAGGCCATAGAACTCAATGGGGCCATAGGAATCAATGTGGCCATAGAATTCAATAAGGCCGTAACAATCAATGGGGACATAGGAATCAATGGGGCCATAGAACTCAATGGGGCCATAGAACTCAATAGGGCCACCGAACTCAATGGGGCCATAGGGATCAATGGTGCCACAGGAATCAATGCGGCCATAGGAATCAATGCGGCCATAGAACACAATGGGGCCATAGGGATCACTATGGCCATAGGTATTAATGGGGCCATAGGAATCAATGGGGCCATATGGATCAATGGGGTCACAGGAATCAATGGGGCCACAGGAATCAATGGAGCCATAGGAATCAATTTGGCCATAGGAATCAATGGGGCCATAGGTATCAATGGGGCCATAGGGATCTATGGGACCATAAAATTCAATGGTGCCATAGAACTCAATGGGGCCCTAGGAATCAATGGGGCCCTAGAAATCAATGGGGCCCTAATAATCAATGGGGCCATAGAAAGCAATGGGGCCATAGAACTCAAAGGGGCAATAGGGATCAATGGGGTTATAGGAATCAATGGGGCCATAGGGATCAATGGGGCCTTAGGGATCAATTGGGCCATAGAACTCAATGGGGCCATAGAAATCTATGGGGCCATAACAATCAATGGGGCCACAGGAATCAATGGGGCCACAGCGATCAATAAAGCCATAGGGATCAATGGGGCCACAGGAATCAATGGGGCCGTAGGAACCAATGTCGCCATAGGGATCAATGGGGCCATAGGGATCAATGGTGTCATAAGAATCAATGGGGCCATAGGAATCAATGGAGTCATAGAACTCAATGGGGCCACCGAGCTCAAAGGGGCCATAGGGATCAATGGGACCACAGGAATCAATGGGGCTATAGGAATCAATGGGGCCATAGGGATCAATGGGTCCATCGGAATCAATGTGGCCATAGGAATCAATGGGGCTACAGGAATCAATGGGGCCTTAGGGATCAGTGGGGCCATAGGGATCAATGCGGCCAATGGGATCATTGGGGCCATAGAACTCAATGGGGCCATAGGGATCAATGGGTCCATAGGAATCAATGTGGCCATAGGAATCAATGGGGCTATAGGAATCAATGGGGCCCTGGGAATCAGTGGGGCCTTAGGAATCAATAGGGCTATTGAACTAAATGGGGCCATAGAACTCAATGGGGCCATAGGGATCAATGGGGCCATAGGAATCAATGGAGCCATAGAACTCAAAGGAGCCATAGAACTCAATGGGGCCATAGGGATCAATGGGGCATTAGGGATCAATTAGGCCATAGAACTCAATGGGGCCATAGGAATCAATGTGGCCATAGAATTCAATAAGGCCATAACAATCAATGGGGACATAGGAATCAATATGGCCATAGAATTCAATAAGGCCATAACAATCAATGGGGCCTTAGGAATCAATGGGGCCATAGAACTCAATGGGGCCATAGGAATCAATGGAGCCATAGAACTCAATGGGGCCATAGAACTCAATGGGGCCATAGGGATCAATGGGACCACAGGAATCAATGGGGCCATAGGAATCAATGGGGCCATAGGGATCAATGGGGCCATTGGGATCAATGCGGCCATAGGAATCCATGCGGCCATAAAACACAATGGGGCCATTGGGATCACTAAGGCCATAGGAATTAATTGGGCCATAAGAATCAATGGGGCCATATGGATCAATGGGCTCACAGGAATCAATGGGGCCACAGGAATCAATGGGGCCATAGGTATCAATGGGGCCATAGGTATCAATGGGGCCATAGGGATCAATGGGACCATAAAATTCAACGGAGCCATAGAAATCAATGGGTCCATAGGAATCAATGGGGCCCTAGGAATCAATGGGGCCCTGGGAATCAATGGGGCCATAGAAAGCAATGGGGCCATAGAACTCAATGGGGCCATAGGGATCAATGGTGTTATAGGAATCAAATGGGCCATAGGAATCAATGGGGTCATAGGGATCAAAGGGGCCATAGGGATCAATGGGGCCATAGAACTCAATGGGGCCTTAGGGATCAATGGGTCCATAGGGATCAATGGGGCCATAGAACTCAATGGGGCCATAGGGATCAATGGGGCCATAGAACTCAATGGGGCCATAGAAATCTATGGGGCCATAAGAATCAATGGGGCCACAGCGATCAATAAAGCCATAGGGATCAAAGGGGCCACAGGAATCAATGGGGCCGTAGGAACCAATGTCGCCATAGGGATCAATGGGGCCATAGGGATCAATGGTGTCATAAGAATCAACGGGGCAATAGAACTCAATGGGGCCATAGGGATCAGTGGGGCCACAGGGATCAATAAGGCCATAGAACTCAATGGGGCCATAGGAATCATTGTGGCCATAGAATTCAATAAGGCCATAACAATCAGTGGAGCCATAGGAATCGATGGGGCCATAGAACTCAATGGGGCCATAGGAATCAATGGAGTCATAGAACTCAAAGGGGCCACCGAGCTCAAAGGGGCCATAGAGATCAATGGGAGCACAGGAATCTATGGGGCTATAGGAATCAATGGGGCCATAGGGATCAATGGGTCCATAGGAATCAATGTGGCCATAGGAATCAATGGGGCTACAGGAATCAATTGGGCCTTAGGGATCAGTGGGGCCATAGGGATCAATGGTGTCATAAGAATCAATGGGGCCACAGAACTCAATGGGGCCATAGGAATCAATGGAGCCATAGAACTCAATGGGGCCACCGAACTCAATGGGGCCATAGGGATCAATGGGACCACAGGAATCAATGTGTCCATAGGAATCAATTTGGCCTTAGGAATCAATGGGGCTATAGGAACCAATGGGGCCATAGGAATCAGTGGGGCCTTAGGAATCAATGAGGCCATAGAACTCAATGGGGCCATAGGGATCAATGGGGCATTAGGAATCAATGGAGCCATAGAACTCAATGGAGCCATAGAACTCAATGGGGCCATAGGGGTCAATGGGGCATTAGGGATCAATTAGGCCATAGAACTCAATGGGGCCATAGGAATCAATGTGGCCATAGAATTCAATAAGGCCGTAACAATCAATGGGGACATAGGAATCAATGGGGCCATAGAACTCAATGGGGCCACCGAACTCAATGGGGCCTTAGGGATCAATGGGACGACAGGAATCAATGGGGCCATAGGAATCAATGGGGCCATAGGGATCAATGGGGCCATAGGGATCAATGCTGCCATAGGAATCCATGCGGCCATAAAACACAATGGGGCCATAGGGATCACTAAGGCCATAGGAATTAATGGGGCCATAGGAATCAATGGGGACATATGGATTAATGGGGTCACAGGAATCAATGGATCCATAGGAATGAATTTGGCCATAGGAATCAATGGGGCCATAGGTATCAATGGGGCCATTGGGATCAATGGGACCATAAAATTCAATGGGGCCATAGAACTCAATGAGGCCCTAGGAATCAATGGGGCCCTAGGAATCAATGGGGCCATAGAAAGCAATGGGGCCATAGAACTCAAAGGGGCAATAGGGATCAATGGGGTTATAGGAATCTATGGGGCCATAGGAATCAATGGGGCCATAGGGATCAATTGGGCCATGGAACTCAATGGGACCATAGAACTCAATGGGGCCATAGGGATCAATGGGTCCATAGGAATCAATGTGGCCTTAGGAATCAATGGGGCTATAGGAATCAATGGGGCCATAGGAATCAGTGGGGCCTTAGGAATCAATGGGGCCATAGAACTCAATGGGGCCATAGGGATCAATGGGGCAATAGGAATCAATGGAGCCATAGAACTCAATGGAGCCATAGAACTCAATGGGGCCATAGGGATCAATGGGGCATTAGGGATCAATTAGGCCATAGAACTCAATGGGGCCATAGGAATCAATGTGGCCATAGAATTCAATAAGGCCGTAACAATCAATGGGGCCATAGGAATCAATGGGGCCACCGAACTCAATGGGGCCATAGGGATCAATGGGGCCATAGGGATCAATGCTGCCATAGGAATCCATGCGGCCATTAGTATCAATGCGGCCATAGGGATCACTAAGTCCATAGGAACTAATTGGGCCATAATAATCAATGGGGCCATATGGATCAATGGGGTCACAGGAATCAATGGGGTCACAGGAATCAATGGTGCCACAGGAATCAATGGGGCCATAGGTATCAATGGGGCCATAGGTATCAATGGGGCCATAGGGATCAATGGGACCATAAAATTCAATGTGGCCATGGAAATCAATGGGGCCATAGGAATCAATGGGGCCCTCGGAATCAATGGGGCCCTGCGAATCAATGGGGCCACAGAAAGCAATTGGGCCTTAGAACTCAATTGGGACATAGGGATCAATGGTGTTTTAGGAATCAATGGGGCCATAGGAATCAATGGGGCCATATGGATCAATGCGGCCATAGGGATCAATGGGGCCATAGGAATCAATGGGGCCACAGGGATCAATGGGGCCACAGGGATCAATGGGGCCATAGGGATCAATGGGGCCATAGGAATCAATGGGGCCATAGAACTCAATGGGGCCAGAGAACTCAATGGGGCAATAGGGATCAATGGGGCCATACGGATCAATGGGGCCATAGGGATCAATGGGGCCATAGGAATCAATGGGGCCACAGGGATCAATGGGGCCATACGGATCAATGGGGCCATAGTAATCAATGGGACCACAGGAATCAATGGAGCCATAGAACTCTGTCATGGTTTTATGATTTTTGGTACTGGCATTCCACATCATAACATCATGTATTGCATTAAGATTTAAAGAGCTAATACTCCAGCTCCATAGATCATTGTTAATTCCAGGTATACCTGCCTCAGAAGAGAAGAAGAACTACATTCCCCAGTGGACTTTGCGATGCTTTGTATTTTTACGTGTTTTCCGCTCAGAGGGAACAGATAAAAACCCTCAGCGGTCACGGGACGCTCTCTTTCCTTCGGGATCGACGCAGCAGTGGGTGCTCGCTGCCGTCTCTCCTTCAGCGTTAGCCTAAGGCCTTTGGTTTATCGGACACTCTCTCTTGCTCATTCATTAGCCTCAATTCCAATTATATTGTATTATATTCTGTTATTTTGCTTTCTGATATCTTATTTAGTAAACTAGCTTTCCTCCTCCGATCGTTGCCGCTGTTTTGTTTCTGGGCCCATCTCCCTTTTCCCTTTTTTCCTTGCACTTTCCTGGGGCGTGGGTCCGTGGGTCCCCCGCACCAATCGTCACGGAACCGGGCCGATCCAGCCCGGTAAACCGTTGACATTTTTGGCGCCCGACGTGGGGCAATAGAGCTGCCTTAGCCGGGCAGAGACATACTCTTAGAGTGAATCTCTGTCTCTTGCTAGCAAGCTTATCTGTATTGCAGGTGCTCTACGGCATAACACGGCCTTGAAGCCTGGGCGTACTGCCAGTTGTTCTGGGATATTTGTCAACTTTTTTGGGTGCTGCTAGCTTGTTTAAGTAAAAAAAAAAAAAAAAAAAAGCTCTTGCTTTTTAAACTGCTCTTAAAGGGGCTACATTTCGTGGTTTCTTCCCTCGTAATGCTCAGAATATACTGGGACTTAATTAAGTTTGCCAGTCTGATCTATGTTGCTTGGTCTGTATATGATAAACTAAAAACACTGGTGGAAATACCTACCTGGCTTTTGTATATGATGTGGCATTCAGTTCCAGAGGGAGCAACCCCAGGTGGAGTTGTTAATTCTACGGAACTCATGATTTTTAAACCGGCTCCTGGCCTCTCCTTTGATTTGTTAGGCGTTTTCTGAATGCTCATCCAATGCTCGTAATGATTGTGGTGTCAGTCTCCCTGAATGTACTCTTTATCGGTATCTATATTTATAATATTTTGAGAAAGCCTTCCCCAGAGCCAGAGAACAGTGACTGGCAGGGAGTTTGGAGGGACTTAGGAGAGACTTTAGAGAAGTGGTCATCACCGCTGTCATGGGACTTTTCTCCTGAACACCTGCAAGATCCTGAGAACCTAAGCAGATATCTGAGACAGGGATGTTATGGCTCAGACAGATCTGAGGGGGCCCAAATTATTTGGGGTCTGGCTTATGCTTACCGGGCCTTATTCAATACTATTCCAGAGAGGCTTAGAGTTTTTGAAATAGAGCGAGAGAGTCTCCGAGCCGAGACAGTCTCCAAATTGAGAAAGACAGTCTTTTAGCTGACAATCAGACCCTCCAGACCGAGAGAGATACCCTCCAGACCGAGAGAGACGCCCTCCAGTCTCAACATGATGCCCTCCAATCCAAACTCAATAGCCCTCAGTCTCACCAAGATGCCCTCCAATCTGAGCGAGATGCCCTCCAATCTGAACTAGATGCCCTCCAATCTGAGCGAGACTCCCTCAAAACTGAGCAAGATGCCTACCAATTTACATTACTCCGTTTCCAAAATGAACTAATCCATGTTCGGGCTCAACAAGTCAGGCTCCAAGGTGAACTAAATTTTGTCACAGCTGAACGAGATGGACTTCGAGCCGAGCTAGAGAAGATGATCATTAATTCTAACCAATATGATCAACCACAGGTGACACCAGAATCGATGTCAGTTGCCCCTGTAAGAGGGCGGAAAATGAAAAAGTCTCGATGCCCTTAACAGAGAAGAAAGAGGAGGAGCTGAGAGTGGAAGAAGCAGACTCTGAAAGGGAAGAGGACAAAGTAGAGGAATCAGACGCTGCAAGAGAAGAGGAGAAAATAGGTCCAGAGAGGTTGTTTAAGACTTCAGACTTTCCATTAGGAGGTCTGAGACACCCCACAAGATTACGGTCACCAACACCTAGGAGGGCAATGAGTCCTGATAGAGTAGAAGATGAAAGAGAGGTTATTACCGATGTTACTCGACCTATGAAAATGAATGAAATTCGAAGTTTGAGAAAAGACTTTACACGCCACGCAAATGAACCTATTGTCACCTGTTACTACGCTGTTGGGACAGTGGGGCCAACAGTGTATGGCTAGATGGTAACGAAGCTCGCCAATTGGGTAGCATTGCCAGGGACTCTGTCATTGACAGAGGCATTAGTACATGCCACAATAGACCCTTCACTCTCTGGAAGCGGATGCTGATATCCGTGAAAGAAAAATACCCCTTCAGAGATGATCTGTTGCCTGAGAAAAAGAAATGGTCTGATATGGAAAAAGGCATAAATTATTTGAGAGAATATGCTGTAGTGGAAATGTTACATGACCCTGCATTCATTCACGATGAACCAGACCAAGAGCATGATCCTGAGAGAATCAGGTGTACACCAGTTATGTGGCGTATATTCACAAGGACTGCACCAGACAGGTATGCCAGTACATTAGCAGCAATGTATGGCAGAAGACAAAGAAGACCCCTTATAAATGACCTGATTAACAGACTTCAAGACATTGAGTTACATTTAACTCCTCTACGAGCTTACGTTTCAGCCTTTGCAAAGGTAACCGAAAGACTGGATAGAATGGAGAGCAATCAAGAAGATATAATGGACGAACTGGCTACACTTAATTCTGATGAAACTGATGGATCTGATGAGAACGAGGATTCCCAAAACAGCAACATCTTAGCTATCAAAAGAGGACGTTCTCCTGCTCGAAGAAGTGTCAACAGTAAAACTATATCACGTACTGCCCTGTGGCGTTATCTACGTGACCAGGGGGAAGATATGAAGAAGTGGCATAAGAAACCCACTTCTGCCCTTCAGGCACGTGTAAAACAGTTACAAAATAGGTCAACCACCAGGGTGAACTTCTCCAAGAAGGTGACTGCTCCAGTGATTGCCGGATACGGCAGTAGCCGTAGAGTCAACAGAGGTAACATATAGAGGGGCCCTGCCCTCAGCCAGGGTGGGGAAAGGGATAACAGAGTGTATTGGACTGTGTGGATTCGATGGCCTGGCACATCAGAACCACAAAAATATAAGGCATTGGTGGACACTGGTGCACAGTGCACTCTAATGCCCTCAAGTCACCAAGGCACAGAATTAATCTATATTTCTGGGGTGACTGGGGGTTCCCAAGAACTGACCAAGTTGGAGGCTGAAATAAGTCTCACTGGTAAAGACTGGCAAAAACATTCTATTGTGACTGGCCCAGGGGCTCCATGTATACTTGGTATTGATTACCTCAAAAGGGGATATTTTAAGGATCCCAAAGGGTATCGATGGGCTTTTGGAATAGCTGCTGTGGGCGCAGATAACACTAAGCAGCTGTCTGCTTTGCCTGGCCTGTCAGAAGATCCGTCTGTTGTGGGGTTGCTACAAGTGGAGGAGCAACAGGTACCGATTGCTACAAAAACGGTGCACAGACGGCAGTACCGCACTAATAGGGATTCCTTGCTCCCCATTCATAACCTGATTCGTCAGCTAGAAAGCCAGGGAGTGATCAGCAAAACTCACTCCCCGTTTAACAGCCCCATATGGCCAGTGCGTAAAGCCAGTGGAGAATGGAGGTTGACGGTAGATTACCGTGGCCTGAATGAAGTCACACCTCCACTGAGTGCTGCTGTGCCGGACATGCTTCAACTCCAGTATGAACTGGAGTCAAAAGCAGCCAAGTGATACACCACCATTGACATTGCCAATGCCTTCTTTTCAATTCCTCTGGCCACAGAATGCAGGCCGCAGTTTGCCTTCACCTGGAGAGGCGTTCAGTACACCTGGAACCGTTTGCCCCAGGGGTGGAAGCACAGCCCAACCATTTGCCATGGGTTGATCCAAACTGCATTGGAACAGGGCGGTGCTCCTGAGCACTTACAATACATTGATGACATCATTGTGTGGGGCAATACAGCAGGGGAAGTTTTCCAGAAAGGAGAGAGAATAATCCAGATCCTCCTGCGAGCAGGCTTCGCTATTAAGCGAAGCAAAGTAAAAGGGCCTGCACAGGAAATTCAGTTCCTAGGCATAAAGTGGCAAGATGGACGTCGTCACATCCCAACAGATGTGATTGACAAAATCATTGCTATGTCTCCACCCACCAATAAGACAGAGCCAAGCTTTTCTGGGTGTAGTGGGCTTTTGGTAAATGCATGTTCCAAACTACAGCCTCATTGTGAGCCCCCTTTATCAGGTGACCTGGAAGAAGAATGATTTTGTGTGGGGCCCTGAGCAGCAGCAGGCTTTTGAGCAAATTAAGCAGGAGATAGCCCGTGCCGTGGCCCTGGGGCCAGTGCGGACGGGACAGGATGTAAAGGACATCCTCTACACTGCTGCTGGAAAGGAAGGTCCCACTTGGAGTTTGTGGCAAAGAGCTTCTGGAGAGACCCGAGGCCGACCCCTTGGTTTCTGGAGTCGAGCATACAGGGGGTCTGAGGAGCGCTACACTCCAACTGAGAAGGAGATCTTAGCCACGTACGAGGGGGTTCGAGCTGCTTCCGAAGTAATCGGTACTGAAGCGCAGCTCCTTCTGGCACCTCGACTGCCAGTGCTGAATTGGATGTTTAAAGGAACAGTTCCATCTACCCATCATGCTACTGATGCCACTTGGAGTAAGTGGATTGCGCTGATTACACAGCGAGCTCGGATGGGGAACCTCAGTCATCCAGGAATCCTAGAAGTGATCATGGACTGGTCTGAAGGTAAAAAGTTTGGAACAACACCCGCAGAGGAGACATCACGTGCTAAAGAGGCCCCACCATATAATGAACTAACAGACAATGAAAAGAGATATGCCCTGTTCACAGATGGATCATGTCGTATTGTGGGAAAGCACCGCAGATGGAAATCTGCTGTGTGGAGCCCCACACGACAAGTTGCAGAGGCCACTGAAGGAAAAGGAGAATCAAGCCAATTTGCAGAGGTAAAGGCTGTCCAACTGGCCTTAGATATTGCTGAACGTGAGAGGTGGCCAGTGCTTTATCTTTACACTGACTCATGGATGGTGGCAAATGCCTTATGGGGGTGGTTACAGCAATGGGAAAAAAATGGCTGGCAATGGAGGGGTAAACCTATTTGGGCTGCTGAACTGTGGAAAGATATTGCTGCCCGAGTAAAGAATATGGTTGTAAAGGTGCGCCATGTAGATGCTCATGTTCCTAAAAGCCGAGCAACTGAAGAACAACAGAATAACCATCAGGTAGATCGAGCTGCCAAAGTTAAGATGGCTCAAGTAGACCTGGACTGGCAACACAAGAGTGAATTATTTTTAGCTCGATGGGCCCATGAGACCTCGGGCCATCAAGGAAGAGATGCAACATATAAGTGGGCTAGAGACCGAGGGGTGGACTTAACTATGGACGCTATCGCACAGGTTATCCATGACTGTGATACTTGCGCCACAATTAAACAAGCCAAGAGAATGAAACCTCTTTGGGGGGAAGGACGATGGCAAAAGTATAAATATGGGGAGGCGTGGCAGGTTGATTATATCACCTTGCCACGATCTCGCAATGGTAAGCGTTATGTGCTCACCATGGTGGAAGCAACTACTGGGTGGCTTGAAACATATGCAGTACCCCATGCTACCGCCTGAAACACCATTCTAGGTCTCGAGAAGCAAGTCCTATGGCGACATGGCACTCCAGAAAGAATTGAGTCAGATAATGGGACTCATTTCAAAAATTCTCTTGTAAGTAATTGGGCCAAAGATCATGGCATTGAATGGATTTATCATATCCCCTATCACGCACCAGCTTCTGGTAAGATTGAAAGATACAATGGGTTGCTGAAAACCATGTTGAAAGCAATGGGTGGCGGAACATTTAAGCACTGGGAGAAGCATTTGGCCGAAGCCACCTGGTTGGTCAACACTCGAGGATCCATCAATCGTGATGGTCCTGCCCAATCCAGCTCTCTACCTACAGTAGAGGGAGATAAGGTCCCTGTAGTACATGTAAAGAACATGTTGGGCAAGGCGGTTTGGGTACTTCCAGCTTCTGGAAAGGGCAAACCTCTCCGTGGAACTGTCTTTGCTCAGGGACCTGGGTCCACTTGGTGGGTGATGCAGAAGAATGGGGATGTTCAGTGTGTACCACAAGGGAATTTGATGCTGGGGGAGTGCAGTCAGTAATTCCATGTATATACTTGTATATATATGTTGTGTGTGTGTATATCTAGTGCATGTTAATCATTGTTCTTCTGTATGTATCAAGAATGATGTAACGATGTGGAATAAGGGGTGGAATGTCATGGTTTTATGATTTTTTCTACTGGTATTCCACATCATAACATCATGTATTGCATGAAGAGTTAAAGAGCTAATACTCCAGCTCCATAGATCATTGATAATTCCAGGTATACCTGCCTCAGAAGAGAAGAAGAACTACATTCCCCAGAGGACTTTGCGATGCTTTGTATTTTTACGTGTTTTCCGCTCAGAGGGAACAGATAAAAACCCTCAGCGGTCACGGGACGCTCTCTTTCCTTCGGGATCGACGCAGCAGTGGGTGCTCGCTGCCGTATCGCCTTCAGCGTTAGCGTAAGGCCTTCGGTATATCGGACACTCTCTCTTGCTCATTTTATTAGATTCATTAGCCTCAATTCCAATTATATTGTATTATATTCTGTTATTTTACTTTCTGATATCTTATTTAGTAAATTAGCTTTCCTCCTCAGATCGTTGCCGCTGTTTTGTTTCTAGGCCCATCTCCCTTTTCCCTTTTCCCTTTTTCCCTTCCCCTTTCCTGGGGCGTGGGTCTGTGGGTCCCCCGCACCAATCGTCATGGAACCGGGCCGATCCAGCCCGGTAAACCGTTGACAAGTGGGTCGTTGGAGGGCTCCTATGGAAACTTGTGGGCGAAGATGGTGGAGTACAAAGGGATGGACTAGGGCAGGGGGATGCTGCCGTCTAGGGGATCCTAGCTCTTCTGTAAAGGTGGTGAGATGCAAAGCCCAGCTGAAGTGCCTTTAGAGCAATGCACGCAGCCTGGGAAATAAGCAGGGTGAACTGGAAAGCGTGATGCACTTGGGAAGTTGTGACCTTGTTGCTGTCATGGAAACATGGGGGGTGACTCCCATAAGCGGTATACCTCCACTGAGGGGTACTGGCTCTTTAGATGGGATAGGTGAGGTAGGAAGGGTGGGGGAGTTGCCCTCTATGTCAAAGACTGGATAGACTGTGAGGAGCTCTGGCTGAGAAAGGTGTTCCTTACTCTGTTCCTTACTCTGTGGGCTAGAATTAAGGACGGGACTAACAGAGGCCAGATGGTGATAGGGGTATCCTCCAGGCCACCTGATCGAGGGGAGACTGTTCATGAGGCTTTCCTGCTTCAGATGTGGGAGGCATTGTGCGCACAGGATCTCATCCTGATGGGGAACATCAACCATCTGGATGTCTGTTGGAAGGACCACACAGCGAGCTGCAAGAGTAACCATAAGGCTTTTTTTTTTTTTTTGAGCTTGACAGAAGCAGAAGCGTGCTGGAGAATATGCAGGGCTCACAGCGGAGAGATTACTGAGGAAGCCTTCACTGCAAAGAATCACTTGTGAGTTTCCCACTGTAGAGCATTTATTTTCTCTGGAAACATAGGAAGAACAGTCTTAAAGTGTCAGAAGAACTCGTTTCTGAGTAAATCGATAAAATTGAAAGTAGCAATTGGTGAAAAAAGTTGGCAGGATTTCTGAAGGAACTCGAGTGGGAAATTTCTGTAGTATTAATTGAGAGAAGTAGCTCATTGCTTAAACTGCCACAGGAATAAGGGTCAGTAAGCGTTCCCTAAGCTGCCTCTTTTAGCATTTATCAGTGACAGGAGATGTTCTCCTCTTTGGTTTGAATGTGTTGTCTTCAAAGTCCTTCTGTATTCTGGAAGAAATGTATTTTTTGTTCAAACCCAAAACAATTTTTGAGCCCCTTAAGTTTATTTAGCTGTTTAATTTGGTTAGTGTTTCTCAGGAAAAAAAAAACAAACTCCAAAATATATATAATTAACTGGCATTTGAAACAAACAAACAAAAAGACAAATACTTAACAGAAGCCAGACTTGATAATTAAAAATGTTCAGCTTTAACAGCAGAAACAAGACAAAATTAGCCAGAAGAGAATGCGATAGAATTGCAGAGCATCTGTTTTTCAGGGTAGGCTTGTGGTAGTTCGATTCCAATGAACAGCTCTATGTTGCAGGAATTCTTTTCCTTGTCTAGATAGAGAGAAGTTCCTCACCTGGCCAGCTGTAGCTGCTTATACTTGGCCAAATGAGTCTTGTCATGTACATACCGGTTCCTTTGCATTTACTGCAAGGAGTTACTTCCCCCCAGGAGTTATTTCATGACACTAATAGTTATATCAGATACTTACTGCATAGCTTACAGCAGTTTCTTTATCTGAACGTATCTTTTTCTAAGACGTAAGGTGAGAACAAGCCTCTTGCAATTGAACTCACTGAGCCTTGAATAGATAAAGGATAGATTCATATATTATGTGAAATCAGTGAAAGCCTTAAATAATGGTAAAGATATCCAGTAGTTTTCATCTTTGTTTTCGACTGAAAGAAACAGGCGGGGGGGGGGGGG
This sequence comes from Callipepla californica brunnescens, assembly GCA_023055505.1. Classification (NCBI taxonomy): domain Eukaryota; kingdom Metazoa; phylum Chordata; class Aves; order Galliformes; family Odontophoridae; genus Callipepla; species Callipepla californica. The sequence goes on from JALIRH010000037.1 coordinate 5,257,631, forward strand.
GGGGGGGGGGCTTAACCGAGAACGTGTTGTGTAAAGTATGACAGGAGTTGTGAAAATTCTCATCTGGTGATGCTGCCCAGAATTGATACACATGGCTCATTTGTAGTGATATGGAACACAGTGGTGTTCCCTCCATCTTTTTAACCCGTGAGGAGTCTGATGTCAACAAACACAGAATAAGCCAAAATGTACCAGCTCTTGATTGGTTTGAATGCTAACGTCAGAAAAAGCAGAAATCATTTCATCTGCTGCTGTTCTGCACAAAGTCTCAGTTATTATGGAATCATTACAAGCTGAAAGGCACTGAGATGGCAACAAAAAAGTCCTGTCAGCTGGAAGTCACTGTGTGCAGGCTGCAGATTGAATCAAAGAATGACGTGGATTCACCTATTCAAGATACTTTTGCCTTTTAGTTTCGTTTTTACCCACTTAATCCTCCATAACGAATATTCATTTTAAAGTTAGGCTAACTAGAGAATCTGGCTAATTTTGACGAGGGGAAATCTTACAAAAAAAAAAAAAAAAAAAAAAAAAAAAAGAGGGGGGTAGTTGAGAAAACTAAAGAGAAACTTCTGAGAAACTAAGGAGAGTTGCCCCTCAAATACATAGGCCGTTAGTAGAGGAGAAAAATAATTGCAGAGATGAAGAAAATAAGTTCTTGATGAAGGAAGAGTGCTAAAATCACAGTGCACTGCAGGGCAGCATGCCAGTTCTGTTTGATCCATTCTGGATGGTCCATGTCTTTATCCCTTGAGGTCAATTGCTGACTCAGAGGAACGTGCAGTGAGAACTGCATAGGATATGTATTGACAGATGGATGGCAGAGAAAACTTCTTCATCTTCCTCTATTTTTTACTCATGTCCAACATGTTCTGATATTGTGAAAGGAGCACAGAGTGTGTCCTACCAGTATTTTGAGTGTGTGTGTGTGTGTGTGTGTGTGTGTGTGTTTTTGGAATGCAATAGAGGAAAATATATGAATACCTCGCAAAATAAAAAAAGCAGGATTCATGTGGGGAAAAAAATGCAGTTTTGGGGTTGTATTCACGTACGTTCTGATTTTTATTTTTTTTTTCACTTCCAGTATTCTTTTTGCTCTTTTAGACTATCAAACTTAAGACATCAGTGTAATGGAAAACTGAGTTACTGTATGTTTCGGCTCCCATTGTTCTTTCTCGTTTTTTGTCATTTTCTCTAACAGGTGTCTGGCTTTGTTGGCAGCTCATGTATTCTAGGAATGATGTGAGCTGACAAATTCCCATATTTTGAAATCAAAAAAAAAAAAAAAAGAGACTTGAAACAATTGATCTAAACCTGGATACCTATCCACATTTTCCAACAAGGAGGTTATTACTATGACTGAATTGTCCTTAATTAGCTGTCATTATACATTCTCACAGAGCTGGTGACAAACAGTTAGTACTGAAAGCTGTAATTCTTGATGGGCTTATTCAATGGGCTCACAGAGATAAGGACTTGAGAGTGTTTTGCCTGCACTCAGCAGCATGTCCTGCCTATCTCAGTGCTGTAGCTTTTGGCCTGCTATCTTTCTGTTCTGTTTCAGATGGGATCCACCCAAGGGTGCTGAGGTGATTGCCGAGCCGCTTTCTGCCATCTATCAGCATTCCTGGTCATCTGGAGAGGTCCCGCAAGATTGGAGGCTTGCCGATGTGACTCCCATCTACAAGAAAGGCCGTAAGGAAGATCCGGGGAACTGCAGGCCTGTCAGCCTGACCTCGGTATCAGGGAAAGTTATGGGGCGGTTGATCTTGAGGGAGATCACACGGCACGTGCATGGCAACCAGGGGATCAGACCCAGCCAGCACGGGTTCACAAAGGGCAGCTCGTGCTTGTCCAGCCTCATCTATGAATCTACGAATCTATGTTACTTGAGCGTCTCCTGCGCACCACTTCATTTATAGATTCATAGATTCATAGATTCGTGAGGTTTGAAAGGACCTCCAAGATCATCTAGTCCAACCATCCTCACACCACCATCCCTACCCACCAAGCTACTCAATCCAATCCCTTAGCACCTCATCTAAACGCTTCTTGAACAGCGCTAGGGATTTGTCCTTTTGGTGGCCACGCTACTCACATAGGTAAAATATTGTCACAGAATCACAGAATTCTGGGTAGGGGCTGGAAGGGACCTCTAGAGATCATTGAGTCCAGCCCCCTG